>CM057459.1:606440000-607065000 GCA_016271365.2 Neoceratodus forsteri
ATTTCTGTGGTTTCTGAGCCGTTTCCATTAAGGATCCAACTGCATTCAGTAATGACTCTGCTGATATCACTACATTTCCAATTGTCACCATGAAAATATAATTCCTGCATAGTTGACCTTTATGTCAATGAAAATATCAAAGCTACAGAAATTCAGAATACACATAAGGAGCCAGAAGAAATGTGGGTCACCCTGGAAATAGGAAATGGGACAGCCATACGAACTGAGGTTGTGTACAGGCATCCAGACCAGGGAGAGAACATAGACACGTTACTGTTAGAAGATATACAAAACATGACAGCTAAAGGGGAGGTTCTGATAATGGGAGACTTCAACATGCCAGATACAGATTGGTCAATAAAAGCAGGGACATCTGCCGGAACTAGACACATGGTAGATTCCCTGCAGGGGGAGAGCCTCAAGCAACTGGTACAACAACCCACGAGAGACAAGGCTATCCTAGATCTAGTACTGACTAACAGGAAAAGGATCACAGATCTCCAGGTAGAAGGTCACCTTGGGGCCAGTGACCATCCATGGTATGGTTCAATTTGGCCACTAGAACAAAATCATCCCATTCCAAGGCAAAAATATGGGACTTCAGAGTAGCTGACTTTGATAAGATGGCCAACAGAGTTAAGCTAGCCCTGGTAAAAAGAAATGCAAGTGAGGGTGTATAGGCAAAGTGGACAAGCATTAAGGATGTAATACTTGAAGCAACATCCCATTGTGTTAGTGAGAAAAGGAAGTGCAAAAGAAGAAGGAAACCACTTTGGTTCTCAAACACAGTAGTAGAAAAGGTCAGAGCCAAATGGCTAGCCTTCAGGAAATATAAGGGAACACAGCAGGATGAAGATAGGGAGGCATACCAAACTTCCCTAAGGGAAGCAGGGAAGGCAGTAAGGAGGCAGGCAAAGGCCCAAACAGAGGAAGTACTAGCACGAACAGTAAAAGAAGGTGACAAAACTTTCTATAGATACATTAGTGAAAGGAGAAAGTCCAGAGGGGTTATTGCTAAGATCAAAGGGGATAAGGGGGCATCTGAGGAGGAGGACCATGTAAAAGCATCTATCCTAAATAGATACTCCTGCTCAGTATTTACTGAAGAGAAGGTAGGGGCAGGGCCCACAACTCTGCACCATGGACACAGGGGGAGGGACATGTGCACTAGTCTCTTCACAAAAGAAAGGGTCCTACAAGAGTTCGATACACTCAGGGTGGACAAGGCAATGGAACCTGCTGGCATACATCCCAGGGTACTAAAGGAGCCAAGGGTGGAACTAGCAGAGCCATTATCAGAACTGTTTAGTGAGTCTCTGAGCACAGGAGAGGTCCCAGAAGACTGGAGAAGGGCTCATGTGATCCCGCTCCACAAGAGTGGTAGCAGGGAGGAGGCAGGGAACTACAGACCAGTCAGTCTTACCTCAGTAGTGGGCAAGATTATGGAGACACTCCTTAAGGAAAGGATAGTGCAACACCTGGAATCTATAGGATCACAGGATCCAAGACAGTATGGGTTTACAAAAGGAAGGTCCTGTCAAACTAATCTCATAGGTTTCTTTGACTGGGTAATCAGAGTGGTGGACCAAGGGGGAGCAGTTGATGTTGCCTACCTTGACTTCGGCAAAGCTTTCGATACTGTTCCACATAGAAGATTGATTAATAAGCTGGGTAGGCTCAGGGTGGGTCAGACGTTGGTCAACTGGGTGGCAAACTGGTTGATGGGCAGAAAACAGAGAGTGGTGGTAAATGGTATACAGTCAGAAGAGATGCAAGTCACAAGTGGGGTACCTCAGGGATCCGTCCTGGGGCCAGTCCTCTTTAATATCTTCATCAGTGACATTGCAGTTGGACTGGAGGGTAATGTTTGTCTGTCTGCAGATGACACCAAGATCTGCAACAGAGTAGATGATCCAGGTGGGGTGTGCAGAATGAGAAGAGATCTGGATAAACTAGCAAAATGGTCAGAAGAGTGGCAACTGGGATTTAACTCAAAGAAGTGCAAGATCATGCACATAGGGAAGAAAAACCCTGAAGCTACCTATAGGCTGGGAGGGGAGTTGCTGGCAGTCACAAGGGAAGAAAGAGACTTGGGCGTCATCATCACCGATGACCTGAAATCATCCAAGCAGACCTCTAAAGCAGTAGGTAAGGCTAGAGGGATGTTGGGGTGTATTAGTAGGGGTATCACAAGTTGGAGGAAGGAGGTAATAATCCTTCTTTACAAGACACTGGTTAGGCCCCATCTGGAGTACTCCATGCAGTACTGGAGGCCACACCTTCACAAGGACATTAACCAAACTGAGGCAGTCCAGAGAAGGGCCACCAAAATGGTGCAGGGACTGCATCAGAAAACATATGAGGACAGATTAACTGAACTCAATATGTATACCCTAGAGCAAAGGAGGAAGAGAGGTGATATGATTGAAACATTCAAACACCTTAAGGGCATTAACAAGCTGAAAGAGTCTAACATATTTCAGTATAAGAAAAATGGCAGGACAAGAGGACACAGCATGAGATTAGAGGAAGGCCGATTAAGGGGTAATGTGAGGAAGTTCTTTTTCACAGAAAGGGTGGTGGATGCATGGAATGGCCTACCTCAGGAAGTGGTGGATATGAATACAGTGCAGGGCTTCAAACAGTCATGGGATAGGCATAAGGGAGCAATAAAGACGAGTATGACTAGATAGACCTTTGACAGAGCAAAGGCCTATGGCACATTCATAAGGTAGAAAAAGAAATGGGCAGACTGGATGGGCCTTGCGGTCCTTATCTGTCACCAACTTCTATGTTTCTGTGTTTCTATTGTTCCCTCATAGGCAAACCAGGTTTTACCTTTGACTCTCAGTCCTCCATCAGAGACTGCCTTGAGGTATGATCTGGGGTGCTCCCCCCTGTTGGTCAGGTGACCTAATGTCTTGCTGCCCTCAGGAATGTAATAAAGTAGTTAGTTACCCCTGCCTCTGTCAGCCCACCTCTTAACTTTTCCTTCCATTTCTCCACACCCCCCTCCTGCCTTGAATCCACTTGTATTTTTAGGCTATGATGCCTTCTTCTCCCTCTGATTCTTCACCTTTAGCACTGTCACCCTCCTCCAACAGGCACTTGTACATTTTGTGATTTTTCTGCACTCTCGTCCACATGTCAGTTGCATTGAACCATACTGCTGTGTACCTACCTAGCCACTACATGGCTACTGCACCTACTATGATTGTTTAAATAATTGCATTCTGATGTTTTGTGATTTTTACTTTTCTGTCCCCCTTTTCTCCTGTCCCCTGAGTCGCACATGGAAACAAGCCTTGGACTGGTGTGTCTCTCTCCTGGCTAACAATTTTAAATAAATAAATACTTGAGTAAATGCACATCCTTGTCACCATCCATAGTGGTAGTCATTGTCTTTGTAGCTGGGCCATATGAAAGCCTACGCACTCTCTGTTTTTCTAATCCTTCAGTTCTGTTTAGCATTGTTTCAATAACAGTGTTCCTACTGCTCCCTTCAGGAACTCCCTGGACAAGTTGCATCTGCTTGGCATGAAAACCTCTGGTATGACACCAATTCTGAACCTCCTGGTAGGCTATATTGACATTCAGAATATTCAGGTAATACCAAAATGTCCTGAGACACACTGCCAATCAAGTGCTTTGCCTGTCTGGTAAACAAAGAATCCCTGTGGTGCCTCCAAAGCTGTACAAGGCATCCATGGTAACACCCGTTCCTTATGGATTAAAATAAGATTGAGGGGTCTGGGTTATTAACTTCTGCTAGGGATTGAGATACAAAAGTTGAAATTAAAATGTGTGGTGCCTCCACCCAGAGAATATCACAAAGGGCTAGGTGACATGTTTAGTATCACCTAGTGTTGTGTGAAATTGGAAAATTTCACTCTGCTAAATATTTGGTAATTCAGCGCATTTTGCGAGAAAATATTTCCCTTGGACAAATGTGAAATTTCTCCTTGAAGCTGCAGTGAAACTGTTGCAAACTGGTGAAATTTGCAGCTTGCGGGCGAAATTTCACGCACCCGCTGCAAAGTTTCACCACCGCGGTGTAATTTCACCTCCAGCGGGCGAATTTGAAGTGGCCACTGGCCAAAGTTGTCTCTGGTGTCTAGTGGTCCCCACCCCCAGCTGCTCACTGGTCCAAATGTTTCTCCCTGGTGTCTAATGGTCCCCAGCTGATCACTGGCCATAACTGAATTAAGCAGCCCCCCGTTACCCAAGCACCCACATTTCCTTTTACTTAAAAGACAAAAATCAACCCTCGCTTCCTGGTGTCTAGTGGTCCCCCAATGGCTGATCACCGTCTGTAACTGAATTGAGCACACACCACCAAAGTTACCTTGGCCCCCTCATTTCCGTTTTATTTAAAAAAAAATTCAACCCCCACTCTCTGGTGTCTAGTGGACCCTCCACCCCCCACCCCATGATTATGAGCTAGCACCCACCCTGCTACCCCTCCAGTACCCCGATCAGGCCACCAGCATAGCCCTCCACTCACCTCCATGGCCAGCAGCCTGCTGAGTGCTTCAATGAATGAGCGCGTGTTTGTACAAGGTACAAGGCCTCACTAAGTGCCTTCAATAACCTCAGAAGTGCCGTTATCCTACCACAATGCACAACCTAGAATGTCTTATGGCAATTATAAAGTGGGTCCAAGATTTTTTGCAGGGGGTGAAAAAATACACAAAAATAAAATAATGTTAAGCATTTTAATGATTTTTTTTAAATGTTCATCCACCCAATAAAATAGTCCTAGCGCATCCAAGCATTTGGTATGCCATCTCAGTTGCAAATACGTTTTCCAAATTTAGCCTTAAACCCTCTATTTTCACAAACTCACCCCAACTTACCTGTTTCCTTACCTTTCCTCTTTCTTCTTTATCTTATTTCCTCTCTTTTCTCCACATTGTTTCTGTTCTGTCTTTCATACACTCAACAGATGGAATGCTCACCATAGAAGGAATACAACAATTGAAATCTCTGTTCAGTTCTACTTAAGCAGTAATGTATGACAGGGTGTACATTATTGTGGGAATAACAGCACACCTCGAGAAGTAAAGCCTGAGGCAAAGCTGAAGGCTTTATGCACCAGAAAAGTGCCATTATCCCTCAATTACGCACACTCTGTAATGCCTTACTGCGATTATAAAATGATTTCCTTGATTTGTATGTTCACCATGCACATAGGCACAAGTAAATGTACTGCAGTAGTACTGCTTTTGGACGGGTGTGACACTGGGTGTGACACTGTTTGTCCAATGCAGAGCAGTATTTTAGGGGTGATTTAATGTCACACCAATCATCAGTGAGGCTTAGTATGACAGAGTTTTGGGTTGCTAGGCAGAGATGGCATGAACTTGAAAAGGAATATCCGAGCCAATCAGGGGTCAGCTATTCCCTTTGATGTGCACTGCCTAGTAAGCCAAGCTTCTTTTTTTTATTCGAATTCTGTTTATTCACCTTCGTCTGAGGCATCTCTCAGAGGTGGCCACTTGATTCTGGTCCTGCTACTCCCCATCAAGACCCCACCTCCATTGGTCCCCACCATAGAACTTTCCATCCCACTGGATCACCCCCCCCCCCAGTGAGGGCCTGCCTCACCTACCTTGGCCGTGTCTTTCTGAAATTAGTGGGTCCATCTGGTGGGGTGGGACCTGGAGGACCGTCAGCATAGTGGTCCGGCATTGGGGATGTGAGGCCAGATCCCTGGGGCCCTTGTCGCCTCCTCAGTCCTCCAGGGCTTTTTTCCTCCCCCCCGGGTGCAGAACATGCAGTGCCGACCAGCACGTGACGTGCGCACTCCTGCCCACATCCACAGGATGGCCACCTGGTGCTGTTACACTTCTTCTAAGTCCCTGAGTGCAGTGCCCCCAGTCACAGATGGGCACCACTAATGTCACAGGACTTAAACCCCCTTCCCTCCCAGGAGAGGAGAGCAGTCCACTGGGCACTCAATCCTCTCCCCTCCGGCCAACCCTCAGCTTCCCTGACCCGCTCCTGAACCTGGATCGCTGGCTTGGTGCGAGGTAAGGCTGATGCGTCAACCCTTGCACCACCGGGCCGGCCTCCAGCAAGCCATGCTGAGCTGTCAAAGTCAGCCTGGCATGCGTTAAATGTCTGCTAACTGTAAAAGTAAACCACTCTCCGACACATGCGTGGTAGCATCCTTGAGTTAAGGTTTTTGTTTTTATCTCCTGCCCACTTTCCCCTTCCTCTCAGCACCCCTTCATAAACATAACAGTGACACTGGGTTGCCCAATTCCGCTGTTACACCACCTGGTATGTGAGAGCCCCCCAGTCCAGTACCATGCATGTGCAGTCACATATCTGTGTGCCGGTTTGTTTGTTTTTTAATTTTTTCTCCAGGTCACCCAACCCTTCCCTCTCAGCACCCCCCAACACAGATACTGTGACACTGGGTGCCCAACCTCCCCAGTGTCACAATCCAGAATCATCGGTCCACCACTACCATGCATGCACGATCACATTGTGTGCCATTTTTTTCCAGCCTACCCAACCCTCCCTCTCAGCACTCACCACCCCACACCCCCAACACAAACATAACTGTGACACTGGGGGTGCCCAATCCCCCTTCCCAGTGTCACAATCCAGAATCATCGGTCCACCACTACCATGCATGCACGATCACATTGTGTGCCATTTTTTTCCAGCCTACCCAACCCTCCCTCTCAGCACTCACCACCCCACACCTCCAACACAAACATAACTGTGACACTGGGGGTGCCCATTCCCCCAGTGTCATGACCTGTAATCGTTGGTCCTTTTTTTTTAACCTGTGAAAAGAAAACTGTCCATTGATGTCTTTTGCAGCCATTAGTGTCCCCCTACCTGACCTTCCTACTCAGCACCCACCACCCCACACACATCCAAGCCCTTATTTACCCATCAGGAGTCCAATGCCATCATCTTCTGTGAACTGCAGACACATATTCACTCTTCAAAGCTGGACTGGGAATGGAAGAAACAGGCATGCAGTTCAATGTATTTCAATGGGGAGTTGAATTCAGTGGTGTAACTTGCCCATTTTTGCATATTTGTGGCCCAAATTTTCAACATGCCTTTTTAGGACCCCACCTCATAAACACTTGCACTGACATTAGGCAAACCTGTCCTGAAAGGTGATTTTGTGATCCCTGCATGATATCACCTTTTGGGCAGGAGCTGAAATTTTTCTCTACCCTTGTTCATGAGGTGGGGTCATAAGAAGACTATGTTGAAAATTTGGTGTAAAAATGTTAAAAAGCAACAAAGTTATGAGCCTGCTTTGAAGTTTGAAAATGCAGGCTCGTAACTTTGGTAATTTTCAATTTTTTTCTCCTAGATTTACAACATAGCCATTTCTTTACAGCACCTCATGACTGTGACAGTTGTCATTTTTCAAATCCTGCCCAAAATGTGTTTTTGCATCCCAAAAGGTGATTTCACACAGGTCATACGAAGGCAATATTGACAGTTTGGGGCAGCCTCCTAACTTTGGTAATACATAACTCACACAGTGCATGACAACATATCTACTAACCCTCCTCTGGGCTTCTATACCAGTGGCAAACATCCAGCATTGACAAATGCTTGTTTATTTTAGGACCATGTAATGAGGTTCAGAAAGTTAAGCATTTCTGACCTGTGCCATTGTGCTGGGAAAGCAGAACAGCATGTGACTAGTTTCCACCAATCACTGTACAGTATTTCTGTTACCCATTTTATAATGGCAGAATGTTTACCATTCACTCACAACAGAAGGCCTCAGATGGAACTAGGGCTGCTGTTGTATCTGTAGCATGTTAAACAGAAAAGATTTCCCTGGTAGGCAGGTAAGGATAGGACAGGGATTTTTCATGGTCAGCAAAGAAACATCAGAAAATTAAAACTCTATGTACTGTGGTACTTCGTTTTTAAATGTATGTGTGCAAGTGTAAGAAGAGGATTATGAAGGCAAATCACATTTAACTTCTTTTTTTTTATTTAAGGCAGTTTTATTTTTAGGACCTAGTTGAAGGTTTTAAGTGTGGCAGACATGTTTGTGATGGTAGTCAGAGATGCGTGGTTAGTACTGATTTTATTGTGAAGAGGCTGCTGGATCTTTATCCAGTGCTGTTGTGCTGAGATAACAGCACTGGCAAAGATGGCCTGTAGTCAATCAGGTTTCATGATTTTTCAACCACATTTCCTAATAGTAAAGTATAAAACACAAGTAGGGATTTTATCAGAGGAACAGGATACAACGATTGAGGGATGAACAGCTTAAGTGTAAGTGATATCAAATAATAATAAGCAGTGTTCAATATTTATTTATTTATTTGAATTTTCGTAACCGGGTAAGTCCACTGAGACAATAGCAGTCCCTTTTTCAGGGACGACCCGGAAGAGGAACAAGAGAAGTACAGTACAGAACATTTTCACAGAAAGATAATTCCAATATAGTGCAGTTTCACAGAAGGATAATTACAGCAGCTAAAACATATTATAGTCATCAAGCACAGCAAAATATAGTAATGGTAGCAACATAAAATAACAAATAACAGGTTTGGCATCGAAAATATTACAGTTATACAAAATGTTGCAAACTTCAAACCATGAAAACAAGTGCAGAAAGGTACAAAAGGTGAGTTAGGGTGGAAGGCACGGAGTGAAGCATGGGTAGTAAGTCAGGCAGGAAGCGATGAGGAATAACAACATGGTAGGAGTAGGTTAGGCATCACCGAAAGCAGGAGAGTGGTAAGCAAATTGGATTGGAACATGGGAAAATAGAGTCAAGATAGGATGGAAGGAGGAAGGGAGTTCTAATCAGACACTGCTGCAAAAGTGAAGAACTTACAGGCAGTAGCTAGTCGCAAATGAGGTTGTATAAGAAGGGGGAGAGAGACAGATCTGAAAGCTTGAGGGGCTTGTCTATGGTGGACAATCTCATAGAGGCAGGGAGGGGTAAATGTATAGACCAGCTTATGTATGAGACTCAGGGTCGTATACCTCAGTTTAGACTCATATGGTAGCCAGCCTAAAGCAGAAAGGACGTTACAGTGATGGTGATGGCCACTGACCCCCAGTGTGAACCTACATACTCTATGACATTCCTGAGCCAGGAGAGACAGGGTAGTGACATTGGTAGATAGTAATAAAGAAGAACCATATGTTAGGTGAGGGAGAAGGGATGAGGAAGAAATTTTAAAGCAAGAGGCAGAAGTGAGACAGGGACGGATATGATAGAGGAGACCTAACTTTTGGTTCAGGGATTTAACTATAGTGGAGGTATGGACATTAAAGGAAAATAAGGAATCGAGGGTAATGCCCAGGTATTTAAAGGTATAGACAGATTCAAGGGCATCTCCATTCAGAGATGTAGTACTAAGTGGGGGGGAGGGTACTAGGAGAGGAGGATGGGTACCAGAAAAGTGTACTTTTAGGTTTTTTGTGTTAAAGATGACATGATTATGCATGAACCAACCTTCTAGGGCAGAGAAGTCAGAGGCAAGGTCACTATTTATTTGATTAACTTCAGGAGAGGAGCGGAATATGATAGCATCGTCTACATAGAGGTGCACGATGCACCACCACAGTTGCTGGGTAAATCACTGTTAAACAGGGAGAACAACACTGGCCCAAGAATAGAGCCTTGTGGCACCCCATGTGTTAGGGGTCTAAGGCTAGAGAGGGCACCAGCCCACTTAACCCTTATGTAATAGTAGTATCTCTATATCAATGCTTGTATCTCTCTTGTGTAAGTTGTATGTAAAAGTAAACTTTCTAGTGTATTGAAATATAATCATTGACTATCTCATTTAGGGGCCAATTTAAAACCAGAGAACTGTTCTATGAAAGCCACCCCCCTTGGAAGCACAGTGGATGCCTCACATTAGGGGTATTTCATTCAGTTCCTCCTCCTGTGTTCATCCTGTCATGGTTTTGTGAGTTGGTTGTTTATATTTATTTCCATCAAGCACACAGTTTCAAGTATATACTTTGAGTAGTCTTTGCTGAGTCTCCCCTAGTGCCACACCCTCATATAAGCCTTTTATACAATGGGCTGTATTCAGAAAGCCATTGCACAATATATCCATGGCATGTAGACTTTGGTACACTCCTCTGCTGCACATCATGGGTAGTATCATCCCCCCACAAATGTGTGATGGGATGCCCCACCCCCTTTCACACCCTCACCTCTCACCAACCACCCGGCTACATGTGCAGCCCAGTGGGGATGGAGGCTGGGGGCAGGGCATGGCTATGTACCATGTAAAGTCACAGCTCCACAGCATGGAGTGCTGGTAAAAGGGGTGTCAGCTACACAGGCAGGGATGCTACAGTAGCCACTTGCACACACACCCCCACCAGTCACATAGGGCAGTGGACATTGAGCCATCCTTCCCATCCTGCTCCCCATAGTCCTCTGGCATATTGGGAGGACTGTGGACATAGTGGCACAACAGATAGATTAGGCAGCCCATTTAAGAGATACAAAAGTTCTGGGAAGACCATCCATATCCCACAATCCCCTACTCTGTGCAGAGCAGGGATCTAGTCAGTCAGCAGGCAGGACATACAATTGGATGGCTGTCATTAATCACTGGGCTACCCCCCATGCCTCTGTACACCCCCGTGCAACTACGTGTGAGAGGTATCAAGGATGTGTGGCTATGCTTCATGCACAACATGCGATGTGTGCTGTACAGCCATGTGAGAATTGTGGCCCAGGTAGGCTCATCTGGAATGTGCCGAGGTCACATTGGTGAAAAGAGCCCAATGCTGTAGCATTGTTGAGGCATAGGTCAGCAAGCATAGGAAAAACCAGGAGCAGTTGTAAAATTCACAACAAGAGTTTTATTATGAATATCGCTAAAATAAAAAATAAAATTGTTCAGAATAACTGTTTACAAGGGCCAAATAAACAGAAAAGATCCATCTAAGTTTTCCTTTGATTTCTGTGTCTCTAAACAGTGTAGCTCTCTTTTCTTATAAGGTTTTGCAAACCCCCTCAACAAACATCCTGTTTTTTTCTAAAATGTTCTTGTATATATCAGGTAGGTGCAGCTAGAACACAATGTCCCAGAACTGAGGCCCCTTTTCCACAGCTTCTGCAAAAGGCTTAAAAATTGCATTTCCGGTTAACCCCTTGAGTTCCAAATAGCTTTGCAATCATCTCAAACTATAATTATATACATTTCAACAGTAACGCTATATAATTCTTAAACAAAGGGATCCTAATATCAGTTACATTTCCACATGATGATTTGCATATATTTTTATACCAGCAGATATGCAAGGGACAAAAAGACACAAACAGCAAGGGAAGACTGACAGACACTAAGAGGCAAAGTATTGCAAGACTGTCTGGGTGATCAGCTCCTAGGTCTCACAGGAAAATTTGGTTGTGCAACCAGAGAGACAAGAGACAGGAAAGGAAAGAACAGAACAGATCTCTGTATTCAAACTCTCCATAACAGCTGGGATAGGGTCCTATTCAACCCTGTCACATGTAGCCATGTAAACTATGCAGTGGTTTAAAGCACTATGAATACTAAATAGGCAAATTCAAGTCAAGTTAACTCCAAAACAATAAAGGTTTTGTGCATCCTGGAGGTTAAACTGAAAAAGAAAAGTCAAATATTGAAACAAGATCCTGAATCTGTACTTCTAAACTACAACACAGAAAATGGGGAAGAAAAAAAAAATAAAACAGTAAAGAAAATATTAAGCAAACATTCTTAAATCACATTTATATAAAAAAAAGGAAAACATAAAAAACAAAAGAAAAAAGTAGGATTGTGTTGTGATTCAAACAGATGCACTAAAGACTACATGACAGAACCTGAAGAACAGAATCTCAGCGAGCTGCTATGTGTAGTGAAAAAGGTAAGATATTCATAACTTCACAGAACAAAAAGATGATAGGTAACATTATTTCCCATACTGTACTTTGTATTAGGTATGTATCAAAAATGTTTTTGAATATCTGCTTGTGTTCAGAAAGGAGACAGGGAATAAAGGAGAAAGGGTGGGGGAAGGGGTAAATGGAAAAGAGAAATAGAGGGTTGAGGGTTATAGAGATGGGTTGTGGGGGAAATTGGGTTTGGGAGGAAAATGGATGAGGAGAGGAATGCATGGGGGATGATGAGTAGGGGCAAAGAGGGGTGGTGGGGTGAAGGATGGGAACAGGGCCACAAACAACATGGAAAAGTTAACAGCTCATCCTAATAAAAAGAATGTAAAGGAATGAACCAGAAGTTTAAAATAGTCAGACATTCACACCCAATTCCAAAAGTCTGTTCTCTGTTTAGAAATCAAATTGTTTGTCAGTATGACATCAAGAAAAGAGTCAGTTTTGGCTTTGCTGGAGCAGGTAGGATCTGTTTCCAGACATGTCTAACTTGACACGGACATCACTGAGTTGATGGTGAACATCACCCTTGTCTGCTGTTTTGATTTGATTGAACCAGTTATTCTCTTCTCTTTTGCAGGTGAAACCAGTGGAAGTAAGGAAGAGTAAAGATTGCTTGAAAGGGGAGTGAAATGTTTGCAATGTGATGAAAGATGAAAGAAGATGAAGTTGCAAACTAGACAGTTTCTAATTAGATAACATATATATGAACATACGAAGAAGCCAGCAGAAGAAGGCTATTTGATCTTTCTAGTCTGCTCATATTGCAGGGTCCTTAGCTTACGCTACTAAATATTATGTAGTATTACAAAAATTCAGATTTTTTAAATAATTTTTAACCATCATGCAATTTTATGTATTGATACAAAGCAGTATCCTTACATTCTGTTGATAATGAAACATAGTAATGCTAATGTGTAATATGTAGTATTACCAAAATTTAGAAAATTATTAAAAAGAAAGTACATTTTTTAAACCCTCATGCAATTTTATGTATTGATATAAAGAAGCATCCTTATATTATGTTGATAATGGGAAATAGTAATGCTAATGTGTTTGTCATTCTTGTAATGGTATCACAACTAATAAACATCTACAGTATTGATTGTAGCCTCAAAAAACTTTCAAAATAGTATCCATAGATGGAGAATAGTATCGACAAACTGTATGACTCGCTATGTTTGTGCGCATGCACAATGTAAACATACTGGTACAATTCTGGGAGAGTAGTGCAGGGTAGGCATGTGCTATAAGCAGTCAATGCAGCTGAACCCTGCATGAGTTGTGCTGTGCACACTGAAGCCTGACAAGGTTGTCTCAGTGGCTGCTGGTGCTGCCTGATGGGCATAAACTTCTCAAATATTTTTATTTTTTAATTTATTGAAATTTCAGAATTAAAATCCTTTGAGTCGAAGACTCCTTTGCAAAGGCTCCACGTCAGTACACAACAGAACATTACATCAATACATACTGTACATAGTTTTCAAAACAGAACATTGCATTTTGACAAATTGTACATAAAATCACAGTACATGGTATTTACTTTGATTGGTTACCATCTCAAGGGTGTTAGAGGACCCCGGGTCATCAAGGTGTGTTGGTACAGATTAATGATTCAGAGGGACTTTACCGAGCCCTGTGTTGAGGTATAAATCCCACAAGGTTATAGGCCTTTTTGTGCAGTTATGGAATAAGCAATTTTTTTATCACATTCAGCCTAGGGAGGCCTGTTGGTAACAGCCACAGGTCTCCGAGTCTAGAAGAAGTCTCTTGATTCCAGTTTTAAATTGGCCAAGATTAGGGGCCAGTGTGATGGAGGATGGTAGGTTGTTAAGTCAGAGGGGAGCATGATAATGGAAGGACCTTTGCCCTAGTGAGGGCCTACAGTGGGGGATTATGAGGGAGGTGCTTGCCTGGTGCCTAGGGGTAGTCCTATGGGGGGCTGGTTGTATGAGGGGTTGTAGACCATTAGGTGTAAGCTTCATAAGTATCTTTTTGGCTTGGAGGCAAGTATGGTATTTTAGTGTCTCTTCGAAGGTCAGCCAGTCTGCTAGCTTATAGAGCACACATGTATGGGTTAGTATTTCACTGCTTGTGACCAGTCGGCAGGCTTTGTTGAGGGCTAGAATTATGCAGTTAAGGGCTGTTTGGTCAGCGGCGGCATAAATTATTATCCCATAATTGACCAATGAAAGGACTGAGCAGGTAACAGCCAGCCGTAGGGCTTGGGTAGGGTAAGGCAGTGTTTATGTCTGTATAGAATCCCTAGTTGGATGTTAACAGAGGTGGAGAGGTGTTTAATGTGGACGTGGTAGGTGAGGGATGTGTCCAATGTGATACCTAGATATTTGAAATATGGGACCTGTTCAATGCGTATGAATATGAAATGATGAAGTGATGAAGCCACACTTATCACAATACTGCTTCATCCTTTCATAGTGGTACCCATCAGGCATTGAAGCATCGTCAACTCTCCCACCAGAGACAACTTTTCAATACTTCTCCTTCTCCTGCATGCTAATCTAAGCCTTGCCCTGTGCCAGATTTCTGTTTATGAACTTGCTGCCTGTCATTGGGTCAGGAAAGCAAGTAACATCACAACCACTTTATTTCACAATGTTGTTTGCACTTCCAGCATATTTTGTTTTGTTGTAGTATTTGTATAACCTTGTAAACATATTTGTTTCATTTCTACCTATGTTTATGCGTTATCCAACCATTTCTGCATATGTGTGTTCACTTTATCTGCACTGTTTTGCTATGTATACGTCATACCAAACTGTAATTGAAAATGTACATTCAATTAATCTGTGCTGTACTGCCTATGTTCCTCTCTTCCCTCCTCCCTAGGACACACTGTGAAACAAGCAACTTGTTGCTCAGCATGTTTTTTCTGGTGAAACTCTTTGATAAATAAATAAATAAACAAGGTTTCTGGTCTCCCCAATTCTGAGTACCAGCATTGGTCTCTCTCTTACCCACTGCAGGAAAAAAAAGTTGTTCACACTATATGTTTCATTGGCATTAGTCATCACTAAAGGACTTTGTTTTCTTCACCCTGTGCCCTACTCCTCAAAGAATCTATGCCCAACCACTGACTGCCAAATAATTGCAAGGCAAGGAATGTTGCCATGGTGATTTTGCAGCTTTGCAAATTCCTGCCAATTAGTCTCTCGAACACAATTCAATATATTCGACAGGCAGTGAGCAAGTGACAGTGGCCACAGCCCACCTGACCTGTTCAGGCATGGTAAGAGTTGAAACCAGGATTTTCTGAGCTGACAGAGCTAGGAGGCAGGCAGGTCTGAGGTCAAAGTGAGGAAGCAGGTACATTAATCGTTTACCTACTCCTTGTAGGAAGGCACCGATTCTGCATCCACTCAATATTTACCCTTACCCAACCTGACTGAGTTACACTGCCCATATTGAGACCTGACTGAAGAAGGAGTCATGGTAGGGCATCACTTCTCCGGGGCCAGTTTTGCTGCTGAGTGAAGTGTTGGTACCATAGAGATGACCTTGGATGGGTGGCTGGAGCAGAAAAAAATAAGTTGTATCACACAACACTGCAACCGCATTAGCGTTATGACTAATCTGACTTTCTTGGCTCCTTTCCTAATCATAACAAATTATGGATGAAATAAGGGATTCAGCTACTCCATTTTGGGAGTATTTGACTTACAAAAATAAGTCAAAAACTTCTAAAATAAAGATGTCATTGACTTTCATATGTAATTCAAAAAATTAGATGACTTACAACATTGCAGGCATGGAAGTCAAGAAATTGTTTTTTTCTGAGATAAACTTTTTTTACCGCTAATATTTACATTAGCATCCATAAACCATTCCTTATTAGAATACTGACATTCCAAAGTGTGGAATCCAGAAAGTATTTTGACTTCCAAAAAATTTGGAATGACTACCAGATTTTGACTCATGGAAGTTTTAGACATCCACCAAGAATAAATTAACTGAACCCCTGGATGGAATGCATGGCATATTAAGTTTGTTCAGTGAGCAATCTGGGGCTTCAGAGCAATCTTTTTCTGGGGTGAGGCAATCAGAATAGAAAAAATGGCTGGAGTTGACAGCGCCTGTTGTATTGTGCTCGGTTTTCCATCCAAATGATTGTACTTCAGAAATTTTCTGGTTCACTTTTGCTGAACGGTTATGACAGTTTCCAGCAGGTTGTGATCAGCCATCTTTAAACTGTGTTCTGTACGAAAAGAAAACACTGTACAAACAAAATGACTTCCGCAGTGACTGCTCAGATTCAGGGCTGCAGCATCATGGGTCTCAGCCCCCCTCACTCTGTCATCACCTAGCCAAGATCACCTCTACACACACACACACACACACACACACACACACACACACACACACACACCACAATCACACATATACACACACACACTCACACACTCTCAAACACACACATACACTCACACACACACATACACTCACACACACACATACACTCAAACACACACACACTCATACACACACACACACACTCAAACACACACACACACAAACACACACACACACACTCACACGCCCACACGCTCACACACACACACACACACACTCAAACACATTGACATGTATTCACATACACAATTGGAGGCAGTCAAGAAAGTTGTTGAAATCACTTGCTGGCATTTATAGATCCATCCCTCCCTGTCAAGCTGCGAAATAATATGGGGAACACCAAGAAGAAGCAACACTCTTATCCCTGTAAATAAATCAAAATGACTGCTTCAGTCTTTTTCTTTTTACAATATGAAGGTCAGTGGTTAAATTTGCTCAGTGAGGGTTACTCTTCCCCTACCCCAGCTTGATCTCTTAATATCCCCACCATTCAGTATCCATAAAAAGGCATTATGGTTTCATCATGTCTCCAGACCCACTCCATTTACAAATGGGAGGCTGGATAGATGCTATACAATCTAAAAAAGGATATCTGATCACATGATGCATTGTGTGTGGCAAACAGGCAGTGGTGTACAGGAAATCACAAATAGGCCAAGGTACCTGGTTTATCCATATCATTATTGAATGTACCCTGCATTCTCTATATCCATCTTATGTTTAGGATCAGGACACCTGCTGCAGAGTGTCAGCTGCTATGCCAGTCCCAAATTATGGAATTTGATTTTGAAATTTTGTGGGGGTTTTCGTTCTTCTTTTTTAAATATCCTAAAGTTCCTCTTACACTGAGTGAAGATTCATTTCTGTATGCCTACTTATTCCATTGCAGATCAATCCTGAAAAAGACTTTGGAGCCTGATTCCAAGTTGCATGGTGCAACTCGCGGGTGTATGCAAGTTGAGCCATGCGGCGCTACGTCATGGACCCTGCACCCTATTCCAAGACAGGCAGGGTCCCAGGCACCTATGACCCATGACTTGTGGCAGCCACAGGCTTGTGCCATGGGAATGGCACAACAGACCTGGGTATTGTAAGTCACGGCCAGCATTTAACAGACCCCTCCTGAGCCCCCCCACCCTGTAACACTCTCGCAATCCCCTTGGAGCCTGGGGGGGCTGGCCAGGTGGCACAGGTGCATGGGGGGCACGTCACAAAACAGACCCTGGGTTCTCCCCGAAAATCGGGGTGGGTGAGGGGCAGCACTGCATTGGGGGGTGCATGGGGCACGGCAATG
Source organism: Neoceratodus forsteri (assembly GCA_016271365.2). Classification (NCBI taxonomy): domain Eukaryota; kingdom Metazoa; phylum Chordata; order Ceratodontiformes; family Ceratodontidae; genus Neoceratodus; species Neoceratodus forsteri. The sequence continues at coordinate 606,457,565 of CM057459.1, forward strand.
TGTTTTCTGCAGTGCTGCAGGGGGGGCATCCATCATTTTGCCAAGACGGATGCCCCTTAGACCACTTCTATGCTGGTCTAATCCACAGCGCCATTGCGGGTCTTGTACTCATGTACTTGGGTTATGGCAGCTGCCCTTTTGGAATAGGGTGCAGGTGCTGCTGTAACCTACCCTTGCACCATGCCACAGTGGGTTGCAGGTGTAGTGGGTGGCATAGCCAACCTTTGGCACAACCCACATGCGGCATGGTGCAAGCCACATCTAGGAATTGGGACTTGTGTATCGCATGGTGCAAGGTGCACTTTATGCCATGGGGTTTGGCATAAATTGCCTTGTGCCAGGCGTCCGACATCCTGGAATTGGACCCCTCATATTTAAAAAGTGGCTTCTTAGTTTAGATCCTATCCTTTAGTTTCTCTCTCTCTCTCTCTCTCTAGTCTCTTGCTTTTTCTAAAATGTTGTAAATCATTGTTTGTGTTTTGCTGCAGAATAGTAGCAGAACACAGGCAGACTGCCTGATGCTCTGCCTTCCCATGGGCCTACATAGTCGGCCGCAATGCCTGCTGTGACATGAAAGCTGTGACTCAGCAACAGGCCTCTTCTTCTTAATGGGTTTGGTGAGGTATACAGTCAGTTACTAGCTTTTTTAAGCCAGTATTATGTGTTTTCACCCCTTGGTCCTCCTGCTCACTCATTCTACGTTCCTCTCCCTCTCTCTGTTTTGGTCCCTTCAGACTCTCTCTCTCTCTCTCCACTCACACTCTCTCTGCACATTGTGCACTATGAAACCGGGTTATATATCTTGAGACAGTGTCACATGACATCCATTCTGTAAGCATATTTTCAATGGCTTGCTGCTGCCTGCCACCTGTGTTGATTCTCTATGTAGAGCGTGGCATGCCAACTACATTTTCCAGTGTGAGGGTACTTACCTCCCTAACCTGCCTGTACCCAGCCACCAATCCAGCCAGGATGCAGCACAGTGAGTCCATCTCATATACACACAGACACACACACAGTCAGACACACTCACACAGACACATGCACACACACACACACACACACACATATGCATGCATGCATGCAAGCACACACTCACACACACTTGTAACTTCATCGGTTTCATCATTTTGTTCATTACACCCTACCCTTTTGTTTATAGTCTTGTCCTTAATATGCTTTTAATGGACACACATTATTTGTGGTGGGAGAAGTTATATAATTTATTAACTGGGAACTGAACCAAGCCTCCTGGAAAAATATGCTTTTAAAAAGGAAATGGTGGCACAGAGCTAGGATCCAGTTAGAGAAAATAGGCATTTGGAACAGACTAGCTTGGAATTCAAATGATTATAAATTTACTAACCATTTCATAAAAAGTAACATTTTTAAGAGTAGAACACGTAATAACTATGACCACATAATCATTTTATATGATTTTCTTTGCATGCACACACTCATTATGGAATGTCATAAAAACAACAAAACAGGAAAACATGTATAATTCCTAAAGGAGTACAGTACTAGAAAATGTAAAGATTGGTCTTCACTCTCCCAAAAGCAAATTGTACATAGTTGCTGGATAATGTCATTCAGTATTAAAGCTAAAGGCTGCTGATTATTTGTTGGAAACTGTAGAGGTGCCTCAACATGAGGAGTGGGTCAGACTGTTTTTCTAGAGTGTAAGTTTAGAGTGCATAGGCATAAATTAAGACCATGCAGCCCATATGCTCACCTCTGTGTTATCCTAAAAACAACAAACTCTGGTGAGAGTCAATACTGTTGTGCAGAGCATTTCGGGGTGCTAGGGAGCAGAATAAAAATAAGAAAAAAATGCTTTGTGCCACCAGAGTGTGCCATTCATAAGATGGTGGTGATGACAGAACTGCGCATACATGGTACTTGCGCATGCACAGTCTGACTCAGTGGCCATCTTGTGCACAGCACCCATCAGTTCTGCAATTGTGGAAGAAAAAGAAGTGTCCCACAAAGTGGGTATGTTTATGCGGCTGGTGGAGGGGAAGGGCCACATAAACATAACCACTGGAAACTGTGCCACAGCACTGTGGAAGCACACCAGACAGCAGTCCGGTCACGTGGTTCCACAGTGCTTTTCTGAGATGATGATCATCGCATAACATCTGCAGAGCTCACCCACACAGCCATAAAAGCCTGGAATGCCTTTTCCCTTCTGGTAGCTGCATTAATCATAGTCTTGATACTGTGAAAGCTATCTGCACTTATCACCTGCTGTGTAAACCCTTCCAAAAGCCTACCATTATCTGGGTGAAAAAAGTGTTCCATACTAACTGCTGACTGCCTCCCACCTTAACTAGAACTTTTAACCTCTGATTCTGCTATTCTGAGTGTGTAGTACTGGTCTTTGAAATGTTAAACAAATAACTAGAATGCATAGCAGATTTTTAGTTTCAAGAATAATAAATTTTAGAACAGTGGTCATGCAGGAAGCGAAGGTGCAAGATGACCATGGCAGCTAGACACTGATAAGCAATGCTCCTGAGCTACTGGGTCGTGAAATCGGTGGGGAAAATATGACTTGAAAACAGATGAACAGCCCTCTAAGAATAGGAAGGAGAGGCCCACAACCTCCCAGAGCTCAGATCTGTTCACTCCAGGCTGAAGCAACCATTTTTCCAAATGTGTACCTGGTCTAAGTAGAGTCGCTTCCAAGTGACTTATTTTGAGTGAGCCTGAATGAGTGTGTGTGTGTGTGCTGCTCCCCTGGCATTACAGACAAAATAATAGAGGAGCTAATCAAGTATCTAAACAGCCATTGAAGTCTGAAGCTCAAAAGGTCTGATGCATGTGTTAGGTGCTGATTAGCATGTTGGTATCCTTTAGAAATAGAAATGGGCAGTACATAGGGCTTCTATGAGTCACTTCAGTGATGTCATCATGTCTCACGTAGGTGCCATCTTATGGATGGAGTGCTGTGCTGGCTTTCTAACCTCTGGGGAGTTTGTTTACAATATTAAAATGTGACGAAATTCTATAAAATGACTGAATCAAAGGGTATGGAGCACTGTATTGTAAAACAGCACCTCCAGCTCTATCTCTCCACAATTTCTGATTTTTAAATTAGCAACCCCCTTGAAATAATGTGTTTATGTGTCCTTTGCTAAAATGCTGAAAGATATTCCAGCAAGATGGTTAGTGTGGTGCATAGACTGGAACAGGACAAGGCAGCTCAAATGCTAGTGCAAAAAGATTTCTTCACTCAGAAACAAAAAACATCCATAGAATGAGCTGTATCCGACACTGTTTTGTGGACAGCAGTTCTACCCTACAACATATGGAGAACTTCAAGAATGCTTTGAGGTACTGACATGTATGCATTTTTGGTTTGATTCTAGTACGTGTTTTTTTGGATTTTTTTTTTAGACTAACTGAAGATTTTTTTACACATGCATTTGAGACATCTATGGTTTCTTCTGGTGTAGAGGAAACTAAGCAGCATATGTCAGCCTCCACTCAGCTTCTTGCCCTCCCCTTGAGACCTTTGCTAATCCTAGGCATTATATCAATGCTCCCTACAAGCACCCTGCCTGAACCCACTTGGATGTTGCTCCCTGCACCATTCTACTACAGTCATCCAAAGCTTTGCCAGTGGGAAACTGGGGTACCCACACAGGATATGCTTGCTCATCCTTTCAGGCTCCACTACCCTCACCAGTCAGATTTTTCCCCTGATGCCTCCCCCCCCCCAGTATTTCCCTGGAACCTTTAAAGCCTGAATGCAATGGCAGACTTACCAGAGCACACAAGCTATCCCAGCAGTTCCACCAACGACCATGTACTAGTGTTCTGCTGCTAATACTACTAATACTGTAGGGGAAATATCCATCCTAACCCTGGCCATAGCACTGGACTCCCCAGAGCTCCTCTAGGCACCCTCAGGATTGCATCACTCAACATAGGAAGCCTCCTCCCAAAATTCACCCTTCTGGAAGCATATGTAGGGCTAACTAAGGCTGTCGTAATCTCTATCATGGATACCTGGTCATCACCTAAAATGCCAGATGGCCAGATTTCTCTGAGTGGATACAATTTATTCAGGCAGGATAGGACATCTAAGTGGGGTGGAGGCTGCCTGCAGTACATAAGGGATCACATCAAGGTGCAAAGGATTGCCCTTAACCCCTTATCTGATGACTGTGAATGTCTTGCTGTGAGACTGTCACTGGGCAGTGGCCATAAAAATCTTGTAGTTATGACTGTCTACTTGCCACCTGGCAAGCACAGTGAGGGCCTTGACACGTTCACCTGTTACCTCAAACATGCCAGACATAACTGGGAGATGATAGTTATGGGAGACTTTAAAATTAATTAGACTGCCAACTCCAGTAGAGTTTACCGAGATATGGTTACTAACCTCTACCTCACTCAGGTTATAAAGAACAGCACCAAAAATAATTACAGAATGGGGATCAGCACCCTCATAGACTTGGTACTAACCAGCCACCCAGAGTGGCTAACTGAGGTTGCTGTGTTACCTGATGTCATTAATGACAACTCCCCAATACTATGCACTTGGGCAGCTAAAAACACTAAATCCCCCCCCCCACCCAAGATCATCAACTTCAGGGTACTCCCAAGGTGACTAATCGGTATCTTCAAGGAACACCTCACCAGCCTAGACTGGAGCTACTTAGATTACATACCAGATGTTGACCTGCCACTCCTTCATTTCTGAATTTACTGCTACCTGCAATAGATTTGCCCCCCCCCCCAAAAAAAAATGAATGCTGAGGGGCTCAACAGTTGAATGGGTCACACCTACACTCCTGGCTTAAATGTGGGAAAGGGACAACCTCTGGCCCTGGGCCTGAGCCTGAGCCTCTGGGTCCCATACTGATCTGCAAAACTATAAGACTGCATGCAACAAGTGCACCAGAAACATAAGGCTGGCCAAGGCATCCTACTTCAAGGAGAAGCAGACCAGCAACTAGGGAAAGGGAAAAGGGTTCTTGCAGTCCCTCAATGAGCTCCTGGGAAAAGAGGACAAACTGACACCTACGCTGCTCCATAATAACGAGACTGCTATTACTGCCCCAGATGAACTCGCAAATTTATTTAACAGCTTCTTCACTGACCGCAGTGCTCTTCTACCCACTGACAAGGAGTCTCCTTATGCTAGTCCTCTGGATCCTGACAACTCCAAAGACTGTGGTGATCCTGCCTACCCCAAATTTTACTTCAAAGTCATTTCAGTTTCCGACACCATCAGATACTTCAGGAGGGTCTTGAATAAGACCAGAGTCGGTAGAGATACCCTTGATATGAAATTATTAGCACTATCTCTTGAAGTGATTGCCACTCAACTAACTAAAATCTTCAACCTCTTCTTGCAGTACTCACAGTTCCCCGGTGTCTGGAAATTGCCACTGGTAACTCCAGTCCACAAAGGGGGTGACCGTTACACAGTCTCTAATTGCAGGCCCATTTCCATCCTCTCACCCATCTCTAAAGCCCTGGAAAGGATAGTTTCAGACAAGCTTGAAACCTACCTGGAAAAGTACCAAATTCAATCCCCACAGCAGCATGGCGTCCAAAAATAACATAGCACCAATACCACTTTAATTGAATTTACAAACTCCATTCATGATGTCCTCCATAATAGCCACCTTGTAGGCTTCATTTTCATTGATCTTACAAAGGCCTTTGACTTGGTAAGTAATTCCCTTCTACTGGACAGACTCCACTCACTTGGCCTCTTCACTGATACCATGGCCTGGTTCTCCAGCTACCTCTACGACAGGGCCCAGCATGTCAAAATTGAAGGGGTTCTATCTGATACAATGTCAGTAAAGATCAGAGCACCTCAGGGCTCCACCTTATGACCCTTACTCTTTAGCTTATTTGTCAATAACCTACCCAAAGCATGCACAACATCCCAGATCCTTTTGTACACTGACAATACTGTAATATTAAACAGTAGACCCTACATCGACACCCTTACAGAGGATCTACAGTATAGCTTCAAGTCACTAGAAGCTTGGTTCAAGACTAACAAACTTATACTAAACTATAAGAGGACCAATGTTATGCTCTTTACAGGACTCCACAACTAGACTAGGACAAACCCCCTCACTATCCTAAATGTGAATGGGCTCCCTCTGGAACAAGTAAACACCTTCAAGTACCTAGGGGTCACAGTCAATGAAACACTCTCCTTTGCTCCACCATGTGGATAACATGGTCAACTCAGTCAACAAAAAGCTTGGAGATTTGTATAGGCAGAAGCCCAACCTAACCCATGAGGCAAGGCGAGTTGCAGTGGTTAGTTTCATTCTGCCAATTATTGACTATAGGATAACAATCTATTGCATGGCCCCAGACACTTCCCTAAACAGGATCAAGCTTCTACTGAACAAGGCATGTCACACTGTGCTTGATGCAGACAGGCTTACCCATACTTGTGCCCTCTATACCTAGACCAAATGGCTGTCCCTCCAGGACAGGATGAAATTCTACACATGCCTTCTGACCAAAAAAGCCCTTCTAGGGCTCACACCTCCATCAATCCAAATCCTCCTGCTGCACAAATAATTACTCCATCAGGAGCATGTCTAGGAATGCTCTGATTATTCCTCACCACTGTACTACTCTAGCCATGCACTGTTTCACCTTCAGGGCCCTGCTATGATTCAGTGACCTTCCTAAGTCCTTTGCCAATCACCCCAAAAATAACTAGTTCCCAGTCGGACTGAGGAAGACATTAACACCCACTGGCCTCTGCGGTTGCCCTGACTCTGCCTCACCATCCGCGGCTAATGTAGCTGCTTTACTGCCCTCCTGCTGCCTACCTACCCTTTTGACTCTCAAGTCCCCTATCCAAACCCTTCCCAAACAGTGTGGTTCATGATAAACTGAGCTGTAGAGTCAAGACACACAAAAGTGAAGGTACTTGACTTCAGGAGGGCTGATTTTGTCAAAATTGGAGAGTGCCTCCGAAAAGCACTAGCAAACAGGCAAGAAGGTGGGGTGGAGCAACAATGGGGAAACATCAAAACTGCCATCACAGAGGCAACAAGCCTTTGTGTGAAGCAAATAAACAAATCAAAACAAAAGAAAAAAACACTATGGTTCTCAAAAGAAGTGGCGGGGAAGGTAAGGGAGAAAAAGATAGCATTCACAAAGCATAATGAAACACAGAAGGAGCAGGACAGAGAACTGTACCAGTTAAAACAGAAGGAAGCGGGGAAGGCAGTCATAATAGCAAAGGCCCAAACTGAGGAAAAGATAGCCAGCTCAGTTAAGAAGGGGGATAAAACCTTTTATAGGTACATTAGGTAGCAAAGAAAGACTAAGGCAGGGATACTGAGGCTGAATAAAGAGGAAGGTGGTTGGGCAGAGAGCGACAGTGAAAAAGCAGGGATACTGAACAAATGCTTCTGCTAAGTATTCACAATGGAAAAGCAGGGGGAGATACCTAATCCAGTCAATAGAAGCACTCTGGATAGGGGGTTGATATTAGTCCTTTCACAGAAGAAAGGGTTCTGAAAGAACTCTTAAAACTGAATGTGGATAAAGCAATGGGGCCTGAAGGGATTCACCCCAGAATTCTAAAAGAACTAAGGGAAGAACTAGTAACACCACTGACTACCCTTTTTAATAAATTATGGGAGGATGGTGTGGTACCTGAGGACTGGAGGAGGGCGGATGTGATTTCTCTTCACAAAAGTGGGAGCAAGACAGAGGCAGGAAACTACAGACCTGTCAGTTTGACCAGTGGTAGGGAAAAATGATGGAATCACTTCTGAAGAAAAAAAATTGTTGAGTACCTAGAGGCCAGTGGGGCACATGACCCAAGGCAGCATAGATTCACAGTGGGAAGGTCATGTCAGACAAATCTAATTGATTTCTTTGACTGGGTGACCAAAGTAGTAGACCAGGGAGGGGCTGTGGACATGGCCTACCTAGACTTTAGCAAGGCATTTGACACAGTCCCACACAAAAGATTAATAAACAAATTAACCAGCCTAGGAGTGGGTCCTAGGGTGGTAGTCTGGGTAAAACACTGGCTTGACAACAGGACACAGCAGATAATAGTAAATGGAGTCCACAGTGAAGAAAGGAGGGTTACTAGTGGGGTACTGCAGGGCTCAGTACTGGGGCCGGTCCTTTTTAATGTCTTTATAAGTGACATTGCAGAGGGACTGGAAGGGAAAGCATGTCTCTTTGCAGATGACACAAAGATCTGCAACAGGATTGACATGCAAGGTGGGTTGGAAAGGATGAAAAGAGACTTGGCAAGGTTGGAGGAATGGTCAAATGTATGGCAGCTTAGATTCAACGTAAAGAAGTGCAAAGTAATGCACCTGGGAAACAAAAACCCAGGGGAAGAGTACATAATGAGGGGTGAGATACTGACAACAACAAAAATGGAAAGGGACCTGGGGGTAGTCATATCAGACAACCTAAAGGTGGGCCAGCAATGTGAGAAGGCAGTAAGGAGGGTTGGGGGATACTGGGATGCATAGGGAGAAGCATCACCAGTAGAAAACAGGAAGTTGTTGTCCCTCTGTACAGACAGTTGGAAAGACGCATCCGAGTACCCAATCTCCGAAAGACATAGACAGGGTGGAGGCTGTCCAGAGGAGGGCAACCAAAATGGTGCAGGGTCTGCACCAGAAGACATATGAAGAAAAACTAAAGGAGCTTAAGATGTATACCCTCGAGGAAAGGAGGGAGAGGGGGACATGATAGAAACTTTCAAATACCTCAAGGGAATCAACAAAGTCCAAGAGGGTAGCATCTTTCAGAAAACAAGATGTGCAAGAACAATGAGGTACAATTTGAAGATAGAGGAGGGATGGCTCAGAGGTAATGTAAGGAAGTATTTCTTCACAGAAAGGGTTGTGGATGCATGGAACAGCCTTCCTGAGGAGGTCGTAGAGTCAAAAACAGAGGGAGGATTCAAGAATGCATGGGACAGACATGAGGCAATTCTAGTGGGGGGTAGGAAGAAGTAGGCTGTTGGTTAACTAGGATCTGCAGCTTATCCGTTAAGTAGGGAAATGGGCAGATTAGGTGGGCCAAACAGTCCTTATCTGCCATCAAATTCTATATTTCTATGTTTCCCGTGCCTTGCACTATATCCCTCATTCCATTCCATGCACTATACTTCCTATCCTATACCCTTCCTCTATTCCAGCCTTTCCTATCCCTCTTACCGTTCCCTGATCCTCTGTTCATCTGACTACCACTCCGATGTACCACTTATGCACCTTAAAATCTTGCTGATATGACTTCTGTTTTAATCCTTTACTGTATAATTTTGCATAATTTTGTACTACCCATCGGATGTGGAACCCTGATTTTCTGTTCTCTTGATATTGCTTTGATGCACAATTGTAAGCACTCCAAAGTCTTGTTGAATTGATTTTGGTTAAAATACTAAACTGAAAAGTTACTATAATGTTTTTGTACTCTTCATCTGACGTGGAACCTCTGCAAATGAGCCCACTGGACTCAAAGGTGTTACCCTGTTTTTTCAATAAATAAATATTAGAATATCAAAAAGAGTTTGTGGATAATAGTGTGTTTAACAAAGGTGAGAGGTACAGTAGATAAAGAAAAGACATCTAATAAAGTCACAGTTATTACCAGGAGATATGGTCCTAGCCTCATGGAATCATAGCTGTTACCAGAAAAAGACCTGCTGTCCATCAGATGCTTAGCCCTACACACTATATTTACTGTTGATTATGAGGGACCTAGTGGCCCTTCACATCAAAGTTCCCCCTCCACTTTTGCTCATGTTCTTACCAGCCCCTTATGTCTGACCCACCCATGTTTGACCCCCCCACATTGATTTTGCACTGGCTACCTCCCGTGTTAGTCTGTTCTACTCCTCGATCACCCTCTCGATAAAAACCTTTTCTGACATCCCTCTTTACCCCACCAGCTTCATAAGTTCCACCTGGTGCCTGTGTTGAACTAGTCTATACTATCTACAGTAGCTTATCAGTTTATTTCTTTTTGTGGTGGTATTGTGCATCTTAGTCATGTCTCCCTCCACCTTGCATTTGGGGTGTGCATGCTGAGGTATTGCAACCACTCCATGTCAGTGTTTTCCTGCTAATCCATTATCATTTTGGTTACCCTCCTGTGCACCTTCTCCACCCTATTCTGTTCTTCTTTAATGATGGGATCCAGAATTGCACTCAGTTCTCTAGATGAGGATGAACCAGAGACCTATACAGTGGCAGAATCCTTTGGTCCTTCAGATACTGACTCCCCTTCCAATACATCCTAGCATCCTGTTCTTTCTCCCTACTGCCCAAATGCACTGTACTGATGTTTTTAAATTGTCTAATGTTATTACCCCCCAGGCCCCTCTCCTCAGTCATAATCAAGGCCCCTAGAATTCTGCGGCCGAAGAATTTTGCGCAGAAATTGCAATCTAGCAGAACTCTAAAAGTGCAGAATTCAATCTTCTTAGGATTTTTTATTAGTATTTCTGTTTATACATAGAATCTGGTTCCCTTCCCTTTTTTATATCCAAACCCCCCCTAATATGTTCAGAATGTGATATTATCATTGCTATAACATTATACATTAGCTAATGAAACGACTGCATTCTGCAACAGAAATGAGCAGTCACTTATCTACCACAGCTCCCACTGCCAGAGACGGTGGCACAGCACATCATGCATGGTGATATTTGCTCAACCTGCACTACAGCCTAATACAATTTTCAATTTTAAATTATTGCACTAGGGCCAACTTAAACCAAACCTTGTCAATAGCACAGACCTGTTAAGTCCATACCTCACTTTGTACAAACCTATTTGTGCCTTTAAGGTATAGAGACGCTACCTGAAATGAATAACTGGTAAAATGAATTTAACTGTCTAAATTTTTAAGAAAAATAAAGTAATTATACCCAGAAAAGTGAAACATAATAATGTGTAGACCTGTTGAAAGAATAGACATGTTAAATAAATAATTGCACTGTACACATTTTTGCCAGGGTCATTGATTACATATTGTCATTGGTTGATAGAATCACCTAAAAGTTATTGAGAAATGTTGTGTGCAGGGACAGCTGTTGGGCCAGAGGGTAGCATGCTGTGTTTCCATTCCAGCAACTCAGGTTCAGAGATTAGCTCTGGGAGCTGGCTGGGCAGCACAAGGATTGGTGGAACACATCACTGCTCGGAGTCTGGGAAGGTATGGTGCAGTGTTCTGTCACATGGTGGACACATTGTGATGGGTCGGAGAGCTGTATCTCACAATTAGTTCACATGCATGTCATGGTCTGATGGTGTTACGCAGTGTGTCAGGGAAAGCAGGTTGACATGAAAAATGAGTTTTGCAATAACTCCTCTATTCCATTTCCAATGGGACCTGTATGAATGAGGATGCAAGTTCATGGAAATAAAAAAAAAATACACACACACACACACACACACACACACACAGTATCTCTGTTTCTCTCACCACACACACACATATGCATATTTGTATGTATGTTACAGATTGCATATAAATGTATAAGTGATACACAGTCCTCTTCAACATCTTCATTAGTGACCTTGCAGATGGACTAGAGGGTAAGGCTTGTCTGTTTGCAGATGACACCAAGATCTGCAACAGAGTAGATGATCCAGATGGGGTGGGCAGAATGAGAAGAGATCTGGATAAACTAGCAGAATGGTCAGAAGAGTGGCAACTGGGATTTAATGCAAAGAAGTGCAAAATCATGCACATAGGGAAGAGAAACCCTGAAGCCACCTATAGGCTGGGAGGAGTTGCTAGCAGTCACAAAGGAAGAAAGAGACTTGGGCATCATCATCACTGATGACCTAAAATCATCCAAGCAGACCTCTAAAGCAGTAGGTAAGGCTAGGGGGTGTTAGGGTGTATTAGTAGGGGTATCACAAGTCGTAAGAGGGAGGTAATAATCCCTCTGTACAAGACACTGGTTAGGCCCCATCTGGAGTACTGCGTGCAGTATTGGAGGCCACACCTTCACAAGGACATTAACCAAATTGAGGCAGTCCAGAGAAGGGCAACCAAAATGGTGCAGGGACTGCATCAGAAGACATATGAGGACAGATTGACGGAGCTCAATATGTATACCCTTGAGCAAAGGAGGGAGAGAGGTGATATGATCGAGGCATTCAAACACCTTAAGGGCATAAACATGGTGAAAGAGTCTAACATGTTTAAATATAAGAAAAATAGCAGGACAAGAGGACACAGCATGAGATTAGGGGAGGCCGATTAAGGGGAATGGAGAAATTCTTTTTCACAGAAAGGGTGGTGGATGCATGGAATGGCTTACCACAAGAAGTGGTGGCTATGAATACAGTGCAGGGCTTCAAACAGGCATGGGATAGGCATAAGGGAGCAATACAAATGACTATGAATAGATAGGCCACTGACAGAGCAAAGGCCGATGGCACATTTATAAGGTAGAAAAAGAAATGGGCAGACTGGATGGGCCTTGCGGTCCTTATCTGCCGTCAACTTACGTTTCTATACACAGTGGGAACCTCATGAGTAGTGTAGAAAGCACATACAAATATATAAGTGATAGACAGTGGAAACCTCATTAGTGGGATAGATAGCATGCATATAGAAATACCTTATTTATCACATAAGATCCCATCTGCATATGTCATTTATGCAACAGGCTAGGACCTTAAGGGAGAGACGTTTGTTTTGCTTTTTTAGGCATAACATTTTTTTTATGTCTGTTATTTTTTGAGCTAGTGTTACTGTGCTTTCCACCATCCTGATTACTATAACCACTGCCATGAAAGTGAAGTCAGGATGACAAGCTGACACTGTGATGTGGTAGTTTGTTAGTGCCGCAGAACTTCTGCAGAAATTACAAACCACCGACGCAGTTCTGTGGCAAATGGTAGTCTTGCCACAGAACTTGGTCCCACTGTGCCACAGAAAAGTAGGGGCCCAGGTCATAATTTCCACTGCTACCCCTCATTCTGTATTCTATTTTTATATTTGTTTTTGCCCTCTTGTGCATTATCTTGCACTTCTTGGCAATAAATTTCAGCTGCAATACACTTGACCATTTCTCAAGTCTTTCCAGATCCTCCCTCAGATTTCTTACCCATTCCTCACTATGTATTCTTCTGCAGATCTTAGTATCATCTGTGTGTAGCACCTGGAAGTCAGGAGGCACAAGGGAGAATGGGGACCCTTTCTCCAACACAAACATTTTTTTTTTGTCCTGGTTCCCCTCTGGTTCACCACCTCCTGTTGTCTGCATTTCCCCTGACCCCTCCCAGTCCCTTTGTTTCTTTTCATGCTGTTCAGCACTGGGAAGGGGGTTTGGGCAGGAGACCCTCTCGACGGGGCTTGCATGCCCAATCCCCTGGCCAGAGGCCAGGACCTGCCCTGCCCTAGAAAAGGGCTGGGGAGTGGCTTTAGAGGGGAGTTGGCAGCTAGAGGGGGAGGATGGAGGATGCAGGGAGCATGGACGAAAAGAGGAAAGGTGTACCTGACCTGCCAGTGTCCGTGGCTCCTCTGGTGTCGCTCCCCTCCCTCTTCAGTCCTGGAGCGTGTGGTGGCAGCAGCAGCAGCAGGGTCAGTGGTGTGGGAGTGTGGTTCCCTGAAGCAAACTGTCTTCCTCCCCCAGAGCCTGACTGGTGTGGGGGGAAGCCTCTGCCAGCTAGACCAAAGAGGTGTGCCAGAAAATTGGTCTGGGTGGGAATCGTGCCCCGGACCAAGAGTTCCACCACAGCAGCTGTGCAGGTCAGGCAGAAGCTGGGTGGGAGCATGGCTGCTCGGCTATAGCTGACCCCCAGCAGCAATCGAAGTCCCTGCACATGGTGGTGAGGCCAAGTGCCCAGTTTTTATTACACTCATGCCATGGGTGCTAGGCAAGTAGGGAGGAGGAGGTAGAAAATAAAATGTTAAAGGGACAGAGTGCCCAGGGAACAAATCCTTAAAGAGCCAGAGCCCTAGAAGGAGGGGGAGTGTAGGGGAAATTAAAGGGTCAGTGCCCAGAATGGTAAGGGAGGCATAGTGAGCTTTCAGGGAAGGTGGACAGCCTAAGGGAAATCCTAAGGATTCAGGCAGAGGGCTGAACGCCCAGAGGGACAGGGGGAGGGAGAAGGCTCTGGGTGTGGCCAGAGCCATGGGGTATGTTATGTTATTTTATTCTGTTATTTGGGAGCAGAGCATTGCTGGCACTAGAGGGGCACTGCATGGTAAAGGCCACAGGGAGAGAGAGAGAGGTTGGTTGATCAGCCCCTTCCCAAATTGAGGTTCCACCTAGGCTCCAGGGGTAGCAGTATAGCATAGGGGTGGGAGTGGTCGATGGGGAATGGGCTTGGTGTATCCAGCAAGCCTGGGTTCAAGTCCCACAGGCTCCACCCAGCAGGCCCTCATTAGTATTCATGAGTGAGGCAGGACGAGGCAAGAGCCCTGTCGACTCATACGTAGGGGTAGTTATACACGTTAATGGGGGGAGGGGAGTGGCCTAGTGGCCCTGGTTGGCCCACGGTAAAGGTTGCTCGAGCACCACCCAACCCAAAACTGTGCTGTTGCCTGCCTGCCTATCGCCCCCTAGAGACTGTATTTTCTTCAATAACTAAATGGTGCTTAAAAATCTAGACGGTGTGCTTGCTCCTGGACTGAGCTATTGATTTGCATCCTTGCATATTTGACGTCCAGCTTCACCTTCGTTACCTGGACCAGCTTTGCCAGAGCCTGACGCTGATCCAGGGAGGTTCCTGGCCCAGCCGCCATCTGCAGCAGAACCACCTCCAGTGACATCAGCCTGTGCTGGAGTCCCGCCACAAGCATTCCAGCATAAGCCCTGCAACTGTAAGTGGTAGAGAGCTGCTAGTGAGGTACCCAGTGCTGAGTCAGCTTAGGCGCCATCCCGGCTCAAGCTTTAGGGACCACAGTTAACATCATGTATGCCCTTTTATTGTTTTGCTGGCTGACCGTAAGTGTACACATGCCCATGTCGCCCCTCAGAGGCAGCCCGAAGATCGTTCTGTCAGCAGTCATCTTGTTGAGAGGTCATCTGGGGCTGGGGACCTGCCAGTGGTCATTTCTGTTAATCATCCAGAGAACCATTGGCCGACCAAGAGTCTTCAGCTTCTTGCCTGGAGCTGCAGAGGATTGCCAAGTTCTTACTTGACCAGCTAGCAGTGTTCCTCATTGTATGCTATTTATCCAGTGGATGCCCCGTCATGGCCTGTTTACAAAAGCGCTTTGTGGGGTCAATGCCCACCTGCTGATCAGCAGATGCAGAGAAAAGCCCAAGCTTGGTTTGTCAGTTGTTTCGTCATCTTGGCCAAGTGCACACAGGACTGAGACTAAAAGGGGTTAACCCCCTGTTCTTGGTTTGACCAATTGTTGGTCTCAATCACATTGTTTATGTTTATTATCCTGTACTGTTGTAAAAACCACTTATCTCATTTTTATTGTCAATTGCAAATGAATTGTTTGCATCTTGATCACTGAGTAAGCTTCCTGCCTCTCCTTCCAGATTCATCTGGCGTATCCTGTACTTGTTTAGGGAACCTTGCAGCCCCCTACATGTGAAAAGGAAGATCTTCCCCAGGATCCATAGCACAGTATCACAGATGAAGATGTTGAATAGAAATGGTCCCAAGACCAATCCCTGCAGCCCACCACTGGAGATCCCCAACATCAGAGTGTTCCCCATTAGGACAACCATCTGGATTATCTCACTTAACCAATTCCCTACCTATCTTGTGATCTTATTCCCCACCTCCAGCTCCCAACCTTTTGATCAACCATCCCTATGGGGCAGAGTTGAAAGCTTTGCTGAAATCAAGGTACAGTATCCCCACCATCTGAGCCTTTTCCACCACCTTTGTCACTCAGTCGGATGCTACCTCCCTTCTGTGAACCCATGCTGTGTAATATCCTGAGATCTGTTTGCCTGCAGGTAGCCCACTAGCCTCTCTTTTATTAAGGTGTCTAGTAATGTCCCTACTATAGAAGTAATGCTGACAGATCTGTAATGACCTAGTCTGTCCCTACTTCTGCTTTGGTGCAGGGGAACTACACCCACTGTACCCCAGTCCCTAGGTAATTCCCCAGTCTCCGGTGATCCATTAAAGAGTACTGTCAGTGGCACAGGTAGGACCTGTCCCTTCTCTTTCAGCACTTATGGATGGAGACCATCCAGGTTAACTGGCTTTTCCACCTTTCATGTGTTTAAGCCTTTCAGTACCATTGCCTGTGAAATTAGACCCATATTGACACCCTTTTCCCTGGTTATTAATGACACAGACAGGCAGCAGTCCCTTATTCTGCATTGTAAATACCGAATGCAAATTATATGGAGCTGCTTCTCTCAAGAGGTGGAAAATGAGACATGCAAATGGTGGGTTATGTAAAAGAGGCACTGTTACAACAGGAACACTTCCAGAAAATACACTATGTATTAAGTATGCAGGATGGTTTGAATCCTGCAGTACCTCATAACAATGTGCAGAGTTAATGAACATTGTTGGTGATTTGCTGGTACAGGCTCTGAGCTATCCAGCTGAAAACATTCTACCACTGGAAAGAAGTTAATGCCCTCCAATAAATAAATATCAAAAAGCAGTCAAAATCTGTGGAACATTGGTACCAATGTTAATGAAGAGTATGGAGCTATGTTGGGGGTAATACCCATAGACTACCTAGTAACAGCCCAGATGCAGCAGCAGAAACAGCATCTGCAGTAAGTGGCTCATCTGCCTGAAAGAATCAAATTACAATACTCTGTATGTTAGTTTTTGAATCAGACTAAGATGCAGTTATGAAAATTGCCTACCTGAAATAAGGATTCATTTTCTAAGTGCCCGACTTCACAAAATCCCAGATGTTTGCCTGGGTACCCAAAACAGAAGGAAAATATTCTACGGTTTCAAATCTTAAGTTGTGGAGCATAGTAGTGCTTTTAACCTTCACTTTCCATGTAAGGCAAATGTCACCGGAAAGAATTTGCTCTGCACTTTTTTTTAACATGGATCACCTGCTAACCCTCCTAAAGGCAAAACGCAGAAAGAAGGAGACAGAATGCTCAGAAAGCATATCCAGAAATTCCACTGACTTGGAATTCAATCTAATCGTGAACTGGATATTTTTGCAGAAGGGATGAACAGACAGTGAATATGTTTATTATATTTTGTATTCTCTCTTCTCTTATTTCTCTAATTCATAATGATGGATGTCTCTTGGGTAAGGTGCCTGATGCTCCCTACTATTTAGTCAGTTGTGGTCAGTGCTATATATTATGTTATTTTTTAATAATGGGGACACTGCTGTAGTCCTCTAGATACTTGAGGTTAGAAATATTATTTCTAAATTGGTGACCTAGCTTATGTTGTGTTTAACTGAGACATAAGCCAGAAATATAATTTTTTTCTTTTTTCTTCAGTGTCCTTGAATTTGGAATCTCTCCTTTATGCTGAAATAATGTGCACTTATACCTTATGAAATTAGTCAGTGAGTATAATGAAGGCAATTTACTTCTTACAATGCTTCTAGAATTTGTATTCCTGTAGGCAAGGATTTTCCTTAGAGAAGTGCATGTGTTAGTAATGGAACTGTATCTTGAATTAATTAATCTTATTTAATAACTACTGCATTTTTGTCATTGAAAATACCACTGCAAATCTCAACATATACAGCATGCATTTCTATTTCTAACTTATTTTTGAAAACTGATAAATAATTCAAAGAATAGTGTTAAGGACTGTTTCTGTCAAGTTAGTTTAAATGTTTAAGGGTTTTTATGTCCAGAAGTAACTCCAACATTATGAGAAACATTGATAAATATTTGTAGAATAAGGGTAAATTTGGGAGTATGTGACAGTCAGAGCACCATGCAGTCCTCAGTGAGCCTCTTTCTATCAGACATTTCCCAGTGAGACAGTCTGGTCCAGTGTCATCACTGTCAAGTCCCCTCTTTAGCAAGAACTCAGACACTGGTGCTCTGGTGGCACTTTTCTGACTCCTTCTACCCTTTCGACCCACTGCAGTGACAGTCTCTGCTCTGGGTGGGACACACTCTACTCTCTCTCAGAGGCCTTTTACTATGTACCATTTGTATCCAGGTACCCTACCCTCTAAGATGCAGTCACAACCAATCAGTTCCTCCATCCTTTAGAAAAATAATTTATTAATAAACGCTGGTTGTGTGAATATAACACTACTAATCAGGTATAACACTGTTTATACATAGTAAAACAACAGAACAAATACAGGATTATAAAAGAAAGCTTGCACACTTGTGCAGTTAAATGCTTCTATCTTTCCTTCTTACCTCACTATCCACTAGCCTTGCTACCTCAACCTTTGTCTGCAGACACACAGGTAACGCTCCCTTCTTGGACACACAGAAACCCCAGCGAAAAGAGGAAGAAACTATCTCAGCTGAAGAATTTATGCCTTCTCCTCTCTCTTCTCTATCTCCTCCCTCCCCCTGGTGCCTTGGTCAAGTGAGCCTTATGTCACTTCCCTGTACCCAGGTTCATCTGATTGGCTGAAACTGCTTCAGATCTGGAATTTTTGGTGATGCCTACCTTATGAAATATTCTGTCCTTGGTGTCTCTGGGGTCCAACTTCCTTTCGCAGATTATTTAGCATCTGAATGCATGTGTCTGGATGTCACTGAGACAGAATGTCACCAACTCCTTTGTGTACAAACAAATGTATTCCCCTTCCAGGAAGCCAATACAATGAAAGTCCCCACTTTCTTAAGAAACTGTGCCGAGCTATTGAGAACCTTCCAGATAGGCCAGTTTTCTCATCCTTCAACATGGCCTCCTGGCCCCCCACTATTACAGAAGGTGCAAGTATTTGACAAAAATATTTTAAACCACCAGCAAAGGTTGTCCGGTCATCACATACCTCCCCCTTCATTTTTATGGAGTTACATATTTGTGAGGTCTACAAACAGATACTTCCTGTGGGCTATCTGGCCAAATATCTACTCATACTGGTGAGAGAGTTCATCTGTATAAGCATTTTGTGCTCCACTGTGTTGCTGTATAGTGAAATTGTAGTCCTGGAGGTTGATACTCCAATGCAGCAGTTTAGCATTTTGTCCACTCATTCTGTTCAAACATTGGAATAGAGTGTGGTCTGTGACCACTATGAATGACCTTCCATACAGATATGGGTGCAATTTCTTAGTAATTCAGACAATGGCAGGACATGTTACCTTTTTAAGTCTTTAATGTTTCATGTATTGCAACAGTAGATGATTCTGACACAGGACTGTCTTGTCAACTGGACTGAAAAATCCAAATGATGCATTACCCTGTATAAAAATAAAGTTTTACCTTTTACCTACCTACCTACTTACTTCTACTCAATGGTAGATTAGTTCATTTCCCATGGCAGCAGCTTCTGGCTGCGAAAAACAACTGGCCTTTCTATTCCATCCCCAGATACTTGAGAGAGCACTGTCCCCAGGCTCCTGTCATTTGTATCTGTTGGAACAATACACCTCAAATTGTAATTTAGGCTCATCAACAGTGGTGTCAGTTTCAGTTGCTGGAAGGCTGTTTCATAATACTCCATCAGCTCAGTCTACTCTGGCAATTTCTTAGCTGTGCTGTCCATTAAAGGGGCTGCAAGTACTATTATTTTTAACAAATCTGTGATAGTACCCCACAGTTCCCAGAAATGCACTTAGTTGCTTATTAGTTTGGGGGGTGGTCCAATCCCAAATTGCCTCAACCCTAGCTGGTTCAGGCCAGAACAAACTTAACAACCTCTCCAAGTTCTGGAAAGTAATACATGCCCTCTTCTCCCCACCCCCCACCCAATCCCCTTCTCCAGTCCTCAAAGTGGATGACTCCACCATTTCCAACCCTCCTTCTGTCGTTTCAGCTTTCAGTTCCTATTTCACCACCTGGGCTTCCTCACTCCTCTCTGCACTCCCCATTACTCCCCCACTCCCTCCTTCTACTTCATCCCCTCATTTACCCAACTTATCCTTCTTGCAAGTTACCCCAGCCTACACTCTAAAAACCCTCCTGGCTGACCACTCCCAGAAAAGTGGAATCCTGATGGGCTTGATCCCAAGCTCCTGCATCTCTTGGCACCTGCTGTTGCTCTGCCCATCTCTTCCTTGCGCAACATTTCTTTTTCTCTTGTCTCAGTCCCAGACACCTGGAAGCATGCAACTGTTATTCCCCTTCCCAAAGGAGGTGACTCCTCCGCTCCTGGCAATTTCCTCCATATATCTCTTTCCTCCCAACCTTTTCCAAGTTCCAAGAGCACATAGTTCTATTCCAACTCTCCCCTTCCTTTGACTCCTCTGCCTTTTTCACCCCTTCCAGTCTAGCTTTTGTAAACATCACTCCACCGCTACCTCTTTTCTCAGGCTCACAGACTCCATCCACACTGGCATGGAACAGGGCCTCCTCACTGCCACCATTTTTGACGATTTGGCGAAAGCCTTTGACATTGTCTCCCACCCCCTTCTGGTCAAACTAAAATCTGCAGGTCTTTCCAACTCTGCAACCAGATGGCTCAGTTCCTACCTTATAGGTAGATCTCAATCTATGAGAATTGGTGAATCCCTCCCCCTCAATGTATTCACACCAGCATCCCCCCAAGGTTCTGTCCACGGCCCTTTGCTTTTCTCCATATTCCTAAACAACCTCCCCTCAGCCTGCTCCTCTGCATCTATCCACATGTATGTAGATGACACGGTCCTGTTTTCATCTGGCACCTCTTCATTTGAGTTAATATCCAAGCTTCAACTTGATTTTGATTCTGTGCAGAAATGGTTCAGGGCAAATCAATTATCCCTTAATGCTAAGAAAACCATCTCCATGGGTTTCTGCACTTGGCAGAAGCTTTCTAGACTCCCTTCACTCCCCACATTTCACACCCTGGATGGAGATCAAATTGAGGACATACCCTCATTTAAATACCTCGGAGTCTGGTCAAACTATCACCTTAGTTTTTATCAGCACATAGTTGCCATGTACAAAAACTGTCACCCTAAGATCGGTGCCTTTTCAGGAACCAGAGCTGGATCCCAATATCTGCCCGATGTGACATCACAATTTTTTTTTGTCAATTCTGTTTCCTCACCGACCGGAACTCTCTCAGGCTGCCTAACTAACCGAAGTCGCTCTACCACCCACTGTGTTCCCTGCCATCTTCAGAGACATTATGACTCCCCAGGGACATGGGGGGCTACTGCCCCAGGGAGATAAAAGGAGCACTGGTGGAGAACCAGCATTGGGCATGTGGTGGCAGTGGCACTGGAGGAGCTGTCACCTATCCGATGGGAGGGGCTTTTTCCCCATGTAGTGTGCGCTTCTCCCTCTCCCTCCCCCTTGCATGGTGCATGTCCTGAGTGGCGTACGGCAACCCTGAAGACATTGGGCCATGCCAATTACGTGTGATCCAATGTACGGCAGTACCCCCAGTCTCCACTAGGGGCTGCTGGTGCACAGGACACCCCAGAACCCTCCTCCCGGGATAGGAAAGCAGCCCGGTGGGTGTTCAATCCTATCCCACACCTGCTGACCCCCAGCACCTGAGCTCACTCCCGAACCCGGGTCACCGGCATGGTGGAGGTGTGGTGTCCAGCGCCTAAACCCTCAGTGCCACTGGGCTGGACATCATCATTAAGATGATCTTGCCCATTTTTGATTATGGTGACATTGTCTACGGACTGGTGCTGTCCCCAAATCCTCTCTAGCCAGAGTGGAGCCCCTCTTCCACTCCTTTTGCCACTTTGCCTTGGCCTGCCCCCTCCACACTCACCACTGTTGTCTCTCTACACTGAGCTCTCACTCCCTTCTTTGAATGACCGCCACTTCACCCATGGTGCCTCCTTTATTTCTAACTTCTGTTTGGCTTTGTTCCCTCCTTACCTCAGTTCTCTTTTCTCTCCTTTGCCCCCTTATCGTACTCTCCCCGTAATTCTGATTATTATTCACTCTTAGTTCCCTCTTGTAACTCCTTAGCTGGCCAGTCTGGCTTTTCCTACCACCTTCCTAATCTCTGGAACTCTATTCCTCAAACTTTTTGCTCAGTCCCCTCCAAACGCTCCCTTTTCTCTCTACTTTGAGACCACACTTCCTCCTCCTCCTGTAAATGCCCTTAGCCCTATGACCTAATTTTCTCCCCACTTTTTCCACCTCTGCACTATTCACCCCATCGCCAGCCCTTCTTCTCCTCACTTCTCTGCTACTCCACATCCCAACTCTCTCTCTCCCACCTTCTTCTTCTTACTTACTCCCACCTCCTTATTTCACCCAGATTTTCCCATACCTCTCCCGTATTCTATCCTCAGCTTTTTCTCCCCCACCTTTCTCCCAACTCTTTAACATTATTCAGTTCTCCTTTTTCTCCCCACTTCCACTTTTTTAATTCTCCCTCCCTCTTCCTCTATATTTATCCCTCCTCTGCTTGATTGCTCTCCTACCTGTCCTATATTCCTGACATTGCAGTCTAGCAATGACTGGCACTTCACCTCTTATGTTAATCCTGCATTATTATTGTTTTGCTTTTTTGATATGTTTTTTACTGTATTTATTGTTGTATTTTGTATTATGTTGCTTCATTTGTTTGTACTCATCCAATACCCGATCCCCCCAGGATGCATCTGTAAATAAGCTTTATGGCTCAGTATGTCTTTCCTGGTAAAACACTTTAAAAAAATAAATAAATATGCCCCCCTCCCACACAATGTCCCAAGTATGGCACCTCTACCATACCAATTTGGCACTTCTGTGGCTTAATAGACAGTTCTGCATCCTGTAATCTGGTCAGGACTTCCCTTATGTGTGAGAGACATTCATCCCATGTCTGGCTAAATATGCCTATATCATCCATATAGGCTACAGCAAAGTGCCCAGTACCATTCAGGACCCTGTCAACTAGCCTCTGGAAATTGGTGGGCGAATTCCTCATGCCAAAAGGCATAACTGTGAATTCAAACAAACCAAATGGAATGACAAATGCTGAATTCTCACTAGCATCCATAGATAGCTGCACTTGCCAATATCCCTTCATCAAATCTATTGAGGTCAGGTACGTATCCCCTCCTAACCTATCCAGTACCTCATCTGTCCTAGGCATGGAGTATGCATCAGGTACTGTGACTCATTTAACTGCCTGTAAACAACACTGAACCTGGTTGTTCCATCTTTCCTTGGAATCAGAACCACTGGGGCTAGCCAAGGATTGTTGGATGGCCGGATCTCTCCTATGACAGGCATTTTCTGTTGCTCTTCCATCATTGTTCTTTTTACTGCCTCCAGCGCCTGATATTACCTTTATCTTATGGACTTCTCTGCAGTGATTTTCACCTCATGCACAGTGAGATCAGTGCACCCTAGCATGGTAGTAAAAAGTGCAGCAAAATCTGTAAGCATGTCCCTGATCTGGTCTGTTTGTCTGGGTGTGAGCTCCTCCGACATCATCACAGCTCTCCTGGAGGTGCTTCTCTTACTCTCCTCTAGCATGTCTGGAGCAGGCTACTCCTGATCTCCTTCTGCTGCACTACAAACCATAAGGAAGTGTCAGCACAGTCATAATACAGTTTCATCATATTTACATGGAAACCCTGCTGAGTGCACTTCCTATTGGGCAACCTTATGTAGTAATCCACATCATTCACATGGCGTATGACCTCACAGGGTCTCTCCCATGCTGCCTGCTTCTTGTTATGCCTCACTGGGGTGAGTACCATTACTTTCTGCCCTATGGTGTATGATTGAGCTCTGGCCTCTTTTTGTCATACCAAGCCTTTTGTTTCTGTTGCATGGCAACTATGTCATCCTGAGTAAGGCCCACAAACTCCTTAAGCTGATCACAGAAATTCAGGACACAGTCCACAGCGGTCTCACTCTGGGTGGCAGTAGAGCCTTCCCACTCCTTTCTAAATAAATCTAGGGGGGTCCTCTGACCCATCTAGCATACTGGAGCTTAAAAGGTGAAAATCCCAATGACTCCTGTGGGACTTCCCAGTACGTAAACAACAAGTGGGGTCAGAATTTGTCCCAGTCCCTTTTAGGTTCTTCTGTGGATGTGAAAAGAATATTTTTTAAACTTGCATTAAATCTCTTAGCCAAGCCTTTCATTTGTGAGTGGTATGGGATTGTATGCAGTGGCTTCACCCCACACTACTTCCTCATCTCTGTCATCAGATCAGATATAAAGTTTGTTGTCTGATCTGACAAACTCTCCCTAGGAAATCCAACTCTACTGAAAATCCCTAGCAGCTTGTCTGCTACCTTCTCTGCCTCTGTGGAGGACTTGGCTACAGCTTCCAGATATTGAACAGCGTAATCCACTATCAATCAATCAATCAAGCAGTCAATTTATTATTTGTTAGGTGCCCAATCCTGGAGGCTCTGGGTGCCGTAAAATAAAAGAAAATTTGACAAAACAAATTAAGACAGTCAGTTTACATAAATAAAATCATAGCAGATAAATAAGTAAAATCTGTATATGCAAGTTAAAAGGCATTGGTAGGGAATGCTAAATTAAAAAGGTCAGTCTTAACCAGCCTGACAGAGCAGCAGTTGGATTTCCACTTGCGATGCCAGCAACCCAGGTTCGGGAATGGACCCGGGTACTGGAGGGCTGGCCGGGGCATGAGGGCTTGAGCATAGGATGACTGCTCGCCTTTTCTTGGGGGAGGTCAGGGAAGCAACAAGGCACTTACTGACCCCTGGTAGTGGCTGGAGGCATGGCTATGTGTGGGGGTCCCACTTACAAATGGGATGTGGTGAAGGTTGGCGTATGCCTGATGTTAGTGGCACACCACACTCCTGGGGAGCAAACAAGAAAAGAGCCCCATGGCCAACTGGATGACAGTCACCAGCTCCCACTGCTCCGAGACCTCAAGCAGTGCACAGACCACTCTAGCAGCACCTGGGCCAAGAATTGCTCTAGCTGGCCCACTGGTGCCTTCCCCCTCAGAGGAGAGGGATCTGCCTGGTGAAGGGTAACATCTGGGATACCGGGGGGGGCTCCAATATGGGGTGATGGGTGGCTGCATCAAGGCAGTGTGGCAGTGAGGGGCATAGGAAGGCCTGAAGGAGAGTCTTTAGTCCCCTCCTGAATGCCTCCACTGTAGGGCCTCCTTCAAAGATATTGGCAGCCTCAGCCAGTGGCGTTGAGTGCTGGGGCACTGGATGCCTTACCTTACGCTACGCCGGTGACCCCTGTTCGGGAATGAGCACAGACCACCGGGGGTTGATGGAGAAGGAGAAGGATCAAAACATCCAAGGGATTGCTCTTCTTCTCTGGAGAGGGGGGTACCAGTGGTAAGTGTATGACTGACTCCTAGCGGAGGCTGGGGGGGGCAGCATGCCAACACTGCAGAAGGGGGAAGAGATGGGGCAGACACCTGGAGGAGCATATGTGTGTGTGTGTGTGCGCACTCCATCTGCTGGCATCATTGTATGCCTCCTCTCTGCAGAGAGAAAATGGAGGAGAAAAACGTGTTGCTGTGGTACATGGTGGAGGGTGCCTTGCAGGTCCCACTCCCGGCTGGCCAAGGTGCTGGCCACACTGGATCCAGTCTCTGGCGGGGGTTGAGGAACCATGCTGGCCCCACCAGGAAAGTAAGCCCCGGGGACAACGGTCAGTGCTGGCTGGTGGATGCCGGGGGATGGGGCTGGGGGCTCCCTCCAGAGGTAGGGGCTGAAGCAACAGTAGCATAAATTAGTAAAAAAAAAAAAAATCTTGGCAGCAAGTTCCAGAGGACCTGTTTGGCCACCTCATATGAATGATCACCTGAGGTTTTCAGCATGGTCCTTGGAGGCACCAGGAGGCCCTCGATGAAGGAACGAATGGAGTGGGCCTGGATGGCTCATGTAAGGAGGTCTGACAGGTAGCCAGGGTCTGTTCCATAGAGGGCCTTGTAGGTGAGCAAGCCCACCTTGAAGAAAACCTTTCACCTGACCGGCAGCAAGTGCAGACCCTGCAAGACCGAGGTCACATGACAGAACCTAGGCAGTCCTGTCAGCAGCCTGGCTGCTGCATTCTGCACAAGCTGCAGCCGGCAGAGGTTCCTTCTACTGACCCTGAGATAAAGAGCATTACAGTAGTTGAGCCTGGATGTTACAAAGGCGTGCACCAGTGATGGCAGGTTTTCTGCCGGAATTGGGGGTTTAATCCAGGTGATGTTCCTTAAGGGGTAGAAACCACTTTTGACAACATTCGACACCTGAGCTTCAAATGTCAGCTTGTTATCAAGGACAATGCCCAGATTTCGCACCCTACAGGACACCATCAATGGGGTTGACCCCAGGACCAAGCCTGTTGCCACCCTGGAAGCATCCCTTCACTCCCGACTCTGCTCAATCACCAGTACCTCCATCTTGTCTGGATTAATTCCCAGCCAGTTAGACTTCATCCAATCCTGGATCTCAGCAAGGCATTTATTCAGTACATCAACAGCACCAATTGTCCCTGGTGCAAAAGACATATACAGCTGAGTATCATCTTCATAACAGTGAAAACTCAAGCTGTATTGTCTAATGAGCCTGCCTAGAGGCAGCATGTACACCGCAAACAACATCAGTGATAGAATCAAACCCTGAGGAACTCCAGATGTCAGGGGCATCGGGGAGGAGGAGAAATTCTCCACCATCCCCCTCGGCCTGCTGCCCGAGAGGAAGGACTCAAACCAGTTGATGGCAGTACCAGCGAGTCCACAATACTCTCTAAGGTGATCCAACAGCACAATGTGGTCCACGGTGTCAAATGCTGATGACAGATCGAGAACAAGAATTAACCATTCCCCTCAATCTCTAGCCCTGAGCAGATCATTAAGCACCCAGACTAGTACCATCTCTGTGCTGTGCCTCGTCCTAAAGTTGGACTGGAATGACTTGTAGATGTCAAAGGCCTCCAGGTGCTCCTCGTGCTGCAGGGCCACTATCTTATCGACAACCTTCCCTAAGAATGAGAGGTTGAAGATAGGTCTATAATTTGACAGGACATCAGGGTACAGAGATGGTTTTTTTAGAAGGGGCTTCAGCGGTGCCTTCTTCAAGGTGTCAGTAAAGACCCCCTTCAAAAGCGAGCACCAGATTATCCCGACAAACACTGGACCAATAGCCTCGATGCTTCTCACTAGGAGACACATCGGGCCAGGGTCCAGTTCACAACAACTGGGCCACAGCTTCAAAATCACCTTGGAGACCACAACCACCTCCACCGGCTGAAACTCCACTCAGACAATTGGAGTGCCTCTGCTCCACCCAGACCTGATCCTGTGGGACTGATCTAGACTGACTGGTGAGATCCAAGCCTGAATAGAGGATACTCTGTCAGAGAAGAACAGGGAAAACTCTTCGCAAAATGCTACTGAAAAGGCTCTTTTCAGCTGTAGACAGACTGGATGAAGTAGTCTGTCCACAGTTCGAAAGAGCTGAGCTGCTCTGATCTTCCCTGTGGCAATCTCCCTGGACAGACACTTTGCCTTCTTACTGTTGATTGCCCTTTGATAATCAGCATTGTGATTCCTCGGAACCAGTCTATCCTCCACTGACTGAGTCCTCCACCAGTAATGCTCTAATCTCTGTCTCATGGACTTCATCGCCTTGAGATCCCCACCAAACCATGGTGGTCTCAAGTGAGAGGACCTGGGTCATATACAGATTGGTGTGATGGCATAGAGTGCCCTGGAGACATCCCTATTATAGGCTGACACTGCCTCACCCAAGCCAGCTGCACAAATAGCACTAACACCAGAAAAATCAACTACTGCCATCAGTCCCTCTGGGGGAACAGTCCCCTTAAAGGGCAATAGTTGATCATCTCAACAGGGGAGGGACTATCAAGGGGGCACCCAAATGAGAATTTCATTGTACAGTGATTGGACCAAGTGACTCAATAAATCTCGAGGTCAGTGACCCCAATACCCTGTAAGAATACCAGGACCAAGGTGTGGCCATGATGATGTGTCACAGAGGCACCTGCCTGTGCAAGGCCCAGCGATGTCATCAGCTGGAGGAGATCACAACCAAATTGTGAAGATTCATTGTTGATCCAGGCACTGAAGTCCCCCAGAATAAGCCATCTGGGCTACTCCAATACGCTGCTGGGGATGAAGTCCGCAGCCTCCTGCAGGAATTCTCCACCTAACACCAGAGGGTGGCAAACTAAGAGAATTCTGCAATCCGCACCTGGACCCCCACACACTGCCACACATTCAAATGATAAGGTAGAATCCATATGATGTATGGAGAAATTCAAGCTGGATCTAAAGCAGATGGCCGCATCCCCACCCCTGCGATCCCTCCCCAGCCTATAAACCACAGAGTACCTGGTCGGGACCGATGCCTCCAAAACTGGACCAGCATCTTCCCCCAACCAGGTCTCCGTGATGCATGCCAGGTTGACCAAAAATTAAGTCTGACATAATTGTGGTCTTATTTCTCATCGACCTGGCATTACACAACACTGCCCGGATGGGATCAGTGGAGGCTGTAGGTCCTCTAGCTGCCTACCCACACAGTCTGGTGGGAACCCTGGGAATGGAGACCAAACATGTTGGGCCTCTCAAGGCTCTGTTTAATCCCAGGGTGCCTCTTGCCCCTAACCACCTCAATCCCTCTCTCCTCTGTTGAACTCCTGGTACCCCACCACAGATCTCCCTTCCCCCTACAGATACTCACCCCCCTTCAACACCTTATAGCGACAGCAGGAAGGGGAGGTCACAAAAGGGGCAGAGGTCACCCAGAAGGGCTGCCGAGTAGCTGATTCGGAGGGGCCCAAGACTCCTACACATATCTAGGCAGCTAGATCTACAAACAAAACAGTAATTTAAGAACCTAACTAATCATTCAGTCACCATACAAACAATTAATACAGTGTAACCCAACTACATATTCATACTCATACAATCGCACACTACCTAATCCCCAGTCACCCACCACCTTCCCACAACCAACCCCAAATTAAATAATAAATAATTAAGTAAAACAGAAAGAAGGAGAGTCCTATAGTGGTTCGAGTCCTCAGATATCCTAGGTTTGCCACCACGGAAGAGTTTGAGTTAGTAGTTCCAATAGAGAGCTACCAGGAAAGCAACAATGATAGTGCTCTCACTACTATTCAGGAAAGTGCAGATTCCAGTTTATGCTTTTGGATAGTGCTCACATCACAATCCGTTCTTACACCAAGCAAAACAAGATTTAGTGTGTGGACCTCTCACCACCACTCACTGATAGCAGTACTTATGGATTTGTCATCAGGTTTTGAGGGGGGGGGGGCATGGCATTCACCAGTCCTGATAGTTCCAACAACAGAAAAATTCCTCAAGGGAGATCGCAAAAGTCCCCAACAGCCACCAGAAAAGGTTTTCCTGGTGCTAGAACAATCACCAGCAAGTCCCCACTTGTCTCCTGAAGTTTTGACCTGTTGCTCCTACTGACAGTTTGACAGATCCTCTTGGGCCTGAGACTAAGGGATCACCAGGCCCTCAGCAGTTCCTGACTTCACCAAGCCACCACAAAAGAAAGAAGCAAATCTAGTCAGGTCGCAATGCCACAACCAAAACTATATGGCATTAGTTCCTTGAAACTGGACAAACGGATGCACCAGTCAGTTTCTCAGCTCCATACTGCAAGCCAAAGTTCCTCCTGTGCCACATGGTGTTTCCCCCCGTTCCATGCGGCACCTCTCCAGAGGTTCACACCAGTGCTCCAGACAACAGTCCCGCTGGCTTTCCCTGTGACAATCTGCAAGCCTCACCAGCCATTTTGGCCCTCAAAAGGTGCTCTCTGCTGACAGATGGATCTCAGCTCCTGGTTCTGCTCATAATGGCACTATGACCGGAGTATACTTCTTTCCCCTTAAGCTAGGCACAGCCAGTGGGTACACAATGTCTACAGTGAGTTAATAAAATTATTCCTCGATAATAGGGAGTGCAATCAGGAGAGCCTTCACTTGATCCCCTTTCTTCTGTTCCCCTTCCTATGTGAGAAGGCAGTAGGGAGGGCTGGGGGTATACTGGGATGTATAGGGAGAGGCATCAGCAGCAGAAAACAGGAAGTTGTTATCCCTCCTTACAGACAGTTGGTGAGACCCCATCTGGAGTACTGTGTCCAGTTCTGGAGACCCCATCTCCGCAAGGACATAGACAGAATAGAGGCAGTCCAGAGGAGGGCAACTAAAATGGTGCAGGGTCTGCAAGAGAAGCCGTATGAGGAGAGACTAAAGGAGCTAATGTATACCCTTGAGGAAAGAAGGGAGGGGGGGACATGATAGAAACTTTTAAGTACCTCAGTGGAATCAACAAAGTCCAAGAGAGTAGCATCTTTCAGAAAAAGAGACGTGCAAAAACAAGGGGACACAATTTAAAGATAGAAGGAGGGCGGTTCAGGGGCAATGTGAGGAAGTATCATTTCACAGAGAGGGTAGTGGATGCATGGAACAGCCTTCCTGAGGAGGTTGTGGGGTCTGAAACTGTGGGAGAATTCAAGAATGCATGGGACAGACATAAGGCAATTCTTGTGGGGGGTAGGAAGAAATAGGCTGTTGGTTAACTAGGATCTGTGGCCTATCCTGTAGGTAGAGAAATGGGCAGACTAGATGGGCCAAGCGGTCTTTATCTGCCGTCAAAGTCTATGTTTCTATGTAAGGCAATATAGCATGGTGATGGGGACACTGAGCTACAAACCTGTAGACCTTGGTTTGAATCCCATCAGCCCCCTCTTGCATACTGTGTGACCCTGAGCAAGTTACTTAACTTCCTTGTGCTCTCTGGTCGAACCTGGAAACAATCTTAAGCTTAGTGTGCCTTTACTGGTAAACAATTTATCCTTTTCTCTCTCCACACACTAACACTCTGGGCATGAGCAACAATACTCTGCCACATCTCTGTACAGTGCCAGCCAGCAGAAGTTATGCAGCAAATGCCTCTTTTTCCATTTAACCACTTGGTGTCCAAATGGAGGAATTCAGTGTGCTAAATCTGGGATGGGGGTGGGGGACTCAGTATTCCCGAGGAACCACAATCTGCTTGCACACATTCCACGCATCAGGTGCATTCTTAGGAACCCAATTTCTGTATAAAATATCTGTATCCCAAAATATTTTCTGCTGTTTCTCCCTTGTAGAAACACTGCTGCTGCTGGCTGCTAATACCTAAGTACAGCTAGAAATGGATCTGCAGGCTGAGCCTTGTGAAGCTAGTCTCATGTAACCTCTCCTTGCAGCTGCTGCTTATCAATGATGTCTCCCTCTACTGACTCCTGTGCCACTGAACTTCTGCCACCTGCAGAGCTCTCTGGCACAGTCTCTCACTGAGCCAGAACGGGGTCATCATGTGTGCGGCAGAATGCCGTCTGACCTCGCGCATTCTTAATTTTTTTTCTGTGAGGGGCTCCACCCCCACAACCCCTGGACTCCCCACTTAGGATTCTAACTCCGGGGGGGTCCAACTTGGAGAGCACACAGGTCCGGGTTGTGCCATAATGCCGTACGCTATTAAGCGTATGACATTATGACCTGGTACGCGATGTGCCTCAGTGGTGTGAGGTGTTTTTACTGTCTGTTGTGATCCCTTAGGTTTAGTGTCCACACTATCTGGTACAAGACTGGGGTTCTGAACAGGGTCAGAGCTTGTCCCCCTCCTAGTCTTCCCATTTATCTCTACCTGTCCCAGTCATCAAGCTTGACTACAAATCACAGTACAGACCGTGTCTGGCTTTCCTTCCTCATCTACGTCATTTCCTAGCAAATCATCTGATAGCTGCATACTTATCAGCCCATTCAGCAGCTTCTGCCACAGTACTAGGATTCCTAACTGTTAACCATATTTGACGTTCAGCATGCACGCATTTAAAAAACTGTTCAATGAGCATCACTTCTCAAATGTCCTCAGTGGTTACAGTTTTCTTCCCATCTAACTATCTCCCATGCAAAGTACACAATTGCACACTCAGTTCTTTATAATTCTCCACAGCTGATTTCCTTGCTGTCTAGATTTGAGTCTGTAAGCCTCAGGGGTTAACTGAAGTAACCCCCCTATAAATGGGGGTTCCCAAAAGTCTTCCTTGGGTGTGCTAAAATGCCCACTGCCAGGTAGGCATTCTGTGTCTTTACTGGTGTAAAAGCGCTTACATGCGAGTGCCCTGTTAGCCTCTGTGCCTGTCTCTTAAGAGACATTATTTTTGTAATGTATAATTAATCTGGGTAGGGGCTGAGTGTTTCCAGGCTTGAGTCCCACCTGAGCTGCAGTAATATTGCTCTGTTCTACCATAGCTAATGGTGCAGTTTGCTGATTAGCTGCTCTAATAACAATTGTATTATAGTTTGTTTAACCTGCCTTTCTTTGCAGCATGGGCATTTCTGTATTGCACCAATCAGTACCTTTTGGGGACCTTAAAATGGAGTCTGTCCCCAGGGATCTTGTGGGAGTGAATTTCTTTAAGAATTGTAGTTTATTCACTTTGGACCTGGCCCTTGCTCTGACAGACAGATGAGTCAACCAACCAAACCCTTTTTGGATCAGAAGAAAGTTCTGGTGCTGCCTGCAGCAGTGAGTAAGTCTGAGTTTGGAGTGGAGAGAGTAAACAGCTTGAGACATTAGAGCTGCTGCTCCTGCATAGTCGCACAGGAACTGGTGGAAAGGCTGAGTTTGGCCTGTCTGCCTACCTGTCCCTTGAGAGGGATCCTTAAAGAGTGCTTAAAAAACTGGACTGTATCCAAACCAATTGTGACAAAAGCCACTGAACTGTGACTGTACCTTTTTCTGAAGAAGACCGAAGATTTGCTCCATGCGATCGGCCTGTCAGGATGTCTGAATCACCACAGAGATCAGGGTTTTGCTCAGGAAAGCTTAAATTGCAACTGGACTGTCATACAAACTGTGGTATTGCTTTTCTTTTACTTTAAGTGTGCTGAATGTTGTTAGTGGGTCACGATTTGGTTCCCCACTGCCTAATTGTGTCACGCTTGCTGGAAGCTGCATCCACCATTTCCCGGCCTGAATCCGAACTGTTCACCCAGCCTGGGCCCTGCCAGCTTGGCCCAGCCAGCTACTCATGATGTAGAGAAAATCATTGATGAGAGACCTGCCTGGGGATCAGCTCCCTGCTCAACACCTTGAACAGGAATGACACTTCCGTAATTCGTGTGGGCCCTGCTTCTCCTGGCAAACCAGCAAGTCATCCTAAAGTCTACATTTCATCCATCCTATGTCCTGTACTGGGTAGTGTGAGTAAACACCAGGGTAGCTCCCTGCAACAACAGCTCAATCAACGTGTGTTATCTGATTTAGTTGTTTTGTCTAATTATCACGAACTGAGCCTCCTGGCTCCAGATTACAAATTGTGTGTGGTTGTGCATGCTTCTTCTTTCCATCACAGGGTCCTGACCAGCTGCAACGCCGGCCTACCCTGGGCAACAAATTAGGCTAGCCCCCCCCCTTTGTTCCAAAAGGGTAACCAGAGCATGTGACTGTGAAGGTACTCTAAAGTGCATGCATGATTGCCGGATTGACTCAGTTATAGAACTAATCAGCCAAATTACGCCCCTTCCTTGTTCATTACCCCTGAATAAATAGGATCTAATTCTTTTTGCATTTAACCTGACTGTGGTTCCATTTTGTACCAGAAGCACTGTACTATTGTTACCTGCTGCGTCTAACCTTATTTTACAGGGGGGTCTCCAGGATCAGACTGGTGGAACCAGCCCTGGTGGTAAGTGCAAACAGAGTGGGGATTTGTATGCTGATTAGGGGCTATTGTACCTGTGTATGCTGTTCATTGTTTACGCCACTAGAAGGGAAAGAGGGGGGCACAGTGTCCAGGAGAGCTGTACCCAGGTCAGCTTCTCTACCACTAACCCTGTCCTCCGGGTGGAGACACCCATTTTCAGTACCCAGGCCCCTTAACCTACAACTAGTCATGCAGGCAAGGGTAGTAGCCCTTGGGATAGAGCCACCTAGGGGTTACACTCATAATGCTTTAAAATGACAGCCTCAATTTTCACAAGACTCTGCCATCATTAGGGTTCAAGTGTGAAAATGCTTGTCATGCCTTCCCAGTAAACAATGGACTCAGACTGGTTGGCCAGCACTCTGCGCCAATTCACATTGAAAACACAATTTCTCAAAGAATTAAGAAATCATCAATATCAATATCTTCTGTTAATTTTGGAAACAATTTGGACTCAGTTTTTGAGCCTTGGCTACCCCAATCTACACAATTACTCACATTGTCCAGCATCTGCTAAGTTAAACTGTTACCATCTGGAGTTCATGGCCTCTAATCTCAAGCTCATGCCTGTGTTCTTTCTCCCTTTCTTCTGCTCAGGCTGCCTCTGCCTGTGGGTGCTTTTGCTTCTCTTCAGTATCTGCCTTGCAGTGTTTTTCTGTCTCCACTGCATCTAGCTTCACAGCTTCAGTTTTTAGCCTGGCAAGTTCTATCCCCCTGTCCTTCTGCCTTTCTGCAATGTGAGCTAATTCCAACTCAGCTTGCAGGGCTGCTTCAGACTTCTCCCTTCTGCCACTAGAGTCTCCCAGGGCTCCTTCACCATCTTCTTCTAGAGCCTGAATCAGCTTAGCTCTGTTCAAGCCTTCATGCTGTATGCTTCTCTCCTCACACAGCTGCTGGAGCTCAGGTAACCTCACTGTATAGTTGCCTGGAATTTCTATCACTAAACTTTGTAAAATGGATAGAAAATGCAATTAAAAAAGTAAGAAGTGAGAGAAGATAGGCAAAGTTGTAGTGCTTACTGTTGTTGACTTGGTAATAATGCTTAATTTTATGAATACCCACTAGGTACTGGATAGCTAAACTGTGCTTTGTGCAAGTAAATCTCACTTTCTCATTCCTACCGCTGCCACCATATGTGATGGTCAGAGCACCCTGCAGCCCCCAGTCAGTCTCTCTCTCTTTCTCTTAGGCTTTTTCCACTAAGACCATCTGGATCAGTGTCACCACTGTCAAGGTCCCTTCTTTAGCAAGAGCTCAGATCCCGGTGCTCTAATGGCCCTTTACCACCACCCTCTACCCTTTAGACTCCCCGTAGTGATGGTCTCTGCTCTGGGTAGGACACACTCCACTCTCTCAAAGACCTGTTACTATACATTCCATGTATCCAGGTACCCTTACCTCAGAGATGCAGTCACAAACAACAAGTTCCTCCAGTTTTTAGAAAAAAAAGTACACTTATGTAAGAAATTACCATAAGAGCAGATCTTCGAGAGGACCTCTTGCAGCAGGCCACACCTATGGAATTATAGCTGCCAGGCTCAAGGACCACATGGAAATTTTTCTAGCAAGCAGTCTTCCAGGGGGCCGCCAACTCTGATGTCACGCACTGACATTGCCCTATTCTATAAGAGTGGGTGGCCTCTGCGCCCTCATCAGTTCTCTCATTGAAGACCAGAAGCAACTTGTTCTCTGCTGAGGAATCGAGGAATAGCCAAAGGTTCCTGCCAAAAACAAATACAGAAGCGATCTTTGCTAAGGAAAAAAGAGCCGGCAACAGGAAGGCTCAAAGGGCCAGGGGGCTGAAGGGTGGGACAGCATGGCCTGCTGCAAGAGATCCTCTCAAAGATCTACTGTTGCGGTAAGTTTTTACGTAACTGTACTGTCTTTATTGACGGTACCTCTTGTAGCAGGCCACACCTACGGAACATGTCCCAAGCAGTTCTGACATCAGGAAATGCAGCCTGGGTGGTTGGAAACCAAGAGTCTAAGAAAGTAGACCCTGTAGAACATCTAGGCCAAACTGGCCCTATGCCTAGATGCAATGTCCATACTGTAGTGCTTGGCAAAAGTGTAGACAATATTTTTTGAAATTTAGAAGAATGCGCTCACCACCAGTACTGGATCAATGAAACATGTAAAACTTGAAAGTTCAAAGACTGTAGTTTTATTTTCTAGCCATCCAGGATTTTAAGACAGGCAAACAAACAGGAACAATCAGTGCAGTTGCACTGCTGGGCTTACACCATTCGTAAAGTGCTTCATCAGAGCTGATAAAACATTTTACAGGTGCACTCTTTTTTTTACGTTCAGTATACTTTATTGCATTTATAAGTTTACACTATGGTACATAAGGTAATGAATCAGACATCGTGCTACATGAGAGATGACCTGGAACCTTCAGGTTACATCCGCTCATTAAAAACCACAACAAGAGCCTACTATTTCCTTCTACCTTCCTCCCTACCCCCCCACCTATTAATACTAACCTAAAAGTCACCCCTCCCTTAGGACTTAGTCGAGATGACTTGGTGTAGATAACAGATTATTAAAAAAAAAGGACTGCATTTATTGGTTAGCAATCAAGAGGTGGTCGAATCCAAAGTGCAGTCCAAACAATTATTGCTGTGCTCCATCTAGTGGCAATCGTGGATATTATCATTCAAGTCATCAGTCTATAGATTTAACAATTAGTGTTTGGGAACTGAGTACAATGCGTATAGTCTTCCCCACTTTTTGTCAAAACTGTTAGGAGTATGCCTAAGGGATGCCATCATCTTTTCCACTCATAACAGTAGTTTGTTTAACCATTCAGAGTATGACATTATTGTGGAATCCTTCCAGTGTCTTAATACCAGTTTTTAACTGATTGTGAAATTAGAGACAGACTGAACTTCTTCTCCTCTCTGACAGGGACCTTGGAGTGGTCTCCTAATACACAGACCTCAGGTGTAAAAAGTCCCTCAAGCACACTCCTTCCACAGAGGTTTAATAATGGGGCAGTCCCATAGGACATAGAGCAGGGTACCCTCACCTTTACCGCATCTAATAAACTTGTGATCTTGTGACCTGCCCATAGCGATCAGTTTGAATGGGGTAAAATAGATATTGTACAATATGTAGAATTGCATGACTATCATTAGATGTGTAAGAATAAACTGTTTGTCAAATTTTATCCCACTGGAGCTCCTTGTTAGGGAATTGATGTGCCCAGTATGTAGAGTGACCGAGTGTCTCTAGGCAAATGGAAGGATACAGTGCTGCTGTTATCTGAGACACTGCATGAGGTTGCCAAGCCAGATTACGAAGTGAGGTAATAAAGTCAGAATGGTTTAACATCCCATATTTCAGGCCCGAGTTTAGTAACCAGCAAATGTCTAATCTGGAATCCTTTGAAAATCTGTCTCTCTGAAAGATTCAGGGTAGAAAGGAGCCTCTAGGGTAGTTTTAAGTTTCCCATTTGTTAGAAGATCCAAGATTTTAGTCTCCGTATAGGGAAACTTCACACTCAGCTTCAAACATTGCCCATCCAACCTAAAATTGGGGTTCAAGTAGAGGGGTTGTGAGATGTCTTTACCATTGTCATATTTAAGTGCCCTACACAGCTGGGTGTGGACTTTGACAGACATCAGGATCAGTTCATTCTTAAGGGAGGAGGAACATGTTTTGGGGGTGGTATATAGCAGGCTAAGAGGAGAGATGCCACTCTGGTTAATCGGGTGACATTCTATTTGCAGCCACACTGGTATAAGGGGAGAAGCATATTGCTGGGAGACAGGGGGTATCCAGCAAAAGTATTTGGCTAAGTGACTTGCTAGATAATAGTGATAAAAGTTAGGAAGTCTAAGACCTTCTTGTTGTTTGGCTGCCCCTAGCCAGATGTATGATCTTCTAGGGGTTTCCTTTTCCAAAGAAATTGGGAGATGATACTATGAAGTTTCCGGAACCAGGAATGAGGGAGGTAAAAATTAAGCATATTTAAGGGGTAGAATATCCTTGGGAGGATATTCATCTTGACTACACTTATTCTTCCTTGTAAAGAGCGATGTAGTGGAGCCCATCTGTCCGGGTCTTGTTTTATGGTCCTTATAAGGGAGTCCACGTTAAGCCTTTTAACTTGAGACATATCCTGGGATAGAGTGAGCCCTAAGTATTTAATTTGAGGAGCCCAATCCAGCTGTAATTTCTCAATCTGGGAGTGGCATGCATGAAAATTTGATGGCATTACTGTAGATTTTTCTCTATTTAATTTGTGATTGGAAAGCGCCCCATAGGAGTCTACAATATCAAGTACTGCAGGAAGCGTGGTTTCCAGATCTGTTACATGCAGCAAAATATCATCAGCATATGCTGACAAGTGAAGATTCAAGTGACCTACTTGAATACCATTTATGAGGGGGGAGTTTTGGAGATGGTAAAGTAGAGGTTCTAAGCAAAGATTAAATAGCATCAGTGAGAGTGGGCATCCTTGTCGGATTCCAGAGTGCAGTGTGAACAAGCCAGAGTAGACCCCATTGCAATATATTTTAGCTGTGGGGTTTGTATAGAGAACTTTAATCCATTGTATGAACTTATCTGGGAATCCAAAGTTGTCCATCACCTCAAACAGAAAGGTCCAACTAACTCTGTCAAACACCTTCTCCGCATCCAGGGACACCAATACCAATGGGCGCGGTGCCATCCTGGATGCGGAGAAGATGTGGAACAGCTTCCTCAAATGGTCAGCTGGAGATTGACCTGCCATGAATCCCACTTGTTCAGAACTAAACAAAGGAATCCATACTTTTGCTAGCCTGGCAGCCAGGATTTTGGCAAAAAGCTTAGTGTCGTAGTTCATTAGGTATATGGGACAGTAGTTATTCACTTTATTCCTGTCTTTATTTGGTTTAGGAAGAACAATAATAAGTGCCTCCTACAGGGATGGGTCTGATATGCCTGATTCACAGAAGTAATTAAACATCTGCAGGAGCAAGGGAGAAATTTGCTTTTCAAATATTTTGTAAAATCGGGGTGGGAGGCCATCAGGATCAGGGGCTTTGCCCTCAGGGAGAGAGTTAATGGCCTCGACAGTTCCTGTTGGCTAATCTTGTGCACAAGCAAGTCTTTCTGAGTTTGGGATAGTGTTGGGAGCTGAGTGCGATGTAGGTAGTCCCGAATGTCAGAGATCAATGGATGGTTAGAAGGGAGGGAGTAAAGAGCCTTATAGTATTCTTCAAATTCCTGAACTATCTCCTTCAGGGTGGTAAGAAGCATGTTATCTTTGAGGGAGTTCAAGGCAACTACAGTTCAAGATTTTTCTTGTTTTTTTAGTCTTAATGCTAGCAAATGACTTGCCTTCTCACCCTTCTCGATGTATGGAGCCTGGGTCTTGAACAGTGCATATTGAGCTTGTTCACTTAGAGTTTCTAAATACTGGTTCCGTAGTAAGGTCAGATGGGTTAGGGTCTCATCACTTGGACTGGAAGGTAATTTGGGCTATAAGGGAAGAGGAAAGAGCTTCCCTCTTTTTTTTTCTAACCATAGCCAAACGTATGCACATTTTAGTGTGCTCCAGATTTTGTCTATATGCAGTATAGAGTTTTGATTGTGACAGAGGTATTGTTCTATAGTTTCCTTTAGAGTCTGCACTATGTTCAGATCCTGAAGCATCTGGACATTAAGCTTCCAGCTGCTATCCTTATGCGAAGCGAGTGATAGGGTACCCTCTAACCATACTGGGGCATGGTCTGATAGGGTCCAAAGGATTATACCACTACCTGTTAGGCCTACAAGAACTAGATTATTCACCAAGAAATAATCTATGCACTATAGGGATCTATGAACAGGGGAGTAGAATGTAAATTGTTTAGCATCTGGATTTAGGAGGTGCCATGGATCAGTGAGTACAGGTGCACTCTTTATAGCAACTACTAGTGACATGTGATCACCAACATCCCATAGTCAAATGTGTCTACATCTCAAAACACTGTGCACTCAATAAAGGTGTAATACAGGTTTCTCCCTTTCTATTGAAAAAGAAACAAAAAAGAATTAGGGACTCATCTTCAAAATCCGATCTCCCCCTCCATGACCTATGTGACCGCCCATCTATTGGGAAACATGGTGGCTGTTCAATTGGCTTTGTTTTGGACCATTGCTGCTTTCAAGTACGCCATCTTTCTAAAAATATCTGTTTTCTTAAATTACAAGTTCCCAAGGGATTTTCCTACTGATCATGAACTGAGACACTGAAAAACGTTAACAGACTTAAAAGATGTTTATTTTTTACCTTTCATCACTGGTGGATGGGTAACATTACTATAGGAGTAGTCACTGTATTAAATCTTGATTGAATGCACAGTGTTTAGAGGTGTAGACACAAGCCATATCCAGGACTGCCTCTGTTTACTGGAGGCTCTGACAGGGGGTCAAAACTGAACTGGGCAAATTAATTGTAGTGCCCAGCTCCTGGAACAGGTGAGTGATATGTTCTAGAGCCTGCACTAGACATTCCCTGGACTGTGCTTTGAGGAGCCAATCATCCAGATAGGGAAAGACATAAAGCCCCTTCTTCCTGAGGGCTGCTGCTACTACTGTCAAGCATTTGCTAAACACCTGAGGGTCTGAGAACAAGCCAAAAGACAGGGCCCAGAACTGGAAGTGTGCTCCCTGAAAAAGGAACCTGAGGTACTGATAGTGGGAGGCACATACTTTGATATGTGGGTATGCATCTTTAATATCAAGGGAGCAGATCCAATCTCCCTGATGCAGGAGGGGTAGTAGTCCCTAAAAGGTGACCATCCAAAACTTCTTGTACTGAATAAAAAATGTTAGTTCTTGGAGGTCTAGGATGGGCTTGAGTTCCCCTGTGCATTTGGGGACCAGGAAGAAGTGAGAATTGAACCCCATGCCCTGCTGTGTCTCTGGGATGGGTTTGATGGCCCTTTTGTGCAGCAAGGTGTGAGTCTACTCCCAGAGCATTGGAATGTTTTCTGGAGCGTAAGAGGACTAAACTGGAGGGTTTTCTGGAGGCCACACCAGAAGCTCCAGAGTATGGCCATTTTCTATGAGTTGCAAGACCCAGGCATCTCTTGTGATCTCCTACCAGTTGTCCAGGTGCAGGGAGGAGCGACCCCCAACTACCACCTCCTGCCAACTAAAGGGGGAGGGCCCAGCAAGGAGTCAGGTTGAGGTTGTACCAACTTCCTATCACAGATTATACAGCATCTGAATGTATGTGTTTGGATGGCACTGAAACAGACTGTCTCCAAGTCCTTTGTGTACTAATGAACTTATCCCCATTCTAGGAAGCCAATACAATGAAAGTCCATATTTAGTTAAGAAACCCTGCCAAGCTATTGAGAATCTCCTGCATAGGCCAGCTTTCTCACCTTTGAACACTGCTTTCTGTCTCCCCCCGAAAGTGCAGAGCTACAGTATATGAAATGCATAGCAAATGACACCTATGAAGATGAGTCTATAAAAACCCACAAGTCCCTCTCCTGCTCTGCTACCTCCAATACTAACATGCTAAAATGCCAGCAGAATAGGCCTAACAGTCTTTCGTGTCTGCTCGTTTGGTTAGCCCCCACCCTGGGAGCTGACCTTGCTGCCCCCCTCTCCCTCTCTGGCTTCTCCCTTCCCAGTGCTGGATATTCTCGCTGCACTGGATTTTGCTTCGAGAACCCTTCTTCTGTACCTGTCCCACCCCCTCTTGAACCCCTCCACCATCTCTTCCTTCACCAGCCCCCTGGGCAGCACATTCCATGGCTCCACCACCCTCTCAGTGAAGTAGCACCTCCTCCTTTCTCCCCTGAATCTCTCCCCCAGCTTACACCCATACCCTCTAGTTGTCCCCCCTCCTTCCTTCGGAGCACCCTGTCTGCACCTCCCCTATTTACTCCCTTCATGTACCTGAAGATATCTATCATGTCCCCCTGGTCCCTTCTCTCTTCCAATGTGTACATATTTAGCTCTTTGAGCCTCTCCCCATAGGTCCTATCCCCCAAGCTCCAAATAATTTTGTTTGCCCTTCTCTGGACCCAAGGAGTTCAATGTCCCTCTTTAAATGTGGCCTCCAAAACTGCACACAGTACTCATGGTGCGGCCTCGCCAAGCAGTTATACAGTGGGAGTATCACTTTCCTCCTTCTGGAGGTGATCCCCCTAGCGATGCATCAAGCATCCAACTGGCCTTTGCTGCTGCCCTCCTACAAGTCTCTGAGTTGTTCATCTTGACATCCACCACCACCCCCAGGTCCCTCTCAGCCATCGAGACTTGTAGCATTCCCCCCCCAAGGGTGTACACTTGGCCCAGGTTTCTGGCTCCCAGGTGCAGTACCTTGCATTTCCTTGCATTGAACCTCAGCTTCCACTTTCTAGACCACCTTTCTGTACCAGTACTGTACCATTTGATTTGTAAACCCATTTGCTTTTTCTATCACCAAAATGTATTTACTTTTCACTAGATCTAGGTGAAATAAGCAAATTCTGATTTTATGGAACTTTCATAAAATGTCACACATTTTGCTACATTCCGTGAAATTTTGTGGAATGTTCCAAAACTCTTGAATTGGTTTTATGTTGGTCAGAGGTATAACTAGAGACCGACAATTGGGTATTCTTACTGTCTAGCACAGGCTCTAAAAGGATGCCAGGTTTCATGCCATTTGGATGAGGGGCGAGGAACTTACAGGGGCTCAAACTTATTTATTGTTCATGTCAAAGTTTCTGAAAATATTTCTAAGCTTACAACATAGCCACCTTTGGAGCTAGATAACTGAAAATTTATATGCACACTTTCCTGGAAGAGTGTAGTGTAAAATTTTAAATATAATGTAACATTTTAAATGTAACATTTTATGTTTCATTTAACTCAACAGTACTCTTTCACAATATCTAGCCAAATGTCTTGTGATAGTCTAATGATTTCACAATACATATTTTTTCACAACATTTATGTCCTGTAATAAATCTTTATCAGGATGGTGTGCCCTTATTAGGATGGTATACACCCTGTTAAGGAAGGTGTGCACCATAGAATCTTCTTTATGTGTAGTCAACACTTCTGAGGTTGTGTAAGAAATAAAGTAATAGTTATGTTTTGAGTGGAAAGCTACAAGAGATGAAGTAATACCTATGTGTTAGGTATACCACACCCTATGAATAATATGTTATTTTGTTTTATGATTGGCCTATAAAGGGGTGTGGGTATTTTCAAGATAACAAATCTTTATGTAAACACTGTATGTAAATTAAATAATTCAGCTCCAAATAGATGAAGGAATGAACTTGCATCTAAGCCTGAATAACCGCAATAAACTTTTTGAAGAAATCTGAAGGCTTGAGTGAATTTCTTTTGCAAACACAATGCAAACCTTACAAAGAGTGTTAGAAACTGCTAAATAGAAGGGCAGTTTGTTATATAACTTGTAAGTTACAGAAGTTCAACATTTCACAATTTAATTACTTGTTAAACTGTGTGAAAAGTTTCAAAATGTTTGGATATTTATAGCTCCACTGCTATTGCAGGTATACACTCAATATTGGGTATGCATACCAAAGTAATTATGTCCTGGAATCTAGTTAGGCTGGATTAATGTGGTTTGGTAGGTTAAAATTTATTGTGGATACTTTCAAAATGACTAATTAGCAACATTTGTGCAAAAGTTCATGGACACATAATGAGTAATGCCGGTAAAATTCCACTTGAGTAATGTAACTTTCCCAAAGCACTTATCACCACCTTACCTGCGCTAGCATCATGGCCCTGCAATGCCCCTTTAACACTCCTGCGACAGTGATGACCAGCATCATGTCCCATCAGGACTAACGATATCCAAATACTTTTATCGCATTGGCTTAAGTTGTAACTAGTTGCACAGTTTGGTGCCACTGTTTTTAAACAGTAAAGATACACATTGTTATCTACAGGTCTGTTAAAGAGTCAGCAGGTGGCATTGTACAGAAACTATGCTGCATGTGCATGTGCTGACACAAGTCATTAAATCAGTGAGCTCTAGCGGTTATCTAGCATATTGCAAGAATTCAGGCTAATGCACAGTGATGTCCATGACTATTCATCTTGGTTTGTCACTCAAGATCGTGACCTGATACTTGGCACCACTATACTTTTACTATGGAGCCTCCAATGAATGTTACCTTATTGACACTTTAACCAGACTTTGCCTTCCTCTGCAGTGGCAACTCAGGTGTATAACTGGGCAAAATATATGGACATGGCTTCAACAAAAGTATCACAGAATTCCACAATTTCACAAAGGCTCATGAAATTCAACTCTAATTACTTTTGTTACTTTGGAATCCTTGGCTGCTTATAACTAATTGGCCAGCCTTTGAGCAAGAGATTAGAGAGTTAATACACACTCATTTTTTTCCATATTGTTTTTTTCTCTCACCGGCAGCTAGTCTCTCAGGGATGTACCTTGTTCACAGGGATATACTCAGATCAGGCTGAACCCAACCATCATTCAGTTGGCTACCAGGTTTTTCTCCTACAATTTCCCTCCCACCACCTCTGATGTGGGCAGTGCCTCTGTCAGCCTTGCAGAGTCACAGCATCCCCTGCAGCTAGAGCAAGGGGGGCAGACACAA
Source organism: Neoceratodus forsteri (assembly GCA_016271365.2). NCBI lineage: Eukaryota > Metazoa > Chordata > Ceratodontiformes > Ceratodontidae > Neoceratodus > Neoceratodus forsteri. The sequence goes on from CM057459.1 coordinate 606,501,849, forward strand.
GGGTCTCTGTGTTTGCAGAAACTGTTGCCAGCCCTCTCCGATCGAGATACACTGCCAAGCAGCAGCTATTTTGGCCATGGACAGTCTCCTGATGTGACTATGTTTTTGTGTTTCTATGACTTTCCAAGCTCATTTCTGATCTCAGGTTGTCAGCATGGCAGTGTGATGCTCTGCTGCTGGGCCACCATGGGGGTGATCTCAAAGCCTAATATTTAGGGCTAATGAACTGAACATAATTGTTGATATCCAGTTTTCTAGTTTTAAAGTTATAGGGGCTTAAAATTCTGCAGTTTTCATAATAGCGAAATGGAATTTTAAAACTTCTGAAAGTTTGGAAGCTTATGATTCAGTCACCTTTCAAGATAGAATTGTGAAACTTGGTACTGTTCTGTATGGTCTTTAGTAAAGGCACCACACCACATTTGATGCAATTTGGACAAATACTTTTAAAGACAGAGTAAATAAATGAGATAACGATTTTGGGCAACTTTTTGTGAAATGTTGTGGATATTTCACACAATTTCATGGAAGCAAAATCAGAATTTTAAGGTGGAAGATAAATTTCACCCAGCCCTACTTTGCACTTCTCCATGCTTAAAATGCAGCTGCCATCTGTGTGGCCAACAGCCTAGTTTTCCAGGTCCTGCTGTAATTTCTCACACTCATCCTCACTGTTGACCACTCTTGCAAGCTTTATAACTTCTACAAACTTGATTTAATGTCTTCTAGTCCCTAGTTCTAAATCATTATTGATCAAGTAAATCTGACGTGGTCCTAATACTGACCCTTTTGGAACCCTATAATACTAGTCAGTCACTACCTTCCACCTAAAAAAAGACTTTGATGAGTCAAAAAGCTGGGACATGCAGTGAGAGCTAGCCAACAGGTACTACCTGTATAAGCAATATGCTATTGAATAATTTGATACATTAGGCTGGAATGTGACCTGTTGATGTGGCTATGCTGAATCACACTTTGAAGAGCAGTTGGAGTAAATACACACCAGGACTGTGACATTTAAATCAAAGATGGTAAAATGACTACAGTCCCCTGCTTGGTTGGTGACAGCGACCAAGGGAGAGAGGGACACTGGTTCCAGGAGGTAGTTGGTGAGAGGGGGGAATGCTCCATGTACTGTAAAAGTGTCTGCTCCCACTCTGTGGTGTGGTGTGAGAGAGAGAGCGAGAGAGAGAGAGAGAGAAAGAAGGACACTGTAGACCAAAGTTGCTGCAATGTTTTCTGTCTCATTCTCTCTCTGTGGCATAGTGATTCAAAATGAATTTCTGATGGTCCCACTTGCTTTGTGACACTGACCGAGAGAGAGAGAGAGAGAGAGAGAGAGAGAGAGAGAGAGAGAGAGAGAGAGAGAGAGAGACCGGACTAGGAGGTAGTTGGGGAGAGGCAGTGAATCATCCATGTAGTGGACAAGTGACATTTCCCAGTCTGCAGTCTGATGAGAGCGAGAGAGAGAGAGAGAGAGACACAGTGTAAACCAAAGTTGCTCAGATCTCCTCTCTTCTCTCTCTCTCTCTCTCTCTCTCTTACTCTCTCACTCTCTCTGTCTCACCGTTTCTGAAGCATAGAGTGATTGAAATGCACTTTCCCTGATTTAGACACCATGCAATCCATTGAATCCCTCCCATCCTGTCTCCAATGAGCAACCTTGCTCAAACCTGTGCAGCAAGAGAGAGACACACACACAGAGATACAGTGAGCAGAGAGCTAAACACAGCAGCTCCAAATTGGGAGACTCTTACAGACTCCAGAACTCATAGTCACAGTTATGTTACAAACAACAAATGGCAGAAATGAACGTAATAGTACATTTCTACCATTTGTGACATCATAACATCAGCGTGCTATGCATTATTTCTTGAGGACTAGTTTGTATGGTGGCAGGATACAGTATAATTTCATGACTTTCAACAGCAATAAAAGTGGTTTTCTCAATTATATTACTGGTATTTTACAACCCATGTTATAAATGCAATAACTCACTCCAGGGTGTGGGGTTATTGGGGATTAATCAACACCCTGGGTGCTGCGAGGACACTTGGCCTGCAGCCTCATGCCTCACAATGCACCTGGGTGTTGATTAATCCCCAATATCCCTATACCCTGTCATGGGTTATTGCTTACCAACACAACACAACACAACAGGCTGTGGGTTGTATGGGAATGTCACAAACCCAGCTGCATAGTGAGGCACAACATGCAACCAAGTGCCTTCAGGCTCTGTGGATAGAGCATCAGGAAGTGCTGAGAAACTAAATTGGTGGTTTGGAGTTGTTAGTGGTTCTTGCTTTAGTGGGAAAGTTTGCACCTTTTCATTCATTTGCCAGTTAGAGAGTGAGGTACAGTACTGTAGTTAGGTTTGAAGCAGTGTTAATCATCTGTGTAAAAAAAGCACAGCTATAGTGGTACAGAATGTGGGGCAGGTTGGGTAAAAAACTGATTTGATAGATGCATTGACAAAAAAAATGACTGAAAATTTTGCATAATTGGCTTATTATTTACTTTTTTTTAGGTGTCCTGTTTTGGAGAAATTTTTGTTGTCATTAAGTTGTACTGGCATACACAAGTGACTGAGAAACTGTATACGACTGTCCTGATAACCTAAATGTTCTACTAGTTTTATTTTAAAATTTATTTATATCACTGACTTCATGGCTGGTATTGCATTTTACTGTTTCTGTTACATCTATGATATTAACTCTTTTAACTCAACAGAGGTGATATTGGTTAAATGCTCATGTCTACCATGACTGGGTTATGTTCCCTAATATAGGTTTTCACATGTTCCCTAATAAAGGTTTTGAACAAAATTACACAAAAACATAGAATTTTTCAGTGGATAAGGACTGCTTGGATGACTTAGTCTGTCCCTGTTTTCCTGCCTATACTGTTGCTGTAGACCCTACCTGATCTCCAGCTACCTCTCCCTGCTTTCCTACTAAAATTCCTTTGTGCCTATCTCTTGCATGTCTGAAGCCCACCACCATTTTTGCCCACACTACCTCTGCTGGAAGACTGTTCCAGGCATCCACCACTCTTTCAGTGAAGAAGTACTTCCTCACATCCTTCCTAAATCACTCCCCTTCCAGCTCAATTGCATGCTCCCTAGTTCTCGTGTACCTTCTCCTCTCAGAACTACTCTCCTCCAGTACCTTAGTCACCCCTTCTGAAGTATTTATGGATCTCTATCATGTCCCCCTCTCCCTCTTCTGTTCCAGGGTGCAATTGATATCCCTTAACCTCTCCTCATAGGTTTTCTGGTGTAGCCACAGCACCATTTTAGTTTGCCTCTTCTGGACAGCTTTCACTCTGTCTATGTTTTTCCTGAGATGTGGTCTCCAGAACTTGATACAGTACTACAGGTGGGGTCTCACAAATAATTTTTGCAGTGGTAACAAAACTTCCTTCCTTCTGCTGGTTATAGGCCTCCCTATGTACCCTAGCATCCCGCTGGCCCTACCCACTGTCTTGTCACACTGCCTCACCACCTTGAGGTCATCCAATATGATTGCTCCAAAATCCCTTTCTTGTTTGGTGACTGGCAAATCCTCTTCCCCATTTTGTACTCTGCCCCTTCGTATCTGTGCCCTAGTTACATGAGTTTGCACTTTTTTTGCATTGAAACCAAGCTGCCATACCTTTGATCACTCCTCAAGTTTTTTTCAGGTCTCTGCTTCTGTTCACTGTTCAATGCTTTATTTGATCAATCAAGATAACAAGTAACTTGATTATTTTCAACACATACATATGACAAAGTTGGACATACAAACCATATGAATACAAAAACATATATAACATTTTCTCTAAATAATTTAAAAACTTTGGACATTCCTAGTACATTAGTCCCTTCGCTCTGTAATCACATATTATTGCTCTGAAATTAGCAGCCTGTAATTTTTCTTTTTGCTATTAATAACAAAATTTGAAAATTTCGCAGACAGAATAGCATCTTCAACTGTTTGCAGATTTAGCAGGATAAATATTACATTATAACCTAAATCTGCATAGATTAACAAATAATTCTTTAAAAATTGATTTATGGCCTGGTTATACAGGAGACACAGCAATAAAATATGCTTTAAAGTTTCTTCATGTCTTTTATTGCACTGACATAATTTTTCTAACCCTATTACTTCATCAGCCACACTAACTGCATTAAAATATGTATACTTTGAATTTATTAGCCCCATCCTCATCCAAGTAAGAGCTTTTCTATGTGGGGGAATCATCCGAAAAGAAAGATATAGATCCAATTCATGATCAATTTTGTTCTCCTTATACCATCTTACACATTTTTGTTTTCTTATTTGTGCCATATGATTACCTTTCCCTAGGGAATACAATTTTTTTTGGCCAGTTGTCTATATTGAGGAAGAATCATAATTCCTCTGGAAAAATCAGACCACAAATGTTCCATATTAATTTGATCTAATTTACTTTGAAGTCCATTTAGCCATAATGATGGTAAATCTCTATCTGCCCATTGCAGTTTTTCTTTTAAACATATTTTTGGAAGTATATTTTTCTTATGATTTATTATTCTAATCCAATATGAGATCAACCTAAGGTCTTTAAGAAAACAAATCAGAACTCTGCCCAACTTGGCTCTTACCATGGTGTTTGAGGTAGAAGAGGGTACCATTAAAAGTGCTTTGTAATAATATGACAGAGGTTTCTCCATGTCCTTCTTACTAACGTACCCCCATACTTCTGAACCAAACAGCAGTAATGGTTGTATTTGCCTCACCAGCAATTAATGCTGGTACTACTGTATTTCCTCCATACACAGAATTACATTTCAATAATGCTCTTGTGGCTAGTCTAGCTTTGTTTATTTGATTATTAATATGAGTCATCCAAGAACAAGAGGAAGTAAGTTGTGCCCCCAGATAACAATATTCTTTTACTAACTCAATATTAACATCTCCTACTTTTAACCTCGGACCTTTTATATTATTATTCCCCCTTTTGAAAACCATTATTTTTTTTTTGTATTTATCCGCAGTTCTAACACTTTACATTTCTGCTGCAACATGTCAAATTTCCTCTGTAGCCCAGTTCTAGAAAGTGAAAATATTACCAAATCATCTGCGTATGCCAATGAATGTATAAGATATATTATTTATTTTAGGAGAGTCAAATACTTCTGTATCTTGAACTATTAAAAGTTCATTGATATATAAATTAAAGAGAACAGGGGCCAATAGGCAACCCTGTTTGGACTCCACAATTTGACTCAAATGGCTGAGACAACCTGCTCTTATTATCATACCTGATATATGTAAGTGTATCTGAATAAAGTTTCTGAATCAATCTAAGAAGACATGGGTCCATTCTCTTCTTATATAATAATTCCCATAATTTTAGTCTATTTACCAAATCAAAAGCTGATTTGAAATCTACAAAAACTGTATATAACTTGGACTTTCTAAGTAATACATATTTTTCCATCAAATGGGCAAGACAGTACACATTATCAGTTGTGGCAAAACCCTCCCTAAAACCAGCCTGATAAATTGATATCTGTGAGGATTGTTCAATCCATTTATTTACCCTATTCAATAAAAGTCTTGTAAATATTTTAGAACTTATATCTAATAAACTAATATGATGAAAATTTGATGGATCATATAATGATCTCTTTTTGTGAAGTGGGACTATAATATTATGTGCCCATGAAATAGGAATAAAATTATGTTTAACACACAAATTAAAAAACATTGTAAGCGTAGGAATCCAGAAATCTTTATATTCTTTATATACTACTGGGGGAATGTAATCTGGACCAGGTGCCTTATTATTTTTTAATTTCGTAATGCTCTCTTCTGTCTCCTGAAGAGTAAAAATTATCAGATATTCTACTTTACCCAAATTAAATGAAACTATATTATCAGGGGAAGAGGGAGTCTTACTAAATATTTCCTTAAAATATTCTACCCAAGTATCTCTTGGTATGTATACTGAGAGAGCCGACTGGTATTTATTATATCCCTTTGCTACCATACTCCAGAATGCTTTAACATCCTTATTCTTAATAATCTGAAACATTTCATCCCAAGTATCATTTTGAAAAGATAACTTCTTCATCTGCAAAAATTTATTATATGACTTCCTAGCCCTATTTAAAAATGCACAATTTTCCTTTGAGGGATGATTTTTGGTCTTTCTAATAAGTTTCTTAAGTATCCTTTTTTTCAATTTTACATTCTTTATCAAACTATGTTATATAAAGTTTCTTCCATCCAGAATTAACATCTGTATATAGTGATGCTCTTAGGTCCAGATTAAGTTTATCCAGTTCTACAGTTACCCATTCTATGTTTTCCCAGTCATAATTTTGCATTTCCGTTTTTTTTCCAAATTCTATCAGAATATTTTGAACCTTATTCCCATAAACAGCCTTGTAATTCAAATGCTGTTTCCCTTTTAGATATACAGTAATTGTGTCATTGGTATACAAGTGGGTTGTTCAGAGAGAAGAATATCTTTATCTAGCTTCATTTGTAAGTTTAAGGCAGCATGATCACTTTCTGCTCGAGTAAGAATCTTTAGCGAGACAAAGGTCTCTAAACTCTCAGGATTAATTATAAAATAATCTATTATACTTCGGCCTACCCCCGAAGAGAAAGTGAATTCACCTTCACAGTCACCCTCAATTCTTCCATTCAAAATCAATAAAGTATTTTCCTCAAGGAATTTAATTAAACTTTGCCCTCTATCATTTACACCTTTATCTTTACTGACTCTCTTTTGACAAAACTTAAGATCTAACTGATTCTCTAAATTTGAAAAATTGTCATGATCTGCAATACGAGCATTAAAATCCCCTAATATAATAATCAAACCTCTAGGATATTTAAGAAGAGAAGCATCTAAATCTGCCCCCAATGAACTCCAAATATTATCAAACTGTTCCAATTTATTAACTGGAGGAAGATATACATTAACCAAAATTAGTACAACCTGATATATTTCTATAATGGCCATAATATAATATTGCACATGTTTAAACTATTCTAATATTGTTATACTAGGTCCAATTTTTACAAACAGGGCCAACCCTCCTTTTGCTCTATCAAATTTCTTTTCTCTAGTTGCTGAATTTAATATTACTTGATATCCATTAATATTTATATTATCTGAAGCCCACGTCTCTTGTAGTGCCAGAATTTCATATTTGGCAAGAAAATCCATACATTCACAGTCTACCAACTTATTACAAAATCCAGCAATGTTCCAAGTTAATACTTTCAACAAATAATTACTTTGTGTAGAGTTGAAGGTAATCTCTACAGAATTTTCTTCTGTAATTCCTAGTCAGTGTTCTGTATCCAGACTTCTAATACTTTCATCATTCAGATTCACCATGTCCACAATTAATATACCAACACCATCAAAAATATCCACATTCCTTTTCATCATAGAAAATACATCTGCTGATGTGCATGATATATCTATTTGGCTATTCTCTTTATCCAAAAACACTCTCTTTGCATACTGTATCTGATACATTTTCTTTCTTTGGTTTTTGAAGGTATGACCCTATAAGGGAATTTATATAAACATCCAGGATTTCCTCATTTTCTCCCAAAAGTCTGTCTATACCAAATAAAGACAGAATAGAAGGGTTGGAATCCCCACTTGAATCAATTGAAATTTTATTGAAATCCCACTGAAGTTTAAATAACTTCCCTTTAAAATGATTTGAAGTTAAATAGTCACCAGTCTCACAGTACTGTTTAGTGTGGGCCATAATAGTCTTCCATGAAATAGGGGCCCATAAACTTAGCCCTAAAGAGGAAATCCTGTGTGATTTAACCCAAATGGATTTTGCTGAGAACATATCAGAAACTAATATATACACTGGTTTATTCTCCATTATTTCATCCCTACAGACCATAATAATTGTGTCCTTAACTTGAGGGATGCCTAACTCTGCAGCAATTAAATACTTGATAAGGTCCTTTAATGATTCTGGAGATTCATCACTCTTATGGTACACACCATCAGTTCGCAGACAGACTTCTTTCCATCAAGTAATCTTTCAGTTTCCTCATAAACTTTAGTGAACTCATTAATAGGCCTATTATTGCAGCCTGTACATATAATTTCTATATGCATCTCTCTCTTTTTCCTACATCATTGTTTACTAAACTTTTTTGATTCTTTAAGTTTTCATTTTTTACTAGATCAGGCATTAAATGTTGTTCTACAATACCTTCTTTCTGATTTTCTCTTTCCTTTATTACTTTTATTGTTGCTTTCTTTAAATGTTTCTTTCCACCCCTTTTTCTTTCCTTTCGTTTCTTGGAACCTTTCCTTTCCTTTTCATCTTATTTTTTGGTTGATTATCTGGGATACAAATTGATGAAAAAGATAACTTATCAGTCTTTTTTTTGGCAAACAACTCCATCCATTTTTTCCCTTAGTTGTTGCAATTTTACAAATAAAGTCTTAATAGAGCTATCCAAAGTAGATTTTAAATCCCTTAATGCCTCTAACAACACCACGTTTGCCATAACAGGATGTGTTAATGCCTTAAATGTATACTTTGACAATGTATCTGGACATTGAGCAAAAAGATCCTCATTTATCATTATTTGTTCAACTTCTCTGTCCATTTTTTCAAATACTGTATTTGGGGAACCTGTTAATGCAGAGCAATTAGCTCTAATTGCCCCTACATCATTCACTAGGTCTTGACTGAGGTTTCCAAAATATTCATCTAGTCCTGATGAAATTTGTAAGGGGCTAATATAATTCAAATCTTGAGTACTGTGCTTTTCTACGAGAAGTCATTTTCATTGGTGAAGGCAAAGTTAACACTTCCTGTAAAGGAGATTTGAGTTCCTGAGCTTTATTTTCCCCTAAATTGGTTTTCAGAGTAAAGAAGTCTGTAATATTTTTCTGCCTGACCATCTGTCTGGCATTTCTGGAGTCTTGTTAATACAATGTGTGTCTTCAATTTTTGTTTTCCCCTTATGAGAACTTTGAGTCTTTATATTTAACTCTTGAGAATCTTGAATATCATTGCTAGCTACGTGAACATCCTTTCCTACTCTGTCTATCTCCTTTTTTGTTTTTTCCCTGTATAATCTAACTTCTCAATGGTCAATTTTGTAGTATTTTTCAATGCCTCAGCATAAGTAAAGATTTTTTGCTCAGTGGGGGTGGATGTAATACATAATGTATCATTGGATATACATCCATTATTTTCATACATTTTGTTTAGTCCATCCCCCAGTACGTTTCCCTTCCCCCCCTTTATTACCCCTTTCCTATAAGTATTTTACCACTTCTTGTAAACATTAAGTCAGACTTTAGATAAAGTGCAAAAATAAGTTGGGAAAAAAATGTAATTATAAGATCTTCAAATTTAAACTTCCAGCTAAACAGCCATTGAAACATTGAGTCCCTAAAAGAAAAATGTTTCACAATCACCACACATTCAGATGAGTCCATTTTCACAGTTCAGGAAATTCAGGAAGATCCCACAGTCTGCTTCACCTGTTCCAAGTATTCCAATTCCATAATCCTGCTCACAACGTTCAAGCCTGTAGGCGCCACAAGTTCCACAAATTATATCCCATCCGCTTCTCATAGTCTCCACAAGGAGTTTTCCCAGAAAGTCCCAAGCAGTCACAGTTCGGGTGTAAAAGAGAAACTAAACCGTAATAACAGTAAAAATAAAAAAAATTAAAAGTAAATAATTAAATTATTATTACACCAGTCGCTATTGCAAACATAAAAAATCAAAAAAAGTAGACCTAATCCTTACATCACAAGTGTTATATGTATAATTACCTATTATAAACCGATATAAAAACCTAATAATAGACTCAGAGCAATAACATAACGCAACAGTAATATTACCACAACGTGTGTTACCCAAAAAAATATTTAAACAAAAAACTAACTTACTTGTCAACAAGAATTTAACTCTCTACCATACCTTACCGTGGTACTTCTTTTCAAAGAAGGCGATATTTAGTGTTCACTTAAAAAAGAAGGTAGAAGCAGATGAAATCACCAATATCCCAAATGAATCTTGTCCAGTACCCGAAAGCGGTAGGTGAAACATGTATTTATAAAACTGGTGATGTTATCTAATCTCTTTTTACTATAGAACTTCATAACTTCAAGGGTTTACAATATTGCACAATAACACAATCCAATAGTAAATAAGATTAAGCCAGAAGAAGACAAGAGTGCCACGAGCAACAGAGCTCACACTGAATGCCTGAGTGTCTGAATATCAAAGAGTGTCTGAAGGAATAATTAAATCAGAACGTCAGGCGTTCTTAAACCTGACTATCTAATTACCTAATTGTCAGGCACGTTACTTTAAATATATTAATTCTAATTTACTTTGATTAACTCAGCATTCATGTGAAATTCGTGGTGGGCATAACGCTCGTGCCAATTAAACCAAACCCAATTTAAAACTCAGATTCAACTCAAATTAATTTACTAATTTAATAGTGTGTCTGGATAATGGATAATAGATTAAATAGCATCACAATAACATCAAGTATCTCACTTATCTATATATCTATCTCTATAATAATCTCAGTAATAATTATCTTTCTAACACTATACACGGATTTCCAGTAGCTAATTAGAAATGTTTACGGAGCTTAATAATGCAACTAATTGACTCAGTCGTAACACGGGCTGACTCTAATCAGAATAGCTATTGGGATAAACAGACTAACAATATAAATGCCTTACAACTAATGTAACTTAAATAAAAAATAAATAACTAAACTGATATTTAGATTAATTTTTATATGGACATTAGTGAAATGCAACATAAAAATATAAAAAAAACTGATAAAAAACCTAAGACAACCCTACAACCTAATACAGGTATTATAAAATATTACAAAAAATATAGAATTAAAATAAGTTTAAACACATAACCTTATGTATCCGTGATTCAAGATCAGTTCTCAAATTTATACACTTACAGTGTCTCACTGGTTCTCATATATTTCTCATATATTTTTACACACACAGCTTTCATAAAATACATTATTTAAAAATACCTCTCCCCTCTGTAAGACACTCTGGAGTGTTTACCCTTTTGCAGATGCTGGTGTCCTCTGCCAAAAGGCATACCTTCCCTTCCAGCTCTCCTGCAATGTCACTTATAAAGACATTGAAGAGGACTGATACCAGTGCCGAGCCTTGCAGTATCACACTGGTCACTCTCCCCTCCTCTGAGTGAGTGCCATTTATCACTACCCTCTGTCTCCTATCCATCAACCAACTTTGCACCCAGTTTACCACCTTAGGGACCACCCCCCAAGTTGCCCAGTTTACTAATGCATTTCCTATGGGGTACAGAATCAAAGGCCTTGCTGAACTCTAAGTAGGCCATGTCCCCCACCCCACCTATTCCACCCTATCCAAATCCATTTCCCTGGTCACCCAGTCGAAGAAATCAATCAGGTTCCTCTGACATGGCCTCCCCCTGTGAATTTATGCTATTTGGGTCTTGCAACCCACTGGATTCAACACTGTCCACAAGCCTTTCCTTTAAAATGGTCTTCACTAACTTCCCCACCACTGACATCAGCCTGCCTGGCCATTCATTGCCTGTCTCCTTCCTACTGCTACATTTATGAAGTGGACTACATCTGACCTTCAGTCCTCTGAAACCACTCCTGTTTCCAGTGACTTGTTTAATAGGGCTGTCAGAGGTACAGCCAGTACCTCCCTGAGCTCCCTCAGCACCCTTGAGTGAACCTCACCTGGCCTCTTAGCTTTGTCCACTTTCAGATTTGCAAGTTCTTTCAGGATTCTCTTCTCTGAATAGACTTGTGCCTACCTTTTTCCCCCTACTGTTCCTACTTCTTTTATGTGGTCCATCCCAGTCCCCTTCCACTGTGAAGACTGAACAGAAGCATCTTTTTAAAATATCTGCGTTTTCCTGGTCCTCCTCTGCACAGCCTCCCCTGCCCTCCTTATCCTCACAATCCGTCCTCTTGTCTTCCTTTTGTCACTTATGTACCTAAAAAAGGTCTTGTCCCCCTTAGTTACCCCTTTGGTTATCCTTTCCTCAGTCTGCATCTGTGCACCCTGCACCACATTCCCTGCTTCCCTCTGCTTCTCCTGATACATCTCCCTATCTGCCTCCATCTGCATCTCTTTGTACTTCCTGAATGCTATCATTTTAGCCTTAACCTTGGCAGCCACTTCCCTTGAGAACCAGAGTGGTCTCTTTTCCACTTGTATTTGCACACTTTTTTTGTGCAGAGGTTTGTTACCTTCACTGTGCTAGCCTTTAATCCATCCCTCCATTTCTCCACCCCACAGAGGGCCCCCCCAGGTAATCTCTGAGGCATTCAGCCATTTTTTTTTAAAATCTGCCCTCTGAAAATCCAGGAACCTCATCCTTGCTTTGTTTACTTCTGCCGCTGTCCTTATGTTCAACCACACTGTACTGTGATCACTGGTCTCCAGGTGCCTCCCACCTTGACGTTTGCAATAATGTCCCTGTTTGTGAGCACCAGATCCAGTATTGTCCCATCACGAGTGGGCTGTCTAACTAGTTGCATGAAAAATGCTCCCTGAAGAGAGTCTAGGATGTCCCTTGTTCTAGCTGAGGCTACAACTGTGAGGCTCCAATCTACATTTGGAAAACTGAAGTCCCCCACCAGCATCACCTCTCCTTTTTCTGCCATTAACTGATAGCTTCCTTCAATGCCTTATGCAGTTCCTCCTCCTGTGTTGAAGGTCTGTGTATCACCCCAGTATGAATAGTTGCTCTGGCTCCTGTCTCCAGGGTAAACCACAGCACCTCCAACTCCTCCTTTACCCCCAGACTTCTTTGTATTTCTGTTGCTTTGATACCCTCCCTTATATACAGTACAGCCTCTCCTTCCTTCCTTTCCATCCTGTCCTTCCTGAACTGAATGTAGCCTGGTGTGGCCATGTCCCAGTCATGGTTGCCTGTGCACCATGACTCAGTAATGGCCACAGTATCCAGGTCTACTTCTTCTATGATGGCCTCTCGCTCTGGAATTTTATTTCCAAGACTCCTTATATTTATTTATTTTGTTTTTGTTTACCAGGTAGGGTTTGCTGGACAAGCATTTGCCTATTTTCAGGCATGACCCAGGAGAGTACAAACCAGTAATAATACAATGCATGACAGTCACTTTAGCAAAACAGTGCATGACAATCAATATAAACACTAAACAATACAGTATATGACAATCAGTTGAGTAAGCTGAAGAGTAAATTCACAAGCAAGGAGATTCTAAAGTCAAAAAGCAAGAATATAATCAACATAGAAGGATTTCAAGGGATACATGCAAGGACTTTCTTGTACTTAGGCAAGTTTGTACATATGACCTTCCACACCTTGCTCTGGCTATTCTGCAACCCCCATTCCTCACCTTGTGCCCTGCTTCCTTTTCTCCTCTCTTTTTGCATCTTTTGTTCTTATCCCCTTTGTCCTCTACTACCTTTCTGTTTCCTTTATCTGGGTCCCTGGGGAATACTCCTACCCTGGGGTCTTCCCTTCCTACTGCTTTAATCTGTGATGGAAGGCAGTTTATGCCTCCCTTTTTCCTTCTGCCACCCCATTAGCTAATTTAAATGTACATCAAAGTAACATTTAAATTGTTCACTGAGTACTGTAGTTCCCCCTCCCAGAAGGATGCAGGCCATCACATCTGTACAAACCCATATGTCTTTAGGTTGGTCCCCATCCCCAATGTAGCCAAACCCCTCTTCTCTGCACCATTCCTTCAACCATGAGTTGAAACTCCTGGTGCAGTGTACCCTATCCTTCCCCCATCATAGACAGGCAGCACATTGGCAAAAGACACTATCCATACTATGTGCATACGCCCCTCCCCAGTTCCCTGAACTACTCCTGCATAATCCCAGCCCTATCCTTTGCTAGGTAATTAGTCCCTAGGTGGACAATGAAATCCAGCTCCCCCACCTTGTTGCCCCAGTGATCTCTAGGATCTGCTGTCAATCCAATCAAGCCATTGCATCAGGTGAGCACTTTACTTCCCTCCTGTTCCCAAATAAATCCACCTAAAATTAAGTCCCCCACCAGAAGCTGCTTTCTTCTCTTTATGGGGCCTCCCCTGCAGAAGATCTCTGCATCCTGCCTTGCCACTACCATGGGTGGCACCTCCTGGCAGTCCTGTTCCACCAGAATGATGAAAGAATTTTGTAGTGGCACAGGCTGAGGAATGTGCCCCTCGCCTGCCACCCTCACCCTCCTGTAGCATACCACAGTTCAGCCAGCCCTTCTTCTCCTAGGCAACCTTTGGGGCAATGGTGGTAGACTTGGTGGCCCCAGAGTTGGGGAAGAGGTCCGCTAGACCCTAGCCAGCTTGGCCCAGAGACCAACAACTTCCTCTCTCAACTCAAACAGGTGCATGCAGGTAGGGCAGCACCTCAGTCTCTAGAGAGTCTCTTAGAAAACTGTAGCTCTGCAGCCATTGCACTGCACCACTCCCATAGCTGACTTTAAGTTTCATTATCTAGAAGTACTACTGACTGTGCCTTTCCCCTATTGCCTCCTTGTTGTTGCTTTGATCCCTTCCAGCACATACCTTCTACTGGTATGTCCCTTGTTGCCATACCCTAGATTGGGTGTTTCTTGTTTTTCCCTTTTTTCCTTTGCTTCACCACTTTCTTGGTTTTGTATCTCACACCTTTTATCCCTCTGCCTACTTATTACTTTACCTTCTCCTTCCTGCTCTTCCTTAACAGTTTCTGTACCCCTATACTAGATAGGCCATGTCCTCTATTCTCAACAACAGATACTAACAGGTACTAACTGAAGAGCTACTTACCCCTCCTCTAGTAACTTCCTACACAGGCAATAAAGCATCAGCAAACTTACAGCTACTGTACCTCTCCAGACCTGCACAGTCCCTGGCATGCCTGCTGTCACCTGTGGATACCTGCTGACAACTACTGATGCCAGTATTATCCTGTTCCACTCCTGCTCTGTTTCACTCATGCTCTGGGACATGAGCATAATGGGACACATTGGGTGGAAGGGATTTTATCCTCCTCAGGCAGTTAAACAAAAGAGTTAAGTCTATGTTTAAGACATGTTTTTGGTCTTACAAAAGCAAGGTAGACTTAAAAATGTTAAGTCTGTTGTACAACAATTATCTTACATTTCTCTGTTCTTTTAGAGATTTTCATTTAAGCCTCCTATGTACAATACCAGGCTTATTTGTTGTCCATAGACTTATCTTCCCATAGTTAATTATAGGAATATATACTTCATTGCGAAAACCATTCTAAATATTGTACATTAAAGGGACACTATCAGCTCCTAGTTTAAACAAACTCTGGCCAGAGACACTAGGGCTGCAGCTAAGGAATTTGGGGTAGAAAAATTGAAATTTTTTGTAATAGTTTTACACCACATTTTTAATATAGCCTTGTTAAGACTGCCTCATGAAGAAGGGTAGAAAAATTGTTCAACTCCTGGCCTATAGGTGATTTTGTGCAGGGACTGCAAAATCAACTTTCAGGATGCAAAAACACATTTTGGGTCAGAGCTGAAAAATGACAGCTGTCACATTCATGAGATGCTGTAAATGGCTGTGTTGTAAATGTGGGGTAAAATTATTGAAAATTACCAAAGTTATGAGCCTGTGTTCACGAAATTCAATGTAGGCTCACAACTTTATTGTTTTTAAATATTTTACACCAACTTTTCAACATAGCCTTCATATTACGCCAGCTCATTAACAAAGGTAGAGAAAATGTTCAACTCCTGCCCAAAAGGTGATTTTGCGTAAGTGCCACAAAATCACCTTTCGGGATGTCAAAAAACATTTTGGCTAGGATTCAAAAAAATGACAGCAGTCACATTCATGAGGTACTGTAAAGATATGGCTATGTTGTAAATTTGGGGTAAAAATATCAAAAATTGGCAAAGTTATGAGCCTGCATTTGCAAAATTCAATGTAGGTTCATAACTTTAATGTTTTTTTGATATTTTTATACCAAATTTTCAACATAGCCTTCTTATGACCGGACCTCATGAACAAGGGCACAGAAAATGTTCAAATCCTGCCCAAAAGGTGAGTTCATGCAGGAACCATGAAATTAACTTCTGGGATGTAAAAAAAAATGTGCCAGGATTTGAAAAATGACAGCTGTCACACACATGAGGTGCTGTAAAGATATAGCTATGTTGTGAATTTGGGGGGAAAATATTAAAAATGAACAAAGTTAAGAGCCTGCATTTGCAAAATTCAATGTAGGCTCATAATTTTGTTGTTTTTAAATATTTTTACACCAGATTTTCAGCATAGCCTTCTTATGATCCCACCTTATGAACAAAGGCAGAGAAAATTTTCAACTCCTGCCTGAAAAGTGATTTTGTGCAGGGACCACAAAAATCACCTTTCAGGGCAGATCTGCATAATAACAGTTAAATTGTTCACGTAGTAGGGTCCCAGAGAAGGCATGTTGAAAATGTGGGCCAAAAATATGCAGAAATGCTCAAGTTACACCACTAAGTTCAAAACCCCGTGAAATACATCAAACTGCATACCTGTTTCTTCAGTTTGTGGTCTGGCTTTGAAGAGTGGAGACATGCCTGTGGTCCAGAGAAGATTATGGCATTGGACCACCGATGGGTAAGTAAGGGCCTGGGGGTGGTGCAGGGTGGTGGGTGCTCAGCGGGAGGGGAGGGTCAGGGAATTGTAATGGCACAAAAGGCATCGATGGACAGTTTTCCTTTTACAGGTGTCAAAAAAACAACAACATAAAAATCAGGACCAAGGATTCTGATCATGACAGTGGGAGACTGGGCACCCCCAGTGTCACTGTTATGTTTTGGGGGGATGCTGAGAGGCATGGTCAGGTGAGGGGGAGAAAAAATATACAAGTGTTTAAAAAAAGAAAAGGTCACAGGGAGCATGATCATGACACTGGGGGACTGAGCACCCCCAGTGTCATTGTTATGTCTCTGGGGTGGTGGGGTGGTGAGTGCTGAGAGGGAGGGTCAGGTGGGGGGATATCCATAATTTAAAAACAAAAAACAAAACCAGCAGTCCCAGCAGAAGATGGCACACTCTGCCATGATCAAGATAGCCACCTCTCTCTCTACTGTGCATGTGTTAGTGGTTGCACATGCTCAAAAAAGGTTTGGTGGCCATTTTGGACATGGCAGAGTGTGCCGTGTTCTGCCATGGCCACTGACAGTTAAAATAGTGCAGTGCAATTGCCTGTAGTGACAGCAGAGCAGAGTACTTCACAGACGCGGAGGCGACTGTGTTGTAACTCCAACATGTTCTTCAATCAGAAGGAATGTGACTGTCCTTTTCTCATAGCAAGAGGGCTACAGGGCTACACCCACTGCAGCCCTAAAAATACATTTTATGATTTCTCACATTCTGTAGGCATTGCTGAGGTAGCTGGGAGTTTGATTCAGATTCTTTTTTTTTAAGTCAAAACCAGATTGCATGCCATACTAGTGTTATCACACAAAAATGTGTTTGTTTTCATTCCTTGAATAATTTATAATGCATCTTTCCAGGACCTGGGAACCCCCTTCCCAGTCCAGCCACTCATGATACAAAGGGAGGAGAGGATACTATTGTATCATGAATGACTGTGTTGTTTGAGGGTGTTCCTAATGTTCAGGAAGTAAACAATCAGAGTAGGTCAAGGATTTGAAACAAAACAAGGTTGGGCATAAATACAACATTACCATGCATTTCAGCTCTACTGAGAAAGGAAGAAGATAAAACAACCAGCAAGATCAATGAATTTTAGAGAAGGTAAGCAATCATAAAATGTGGGTTTTCAACTAGAAATAATATAATGAAAAAAGGGTTGACAGTGACCCTTAAGTAAGTAATAAGTCACTACAGGGTGTGCATTATAGGATTTTAGTGCACACCCAAGGGAGGGTAGTAAGGCATAAGGCTGAAGGCCAGGTGTCCTTGCACCCTTGGGAAACTCATTAAAATCCTTTGATGCACATCCTGGCGGGTCTTATTACTCTTATAAAATGGCTCTAAGAAGGTTATTTTGGGGGAGGAAAATGAGATTTGGCACCTGATGGTGCATTTGTAGAGATTTAATGCACAGTCGGGTGATCTCTCTTGGCTAATGAAATTTCTAAATATTTTCTTGCCATTTTATAAATATTTAAGTGTATATATATATACATATATATATATATATGTACAGTATATACTGTATCTATCTATCTATCTATCTATCTATCTATCTATCTATCTATCTATCCATCCATCCATCCATCATCTCTCTCTCTCTCTCTCTCTCTCTCTCTCTCTCTCTATCTAGCTATCTATCTATCTATCTATCTATATATTCTTGATTTTCTGTTTTAGGGTCTGCTATTTTCTGTACTGTAGTTTATCTGTGTGTTACCATGAAGAAAATACTTTATAGGGTTTTTTTTGCCATATAGATTTTTATCTCAGGTGGGCAGCTGCTCAGTCCCATCCCCAGTTCCCATGACTTGCTATCTCCTTCCCCAACCAAGAGGCTTGAATCCCCTGTAGATTGCCCCCACAGCAGGGCCAGAGGACAAAGGGCCCCCCAGAGTCCAATCCATTTATGCTCCAAGGACCAAGTGGCAGTTTGGGCTAAGGGAAAGCAGGCAGGATTTCATTAGCTGTCAACTGTTGAGTATAATATACTTCCAGCTGAACAGCTAGTAAACTTACATGCTTATGTGCCACCACAGCAGGGGATTCAAGAGGAGAAAATTGAAAAATGGCTGGCACAGGCTTCATGAAGCCTTGCCTGCCTACCTCCATCCTTCACCACCACCTGGACCATCACCCAATTCTGGGTGGAAGTCACCGGGTTGGGGAAGGACAGCCCACCCCTTCCCAGCCCCACCACAAGGGACAATCCATGGGGGAGACTTTGGGTTTGGGAGGTCCAGGGGAGGTGAGTGCTGGATGGAATAGGCAAGGACAGGGCTGAGAGCCCATCTACGTTGCCACGCCAAGGCAAAAGGCTTTATGGAAAAAAAGTGCTGCTGTATGTTTAACCTTAATTCACACACACAGGATCACGCACACACACACACACACACACACACACACACACACACAGTGTAATGGGGGCAGCCGAACCATTACAGTACCCCTAACAAGTGTAGGTAATATGTAGAGGGTCCCTTAATTGTCTACTAGGGAGCCAGAGGTAGGAGACTTGAAGGGGTGATGCCCATAGCACCTGTGAAATAAAATATAGGAAAGGGGTCACAAAGGATCCATAGTTCTTATGGAGAAAGTAGGAAGGTTAGGACAGGTTAGATTTAGAGTGATACTTATCTGATGGGGAAGGAGTCAGCATCCTAACAGACCTGTTACAGTAAAGAGAAATAAATTAATATGGAGATAATACAGTAGTGAGAGCAGAGGCAGAGAGCATAAAGACATGAAAGGGTATAGGACAGCACAGGAGATAAAAAAGGTTGCTTAAAATAAAATGTTAATTACAGCAAAGTAGGAAGATAGAGATATAGAAAACGAAAATAAACTGAGAAAAAGAGAAGAGAAAGTCTTGTTTGTGGGGGTGGGGCTCCGAAAAAACACTTTTCACATCCCTAGATGGCCTAGTGGCCAGTAATTAAAAGTGGTTGCCTGGGTGGGCTATTGGGGACTCTTTTGGGCTAATAGATCAGCATTATTGAAATAATTTAGCATTGGTGGTCCAGGGGGCTAAAGTGATTTATTATGTTTGTTTGTGCATGCAGCGCATAAGAAACATATTGAGATTGTAGAGCATTGCAGAGGTGTGGCAGTGTTTTGGCCAATGCAGTGGATGCTTTAATGGGTGTGTCCCCTGGCCACCATTTAATGCTGAAGCCGCTGATGATGGCAGTTTCAGAGCAAGCGCTGCACTTGAAAGAAATCTGCTGCTGCAATCAGGGGCAGTTTCGTCATTGCAGAGTCGGCTCCCCCTTCCTTACAATCAGGCACACAGCAGGACAACAAATTTAAATGTTAGCTCCCTCCCACTGCTACTGCCTGCCCTGCACCATTCATTCCCCGTTGCACCAACATATAATGAAACCCTCCCACTGCTGCTGTCCCCCCCACGGCCTCCGTTCCCCATACCAGCATAAAATCCTCCCATTCCTTCCCACTGCTGCTACCTACCTCGCACCCTCTGATCTCCATCATGCTGACATACAACCCTCCCACTTCTGCTGCCCACCCTGTGCCCTCCATTCTGTCACACCAGCATACAACCCTCCCACTACCTCCCATTGCTGCTGCTGCCCACCCTGCACCCTCCATTCTTCATCACACTGGCATAAAACCCTCCCACTGCTGCTGCTGCCCGCCCTGCACCCACTGTTTTCTATCGCACCAGCACAACCCTCCCACTCCCTTCCTCCCACTGCTGCTGCTTGCCCTGCACCCTCCATTATCCATCGCACCAGCATAAACCCTCCCACTCCCTCCCACTGCTACCGCCTGCCCCACACACTCCATTCTCCATCCCCTGCCAACATCGGTGCCC
Organism: Neoceratodus forsteri; assembly: GCA_016271365.2. Classification (NCBI taxonomy): domain Eukaryota; kingdom Metazoa; phylum Chordata; order Ceratodontiformes; family Ceratodontidae; genus Neoceratodus; species Neoceratodus forsteri. The sequence goes on from CM057459.1 coordinate 606,522,384, forward strand.
AATCCCCATGTCATCATGTATCCTTCCCCCATTAATGTGGCACACTAGAAGCTCACCCAGTATGCCAAAAATATTTTTTGATGTTTCTGACCCTGGAATACCCACTCCCGATGCTGGATGCACCGCCTCCCACACCCTTATGTTCTCAGCCAACCTCAGGGTGCTCAATCCCAGGGTCAGCATTGACCCCCATACTCTGGCACATGGAAAGCCCATCCCAGTGTGCCAAAATCTGTTTTGTTAATATTTCACCTGTAAAAAAAGAAAGCAGTTCCCCAATGTATTTTTTTAAACCTAAAAAAAAGGAAAAAGGTCCCTTGTCATTCCCACAGGCTCCCTTCCCCCAACCCTCCCTCTGCACACACCCCTCCCTGCACCCGCCCCCACCCCTCCTCACCCATACTTACCTCCAGAGGTCGGGAACAGTGATCTTCTGTGGACTGGGGAAATGTTTGCACTCTTCAAATACCAACCGGGAACTGAAAAAATTACAGTAAGCCCTATAATGGCAGTCAATGGGGGTTTTCAACTTACGTTGATATCTCAGTCAATTTTTGGAGTTTTGGTCTAAAATTTTCAACATGGAGTTCTTGGGACCCCACCTCATGAACATTGGCACTGTCATTTCATTTCTCAGTCTCAAAAGGTGATTTCATGGTTGCTGAGCGGAATCACCTTTCGGGACCAATTAACAAAATGACAGTGCCACCTTTCATGAGGTGGAGTCACAAAAAGCCCTTCTTGCAAATCTGGTGACAAAAATCCAAATAATGACTACATTACAAGCGTCCATTGCACAGTTTCTATGTATGCTCGTAACTTCATCAATTTTTGATATTTCCACTTCAAATTTCCAACATTGCCATTTTTTCACACCCCCTTATGAACAGTAAAGCTGTTATTTTTTGCATCATTCCCAATATGTGTTTTTGCACCTGTGGCACAGAATGGTGCAGTTGCTGTGCAAAATCAACTTTTGTGACAGATTAATAAAATCACAGTGCCACTGTTCATGAGGGGAGGTCCCATAAAGGACATGTTGAAAATTTAGAGAAAACATTCAAAAAAATGACTGTGTTATGAGCGAGTGTTGCACACTTTTTATGCACACTCATAACTTCACCAATTTTTCATATTTTCACTCCAGATTTTCAACATTGCCATTTTATTATACCTCCTCTTGAATAGTATAGCTGCCATTTTTCACTTCCTGCCCAAAATGTGTTTTTGCACCTGTGGTGCCGAATGGCACACTGCTGTGAGAAATCACCTTTTGGGATTGAGTAATGGAATGATACTGCCACTGTTCATGAGGTGGGGTCCCAAAAAGGCCATGTTGAAAATTTGGAGTGAAAATACCAACAAACACCTGGGGCATTAGGGTTTCCAACTGTAATCCCCACCCTGTACAGACTGACAGGGCATGGGGGTGTGACTTGGGGTTGTCGGCCATAATGCTCACACCATTCCACCCCCACTCCACTCCACCCTGCAACCACTGACATGCCTTGAGGTGTGCCTTAGGGTCTTCAGCCCTAAAGTTCACCGCATTCTCCTATACTGCACCCATCTCAGCTTATTTCCTTATCGAATGGGGTGAGCGTTAGGGTTGAAGACCTCAAGGAGCACTACAACACCCGTCAGTGTCTGCAGAGTGGGGAAAAATGGAATGGTGTGAGTGTTATGGTCGATGACCCAAAGGCATGCCCCCAATGCCTGTCAGTCTCTGCAGGGTGGGGGTGGGGGTTGGCGTTACTTGAATACTTCACTGCCATTCCTAGTATGCATCTCTCTAACTTCTGCACTACCAATGCCAATAACAGCAAGCAAACATTCGACATTGACAAATGCATGTTTAATAACCATCATGAACCTGTGGGCTAATTTCCCTAGTGACCAGTAGCCAATGCAGTTAAACAAAATAAGAACCTTTTCCCTGGGGCCTAGTAGTGGTGGGCAACCCCTGGACCCCCAATATTATTTTGGTTGGTAGGGAGGTTGAGTAAGGAGAAGGACGAGCTAATGCTGCTGCTGCTGCAGGTAGCATGAGCGCCTGCACTAGAAGTGAAGAGTTGGATGGTACATTTTACTCCCAGCTCGTATGGAGCTCAAGCTGCAGCCTGCTCCATTCAGGTGGAAGATGGAAGGATAGGAGCTCATCACAAGGTGAAGGAGGTCAGTGTAATAGCGCCTCATTCTACCTTCCCGAGGAGGCAAATGTAATTGCCCTGAGGAGCTAGGGAGCAGGAGAGGTGGCGGGAGACTGCCACATAGCAATCTGCACTCGTAGTTCTTAAAAGCTCCCACTAAGGATCGGAAGGTGGCAGGAACTGTTCGACAGCTCAGCCATACTGTGGCTACTAGTTGAATAGCCCTGTGGGGGCTTTTGATGCAGGTCTGAGGGCAGGTGGCAGCAGATGACCTCAATTAAAGCCACATCATGGATAAGGTTAACATGCCTGACTGGGCTTCATTTAAATAAATAATGCCTGCAGTAGGTAAGAGGCAAGAACAGGGCAGGCACTCCCTAAGGGGAGCAACAAGTGAAGCTGCACTGCAGCTTTTGGGCCCAGCCTTGATGGTCTGAGTATGAGCAGGATGGGATGGAGTCTGAATATGAGATTGGGGGGCTGCATATGAGAAGGGGGACTGAGTTTGGGTGAGCAGAGTATAAATAGAGGGGGAGCAGAGTGCTCATCAAAGAGCCAGTGGGAGTATGAGGATCAAACTTCCCAGAGGAGGCTCTCCTCCTCTTGAAAAGGAGCAATGGAGATGGACTCCACTGTGACACTACCACCTGGGGGACCACAGATGGCAGTGCAGGTAAGCATGGCTTGTAAAGGAGGCTGTCAACTGACTTGCATGTACTTGGAGCCCTTACTGCAAATGTCCTGGTATGGAAAGAAAAGCAGAAAAAAAGCCCAGACCATAGTATGACACACTGTGGAGTACTCTCACAGGTCCTGCACAGTCTCCATTACTGCAGACACCAGATTCTGAGTTCATCTAGGGGTTTGGTGGTGTCCTGAGGTCTCCACCATGAAGAGAAAATTGTGGGGTTGCCTTGAAGAAGGGTTGAGGTGACGACAGAACTGGAAGGTCACCATGTGACTGAATGGCAGGGGCAGTGCAAGAGCATAAACAGTAACGCAAAGGTGGGAGAGAGCCATGGATGACTTCATCAGTCTCTGCACCTACTGATCATGTCTTTTGTAACACGTAATGCCCCAAACAAACTGTCTTTCTACCCTTTCCCTGTCCTGTCTACTCAATTGGAACTTATTCAGCCTAACAAGTGTAGTTATGTTTCCCTTTTTTATTTAAAAGTTGTATAGGATACAGGATAGGTTCTGTGAGAAACAAATCTTTTTACAGAATGTCCCAAGTCAATTAAAATAGCAGTTAACAATATAAACCAGCATACACAAAATCAGTTAAAACAAATGCAAAAAAATTGTTCCTACAACAATCTTTTCTAAAAAAAAGGCTATGGCTGCTGCTACAACTAACACAATCTATTGCGCTGAAATGAAAAGTGCCAGGTGATGCTTTCTACTCTTAGCTGTATGGAGCTCAGGCTGTGGGTGGGAGATGAGAGGACTGGACCTCATTAAAAGGTGGAGGAGGCAGTGTAGGAGTGACTGATTCCACTTACCTGAGCCACCACTTTAGCAGTAAATGTAATTGTCCTGAGGGACTGGGGAGCAGGATGGGAGGGAGGCTGTCATTTATAGAGTCACACTCACAGTTCTTAAATGCAGGAAGTGCCAAAAAGCTGAGCCACAGCTAAGATGGTGGGACAGGTACTCGTCAGGAGGTGTAGGAGGTCAGTGCCTCATTCCACCTACCCGAGGTCTCAAATGCAATTGCCTGAGGGGCTAGGAAGCAAGACATGGGTAGAAGGCTACCATATAGTAATCAGCACTTGAGTCTCTTAAACATTCCCAGTCAGGAGTGGAAGGTGGTGGGAATTGCCAGGCAACTGATCTACTCTGCAGGTCCGAAGTTGGGTGGCAGTGGGCGTCCACAATTTAAGTTCTATGGTGCCTAACTTTAAAGTGCTGGACTGTACTTTATTTAAAAAAAAAATAATGCCTGCAGGGTACAAAAGCAAGAAAAGGGCTGGCGATCCCTAAGGGATGCAACAAGAGAAGCTGCACCCGGGGTTGTTGGTCCCAGCCCTGCTAGCTGAGAATGACACTGGGTACTGTGTATGAGAGGGGAGATGGATTATGGGAGGGCTGACTATGAGACGTGGGGGGAGCAGAGTGCTACACAGGTGGGAGGGCCTATGATGATCCCTGGACAGCCTCTGCATTGCCAACAACATCCAAAAAGAAAACAGATAACATATGAGTCCAAAGATCATAATAGACAGTAAATGTTTAAAAACTGTTTTCATTTGTAGAGCATTGCACAATAATAGTTTCTTCTACAGTGCTATTTAATGTTTAATTCAATTCATAATCTTTACTGTTTGACAATTGTTTGTCATTACATCATACAAATCACAAACATTCATAAGAGTACATGTACTACATAATAAGTCCTATCTAATGTTAAAACTTTCCTAAAATGTAAAGTTTATATATACAAACACTATAAATATGAATACAATATGCAAATATTGTGTCATCCATTTATATTGCACATTTCAATTAATGATTCAATTTTCTTAAATACTGAGCTTCATTTTATATTTAATTGCCTCCTATTGATAACTTGTAGTAGGGAAATTACTGATCCCGGTGATTCTTTTGTGTAAGTTTCAAACAGATGTGTTATTATATTTGTGGGTTCCAACTGTAGTTGAGCCAAAATGTTACCTAAATATTTTACCTATGATTGAAATACAGTGGACATAATGCTACTAAATGTGTTAGGTCATCTGAACCTAGCCCACATCATTTACATATGCTGTTTGATTCCTTTGTTTTACAATTTTTTTCCAGGCGATTACTATCATGGTATTCAAATCTATATCAGGTAAGCTGTTTCTTTCTCTGTGGGTTTGTTATTATATTTAGGTATGTCTCAAAACCAAAGTGTTTTTTGTTTCTTGCTAGCCAAGTGCTTGTTTTGTAGTTGGAGCATTGCTTTATAACTTTCTGTTTCATAATGTCTTCGATTCTTTCTTTTACCTCAAGGTATATTTCCAAAAGAGGTCTAAGAAAGATGTCACCCAAATTGTGTAAGAGTTTATATGGCAGTATGAGATTTTTTTACCACTGAAATGCTAGGGAAAACTAATTTCAAAGGTAAATAATGTATTGCCTGTGCAATACATCACCTGGGGAGTCTTTCTTCATTCATCGTATACGCTTTTTAGTCAATGTTTTACCAGTATCTCTTGTATAAAGCTTGATATTGGCAGCTGGTCCAGTTCAGCCCTGACTAGCAGTGATGGGGTTCCTTGGGGCAATCCTAACAATTTTTTATACAATATGTTTATGAATCTTTCAATATTTCCTTGTTTATGCTTACCCCAGACTTCAGCTCCATATAATACTGTACTTGTGCTTTTATTTTTGCATTTATTACTTTTGAGGCATCCTTTTATTGAGTGTCCCCATATGTATGCATAAATCTTGTCACAGTTGGGAGGAACCTTTTGACTTTTATTTCCATATTTTTTAAAATGTTTATTCCATGTATTATCTGAAATTAATATGCCCAAAATAACAGAAGTGTTTTACTACCTCTAATTGCTTTTTATTCATGAAGTACCTGTAATTTGTATTATTGCCACCACATACCATTACTTTAGTTTTCTCGTCATTTGTAGGTCTGCGTTTTTACAATCAATACTGAATTTTTGAAGCATCTTTTTAATTCCCAGATAGCTAGTTGATATTAAGATGCTATCGTCTGCATAGACTAGGCATGGGCAGGGATATCTGCCAGTGTTTGGCATGTGAAAATTTATGTGATGCATTTTGTTTCCCCATTCCTTTGGATACTAATTTCCAACATTTCTGGTTATATTTTTCCAGTTCTGCTCTTTCAAGTTTTAGCCATATTTGTTTCCTATACTTAGTTTTGTGTATTTTAATTATCTTAAAATAGTCTTGTCTTACTCTATTTAGACATTATTTATTTTTTATATTGTTTTCTTCTTACTTTCCTCAGTTGTTTATTTAACTTTCTTCTTGCTAACCTACATTCTTTATTATACCAAGGAGAGTTTCTTTTATTCAGTGGGATGTTTATTACTTTATATAATAAATCTGAGATGGACTTCATAGTTTTCTCAAAAGTATCTATATATCCTGTATTCTGTTGTCCTTCTATCATAGTTATTTGCTCTACTGCCCCTTTGTTAATCATTTCTGTTTATAATTCTTCTCCATCTATTCTATCCCAACGTATTATTTTTTTATTTCTGATTATGAACTGACTTATTGTTTCCTTAACCATACCTTTGTGGTATTCCCAATTTATGCTCACCCAAAATGGACAGTGTGGACACTCGGGTCTATTTATTATCTTCATATCATCAAATAGTGGTACTGAGTTAATATTTATCCATATTAGATCTGTAATGGATGAATCATTTGTGGCGATGTATGTATAGTTTCCTTGTGTATTTGACCTTGTTCTACCATTCAGAATAATACAATTATTGTTTATAAAAAATGCATACAGAATCCTTCCCTTCTCATTGTTAATTATGTCTATGGTATGTCTTCTTAAGCAGATGTGGTCAATCCTCAGTACTGTTAGAGAGTCCACAGCATCCTCATCCAGTTCTAGTTGCTGGCCCATTCTAGAGTTGAAATCTACAGTTATTAATAGCTTTATTTCTGAATTTGAATCTAGGAGATTGTTTATTAGGGGTTTCATGGGTTTTAAAGTGTCAGAGAGAGCCTTAGATTTAATATTTTGGTGGAAGTAAATATTAATCACCATTTCCTTGCCTTTTTCTGTGATTTTTACTGCCAAGATCTTATCACTTTTCACCTCTAGTTCTTGGCTCTCTATACCAGCCTTAAATTTCCAACTAATTAAAAGTCCACCCATGTTTCTTCTGTATTATTATTTTTTTTTGTCAATTTGTAAAATGTTTTATAACTGCTAATATCAATTTCACCTCTTAACCATGTTTCTTGGAAGCAAATACATTGATGCTTATTAATAAATGCCATGCATTTTGGGTCATCCATCTTATCTCTTAGTCCTGAAACATTCCAGGATATTAAACTAAAGGATTTTTCTTCAGTCATAATGAAGTTTTGCTGTAAGTGTTTGCTTTTTTATGGACCTCTCTAGTTTTTTCAGTCAGTCTTCTTCTTCTGACAGTGAGGCAAATCTATTGGCAGTGTCCACCATGTAAGTCCATTTGGGTTAATCCATTTTAATATTTGTGTTTCTGTCACCCCCCATGTTTTCTTCCCATATATGAATACCTATATAATCTAAATCAATTGCTTTGTTCATTAATAATAGATAGGCATCTCCATCTTCCATCCATATTGTAATTTGTCAATTTTCTCTCCATCTGACTAACACTTTAATTGAAAATCCAAGGTCTGGGTATTTTGTTAGATTTTGTAGTAAATCCTCTACCCTGTATTTAATGTTGCAGACATTCTCATGACTCATTTATTTGATTAAGTCCGAATATGGACAATATTCTAGTGTATTTAAATGTTCTGGTACTTTGTTGTTCTTTATAAAATTCATGAAATGAATCCAAAAGTGGGCATTTTTTCTCTGTTTCTATCCCCATTTCTTTTAATTCTTTTTTTTTCAAATGGCATTTAGTATATAAAATTGGTCCAAAACCAGCTGTACCATTTTGGTATCAGGGACTAGTCTAGTTATGCTTACATAATGTACTGTAGCATATTTGCCTTATCATTTAAAAGTGTAGTCAACAGAGTTTTTAAGGCCACATTTAGTTTTCCTCAGTTTCTTCAGGGATAATTTCTAATTTGTACATGGGCATTACAAAGTCAGTTTCAATTGTTTCCTTAGAAATTCCTCAAATTTGTCATTATTCCCTTTCCTTTAGTTTTAATAGTCTCTGTATTTTTTTAGGCTTTGTATTTTCAGTCTCATTTTCTAGTTTCTTCTGATCATTCCCTTTTTCCTCTTCTTCTACCATCTGTTTTGCATTTGTTCTGCCTGTTTTTTCCCTTGTCTTAGTTGTGAGAGATATCTGTCTTGGATGCTTATTAGATTTTTTATTGGTTTTCTTACTGAGAGATTTTTTTTCTCTTTTGAAGTTGCTAGATTTAACTCTTTGTTGCCTTCCTTGTTTTTTTACTCCTTTTCCCCTTATTTTTCTTTTTAGTTGTGATGTTCTCTAAATCATTTGTTTTATCTAAGTTGTTTGGCAATTTGCTTTTCTTAACTACTTCTTACTTCCCTTTTTTGTTGTATTTCATTTTCCCAGGGTTTTTGTTCTCTCTATCTTCTACTTTTTATTCTTCTGCTTCTGTTTCTATGAGGGATTCTCCCCATTTTCCTAATTCTGTTACATTCCTTGTCCAACTTTCCTTTATTTCTTGGTTCTCCCCCTTCTCCCATAGTGTTTGATATTTTTCTCCTATATCCATTGCTATACTGTCATCTCTGTGTATTTTATCGGGTAACATTATCAATTTGTGTAAGCACTTACTTCTTCCTTGTCCTCAAAAACTCTGACTCTGAGTATTCATTGCCTTCTCTTTCAGTTCCTTTCAGATTTTCTAATATTCTTCTATTTTCTATGCTAATTCCTTTAACAAATAAGAGATATTGCTTGATGTTTATTAGTTGCTCAAAAATCATTATGTTAGCTAAGAATGGATCTCAAAGAGCTGTTGCCATGTCTTTGGTAATTTTTTATGTTCCCCATATGCATTTTTTCTCTGTGTGGCTAGTAGAGCTCATCATTGAGATACTTTCTGTTGAATCTGCCATTTCTGATCCCATTATGGTGGTATTCAGTATTTGTTTATATTTAAATCATTCTAATTCTTCTTGATTGGCCCTTATTGTGACTCCCAATTCTGCTATTGTTTTATTCAATTAATCTAAATTCCCAAATACTTCTGAGAAATCTATACCACTAGTCACTTTGTGGCTTCTATCCAGGATTTCCTCAGAGGGTTTACTGCCCAATGTTTTTTCTCTTCCCTATTTGTTTGGTTTACTTGGCCTTCTGAAAGTTTCCCAAAAAATCTGCTAATTTCTTGGGCTGAAGCTGGAGTTGATGTAAATGTATTTTTTGTTGTTATATCTCTCAGTTTGTTCTTTCATTTACAGATCTTTTTTTCCCTTTTGTAAAGTAAGGAGAGCTTTGTAGTTTATTCAAGGCTATTGAAGCTAATTGTTTTAGTGTTTTAACCTTATTGTGTGCCTTGTAATAATATGCCTTGTAATAACAGTAAGTATAATAATGCTTTTTTAGTTTTCTTATATCTGCAGAGATCAACTTATACCTTCTCCCTAAAGTGTGTTAATGAATCTGCACCTAAAAATATACTAAAGCCAGAAGTTTCAAATACCTCTAGTACCCTTGATACATTTGATAATCTCTGGCTTTTCCAACTCAGTATATGGGTGCAAGTACCTATATATTAATCAATAATTCACCTGCAGTTTGGTAACCATCAAGGTGATGCTTCTCTATAAACAACAATTAGTAACAGCTGCTCCTGGAAGAAAAGCAGTAATGAGTAATAAGCAATACGCAGTAAGCAATCACAATATTCAATAAGCAATAATCAATAATTGAAAACCAGAAGCAATGGGAAGTAACAATAAACAGGTAAATACAAAATCACACATGCCCAGCCAAATGCCCTTTGGGGTAACCCTTGCCTCAGTGTTTGCACACAGAGGTTCTTTGTCTTTTAAATAGTTTTTTGTTTTAATGGGTTCACCACAATATATCCAAGGCACACTGCCTTAAGGGTAGCTGGTCCATTCCACTGGGGTGTCAAACAGACGAGGCATACTGATGAGTCCTGGTAGGAAGAAACACGTGTCGATGTCTTCTGTTAGTACCCTTTGCAAACTGTGTGAGAGGCCTTCTGGCACCATGCAATTCTGCTTAAAGTTGGACCAGCATAACATTCTGTGGTGATTTGCATATGCAGCCCATGATGCTTTGCATTGTGGGGGCATGTGTGATTTTGTATTTTCTTGAAACTTGGCATCCCAGCCAAATGCCCTTTGAGGTAACCCTTGCCTCAGTGTTTGCACACAGAGGTTCTTTGTCTAATAAACAGGTATACACTTTTATAAACAGCAATCAGTGACTGCACTAAAATCAATAACAATAGTGATGAGTGGTGAGGAGCTGTGATCCAAATTAAAAATACTTAAAAAAAAAGTACCTAAAAATACCTAAAAGAAGCAACATATAAATATGCAAAAGAAGCATCACAAAAAAGTCAGATTTAAACTTCTGGGGTCACCGTTTAGAATCTGCACAGGAAAAAAGGGTGAGTAAAGACAAAGGCTAAAGTCTACAAATTCTACTTAGCAAATCTGAAGGAAGTTCCTTCTTGGTAAAACAGTTCAAATATTCTAAGGAAGCATTTCTTTTCCTTGACCGTTTAAATTATTTTCTTTCAGTACCTAACACTTTTCTACATAATGTGTTTAAAAATCTTTCAGAACCTGTTTCTTTCATTTTATGTTTCCCGGGATTTCTAAATTCACCAGTTGCTTTCTTTGCGATTTGATAGCATCTGTTAACATTGGTATTAAGACAATTAGTTTAAACAAAGAAGAAGAAAAAAAAAGGGTGTTCAAAAAACCTGAAAGGAAAATCAAGAGACTCCACACAGCTCAGTGAAACTAATATTTTATCGATTGGTAGGAGTCTCCGCCATGTGCAATATGCAAAATATATACCTTCTTTGTTTTGTGCTTGGTTTATGATGCCAGCATGTGCATACTCTGTTTCTGCTGTTACACACCTGATGTGCATCTGTAGCTTATGTAGCACTCTGGTGCGTGAATTAAATCTTAAGAATTTCAGCAGCTCATTATTCAAAATTGTTGTAACAACATTTACTGTATCACACTCAGGGATTTTTGGGGTATTTCTAAAGCATTTCATGGACATGTGCAAATAAGCAAGTTTTTTTAAAAAACAGTTAAAAAAACAGTCCTAAAACACAAAACATAAAACACAAAGCACACAATAAAATGTGGGAAACTGAGTCTTTTCCTTTCATTTGATCCCTAAGTTTTGTCTTTTATATTCTAGCTCACTGGTTCTTTTTTATAGCCTTCTGTTCCCTTCCTTATTTATCTTCCTTACTTGTTTGTTCGTTTGTTCTGTCTTTTGATCAAGCCATCCAGTAATCGAATGTTCAGTTGGCATTCAGGTAGTATAAATCTTTACAAAATCTTATTGAGTTTGAACCCACACTTCGCGTCCAAACTCTGCATTTATCAGTTTTCTTGTCTCTCATCTGGTGAGAGTCCTTTTTTCCTCTTTCTCCCTTCTCATTTTTCATCTTGGGTAGTTCAGGGTAATTTACTGTGCCATTCTCTTTGGAATTTACAGCCCACCTGGAGGGCTCCTCTGTTTGGACGTCTTCTTCCACTAATCTTGCCAGACTGCCATCTTTAGCTTTCTTCCTAGTGGGGAACAGAAAACACAAAGGAGAACTTGCACACCCAATTTGGCAGCCCAAACATGCATTGGAAAAATTGCTTATTATAAATTTGTTTTAAGCTCAGGCAATGGTGGCATACCTGTTTTCAACTAAAAAACTAGCATCAAGCAATCCTGCTTCTGCAGCTACTTCTCAGCACACCAAGAAACCAGTATCCATCTTGGATCAGAACTAGAAACAGGAGAGGAATATGGTGGGAACCACAAGGCAACTGAGCTGCTCTGCAGGTCTGAACTTGGATGGCAGCGGGTGTCCACAATTCAAGTTGTATGGTGCCTAACTTTAAAGTACTGGACTGGGTTTCATTTAGAAAAAATAAATAAATAATGCATGCAGGGTACAGTGGCAAGACAAGGGCAGTTGCTCCCAAAGCAGAGCAACAAGAGAAGCTGCACTGGGGTTGTTGGTCTCAGCCCTACTGGCTGAGTATGACACTGGGTACTGTGTATGAGAGGGGAGATGGATTGTAGGGGGGCTGAGTATGAGATGTGGGGGGTGCAGAGTGCTACACAGGTGGGAGGGCCTTTGGTGATCCCTGGTCAACCTCTGTGTTGCCAACAACATCAAAAAAGAAAACAGATAACATATGAGTCCAAAAATCACAATAGACAGTAAATGCTTAAAAACTGTTATCACCAGTAGAGCACTGCACAATAATAGTTTCTTCTATAGTGCTGTTTATTATACTTAGGACTGTATCAACATACCTCTCTATTCTTGCTTTTGGTAGCCATCTTTTGTTTTCTGTCAGCAGTGTACGGTAAGTCCAGTTTAAAGATCTGTCTATATTGCTAGGCAACATCAGGCTGAGACCTGTCTTATGTAAGTCAAGACAGTTTTTTTGTTTGTACAACAGTCTTACCTCGGAGACTTAGACAAGACTACTTTCTAAGTCTTAAGACCATATTTCTAGGCTAATTATAAGCAAAATTTTGTGCAACCATCTCCTTGTCTTTCCTTCCTGGAACACAGAAGCCCAGCAGTGGAGTATAAAATGGGGTGAGAGGTACTGTTGATCACTAAGCAAGAAAGGGACCTTGGGGTTATAATATCTGATGACCTCAGAGTTGCAGGGCAATGGGACAAGGCAATGGTCAGGGCTAGTTAGATGCTGGGGTGCACAGGGTGAGGTATCACAAGCAGAAGGAGGGAGGTGATATTATCACTGTATAGATCATTCGTGAGACCACATCTGTAATATTGTGAACATGTACCATACTGTACACCCTGGAGGAGAGCAGGGAAAGGGGGGACATGATAGAAACCTACAAGTACCTCACGGAACTGAATAGGATAAAAGAGGGGAGCCTGTTTCAAATGAAGAAGTGCAACAGAACAAGAGGGAATGCAACAAAACTAGATGGGGGAATTCAGGAGGCACATGAAGAAACACTACTTCACAGAAATAGTGGTGGATGCCTGAAATAGCCTGCCACCAGAGGTAGTTGGGGCAAAAACACTTGGGAGTTTCAATCATACATGGGATAGATATACGGAACTATAGACAATTAAAAGGGGGTGTTACAGGACATCAGTTAGGGTCTGCTGAGACAGAAAAGGAAGGGAGAAAAAATGGGTGGACTGTGTGAGCCAAGTGGTCCTCTTCTGCTGACAATCTGCATGTTTCTATGTTTCCTGGTTAACGCTTATTGGTCCTTCTCCTCCTCCTTGCCTTCCTGATCTCTCAGTTCAGACCACCAGTGCTGGCTTTTTGTTTCCTGCCCTGTAGGAATCAATCACAAAAACTCCAAAATTGCAGGCTAGAATTAACTTTTTTTATTTGTCTAGCATTTTGGCCCCCCTGCTGCTGGTGCTGCCATTTTAGGTACGAAGTGCACCAAACTATACCTGCAGTCACCTTTTCAGCTCTTAGTTTCCCTTTGTCTCCCTGCTTCAATTGGTCCTCCTCCCCTTGGTCCCTCTTTCCTGGTCTATCAGTCCCAGTCCTGATTCCCGACACTGGTTTCCTGCTTCCTGCACTGTAGGACTCAATTACAAAAACTCCGAAATGCAGGTTAGAATTTACTTTTTATACTTATGTAGCATTTTGTCCCTGCTGCTAGCACTGATGTTTTGAGTAAAAAGATTTTATTGAATATTTTGCATTTTCCTTTCTTACAGTTACAAGTCTGGTGGCATGCACTGAGTAGTATACAGAGCAAGGCAAAGACATTAATCAGGCAATTGTGTACTTACAAACAATCCACAGTGAACAATAAATGCACCAGAGAGAACAAAAATGGTTATCAAGATGCTGCAACAGTATCTAAGCCAACATTAAATTGCAATAAATGTGAAAATATGTTAATGGTATCAGAACATGTAATCATGCTTGATGAGTGGCACAAGGAATTGTTGGACAGGAGAAAGTTTACACATGGTGTACATAAAGCCAGGGTTAATAATTAAGATCTATGCACTTAGACATAATTGACACACTGGCAAAATGAGGAAGGCAGTAAGGTCTTCAAATAAGTAAGACTGCAGGGCACCTGAGGAATTACCTCCATCGAGCAAGGCAGTAATTAGACACTATCTATATATAGCCCTTGAACTTTTTCCTCTTTTTACAGATGACCCAGAGTAGAGCATCTGAGATGCAATATCTTGTTTTTAGTATGTGCCTGTTTGTACCCATTTTTACAACTGGGTGGACTAAAGTAATAATAAGTTAGATGACTTTCAAAGCATCACCCAGTGAATAAGGGGCTATGATGGGATTTGAACCTGGGACTGTACAAAGGAGATATAAAGACATCATCCTTCTAAAGTGTATTATTTATGAGCAAACACAACAGAATAAATATTGCAAGATTTATTAGAATTTATTATTGTAATACGATTGTAAAACTAGCAATTTTGAATAACAATATCTGTGTTTGTTTTTTTTAAGCAGAAGAAGCTCAGATGTGGCTATTTAGGTTTTAGCTGCTAGAATTGCATTGGGTACTCTGAAGGCTGAACCTCTTTTAAGACAGAGGGCAAGATTTCAAGAGGCTGCATCACAATTTCACTTCAGTTTTTCTATTTTTTGGTAGGTTTTTGGTTTACGTATAGGTTTAGATATAACTTTGCAATATGCTTTCAAAAATGGGGGACCGGGCTGTCCTATAAACAGTTTTCTCTATAGATCAAGAGTGAGATCTCAATGAAAATCTTGTCTGCCATCTTGAGTGAAGTGTACTCTCCAGTTGCTCCATTGTCTAGATGTACTGTAGTGCTGAGCGTAACCATTTGATTCAATTTGATTTAATAGTAAAGACTCCTGAAATGATTTTAGGATATGTATTTGTAAGAACCAATCCTACTATATCATTGCTAGTACTGTATGCTTAACAGAACACTGAGGGTCTCATGCTTTTCTGGTTTTTGGTATAGTGCTGGGGACATTTTCCCCATTCTGTGTGTGCACAGAGGATTAGCCAATGACAAATTTGAATTTAGTGAACATGCTGGCATTTTAGACACTGGCCAAGCTGGTCTGAAGGCACTTTGGGACTTCAATATCGTAATGCAGCACACTTTACAGGTAGCACACAGTGAGCATGTTCAAGTTGTTGGCAAGCCACATGACTTTCAACAATCAATCAGCAACTCTGGAGACTGACAACTCCTCATGCTGTACACATCCCAGTGCCATTTCCAGCTCTCTCACAGGAGAAGGAGCTGGCTCCTGGAAGAAGCTCCTTTTATGTACAGAAAAGATTAACTTTTGATTAGAAAACTTTAGCAGTCAACATAGAATCATCCATTATCATTCCAGTTAGCTAATTCACTACATTTAATTTCAGTTTTCAGGGAGGCAGGCTAGTGAAATCATGTTACAGAGGGAAGAAAAGAAGACAGGGCACAGTGTGAGCCTGTACTGGCTGCTGTGGTCCTGCCGCAATAGTGGGGCTGAGTGAATTTTTTTTTGTTGACTCATCTCTGCCACCTCAGAACTCTCTCTGGTGACCTTCACTCACTGCCACCATGCTACCACCCACCTGAAGCTCATCCCCACTGGGAAATCAGGGACAGACACTTCCCCACCTACCTGGTCTGTTGACTGGCCCCTCATTTCTGGAACCAAGACAGGACAGGGGGATCAGGAGAGCAAGTGGGTTGAGCCCAGCATTGGGTGTGTGGTGATGGGGCACGGGAGGGTGCCATTGCCTATCTGAGGAGCGGGGCTTTTCTGGTACATGTGTTGCTCCTGCAGCATGGACATGCAATGGCATCTGCACACTGAATGTGCTGCCAGCCTCCACCGCTCCACCCCCTAAGTACAGCATCGCCAACTGCAGTGCCCCCAATCTCCATCGGAGGCCACTTGTGAGAGATGCAAAGCCCACTACCCACCCTGGTAGAGGAGAGCAGTCCTCCAGATGCAATAATCTCTCCCTCCCCAACTGATCTCTGGTGGCCCGAGTCCATTCCCAAACCTGGGTCACTGGTGTGGCACCAGGTGTGGTGTCCAGTGCCTCGACCCTTAGTGCCACTGGACTGGGTGGGGCTGAGTGAATTTAGTAGACTGGAAAATATGCAGAGGGAACTTTTGGAGGATTTTCTTTTTGTTTTATTGACTCCTGCTAACACAGGAAGGACACAGATATGCATTTCTATTTGCCTGTAAGTGAAAACTAAGTGAAGTAGGCTACTGTAGTGAGGTACAAAGTGAAAGCTAAGAGAAGAACTGTAGGCGTTTCTTTAGTAAGACACTAGGGGCTGGAGTTTTGAAGGTGTGGCATTGCTGCAAGCCAGAGGTGCATCAAATATATGGTACACCAGACTTGTGGTAATTCGGTTGGATTTTCTATCCCATGTGTCAACTTGACCCTCTCTGGATGAACTTTTTCTGGTCTAGCTTGCATCACTCCTGGGGACTCCTTACACACAGCTTGTGGATGAACTTTGCTGCATGCTGACATAAAGCATTTAGACTGTCACAGCTGCACCTAAAATTGCAAAACTGGGTGAAGTTGTGGCATTCAGCTGTGGTGCAATTGCAGTACTCTAAGGGTTTCACACAGGGCTTGATGCAAGCCCTACATAAACCATTAAAAATCTGTCCCTAGGTCTCATGGCAAGGGCGAAGAGGAGGGTGTGTCAGTGGTTGATGGGTATGTCTGCACATCTGCTGTCTCATCATTAGGATACCATGAGGAAAAGAACTGGAGTAGAAAGGGATGCAGGTGAGAGGAACACAACAGTTCCACCAAGTGCCAGTTCTGTACATGGTGGTGGTGGTGGTGGAGTCAGCACAAAGACTGGAAGTCATGGTAGTGAAGCTATGCCTGTGGAGAAATTAGGGATGAGCATGTGATAGTACAGCCAAAGAAACCATAGTTCATTAGTCTCTAGAAGTCAGCTTGTTCCACTTCCACTGCAAGCAGTTTTCACAGCTGGTCATCCAGTGCATCTAGTGATGAAATCATCCTGAGCAATCCAAAATCACAGCTGCCACCACAGTTACCTCTGCATGTGTGTGGGCATTGACAATTACCAATCCATTCTGAAACACTATAGCATACCCTCCTTTCCACAAATGGTTCACCAACAGCAGTAGAACCACCCAGTCCAGTGCTGCTGCTTAGCCATCATATAGGGAATGTGACAGTGCATCTGGTTCTGTCATGGACACTACAGTTATCTTGTTTCCAGAAGAAAAACTATAGTTGTTCATGGGAGTGCAGCACAGGGATGGGACAAAGTAAGGCAAGGTATACCAACCCAACAGTTCTACAAAAACAAGGCAGTAACACCCCCACCAGCAAGGAAGCTTATGGAGAGTACCAGTAAGGAGGATATGGAAATGGAGCAGCCAGAGCAGGGGCATGACAGTTAGGAAGAAGGGGACGGGGAAGCACATGATGAGGGGGGAGAAAGGACAGGGGAAAGCTCACAATGTATGCAAGGAGAAGGAGAAGCATGGGCAGAAGTAATATGAGAGGAGGAGAAATGGGGATGAAGCAAGAAAGAAAGAAGGGCAAGAGGAAGCAGATGCAGGAGAGAAGGATGAAGAACAAGAGCAGCTTGAAAGTCTGATGTCAATTACAACACCAACTAGTGGTGATGATGTATGTGACACAGAGGAGTGGAGGCCGTCATGGGAGGAAGTGTCAAAATAAAACAAACTCTGGCCAGAGCTGATAGGGCTGCAGCAATGGAATTTGGGGTAAAAATAGTGAAAAGTACCAGTTTTTGTTTTGTTTTGTAATGTAATGTTATGATGTCTTAGGTTTTTTTGTTAATGAACTATGCCTTGGTACTTTGTATTATTGTGTGTTTTACTCCAAAGGGTGACTGATCATTGAGATTCGAGATTGGTAACTCTAACTTTTCAGGGTGTTCACTGCTGTTTGAGATTTGTTACAATGTATACTATGAGCATGTTCTCATAACTGTTACTATGTATATTATTGTTAATATATTGTTACCTAGTGTCTTTATTTGTAGGAAATGAATGTAGACTTTTAAAGTGACCAAGTTCCAAGTAATGATGCTTTATGAACTTGTTTTTCTCCATCTACAGCAACAGCAATTGATGCATCACTGCATCATAAAATTCATGGTCCCTATACTCTATATATTTAGTTGTTATGATGCATTTTTTATTTAAAATGTATAATGAGCAACATTGAAGATGGCAGTTTAAATCACAGTCTGTAATTTTTGAGTAGTTTTGTAAGAAGAAAATAAGGTCTAGGCATACAAGAATAAAGGAAAACAAAAACATCAATAATAAAAAATCATGCAATGGGCCTGACAAGGTACACCCTAGGATACTGAAGGAGCTTAAGAAGGTGCTGGTTGTGCCTCTGACCGCTTTGTTCCATCTATCACTAGACACAGGGGAAGTTCATGGGAACTGGAAAAGGGCAATTGAGGTCCCACTTCACAAAAAGAATACTAGGGAGGATGCAGGAAATTACAGACCTGTCAGCCTGACTTCGATGGTGGGTAAAGTAATGGAATCACTACTGAAGGAAAGGACTGGGAAATACCTTGTGGTCAGTGGATTGCAGGATCCCAGGCAGCATGGTTTCACAGGGGGGAGATCTTGTCAGACAAATCTGATTGATTTATTTGACTGGGTGACCAGGGAAGTGGATCAGAGAGGGGCAGTGGGTGTGGCCTACCTTGATTTCAGTAAGGCCTTTGACACTGTTGGGCACAGAGGACTGGTAAACAAGCTGAGCACTCTGGGAGTGCATCCAAAAGTAGTAAAATGGGTGAGAAGTTGGTGAAGCAACAGGACTCAGAGGCTGGTGGTAAATGATGCTCACTCTGAGGAAGACAAGGTGACCTGTGGTGTGCCACAGGAGTCAGTACTAGACCCTGCCCTCATGTATATCTTTATTACTGACATTGCAGTGCTTCTCGAGTTGGTGCTTGGTGTGTTGATGTATGTGTGGAGGGGGAGTTTTGAAATCAGACGTTCAAAATTATTTAAAAGAAAACTTTGCCAGATGATGATTTTGGTGGTACTGGAGCCCTGCCCCCAACACAACATACTCCTGGTTTCCCATTATAACCTTTTCTTTTCCATGTATAAGGTATGTGGCTATCTTGGGCTGTCCTCACACTCAGTCTACTTCCCTTGGTTCCACCTGCCACTGTGAAACCAGTCCTGACCTAAAAAATGTTTTTTTATAATTGGAATCATTGCTGGCATGGAGAGCTCCCCTTCATGTGCCAGGGGTGGCACTGAGGCGATAGATGCTGCTGCTGCAGGTGGAGATCCAGTTGCTCAGATAGGTGCTTTGTGTGTGTGTGTGTGTGTGTGTGTGTGTGTGTGTATGTGTCCTTGAATAGAGAGTGGGTGAGCAAGTACTGTGCCCCGGACAGTAGGTTCATGCTGTCACCAGAAGACAGACTGAAATGGGTTCTAATCAATTCATGTGGGAAGTGACCTTCATCCCCAGGTCCCCAAATGAGCACTGCCCATTCAGTAATTATGCAGGCAACAATAAAAGCTTGCATTCAGTGGCAATTACTGTGATACAATAATTCAGTCCAAAGAAATTATTCAAATGCTATCACTGGCAACGGTTGCCATTCAAACTGACTGAGAATGTAGAAATATCTATCCCAGCATTGAACAAAGCTCTGTTTTAAACAGAATTTAATTTTATCCTACTGTCTTTGTTTGGATTTTCATTTAGTTTATAATCGCCGACCCCCTATCCTGTCACCCTCCTTGCCTGGTAGCTCTGTGTGAAAGCATTGTGATTGAGTTGCCCTTTTTGAAAGCGCTCAGTCGCAGTCACTGAATACATGGGCTACCTTACTATACAGCAATGCATTAACAAAAAAGGAATTTTAATTGAATTTGATATTTAAATGGGAACCATTATACCAAAAGTTGTAAATAAATTCCATATCTCTTGCCATTATGGGAATTATATCTTTTAATTTGCCTAAAACGAGAGTGACAACATCTGGGCTTTAAAAAATAACTATAGTTGCCAAAGAAAGATCCAGATCCTACAAGGAGAGATATAATCTGTTCAACTGCAACTCTGTGTCCAGCCAAGAACATCTCCAAATTATTATTATTCCAAAGGTGTGGGTTGGCTGTATGCACCAGTATTGCTGCTACCCACATTCACCTCCCTCTCGCTCAGCGCTACGTTGCATACGTAGCTTATGACCAGTACCTTGGCAGTAGGTATATAAACACAGTCAACTATAGCGATACAGTCACTCTCTGTGGTATTGCTTTTTTTGTTTGTTTAATTTCTTAATCCCCTGCCCATCCTTCCTTTTTGGAGTAAAGGGGGAAGTATAACAGTTGCCAGGGTACTATTGTGTATGGGGGGGGTGGGGGCAGGCAACAAATGTTGCTCAAGTTGGTGCTTGGTGTGTGTATGTGTGTGTGGAGGGGAGTGCTGAAATCAGACAATCAAACTTACGTCTCCAGATTACTATTACTCCATGGGTGTGGGTGTACTGTATGTACTGGTATCACTGTTGCTCACATTCACCTCCATCCTGCTCAGCCCTAATGTACATATGTAGTTTGTGACTATTACCCCGGCAGGAGGTAACAGATTAAACTCACAGGAGGAGAAGTTGATGCAAGATGTCCTCCCCTTTCAAAAGTAACTTGCTTCTGTCTAATAAAATAATGCTTTAAATCTGGCAGCTGAGTTTTTAATTGTCAGTAATTAATGCTGGCCTATCTAAACCTGAGTGTGCAAATCAAAATAGTAAAGCTAAAACAAATACTTGTGAATTATGCATTTGAAGTAAGCATCCTGATAATGATGTACAAACTTCCAGCAAATCT
Source organism: Neoceratodus forsteri (assembly GCA_016271365.2). NCBI lineage: Eukaryota > Metazoa > Chordata > Ceratodontiformes > Ceratodontidae > Neoceratodus > Neoceratodus forsteri. The sequence goes on from CM057459.1 coordinate 606,543,282, forward strand.
GAGTGACCTGCTAGTTTACACTCCCTAGGGGCTCATATTATGAAGGGAAGCTGCGCTAATCTGCTATCAAAAGCAGGAAGGTGCTAACTCTCTTTGTCTCATTCAATGTTCTGTGTGTGATAGCTACACTGCCACCACTCTGAATGATTAATTTGTAAGCAAATAAAAGAAGCATGATGGCCAGCCGCCTTAGTTAAACATTGGCCAATACCTACTGCTGCCTGTTAGCCAACAGTTCCTAGTCCATTGAGACCAGGCTCAAAGTTCTCTGAAGGGTTACATCGCATTTGCCCCAGGAGATAATGGCCTAGAGTCAGACACTGTATAAATTAAAGCCAGGGTGCCTTTAGAGCATGGCAATGAAATGGTTTTATGCAAGCATATACCATAGAATGTCTGCAGATAGTGCACCATATTTTCTTTGTCTCCTCCCTTGCTCTAACACTACATATATTTGGGAAATATTTTATACACAAAGTCATTGGATAGGTGCGCTGCATCAGTAAATGACAACTTTCTTTTAAAATGTGCCACTCCACAGTAGACCTTTTTAAATTAACACCACATCTCAGAGTCAATACCGCTTGTGTATTATGTGTTTCGGTAGTGAAGGGCTTGATTACCTTAAAAAACAAGTGTGCGGCTCTATCGGGTGTGGGGTTATGGGGTGGGGGTTGGGCAACTATCAGAAGCTGGTATCAGTGTCCAAGTGTGAGGTGTGTGTCACACCTGAAGTGTGACATAACACACTCGGTCAGGTACCACACTCTGCTGCTCTCTCAATCACTCACAGAACAAACTAAAAAGAAGAGCTCAGATTAGAATCCTTCCCATGAAAACTGAGACATTATATGGCAAATAAAAGGTAAACCCAGCTAACATTTTCAGGCATCAACAACTGGCAAGGGAAAGTGAATTATTTAAGCTTCTTGTTAAGATTCTCCGATAACTTCTCAGTGGCAACCTAGTTGCACTTTGTATTGTCTCTGCAGGGTGGCTGGGTTGAGATCCAGGCTGCAACTAGGTAACTTGCAAGCAGTCAACAAACTACATAGGATCCTGCTGATCAGGGCAGCTCGGGGTGAATTGTTTAACCAGGAGAGGGAGGGCAACCAAATGGTTCCACATTCCCTTTTGTTTCTTTACTAACTGCCCCCCAGCATTTCGACTTGTGGCATTCTTGAGAGGGTCTTGGCATTATTATTATTATTTTTGCATGCCAGAACTCAAATATCATTTAACATTGCTGTCTACCTGTTCATTAATTCTCTAGCTTGTCCACACACTCCTACAGGGTTGCTAATACTACTCGATCATAATGTTTCCAGGATTTTAGATGTCAGGACACAAGAAGCATGCAATGCTATAAAATAAATAGCATATTTTTTAACAAATGGGATTTTATGTTTTTGTTGTTGTTTTAATATTTAAAAGGGATAAAGAGGCAAATAGTGTTTATTATTTGTATTTTAAGTATATCACGTAGAGCCAACGGCAGCACAGATTCATCCGGTATCTTTCTAAAGGAAAAAGAAGTACATTCAGAGAATACATGGCACTAAGCACTGCACTTATGACATATTTTGTTCTATTACTTTTGACCATTGCTTTCACTTAGTGCACTCATTTCCCAGAGGTGTGTGCTTCTCTGACAACTTCTAAGTGGTAATCTAGCTGCACTTTTTATTGTCTCTGCGGGGTGGCTGGGTTGAGATCCTGACTGTGATTGGGTAACTTGCAAGTAGTCAACAAACTACATAGGATCCTGCCGATCAGGGCAGGTCGGGGGATGGGGAAAATGTTTTATCCAGGAGAAGGAGTGCAATCAAATGGTTTCACATTCCCTTTTTGTTTCTTTTACTAACTCCCCCCCCCCAGCATATTGACATGAGCATGTGGCATTCCTGTGAGGGTCTTGGCAGTATTATTATTATTATTATTATTTTTTGCATGCTGTAAGTCAAATATCATTTAACAATGCTGTCTACCGGTTCATTAATTCTCAAGCTTGTCCACACACTCCTACAGGGTTGCTAATACTACTTGATCACAATGTTTCCAGGATTTTAATGTTAGGACACAAGAAGCATGCGATGTTTTTAAATAAATAGCATATTTACATAAGCTAGATTCTTATTAGTTCAAATTGTCCTGGAAATAGTTGATCAACTGATTGTCATATGTCTGCTATACTGCTACTGTATTGTCATCACCTGTACTGCAATGTTTCTTTCTCCTCTACACTGTACCTGTAAAGTATCTATGAATTCTACTTGTGCCATCTAAGTGGCCTGGGTCGTGCCTGAAAATGGTCCCTGGATTCAGCGCACCTACCCAGTTAACAAATACATAAATAAATATTTTTTTAACAAGTGAGATTGTATCATTTTTTTTACATTTAAAAGGGATATGGAGGCAAATAGTGTTTATTTGTATTTTAATAATACTGTATTAATTCCTTTGATAGTACTGTTTTATTTTATTTTTTGAATTAAAACAAAGGAGGAGGCAATCGTAAACTAAAGGACCCTAAAAAGTGTTCACAATATAATCTGGAAATTCACACCAAGTGTGTTAAAGGATACAGCAGCAGAGCAGGTACTGTACCTTAGTGGTACAGGCACACATGTATATATTCCGGTGTAGTCAAGGGTGATAAAATTAAACAGGGGCTTTGAGTGGTGTGCTTGGTGACACTGTTATCAAAGCAGTTTATAATGCAGTTTCCCTTAAATTGACATAAAGCAGCGAAAACCCCACAGGTAAACATCACGGGGAGAAGAACACAGGTAACTGAACAGCAGTGATGATTAGAAAAGCAGCTCCAGTAATTAGTTGGCATTTAATGGCAATTGTCTGTTATTCAAGTGTGGGTCATATCAATTCAACAAGCATGAAATTGACAGTGCTGGTGTCTGAAGTATTTATTGTTTCTGTAATGGTCACTCTAAGAATCATAATCAGGTAGTATTTTTTTTATTTCAGTGGCATATTTAAGGTGCTTTCATTTTAACTGACTAAGTTGTGTATCCACGATCTAAACATCGAATCAAATATAATGGTAATTATCGAGGGTGAGTAAGCATATGCATCAGAACCTGTGGCTTGATTCTTTCAGATTCTGACAATATTGTGCAATTGCCACTAAATGGGAGCCAGACCTGGTTTCCAAACACATGATGTTTCATATTAGCATAATATGAAGCTGGGCTGAGTTGCTGACAGTTACACATGTGTAGCTACCCATCATTTAATACAATTGCGATGGACTCTAAATTTTTCTTTTGAGAGCATCAGTAAATACAGTTGCTTTACACTTTGCCAGAAGTATGCGTACGAGGAATCTGAATATATCTGTGCTTGATGAACATGTAAACTGATATATTTGTTAGTTGCTGAATGGGGCACTGGTATATAGCACTAAAAAAAAATGAAACAGGAAGTTCTAAAAAGGAAAAACTGGAGTGGTAGCTCCCAAAGGAAACCAGACAAAATTAGTCCTGGGTATTGCAATGGCCTCTAGATTTTATTTTGAGAGCATTGGTAACTGCAGTTGTATTATGCTTTACCAGAAGTGTGTGTAAGAGAGGAATAGGAGGAAAAGAGACAGCGGGGGGACATGATTGAAACTTTCAAGTACCTCAAGGGCATAAACAAGGTGCAGGTGGGGGACCTTTTCCAATTCAGAAAAAGTACTAGAACAAGGGGGCACAATATGAAATTGGAAGGGGGTAGATTAAGAGGTAATGTGATGAAGCTTTTTTACACAGAAAGGGTTGTCGATGTTTGGAATAGTCTGCCACAGGAGGTAGTAAGGGCAAGCACAGTGGAGGGGTTTAAGCATGCCTGGGACAGGCACAAGGGAAGCCTGAGAGGGGAGGGAGTTATGTAAAGCAATTGATCACATAGGGTCAGTGGCCACATACGAGGTATAGGGCCTATGGGCTGACTGGATGGGCCTTGCAGTCCCTATCTGCTGACAATTTCTATGTTTCTAATACTGCATAACTACTGTATGCACTTTTGATTATGGCACAAAAAATTAAGTGCTATTTCAAATGTATTAAGGGACTAGAGGGTATTGTCTGGCTCAAAAGAAACATAGAAACATAGAATTTGATGGCAGATAAGGACTGCTTGGCCCACCCAGTCTGCCCATTTCCCTACCTAATGGATAAGTTGCAGATCCTAGTTAACCAACAGCCTACTTCTTCCTACCCACACCCCTTAGAATTGCCTCATGACTGCCCCATGCATTCTTGAATTCCACCACTGTTTTTGACTCCACAACCTCCTCTGGAAGGCCGTTCCATGCATCCACAACCCTCTGTGTGAAAAAATACTTTCTTACATTACCTCTGAGCTGCCTCCCCCCTCTATCTTCAAATCATGCCCCCTTGTTCTTGCACACCTCTTTTTCTGAAAGCCCTTCTGCCCTCTTGGACTTTGTTGATTCCCTTGACGTACTTGAACGTTTCTATCATTTCCCCCCTCTCCCTCCTTTCCTTGAGGCTATACATATTAAGCTCCTTAAGTCTACCTTCATATATCTTCTGGTGCAGACCCTGCGCCATTTTAGTTACCCTCCTCTGGACTGCCTGTATCCTGTTTATGTTTTTGCAGAGATTGGGTCTCCAGAACTGCATGCAGTACTCCAGATGGGGTCTCACCAGCTGTCTGTACAGAGGGATAACAACTTTTTGTTTTCTACTGGTGATGCCTCTCCCTATGTATCCCAGTATCCCCCCAGCCCTCCTTACTACCCCCTCACATTGCTTGCCCACCTTTAGGTCATCTGATATGAATACCCCCAGGTTCCTTTCCATTTTTGTTGTTGTTAGTATCTCACCCCCCATTGTGAACTCTTCCCCTGGGTTTTTGTTTCCCAGGTGTATTACCTTGCACTTCTTAGCATTAAATCTAAGCTGCCACACATTTAACCATTCTTCCAACCTTGCCATGTCCCTTCTCATCCTTTCCACCCCACCTTGTGTATCAACTCTGTTGCAGATCTTTGTGTGGTCTGCAAAGAGACATACTTTTCCTTCCAGTCCCTCTGCAATGTCGCTTATAAAGACATTGAAGAGGACCGGTCCTAGTACTGAACCCTGCGGTACCCCACTAGTAACCCCCCTTTCTTCAGAGTGGACTCTGTTTAATATTACCCTATGTGTCCTGTTCTCCAGCCAATTCTTTAGCAGGCTACCATCTTGGGACCCACTCCCAGGCTGGCTAACTTGTATATTAATCTTTTGCGTGAGACTGTGTCAAATGCCTTGCTAAAGTCTAGGTAGGCCATGTCCACACTCCCTCCTTGATCTACTATTTTGGTCACCCGGTTAAAGAAATCTATTAGATTCGTCTGACATGATCTTCCTGCTGTGAATCCATGCTGCCTTGGATCCTGTGCCCCTCTGGCCTTTAGGTACTCAACAAATCTTTCCTTCAGAAGTGATTCCATCATTTTCCCTATCATTGAGGTTAAACTAACAGGTCTGTAGTTTCCTGCTTCTGCCCTGCTCCCACTTTTGTGAAGTGGAATAATATCTGCCCTCCTCCAGTCCTCCGGTACCACTCCATCCTCCCATGATTTGTTAAAGAGGGTAGTCAGTGGTATCACTAGTTCTACCCTTAGTTCTTTTAGAATTCTGGGATGAATCCCATCAGGCCCCATTGCTTTGTCCATCTTCAGTTTTAAGAGTTCTTTCAGAAACCTTTCTTCTGTGAATGGGCTGGTATCAACTCCTGTATCCAGAGTGTTTCTATTGTTGGGTTTAGAAACCTCCCCCTCTTCATTTGTGAACACTGAGCAAAAATATTTGTTTAATATCTCTGCCTTTTCACAGTCACCCTCTGCCCACCCCCTTCCCTTTATTAAGCCTCACTATTCCTCCCTTGGTCTTCCTTTGCTCCTGGATGTACCTATAAAAGGTTTTATCCCCCTTCTTAATTGAGTTAGCAATCTTTTCCTCAGTTTGGGCCTTTGCTGTTCTGTCTGCCATCACAGCTTCCTTTTGCTTTAACTGATACAATTCTCTGTCCTGCTCCTTCTGTGATTCCTTGTACTTCTTGAACGCTTTCTTTTTCTCTTGAACCTTCCCTGCCACCTCCTTTGAGAACCATAGTGGTTTCTTACATAGTTTTGTTTTGTTTATTTGCTTCACACAAAGGCTTGTTGCCTCTGTGATGGCAGTTTTGATTATTTCCCATTGTTCTTCTACCCCTCCTTCCTGTTCATTTGATAGTGCGTTCCTTAGACACGCACCCATTTTGACAAAGTCAGCCCTCCTAAAGTCCAGTACCCTTGCCTTTGTATGGCTTGACTCTAATGCTGTTTATCATGAACCATACTGTTCAATGGTCGCTAGTTCCCAGATGGCTACCCACTTCTACATCTTTGATCCTCTCTCCATCTCCATTTGAGAGTACCAGGTCTAAGATTGCTCCCTCCTGAGTGGGTTCTAATACTAGTTGTCTAAGGTATGCCCCCTGTAGGGCATCTAGAATAACCCCACTCTTAAAAGTGGCTGCTGCAACTGCACTCCAGTTAACATCTGGCATATTCAGATCCCCTATCAGCAATATGTCCCCTTTTTCTGCCATTCTAAGGATACTTCTATCATTTTCTTGTCCATTTCCTCCCCCTGAGATGGGGGCCTGTATACAACCCCTGTGCAGGTTGTGGTGCCATTGCCCGTCTCCAAATTGACCCACAGTGTTTCCTCTCCTCCCTGTGTATCCTTTTGTTCTGTTGCTTTGATTCCTTCCCTTATATAGAGAGCTACTCCTCCTCCTCGTTTACCCTCCCTGTCCCTCCTATAGATAGTGTAGCCTGGTATGTTTATGTCCCAGTCATGGTTCTGTGTGTACCATGTTTCTGTGACTGCCATGATATCCAGATGTTTCTCCTCCATCAAGGTCACTAATTCAGGAAGCTTGTTACCCAGACTATGGGCATTGATACTCATTGCTCTCCATTTTTAGATGGCTTTACCTCTTGTAGCAACATCCCTGTCCTCGTTGACTTTGCTTTCTCTATTTACCCCTGTCCTGCTCCCCACTGACCTTTATACCTTGGTCTTTTCCTCATTTAGTAACCTGTTTTGTAGGGGGATGCTGGGAATTCCCTGCTGCTTATCAGTGCCCCCCCCATTGACTCATTTAAAAGCTTGTCAATGAAGCATTTAAACTGATCGCCCAGAAGACTTGTCCCCTTCCTGGACAGATGCAGACCATCCTGCCATTATAGGCTGGTATCCCTCCAGGTGGAACCCCAGTCCCCAGTGAATCCAAACCCCTGTGCTCCACACCATTTTTTTCAACCATTCATTGAATCACATGGTGGGAAGTACCCTCGCCTCACCCATGCCATAAACAGGCAGCACCTCTGAGAAGGATACTGTGTGTGCTACTTGTCTTAGGCCCCTCCCCAACTCCACAAACTCCTCCTGCACTGCTCTAATCTCATGCTGCACCAAGTTATTCATCCCTAGGTGGACAATGATGTCCAGCTCAGTCTCCTGTGCAGCTGTTCTCATGATCCTGAGGATGCACTTCCTGTCCCTCCAAGCTATGGCACCAAGCAGGCACTTTACTTCAGCTTTCCCTGCTCCCCCCAGTTCTATCCCCCTAATAATTGAGTCCCCCACCAGGAGCTGCTTCCTTTCCCTGTGGTGTCATCTGCCTCCTTCCTGTGGGCCTCCCTTGCGACAGTTGTCTACAACCTCCTTAGTCTCCTCTGTGGTTGCATCTATAGGGGAACTATGCTCCACCAGAATGGTGTATGGATTGTGGAGTGGTACAACTGACTGGGTGTGCCTCTGTTCCACCACCCTCACCCTCCATGAGCCCACTGTGGTCCAACTGCTGCACTTTCTTGGCAATCTCTGAGGCAGTGGTGGTGGCCCTAGTGCCCCCTGGGTGGGAGAGGTTCAATTACTACTGTCCAGTGTGGCCTGTAGGTGGGCAACCTCCTCCCTCAGAGCAGAGAGTTGCCTGCAAATAGGGCAGCATCTGAGCCTCCAGAAAGACTCCCGGAAGCCTGCTGCCCCACAGCCGGTACATTGCACTACTCCCCACATGTCTGTCTATCTTCCTGTTCATCCTGTTCAAGTTTTTTTCTCCTTCCAGTTATTGTTTTGTTATATATATATATATATATATATATAAATATTATAATGTGTATGCTTATATTGTCAGTGCAGTGTGCTGGAAAGGATATGCCAGTGGTATGCACCTTGCCCTTTGAGGAAATGTCAGAACCTCTGGTATAAAGGAAATGATACCGGGTGGTGGGGAGGGGAAGGGGGGATTTGGGCCCAAACTGTGCCCTCTCAAAACAATCATCTAAAAGTTCTGACCTACCACTATGATGAGTGTTGAACTTCCTGTCAGCAAGACAACCTATGCAACAATTTAACAGAGAAATTATCCTGCTAAACAAACAGAGAAAAATCAAACAGCTGAGTCAGCCCCTAAACAAGTCAGCTATGCACCAGGAAAGAAACAGTAAACAGTTATTTCAATCCCTCTAGGTTTAAACTCCCAATCTCCAAAGCAGTACTGAAAACCCCACCCAAAAACACTTGACTGACTAGTGTCACACCTGTGATGTAAGCAGGCCTTTTTGGGAAGGTAGTCTGCTCATTCTGGGTTGAATACACAATCCCTCCACTGAACCCAGGAATAATAATAAAATCAGACCTCAGCCAAGTACAATTCTAAAAGATGCAAAAATATCCTTACAAATACTAGGCCTCTACTCCAGTGATCAATCACAGTGAAAAGCAAATTCTTTTTTTTTTAAGTCTTTTGGTAACCAGGTAAATTCTGTAGTAGTTCACTCCCTCTGCTTATAAAATTAACACTCCTGAAATTGAATCCTGTAAGCCTCTTCTTAATTCAAATAAGCAAACATGAAAGTATCAGTAAAACTGTGTTTCCAACCTTCCTCACAGGTCCCAATCAATATTATGCCTTTCCAGGCTCCCAGTTCTGGAAAATGAGTATGATTGTATTCTCTGCAGTACAGCAAAGTTTTCCAGCCTCCACCAAAAAGTCAAGGCTTGTCATTAATAGCTCTGAATAAAGTATTTAACATAAAAAGCATCTTATGTATTGGTGACTGAAATCTGTCATTAAGTCTTTAAACACAGTTATTAATTCAACATCATTTGTATGCACCTTGCAATGACAAAAATATAGCAGACAAAAACGTATTTATTCATATGTACAAAGACAATGTCCCACCCACTTCAGTACTGGCAAAAACTTTTCAGGAAACTCACTGCTCATATTGTATTTGGCCTTTGTACTGGGATAAGTGTGTTATGATTATAAGGATCTATATCCGGAAGTTAGTTATACCGACTTACAAGGCAGACACATAGAGAAGAGCCCTTTTTGTGTGTGTGTGTGTAGGAGTCCATAAGATAACCTGAATTTAAGGTGAAGTGGTTGTTAGAAGTACTCCCGTGCTTTTCACTGTGAACTTTTCTTTAAAGGCAATCGCATACTGCAGAAGTACTGTATGCACTTTTTATTATGGCACAAAAAATGAAGTGCTATTTGTAATTTATTAAGGGACTGGAGGATATTGTCTGGATCAAATAATCTGTTATTAATAGTTCTGAATACATAAAAAGCATCTTATGTATTGGCGACTAAAACCCATCATTAAGTCTTTAGACAGAGTTATTAATTGATTCAGCAACATTTATCTGCATCTTGCAGTGACAAAATAACAGCTGTCATGCAAAAAAACGTATTTATTCCTACGTATGAGGGCTGTGTGCCATCCACTTCGGTACTGGCAAAAACATTTCAGGAAACTCACTGCTCATATTGTATTTGGCCTTTGTACTGGGATAAGTGTGTTATGATTATAAGCATCTATGTCCGGAAGTTAGTTACACTGACTTACATGGCAGACACACAGAGCAGAGTGCTTTTTTTTGTTGTCTGTGTGTGTGTAGGAGCCCATAAGATAACCTGAACTTAAGGTGAACTGGTTGTTACAAGTGCTCCGGTGACTTTCACTGTGAACTTTTCTTTAAAGGCAATCACATACTGCAGAAGTACTGTATGCACTTTTGATTATGGCACAAAAAATGAAGTGCTATTTGTAATTTATTAAGGGAATAGAGGATATTGTCTGGATCAAGTGATCTGTCATTAATAGTTCTGAATTAAAGTATTTAACATAAAAAGCATCTTATGTATCAGAGACTGAAAACCATCATTAAGTCTTTAAACATAGTTATTAATTGACTCAGCATCATTTTGTATGCATCTTGCAGTGACAAAAATACAGTTGTCAGACAAAAAATGTATTTATTCCTACGTATGAGGACTATGTCCCAACCACTACAGTACAGGCAAAAACGTTTCAGGAAACTCATTGTATTTGGCCTTTGTACTGGGGTAAGTGTGTTATGATTATAAGGATCTATATCCAGAAGTTAGTTATACTGACTTACATGGTAGACATACAGAGCAGAGCACGTGTGTGTGTGTGTGTGTGTGTGTGTGTGTGTGTGGAGTGGGTGTGTGTGTGTAGGAGCCCATAAGATAACCTGAACTTAAGGTGACGGGGTTGTTACAAGTGCTCTGGTGCCTTTTATTGTGAACTTTTCTTTATAGGTAATCACATGCTGCATAACTAATGTATGCACCTTTTTATTATTATGTTGGCAGGCTTGCGCAGCCAACATCGTGAGACAGTGCAGCTTTGGAGGCGGGGTCGCTGTTGGGCGAATGCACGGCATGCATCGCTAGGTGTGTCCCTCATTCCCCAATCAGCCTGCATGCCGGCACCACACCATGCATAAATAATGTGGCAAGCACATCTAAGAAAAGGTCTGCTGCATTTCAAGCAAAGCTCGTCATACGCAGCGAACCCTTCCTACGTGCTCGCCAACAGTATGAGCATGGTTGGCGAGCGGGCGGACGCCCAACTACCGCTGACTTCGGGGGTGTCCAATCTTCCTGTCAGTTAACCCCCGCTTTTTAGGTGCTGATGGGGTTTCCTCCCATCGCATAAACCCCCTAATTGTTGAGGCTGAGGGGGTGCCCAATCCCTCGGCTCACCCCCCACTTTGTGTGCCAACGGGGTGACCAACTCACAGCATTACTTCCTCACCCTCCATGTTGTGGTGGCGATGAGGTGCCAACCCCAGTCAGCTATAGACCCCCAACAGTAAGGTGGCACACTGGGAGCATGCCAAATCCCCCAAACAAAAACTGTCCCGCAATGTTTTTTTTTTCCTGTAAAATGAAAAATGGCCCGTGGTCTCGTGCCCCCTCCCCCACCGCACCACCCACCCTCCTAGCACCCTGCCTCCTTCACCCCCACTCCCATACTTATATTTGTGGAATCAAGACAATCTTCGGTCGACCGGGAACACGCCTTCAGACTTTCAAAGCTGACCGCAAACTGAAGAAATGCTAGTAAGCTGTATAATGGAATGAATAGGGTTTTTTCAACTTTAATGCATATCTCGGACATTTTTGCGAATTTTGGCCCCAAATTTTCAACATGGGGTTTTTGGGACCCCTTCTCATGAATTCTTGCACTGTCGTGGAGTTATTTGGTCCTGAAAGGTGATTTCACAGTCACTGCACAGAATCACCTTTCAGGACCGAGTAATGAAATGACAGTGCCACTGTTCATGAGAGGGGCTCTCAAAAAGCCTATGTTGCAAGTTTGGTGGGAAAAATCCAAAAATTGATTGTTTTATGAGAATGAATAGCAACTGTGCAATGCACGCTTGGAAGTTAGCGCATTCGCACTATTTTCATGCCAGATTCTCAACATTGGCATTTTACCACACCTTCTTGTGAACTGTACAGTTGTCATTTTTCACATCCTTGCCAAAATGTGTTTTCACACTTCCGGCGTGGAATAGCATGGTCGCTGTGTGAAATCAGTGTTCATGACACATTATGAAAATGACAGTGACACTGTTCATGAGCAGAAGTCCTAAAATGCCTGTGTTGAAAATTTGGTGACAATACTCCATAAAATGACTGTTTTACGAGTGTGCGTAGCAACTGCACAACGCACGCTAGTAAGTTAGTGAATTTGCAATATTTTCATGCCACATTCTCAACGTTGGCATTTTACCACACCTTCTTGTGAACTGTACAGCTGTCATTTTTCACATCCTTGCCAAAATGTGTTTTCGCACCTCTGGTGCAGAATAGCACGGTCACTGTGCGAAATCACTGTTTGGGACACATTACAAAAATGACAGTGACACTGTTCATCAGCAGAGGTCCTAAAATGCCTGTGTTGAAAATTTGGTGACAATACTCCATAAATTGACTGTTTTACTAGCATGCGTTGCACAGTTTTTACACACGCTCGTAAGTTCGCAAACTTATAATATTTTCACTCCACATTTCCAACAGTGCCATTGTTCTACACCTCCTAATGAACATTACAGCTGTCATTTTTCACATCCTGACCAAAATCTGTTTTTGTGGTTCCAGCGCACAATAGCGCGGTTGCTGTGGAAAGCCTGTCTTGAAAACTTAGGGATGAAAGTCAATAAAATGAGTGTTTTATGAGCGCGCATTGCGCAGTTTGCATGCATGCTTGTGACTTTATGAATTTGTAATACTTTCACTCCAGCTGTTCATCATTGTCATTTTTCCATACCTCCTTATGAACAGTACAGCTGGCTGAAATGTGTTTTCGCTCGTCCGGTGCAGAATTGCACAGTCACTGTGTGAAATCACTTTTCGGGACACTTTGAGGAAATAACGGTGACACTATTTATCAGCAGAGGTCCTAAAATGCATGTCTTGAAAATTTGATGGTGAAAGTCCAGACAGTGACTGTGTTGCAAGCATGCATTGCGCAGTTTCCACTCACCCTTGTAACTTTGTCAATCTGCAATATTTTCATGCCACATTTTCACCACTGGCATTTGTGCACACCTCATTACCAACAGTCCAACTGCCATTTTCCACAGCCTGCCCAAAACGCGTTTCCTCAGCTCTACCGCACAGTGGCGTACTCGCTGTGCAAAATCACTTTTTGGGACACATTAACAAACTCACAACGCTATGCCTCTCCACCTCCGCCACTGGCAATGCCAGTGCGACAACATTCGGCATTGACAAATGCTTGTTATTATTATTACCGAAGTGGCTCTGCAAGACACGTCCTTGAGGGGAACAAGGAGCACATTTGGAAGGAAGGCTCTCATGTGGCTGCAATACCGCCACCCGGTAAGCAGCACTGCTTCTAAGTGCACCTTGTGTGTTGGGCACAGGAGCTACTGTCCTGTCTCCTACCTTGATGTCAGAATACTCGCCATCTAGTTGACAGCCCTGACACCTAGCTCAACAGCCTTTGATTAAGGCTTGTTGCTCAGCACACCATACAGCCCCTAAGAGTGGAAGGTGTTCCTATGCATTCCAGCCCTCTTTCATTAATGAATATTTTTAAAAGAAAGAAGAAGAAAGAACCGCGCATGCACTGTAGTGGGTTGGTTGTCACTGTAAATGACAACAAAACAAAAAAAAAACCTATGAGGATTCCTCTTCAAGACACTGGGGGATTGGACACCCCCAGTGTTACTGCAATGTTTCTGGGGGTTGGGTGGGTTGGTAAGTGCTGAGAAAATAAATGATTTCCTTCAGGTTAGGTAGTGCGAGCATGGATTGTGCTATGGTGCACAAACTCGGAGGTGACATTTCTCACATCATGAGGTTGTTCGTTTGCAAGCTGCTTTTCTACTAGTCCTTGCAAGAGGACTGCAGGGCTCTGCCCATACAGCCCTAAAAAAAGATAATGAAAAAGAGAAAAGCAAGAAAACAAGTTTCTCAGACAGGGAAGTCTAAACATCAGTCCCACCCACGGCCCTCAGTATAATCAGCCCCATAGGAGTGTACCATCTGCTTCTGTCCAACCTGGCCATCCCAAACCACATAATACCACAGTGGCAGAAAAAAAGTTATCTTGTAGTTGCCAGTAATATTTCTTGTAAAGCCCACCCACACAGCAGTCCCTGCATATTCATATTCAATGAGTCATGATCAGTCTACTCAAACATTGGGAACCAGTGTTATGGCTGATCATTTAAAATATGAACATGGCATCTTCCTAATAGCTACATCCATTTGCATACCTCACTCTGGTCAGATGGGCCAGCAGCAGCAAGAACAATCAGGTATGCGATATAATGAGATTAGACAGTTTGTATAAGTGAAATAGCCCCCATGATAGCCACAACAGCCAACTGATGCCTCCCCAGGTGCTGGTGATGCCTCAAAAGCACCAACTCAACCATCAGAAACAAAACAAACCGCACTGGCCAAGTTATTACATGCCCACACTCAACTTCTAGTACTCAGCTCATTGGGGAGAGTATGACCCTCGCTTTTCAGTCATTCTCCATCATAGAAGACAGCAGCTTTCAAAGATTGTTGCATGAAGTAAAGCCCAAATTAAAAAACTCTATCACGCTTCACATTTTCCAGGCCTGGTCTTCCCAGTATGTATGAGGCAGTACACACACAGATGGTGATACTTCTGAAAGAGGCAGGAAGTGTGTACTTTTCACTAGTGATATCTACAGCTGTAGCACAAACCAAAGCTTCCTACTGTAAGTTTCATTACTCATCGGGCTATGTCCAAATCAAGCTCCAACATCATTCCTTGCCTACCTCTCTCACCATCCACCCTTTCAGGAGTTATACTGAAGCAGACGGCTCCACAGAAACACACTAATAGAGGAAGTGCCTTTATTTAATGTGTTTGTCATGGAGTGGAACAATGGAGGGAATCATTCTGTGGTTCATCCAAACACTACTAGACATCTCATGGCCTGAGTGTGGAAATCCTTGCGATGGACAATGGCAGCAACATGCTAAAGGTGATGAATTATGGTGGTTTCACCCATGAATCTTATTTTATGCACCCACTAAATCTGGTGGTGAGTCATATGCTTGGCAAACATGCAAAATTAAAAGAAACACTTCACACTATACAGAACATCGCTGGATACTTCCATTACTCCCCCAAATGAGCTCCTTCACTGTCATCAGCAGAAACACAATATTCCTTAGCATTGCTTATTTTAAGACTTTTCTACAAGTTGGAATTCTTTTATATGGCAGACAGACTCATGGAACACAAACATGTGTTCCACGTTATGGAATTTGATTATGTGGCCTGTGGATGAAATCTCTCATTGGAACAGTGGCCAGTTCTGCAAAAGCATGTTCCACTTTTGCAACCATATGAACAGGCCACTAAAAATTACAGTGCTGAATTATGTATGTATGTATTTATTTAAAAATTGGTAACTGGGAAAGGCACACTGAGCTGGGACTCTTTTCCAGGTGGGAAGTGGGGGGGGGGGAATAAGGAGGAACAACTTACATAGCAAAACAGGGATATAAATTGCTTTCTTCAAGATTGCCCTGAGCAGGCTCCATCTTCTGCGCTAGAGGTCCAGCGCTGAACACAGCCGGCCAAAAGGTGCTCCCCAGCCTGCCATCAAGAGCAAGGATTGCCCTGAGTGGGCTCCATCTTCTGTGTTAGCGGTCCGGTGCTGAACACAACTGGCTGCAGGCCACTCCCCAGCCTGCAGTCAAGAGCAAGGATCCAGGATTTCCCTGAGCAGGCTCCATCTTCTGTGCTAGTGGTCCAGCACTGAACACAGCTGACCACAGGGCACTCCCCAGCCCGCCCTCAAGAGCAAGGATCCAGGATTGCCCTGAGTGGGCTCCATCTTCTGTGCTAGTGGTCTGGTGCTGAACACAGCCAGATGCAAAACACTCCCCAGCCCGTCCTAAAGAGCAAGGACCCAGGTACACTTCGGGAAAGCAGCTGCAGTCCGACTTGCTAGCTGTGAACTCAGTTGGTGGATGGTGCCTGAATTGGGTCTGCTATAGCCTGATTCAGAAGTTCATCTCTCCCTGATTGGCTTCCACTCCTGGGGATTTGAACTGACTGCCTGGTGCCTTCCTCTGGAGCTTGTCTGTCTGCTGCCTAAATTTCTTTTCTTTTCCTAACCTCTTTGCAGTTGAATCTGTAATGCACCTATTGTACCCACTGCTGAATTTGAATTTTTTAGAATAGGGAACTACAACCATTTTTGAATTGCTAGAATAGGAAACTACAGCTATTTTTGGAGTGTTTTTTTCCGCCGTAGGCTATTTAAATACTTTTTTTCCATATTTGAAAGTTATAGAGCTTGAGTGCACTGTTCCTAAGCCAGCACTACATAGCTCAAGAATCTTTCTTTCTGCCTCATTACCTGACTTTAAACTATTTATTTTATTTATTTATTTAAATTTTGGTAACCTGGTAGGCCCGCTGGGACCAGTAATAGCCCCTTTTTCAGGGGTGACCCGGGGTTAATTACACAATAGTACAACAGGATATAACTTTTACATTAGATTCAACAACATACAGTTAAATTATAGTTCATGAAAGGAGACAATCATTTAGATGGACAGATTATATAAAGGGGACTATTATCAGTTCTTGTTGTACACATTAGGTAAGGTCAACAATCATACGCAGAGATCGTGCAAGCAACAGGAATCTAGGGTGAAATTCAATGAGTACAAGTGCATTGGTTTAATTCCAGCAAGTGTGTTTGAAGTCCCTTTTTGAAGCCCCCGAGTGATTCACATTCTTGGAGTTTAGGTGGAAGCGTGTTCCATAAGGGAGGAATGAGGTATGAGAAGGCCCTGGACCATTGAGAGGACTGCGTCCGGGGAACCTTGAGAAGCTGTCTGTTTGATGACCTTAAAGTCCTGCTGTTTGTTTTAGGTTGAAGTAACTCTGCCAGGCTAGGTGGAGCAGTAGTCAATCTGAGTTTATAGGCTAGGCATAAAGATGGATAATGTCGTCTACCATCCAGGGTGGGCCATTTTAGAGCTTGCAGGATCTGACAGTGGTGTTCTCATTGGGGTGCCCCTACAGCAAATTTGCAGATCCTGTTGTATAGTGTCCTAGGTTTACTCATCTCAGTGCTTTTAACAGAGAGGAGCACAGGGGAGCTGTACAGTAGTTTGGGTAGCAGGGTACCAAGGGCAATCTTGGCACGTGACCCCAGGGTAAGGTAGGGGCTGAGTCAGTACAGGAAACCTATCCTTTGGTTCAGTGTTTTAGATAGTTGATCTATGTAGGCCTTGAAGTTGAGTTCCTGGTCTATGGTGAGATCTAGGTATGTTAGCTAATCGGCTACCACCACCTTTTCCCCGGACGATAGAGAGAGGTTTAGTGTATCTGATCTATTAGGTGCAAGGTTTTTGGGCCTGAACAGCATCCCTTTGGTTTTGCTGCAGTTCAGTAGAAGTTTATTTGTGGACAGCCATTCTTCCAGGAACTTTAGGTCTTTGGATAACATTCTGCTGAGTTTGTCAGGATCCTCCTTTGATCTATAGATAACAATGTCATCTGCATAGAGGATGACCTCTGTGCCTTTGCAGAAGGTTGGCAGATTATTAATAAATAGGGAGAATAGCAGTGGTCCCAGGATAGATCCCTGAGGGACACTGTCTCTTATTTCAATCTTGTCAGATATAGCACCCTACCATTTAACTAATTTGGACCTGTCCAGGAGATAGTCACTAAACCATTGTACTACTAGATAATCCAGACCGATCTGTGTCAGTCTGGCCAGGAGTAGTTATTGATTTACCAGTCTGAATGCTTTGGTGAGATCAATAAAGATTGCACC
This sequence comes from Neoceratodus forsteri, assembly GCA_016271365.2. Classification (NCBI taxonomy): domain Eukaryota; kingdom Metazoa; phylum Chordata; order Ceratodontiformes; family Ceratodontidae; genus Neoceratodus; species Neoceratodus forsteri. The sequence continues at coordinate 606,560,990 of CM057459.1, forward strand.
AGTGAGCAGTCCCTTATCAAGGGCAGAGAATATATTGGTGGTAAGGTTAAGCAGGGCAGTGTCAATACCGTGGTTCTTTCTGAAGCCGTGTTGGGCCGAAGAGAAGATATTATGTCTCTCCACATAATCCATGACCTGGGAATACACTACTCTCTCCAGCACTGTACTTAGAGTCAAGAGTAAGGATATTGGAAACTAGGTTCTACTTACGGCTTCTACTCCACCTTATCTAGACTTGTCACTTAACTGGCATTACCTAATTAATTTTCATAACCACTCCAAGTTGTCTATAAAAAAAAAGTAAATAAACCTTCATGCCTGGCCCTCGCGTACCAAAGAATGCTGACTTTACAAATATGCTGCCTACTTCTCCTTACTCTCTTTACTGTCTCACTTCTTCCCATGCCACCTACCCATGTGAACCTCCTAAATAGACCCTCAGTAACCCCTCTTGTGTATTCTCTTCCTCTAATTTCAGCCCCTTTGATCCCGAAGTTGGGATCCCCCCCTCCATTCCTCCAACTTTGGGCTCACCATACCTTTCTACCCTGTGCCTCCCTCTCTTCTGTCTCCAACTCCTATGCACTCCTGTGCTCCCTATCTATCTGGTTCGCTTCCTCTTACTATCTGTCTACCCCCATGGCCTGGTTACATCTAAGTCACGGTACAAAAGTTCAAAGCCCCACTTTTTAATCATCTCCCTTCTTCTACTATCTGCCAGGGATACAAACCCTAACCCTGGCCCCCCTCTTTGCTTCAACCCCTAGCACTATAGCTGGCCCTTGACCTCCTCATAATAACAAAAACATGGTTAAATAATAAAACACCTGATCCCAGTATATACATACCTGGCTACAATATCACCCGGTAAGACCACGCTGGTAGGGGAGGCGGTGTAGCTATTTACACCTTGACCTCCATTCATACTACCCTGGTTCTATCTGTATCGGTCCCCACAGCTTACAAAGCCCTTGTCCTCAGGCTCTACATGTCTTACTCCATACCAATCTCTGTTGCTGGGATTTAATGCCACCCGGGCACTCTCCCCTACTATTGCCTCTAATCTTCTCTCTCAAATTTGTACCCTTGCATCAAATGGTGAACTCTATATACTAGGTGACTTTAACCAAAACTGGCTTGACCCCTCCCTATCCTAGCTGCGTAACAACATGGTGGCTCTTAACTTGATGCAATTGATCCATGAGCCAATGTAACAAAATACTAAATCAGACAACCTCTCAGTCATCGATTGGGCCCTAACCTCACATGTCCACAGAGTAATTGACTCAGGCCTCCTCCCGGATGCACTCAGTGACCATCATATGATCTACTTGGTCCATAAACTCCACCGCACAAAAGCCCAGCATAAAACATTGAATGTCCACTGATATAGATCCCGAGACCTTACTCACCTCCTATTTGACCTAGTTCACACTAACTAGTCTCCTATTTCATCTGCTGCCACAGTTAATGAAGCCCTGGACTATTTCCAAGGCCACTTTCTTAACATCTGGAACAAGCACGCACCCTTTAAGCGCTCTCAAGTATGGAGAAACCATCTCCCATGGATCACATCAGAATTACGGCAATGTAAGAGAGCTCAAGACCAGGCTTGGAAAGCTCACAAAGTCTCTAAATCAAGTGCTGACTGTGCTAGATATCGAGCCTTCAGAAACACCTGATCCAAGGCTACAAGGCTCGCTAAGTCCGAATACTTTAGATTCACCTTTGATGCTAACATATGTACCCCATCAAAATTTTGGAAAGTTATGAACTCCCTCTTCTCCCCGTCTAAATCCCAAACTCCACTCATCTATGTCAATAAAGCCCTTACGTATGCCTACCTCTCAGCTGGCACTGAATTCAATTCTTACTTTACCTCATGTGCTGCTGCTCAACTAGCTTCTCTTCCTCCTACCCAGCCAGTCGTGTCTGTCTGCAATAACTCACACCCAAGCACCCTCCCTAGTGACCTATTCTCCTTCTCCTTCTCTCCAGTCTCACCTCAAGACACTCTAAATGCTCTCCTCACTCTCAACCCATCTAAAGTTTCCTCACCTGATGGCCTTGACTCCAGACTTCTCTTCCTCTCCGCTCATGCCATTTGTTCACCCCTTTCTGCCTTACTAAACCTTTCCTTCTCACTGGCCTCCATCCCTGACCCATGGAAGTACACTGTAGTTCTCCCACTACCCAAGGGAGGTGACCCTTCTATGCCTTGGAACTATCGGACAGTCTCTTTCTTACCTATTCTCAATGAGCTTCAGGAGCACCTGTTCCTCTCCCAACTCTCCTCTTACCTCTCCAGCTCTGCCTTTTTCACTCCCTGCCAATCTGGTTTTAGAAAAGATCACTCCACTACCACTTCCTTACTTACACTCACTGATTCCGTACTCTCAGGTATGGCCAGTGGTTTAATCACATCTGCAATCTTTCTTGACCTTGCAAAGACTTTTAACATTGTCTCCTAACCTCTTCTCCTAGATAATCTATGATCTGCTAGCCTGTCTGATTCAGCCACAAACTGGTTTAGCTTCTACCTGACAGGTCGGACACAGTCAGTCAAAACTGCTGATTCCCCCTCACTCCAGATTAATGCTGGCATACCCCAAGGCTCCATCCTTGGCCCTCTACTATTCTCCATATTCTTTAATGACCTCCCATCAGTGTGCACCTCCTCCTCCATCCATATGTATGCTGACGATACTGTCTTTTTCTACTCTGGCCAATCATCCATTGATGTCACTTCCACACTTCAGCATGACTTTGAGAAAGTTCAGCAATGGCTAAGCTCCCATCAGCTTTTCCTCAATGCCAAGAAAACAGTCTCCATGACCTTCAGCACTAGGCAGAGGCTCTCTAGACTAACTAAATTGCCCTCTTTCCACACCTTTAATGGCTCTACTCTGGAGGATACCTCTTCCTTTAGATATCTTGGGGTCTGGCTAGACCAACACCTAAACATCACTGGACACATAGACTTCATCCTGAAAAGCTGTGCCTCAAATTAGGTGCCCTTTACAGGAACCGAAGTTGCCTACCTCTACATGCCAGACAGGAGATTGTCCTGAAAATGACACTACCTATCTTTGACTACTATGACGTAGTCTACAGTGCCACACCAAAGTCATACTTAACCTGATTGGACACCCTTTTCAATGCTTTCTGTTGTTTTGCTCTGAATACCCCTTCCTTTACCCACCACCGTGATCTATATCACTCTCTAGCTTTCCCTTCCGTGGAAAACCACCATCTAGCCCACTGCATAAAATTTGTCTCTAAATTCTGGTTTGATATGATTCCTCCTTACCTTACCTCCTCACTGTCCTCTTGCCCCTCTGCCCCCTGTCCCTCAAATCCAGTGACTCTCACACCCTAGCTATGCCATGGTGCCAATTGTTGTCCTTCTATAGGTTCCCTAAGCTCTGGAACTAAATGCCTCATCAAATCAGGCACTCCTCCTCCCCGTGGCCCATCTCTCCTCAACTTCCTCTCTCCATCCTGCAGCTGCTCCTAATTTCCCCTCTGGCTCCTCACTCCTCCTAATTTCCCCTCTGACTTCCCCATCCCCTTTTCCAGCCTAGCACTTAATGTGAGGAGAACCCAATGAAACCAATGTACTTTGTTGCATTTCCTTATCCATGTTTATGTATTAAGTCTGCAGTGCTGTTAATTTGCTCCTCTCGCATCAAATCCCAATGTTTATCTAATGTTTATCTAATGATGCTAACTGATGTATTTTTTTTACTCCATTGCGTCTGTGTTTTATATTGCCTTTGAAAATGTGTTGTTGATTATTGTGTATGTACTTTTCTATGATTATTGTATATATACTTTTCTATAATACTGCATGAAAATGTGTGCTTTTGTTACTGTACTCCCATGTTCCCCTTCCCCAAGGATGCTCCATGAGATGAGCAATTTTATATTGGTCAGTGTGCCTTTCCTGGTGAAACCTTTCAATAAATAAAATAAATATCAAAAATATGGATATAGGCATAAGAAATACAATGGTAGCAGCAAATGGAGTGGAAACATAAAATAGCAGCATAAGTACAGTAATGATATGGCAACTGGACATAAGCGAAGCAAAGTGCATAGTGCATGTTAGGGCGGGGCTATGCTAAAAAGCCTCAAACGAAGGGGATCTGACATGAGATGGTCATGGAAGAGGATATGAGATTAGGCACGGGATCTACAGGAACAGGAAGGTACAAGAGGTTTCCTTAGTTGATATCTAAAGGCACAGAGTGAGGGGGAGAGGCGGGGGGGGAGGGGAGCAGATTCCAGATGGAGGGAGGGAAGGTGGTAGGAAAAAGCAGCTTGGCCAGCAGATGAGTGAGGGTGAGGAATGGAATCTGTGTGGGAATCCCCATGAGTGGAGGGAGTAGGAAGAGGAGGGAACAGGAGAGATGAGGTAGGATAAGTAAGATGGAATGGATCTGAGCCAAGATTTGGTGATGAAAGTGGCACAGTGGGACAGGTGACATGAAGGGAGGTGGAGGATAGAGGGTTGGAATAAAGGGAGAGTTGGTGGTGAAATGGCACAAGGCATTACAGAAGGTATCCAGTTTGGCAAGGAAGGGGCAGTACCATAGACCATGTCAGCATAATTAAAGATCAGGAGGACCATTTGGGTTACCAGCTCCTGGTGGATCTGGAGGGCGATGCAGTTCTGGTTATGGCACTAGGCACCAAGTTTTTGGGTGAAGTTTGGCATGAATGGCATTAATTTGGATGGAGTAACTGAGGTTGCTATCAAGCAAGACTCCACAGAGCTTGAAGGTGGGAACAGCCTCCAGAGGGATACCATCAAGCGTAGAGAAAGCAGGGGAAAGTGAGAGCCTACCCCAGTTTCTGACTGGTACCAAAGGTCATTTTAACAGTCTTTGTGTTGACCCTGAATTGGTTGATGTGGAATCAATACAAGGCATTGTGGAAGTTCTTTTGTACTGGAACATCCACAGCTGAAGCTGAAGGGCTGGAGATGTAAATTACGGTATCATCCACATACATTTGGATATGCAAAGTGACACAGCCAGAGGGAAGGTCATTTAGGAAAATGGAGAACAGAACAGGTCTCAGGATGAAGCCCTGAGGGACACCTGCTAGGAGGGGGAGAGTGGGGGACAGAACACCACCCACTTGTACTGACTGCTGACAGCCCATGAGGTATGAGAAAAACCAGCCAACAGCAGATGCTGAGGCATCTACAGAGATCAACTTGTTGAGGAGGAGAGCATGAGAGACTAAGTCAAAGGCTTTGACCAGGTTGATGAATATAGTTGAGGTGATATGTCCTTGATTCATCCCAGTGAGGAAGGAAGATATGGTGGAGTGGTGCTAGGCATAAAACTTGTATAGTGTACTTACCTGGTCAACAAAAGCTAAATAAATAAAGTCAAACCAAAAGAGGGATAGGAAATCTAAGGAATAAAGAAAGTTGGCAAGTCTGGAGTAAATGAGGGTCCCCTGAAACTTAGCAAGTGAAGGAAGATGTAATATTGGTCAGTAGTTGCCAGAGGAGGAGGGGTCACCCCCTTTGTGCAGAGGTAGGACCTTTGTGATCTTCCAGGCCTGAGGAACAGCACAGTGGGAGAAGGAGAGGTTCAAAAGGTGAAAACGTGGAGAGGCAGTAGCTGGAGCCAAGACTCATAGAAGTTTGAGGTCCAGCCCATCTGGACTAGACTTCGATGGGTTAAGTGAAGTTAGGGTGAGGATAACTTCATGTGGGGAGATGGGGTAAATAAAAGCCTTCAGGAGAGAGGGGATGGGGAGAGGCAGAGGCAGGAGGGGACTGATGAATGGAGTGACCAGAAGATTGGTATGAGGGAAGAGGACAGGTGGTGAAGAATTTGTTAAAATGAGTGGCAACTGAGGGAGGGTCAGGGACCAATGAACCATCCATTTGGAGGACAGGGGGAATGGACTGTGCTGCAGGATCAAAGAGGGAGTGAATAACTCCTCAGAAGTTAATGGGAGAATTAAGGTCAGACTCGAGATTAGATTTCAAGTTGAGGGCCTTGGCAGAGTGGACGGCCTTTGTGCAAGAATTCCTGAGTGACCTGGAGGACTGTAGGTCTGGCAGTCATTATGAGAATTTGAAACGAGTCCACGCTCAGTCATGGGACTTACAAAGATCAGTAATTTCAGGGGTAATCCAGGGGTGATGAGAGAACCTGACTCTAGATTTATGTAGGAGGGCATGAATGTTTCAGATGTGGTTAAAACTGGTGAGGAAGTGGGAGAGGGAAGTGTTAATGTCAGTGGCAGAATAGACCGGGGACCAATTGGTGGAAGGAAGGTTGTGTAAGAGGGCATTTGAGTCCAGAGCCCTGAGTGACATGGACCAAATATATTTGGGGGCAGAGTGAGTGGACCTCATTTTCCTGATACCATAGGTCATGCTGTAGTCACTGAAGGTGTCAGGCAGAGTGCCTCCTTCAATAATATGGTAGAGGTGTGCAGTGAACACCCAGTCCATGAGAGAGTGATTAGAGGAGTGAAGATTGAGTTGGGTGGGTTCAGCTATTAGGGAGAACCAATTTATGTTGAAATCTCCCAAGAGGATAAGCTCACTAGAGTCAGCATGGGAGACAAGGGATGAGAGGGAGTCAACCAGGGAGGAGCAGAGATCTTAGAAGAGGCATAGAAAACACAAACATAAATAGGGAGGGTGGAAGGAAGAGATAGTTTAACTAGAAGGAGGTTGTGGGAGGAGGGAAATGACTTACTGGGTAACAGCAGGTCAACTTTTCGCAGACATACAAGGCCACTCCACCACCATGCTTGCTACGGTCCTGACGGAAGTGGTGGTAGTCAGGAAGAGCCAAGTTGGCAACTGGTATCCTGGATGAGAGCTAGGATTCAAATATGCACAGGAGGACAGGGGACTGCAGAGAGATCCAGACTTTAAGATATTCAAACATAGGGAGGAGGCTCTTAGCATTTAGGTAGAAGATGCTGAGGCCTTTAGGGAGAGTGGGGAAGATGAGGGAGAAGGGGGCCAGGGTTAGGTTCCACATTGCCAGCAAGGAGAAGAATGAAAAAAAGAAGGAGAACAGACTGGGACTTTCACCCCTTCAGAGAGGGGGAGAAGGAGGAGGGAGAAGAGAGGAAAAGAGAAGAGGACCTGGTGGAGAACTTTAAGGCAAAGGGAAGGGCCTGAAGGAACCCAGGGTGGAGAGTAGAGGTAGGGTCTGGGGAAGGGGAGGAGATTAATAGGAAGTGAGGAGGGGGGTAGGGAATGGCAGGGGAGAATGAGGGGATACAAAGATAGGGTGGTAGAACAGGGGCAGAAATGAGATTATAAAAGGAGGGGTCTGAGTGGATGGAGTAGAGTGGAAGACAGGGGTTAGGGATAGGAGCAAGAGAGTGAAAGGTGATGCAGACAGGGAGGGTATGTAGCATAGTAAGGTGAAATTTGAGGCAGGTGACTAACGTAAATGAATCAATAGCAAATACCTTAACAATGAAGACAGATTCAACAGCAATATGCCTGGAGGTAGTCAGGCAAGCTGTGAGATACACTGTAACAAAAAAAGTAATACAAAATAATGGGAAAAAAAGAAATAAATAGTAAAAAATAATATTAATAATGATAATAAAAAACAATGTTAATAATGAATCAGCATCCCTTAGCATGGTCATTCCCATGGTGAGTCTACTTGAATGACACACACGCCATTACTCAGTATGGCAGTACACAAGAATGCATGTAGCCCATCATAAGTGTCTCCCACTCCTAGTGAGCATTTTAGTTGACACCTGTCCCTTTCTAGTTCAATTATCTGTCAAGTTCTGTTTTAAAGGCATTAAAGCTGGTGGAGTCTACCACTGATTCAGGTAGTGCGTTCCAGACTTTTGCTGCCCTAATTGTGAAAAAAAAAACTATCCCTGTTTCTTGTATTACAGTTAGGTATGTAGAGTTGTTTATTGTGGCTTCTTAAATTAGCTTTTCTTTTTATAGAATGTAGAGCACACTATTTTCTAAGTTCATTGTCATGTAGTATTTTACATACAGTAGTTGTAACAGGTCGACCCTTGCTCATCTGTTAGCCAAACTAACTAGTCCCATTTTCTGTAGCCTACATTCATAAGTGTTGTTCTTTAGATTAGGTATTAATTTGGTAGAATGCCTTTGAATTGATTCAACAAGGTTTCAACAAAGTTTATGTCCATGACATAATCTGGGTTCCAAAAGGGGGATGCAAAATCAGAGTAGGGTCAGATATAAGTTTTGTAGATGGGGATCATGACAGACTGGTTTTTGTTAGCAAAGGTGTACCTAACCCTATTTAATATTAAGTTGGCAGTTTGAATGACTTTCTTACAGTGGTCTCTGGGTGTTAACTTATTATTAACAAGAATGCCCAAATCTCGTTCCCTGATGGAACATTTCAAAATGTAATTGTTAAACCGATATTGATATTTTGGATTGTTTTTACCAAAATGTAATACAGCACATTTGTCTGTATTTAATGTCATTTTATTTTTGGTGCACCACCTTTCGATTTCCTTTAAATCATTACACATCTTTATGTAACTTTCAAATGGTTCTTCACTACCCCCTAGTTTAGAGTCATCAACAAATTTGGTTATGGTGTTAGTTAAGTTTTTGTTAATGTCCATAATAAAGAGGTTGAACAAGATAGGACCCAATATGTATCCTTGTGAGACTCCACTGGTTATTATTCCTGGCTGGGAGAAGGTGCCTCTAACCTTGACTGTCTGGGTTCTTTGGTCAAGCCAATTATCAATCCATCTCATTATGTTGTTGTTTATTCCTAGTTCTGAAAGTTTGACCAATAGTTCTCTTTGTGGTACCTTATCGAATGCCTTGCCAAAATCCAATAATATGACATCCATCGGTATATTATTGTCCAGGTTACTGCTGATTGAGTAGTAAAATGTAATGAGATTGGTAGTGCATGAACAATTAGGTGTAAACACGTGCTGTTGATTATTTACAATAAGGTCCATTTCTATTCTAGTCTTAACTAATCTTTCCAAGATTTTACAAAAAAAATGCAAGTTAAGCTAATTGGTCTACAGTTGCTAACTAAATTCTTAGGTCCCTTTTTCTGACTAGGAATGACCATAGACTTTTTCCATTCATTAGGTATTTCACCCATCTGGAGTGATCTATTGAATAAGATTGCCAGTGGTTCAGAGACATGTTCTTTTAGTTGTAGTAGAAATTGAGGAGTAATTCCAACTGGCCCTGGAGATGACTTAGATCTCAACTGAGCTATGGCACTAATAACTTCTTCATTTGTAAATGTTACCAGAGCATCTTCCACACAATGTGAAGCCAATTTGATAGTGTCCTTTTTATTATAAACAGAGCAGAAATAATTATTGAATAATTCCGATATTGCCTTATCATGTGTTACTGTTATTCCCTGGTGTAGAATAGATTATTGGTGCTTGGGGCCATCTTTGTGAGAATTAACATACAAATAGAATGATTTTTGATAGCCGTTAGCCATTATTTATGACCTACAGTAACATAAAAATGCAAGACTTATGGTGGTGGTGGCATCTTTGGCAGTGCTGGTGGTGGAGAAAGAATGACAGTGATCATTGTGGGGGATGAGTGGGTGGTGTGACACCACTAGTTCATCTGAGACATCTCAGTAGCAGCAGCACAGGATACAATTCTCACTAAGAAGTGGCAGGGATGTCTCTGACACAACTTTAACACAAGACTGACAGCATTTGGCTGCACGTACAGTTTGGTAAGGCAACACCACTGGATCCCATGTATTAAGACGTGTTCATTCCTCCAGAACACAGAGACTATATCAAATAAAAACTGTTGCATACACTTACGATGGGGCAGCAAAAACAGCTTGATGAAACCAATGAGAATATGTATACAAGGCCTCTTGATCACACCCCGCTGTTTTTCAGAGCACAACAGCAAAAAGGCAGCTCACTCAAAACTGCCACATGATAAATCACTTATTTTAATGAAGTCTATACATTGTAGAAAACCTATAACATAGGTCACTGGAGGCAGATTCAGACCTGTTACCAGAGTACATGATGCAAGATTATCTATCAGAGCCACTGACTAGCAAAAATAGTGACCCAATCAAATTCTGGCAAGACAGGCACATTATTTGGCATGTGCTGGATAAAGTAACTTTGTATTTTCTTGGATACCTTCCAGCACGGATCACTTTGGAAAGCTGTTTCAGTACTATTGGGGATATTGCCTCATCACACCGCTAAAGGCTAGATTCCTGAGAATCGTAAATTCCTATCCCAGCCATTACCAAAACTCAACTTACAAAGGATCAGCTTTAACTATTCATTTGATTATTCACATGTGCAACAACTTCCATCTACTACTTTTTCCCCTCCTGCACTTCTTGGTATTAAGGTTTCCCAGACTTCTCCCACTAACTCGCCACTATGGTCCATCCCACCACTCTTTGAAGTAGTGATGCAACTCCTGCTGCTTATGACACACAAAAACTTTCACATTGTCATCACCAACAAGGTCACTATGATCAGGTGTTCCACTTAGCACAGAGTCAGGATCAGTTAAATAAGACCTGTCATCTACCCACCATGAATGGGACAGCAATGAAATGAGTGGCCTGGCTGGCCCCACTCACAGCCATGCACAGTTCTCCAATCTGACCTCATAAAATCAGGAGTTAACTACCATATCTTTGGCTGCAAGTGGACAGTGTCTGTGTTCAAACTTAAGTTCAATAAATGTGAGAAAAAAAGGAAATATAAAAAAGAAAACCAAAAAAAAAATTAAAAGGGCACAGTATTTAAACAAATCTGTTTGATTCACAGAGTTCCATTAGGTTGTCATTAATCCTCATTATGTCCCATTCATAAGTTGCTTATAAGCACCTAGATATTTATAAGAAGTTCCCTCTTTATTAAAGTTCTATTTCTTGGAATGTGAGCCTCCATTATTGCCACACCAGGAAATAATTGCTTTCTGAAGTGGCTTTTTTTCAACTCTCCTGCAGTTGCATCTGAAACAATGCTGAACCCAGCTCTAACTTGATCCTGTTGAATTGCTGTTGAAATCAACTGCCAGCCAAAGTCTGTGTCCATGACAGCCACCAGAGCAGGAAGTGAGCTTAAAATTAACTGCCATCCACATTGTGTTGCCGAACCTTGTCACAGCAGGAAATTAGGAACATCTGAATTTTTTGGAAACAAAATTATTTATTTATTTAGTTAGCTAGTTATTTATTAGCTTTTATCAGTCATTTAAGTACACTAGATATAGAATGTGCCTATTTTCAGGCATGACTTGGGAGGTTACAAAATGAACAATACAAAACAAAGCAAAGAAGTTACAGGACAAGCGGTACCATATAAAACAGTATAATACAATATAGGAAATAAAATAGTACATGAATCAAGCAGGAATAGTAACATAGCATAGATACAAACAATACAAGGCAATACATAATCAAATGCATTTAGCAGTGGATAAAGTACGAACCAAATGTTTCAGCTAAGGTAGTGCTGACAGAAAGATTATCATCCTATGGTAGGTAAACAAAAGGACTACCTGCAAGGATTACATGCAGACACAAATTGAGCTGGCCTTTAGGTGAGCCCACAGAGATTTTCTAACTTAAGAGTGGATGGAGGAGCAATGAACTGAGAGTGGGAGAGAGTTCCAAAGTTTGGGAGCAGCAAGGTTAAAGGCCTGGTCCCCTATAAGGGTAGAAGTCCTAGGGACAATGAGAAAGAACTTTGTATTTGAACGTAAGGGATAGGACAGGTGAGAAAAAATCAGTTGGGACACAAGAGGGGTTGGGGTACCTGCCTTAATTGTTCTGTCAGTGAAACAGTTTAGGGCAAACAGATGACTATTCGAAGGGGACAGCCAATCCAGGCAGCTGCAGAGTTCACAGTGATGGGTTTTATGCTTCAGGGAGAGGGCAAATCTCAAATATTATTGTAGGCAGTCTCTCATTTGGAGAGCAGTGAATTGGAGGTAATGGCAAAGGCTATAACTCTGTAATTGAGGGAAGGAAGGAAGACACACCTGTCGAGGGCCAGGCAGGCTTTCGGTGTCAGACAACATTTTGATTGATAGGCCAGTCCAAGCTTACTATTGACTTGTTTACAAACAAATCAAAAATGGAAGGAGAAGTCAAGATGTGGGTCAAGCATGACCCCAATTCTACATTCAGCGGAGTTCCATCATGCACCTAATGGATGGGGGGAGGGGAAAGGTCTGAGTTTAGCAGGGGAACCAAGAAGAATAGTTTGTAACTTCTTGGCATTCCTTACCAGTGCGTTTTTAATAAGCCAGGCTTCAAGCTTGTGGAAATCACCCATAAGGTAGGAGTTGATGAAGTCAATGCTCTTGGAGCTGTAAAGGAGCACCAGATCATCTGCATACAGAGTGATTTTACAGGCTGTGATGACAGCAGAGTGTTTTTTTACAAACAGTGAAAAAAGAATAGGCCAAAGGATTGAGTCATGAAGGACGACCCCTAGCTTGAAAGGGGCTGGTACCAAAATGGACCCGCTGAACTTCACAAATTGTTGGCAGTTAGGCAGATAGCGTCTGAACCAGGATAAAGCATGCTCAGATAGGCCCAATGCATGCAGTTTGGCACACAAGAGAGTGTGGTCAACCAGGTCAAGGGCCTTGGACAGGTCAACAAAAATGCCATCAGTGAGCTGTCCCTAGTCCATGGCAATTTTGGCCACAGTGGCCACTTGTGTGAGGGCTATGGGGTGCTATAGGCCTTGCAAAACCATGCTGCTCTGTTGTTAATATGTTATAGGAGTAAATGTACTTAGTAAGTAAGCTGGTCAGCTACTGCCTGCTCAAGCAGCTTACTGAGGGTTGCAGTGGGGTGATAGCTTTTGAGACAATTGGGGTCTCCAGCTTTTGGGACAGAGATGACTCTGGCCAGCTTTCAGCTATCTGGAAAGGAGCCAGACAAAAGTGACAGGTTAAAAATATGCTTGACAAGAGAGGCTATGAAGGAAGCACAATTTTCAGGAGCTTGATTTCCAGACCATCACATCCAGCACTCGTGTTTGGAGAGAGGTTGTTGAGTAGCTTCAAAACTTCTGAGATCAAAACACCTTCCCAATCAGGAGGGGAGGATCAACAAAGATAAGTACAGGAAGAAGTCAAGGGAGGTTACAAGGCTATTCAGAGTGGCCAAGGCTTTGAAAGGGCTGAGGCTGGCACAGGGTATTAAGGAAGGAGAAAAGGACTTCTTCAGATACATTAGTGAGAGAAGGAAAAACCAAAAAACAGATTGTGAGGATCAGGAAGGGCTGTAGGTGGGTGGAGAAGGGGGGAGGAGCAGGCAGAGGCATTAAATGAATACTTCTGTTCTGTGTTCATTAAGGACAGAGGGAAGTAGATACCTTAAGGGAGGGGTGGAGTGGGCTGTGGGAGGGAGGGAGCACTGATATAGGGATCACAGAGGACAGGGTTCTGTAAGGATTAAATGCATTAAGGGTGGACAAGGCACCAGGACCAGACAGCATTCACCCTAGGGTACTTAAGGAACTAGCGGAGATCCTGACAGGATCACTGGATGACCTGTTCCATACCCCCCTGGACTGGAGGATGGCCCATGTGGTGCCAAGTCACAAAAGTGGCCCTAGGGATGAAGCAGGCTACTACAGATCAGTGAGCCTCACATCAATTGTTTGTAAGCTCGTGGAGACAATCCTAAAAGAGAGGCTAATGATTTTTTTGGAGGACAATGGCCCCCAGGACATTCAACAGCATGGGTTTGTCTCAGGCAGATGCTGCCAGACAAATCTAATTGAGTACTATGACTGGGTGACCAGGGAGCTGGACAAGGGCCATGTGGTGGATGTCCTGTATTTGGACTTCAGCAAGGCCTTTGATTCTGTGCTGCATGGGAGGTTGGGGGGGGGAGCTGGAATACATAGGGGTAGGAACAAAGATGGTCAGATGGATCATCAGCTGGCTAAATGGAAGGCAGAAGAAGGTGGTAGTGGAGGGGGGAACTCTCATCACCGAGTGGGTGATGAGCGGGGTGCCACAGGAATCTGTACTGTGACCAGTGCTGTTTGGGATATTCATAGCTGATATCTCAAATGGGATCCAGAGTAGGATCAGTCTGTTCACAGATGAAACAAAGATGGGAGCTGTGGTAGATGACATTGATGGGTAGAAGGGGTTGCAGGAGGACCTGGCCAAACTATAGGAGTGGTCGGTAATATGGCAGTTAGGGTTCAACGACAAGAAGTGCAAGGTACTGCTCTTCAGAGCTAGGAACCAGGGGAGGGGCTATCAGCTGGGAAGGGTACAGCTAGAAAGCACCAAGGAGGAAAAGGATCTGGAGTGCTTATAATGGGCAGCATGAACAACTCAGCTCTGTGCAGAAAGGCGGCAGCAAATGCCAACAGGATGCTGGGGTGTATAGCAAGGGGGATCTCCTCCAGAAATAGGTAGGTCATCCTTCCCCTCTACAGGCCTCTGGTCAGGCCACACCTGGAGTACTGCATGCAGTACTGGTGCCCCTTCCTGAAGAAGGACATCAAATTTTTGGAGGGGGTACAACGTGGGGTGACAAAGATGATCCAGGGATTGGGGTGGGTGAGTCCTACAGGGAGAGGTTGGGTGAGCTGAACTTGTACTCCCTGGAGTAGAGGAGGGATGGGGGGATATGATTGAAACCTTTAAATACCTAAAGGGGATAAACAAGACTAATACAGAAGAGATTTTCCAGATTAGAAGAGGGAGGGACACAAGAGGACATCTGCTGAGATTGGAAGGGGGGTGATTAAGGAGGGAAATCAGTAGACATTTTTTCACAAAATGGGTGGTAGACAGGTGGAATACTCTGCTCAAACAGGTAGTATTCTGTAGAACAGTGGGCGGTTTTAAGAAGGGTTGGGACAGGGTGAGGGGGTAATGATGAAGAGGGTGGGTAGGGTGGGGCAGCTGCAAGTTGAGGGGCTAGCTGCACAATCGAGCAGGCTTGATAGACCATAAGACCTGTTTCTACTGGTGTTTTCTTATGTTCATATGTACCTTGAGATAAAAAGGGGGTCAGTGGGGAAGGGTGTCAGTGGGACCAAGGTAGGCAAGATGCTCATCCTCACTGGAGGTTGGGAACAAGGAGGTGTAGGCAAGAAGATCAGTAAACTGCTGACTGAAGGCTTAAGTGATGGTTTTAGCAGTGCAGCAATTTACTCCTTCTATCAGAATATCAGCAGGGTGCTGCTTAGAGAAGCCATTAACCAGGACCTTAACATTTTTACAGAAAGACCTCAGGTCTTTCACAGAAGTTAATAGGATCTCTTGGCAGTAAGCACTTTCGGTAGAGCCAATTTCATGTTTACAGTTATTTCTCATTCGCCTATACTCGTGCGAGTCAGTCATTGTCTGGGATGATTTATAGCAGTGTGATTGCTTGTCTCTCTGCTACTGTAGATTAACTTAAGAAGGTCACTGTGCAGTCACTTTGTTGTGATGCCCTTTACCATCCTTCTAATAAAGGGGGCATGTACCTCCTGGATGTAGACAAAGGCCTGACTGAAGGCAGACAGACAGTGGAGACAGGAGGAGGAGGAGTAAACACAGGACCAGTTGGCATTTGCTAGGTCTAAAAGGAACAGCCCCAGGTCAAAGTTCAAGTAGTTCTTGAGGCTAATGACTTTAGGGAGTACCTTGTGGTTGTTAGCTTTCCAGAGACAACAGGTTGTGGAATGGCCAGCGATTGCATCCAGAAGCACAGCAACTAGCAGGATACTATGAGGTTCATTAGTTAATACCCAGTGATTGAGGGTATGGTACCATTCCTCAGTGATATCCTAGTAGGGTCAAAGATAATCTGCACAAGGCCCAGGCCTGAAACCATGTTTACAAAAAGGCTGCCATTGGACCAAGTCAGTTTAGATTAAGGTCACCCGTAGTAAGGATCTCATTAGACTCCACAGAATTTCTAACATATGAAAGGAGCTGGAACAGACCAGTTAGATCACAGGTGGGAGGGTTGTACATCCACAGAAGATGATTTTTTTTTGTTGCATTTCCCAAGAGGAGAACAGTGTGCGGGTATTCAACAGATGATTCGGCAGGCCAGGCATTCTGGACCAAGGAGATATTTAAGTGGGACTTACAGAAGACTATAAGGACACCACTGAGTCTGGACCCAGGCTGATCCCATCTAATATACTGTAACCTTGGAGGGAGCAGACAAAATTGTCTATGGCAAGTTTAAGTCATGTTTTAGTAAGGCCAAGGATATCTGGCTGGTAGCTGACCACCCATGTTGTGAGCTGCAATTTATTTGCAAGCAGGCTATGAACATTTAGATGAGCTGATGTTAGCCATTTTACAATAGGTCCAGCCAGGGAAGATAGGGGCAGATACTGGTGCAGGTCCAGTGTTAGGTGCTATATCCCCTGCAAGTGAGAGATAAAGGATAGCAAGCCAAAGGGGAAAGATGAGTGGAGCACATCATGCACCACTAATGGGCAGGCAGAGCTTATCCTTAAGAAACTGAACCAGTGGCAGGAAAATGACGGTGAAGTAACCCTCATTTGGGAGTTTGTGCACACTGTTATAGATCAGGTTTGGAAAGAGAAATCAGTTGCTAGGGTTGGAGGCAATGGAAAGAAAATATAGTATTGGGGGGGGGGGAGGTGGGAGTAGGCCAGAAGGGCCTGCTGTAGGAGATGTAGTGTAGCAATACACCAAAACACACGCATTCTGTTGTGAGAGGCAAGGGTATGCCTACATCTGCAGTCCCAGGGAGTAAAGGATGCCAGTGGTTAAGACACAGCTAGCAGTAGGACCCGGGGCACTGTGCAACCAGGGCACCTGGAAAAAGGTATGGGCCATGACAGGATGGAATGCTAGGATAAAGACACCAGGCTCAAGCTTTAAGTCATCCACTGGCCACAGTCTGTGACCCAAAATTCAGCTGGAATAGAAATTACTTTTTAAACTGACTGCAGGCCACAGTTTTGACCTCTGATCCCTGCTGGGGTTGTAAAATAAAGCTCAATTACTGACTGTGGTCTGGGTCCCCAATCTGTATCAGTTACAAACTTTCCTGATTATTTAAATAAAAAAAATGAAAGCACAAAGCTAATCAAGTACACCAATACTTACATCAGTACTATGGTGACCTGAATTGTCACTCTGCTGGCCTGCACACATTCCATAGTGACACTCACATTATGTTTTACTAGCTTCTCCCACTTTAACAGGGTGCTCAAGTACATCTCAAATTGCCACACTATGATGCATTGCTGTTACAGTTTGTCCATAATGCCTCAGTCTAAGATTGCTCCCAAACCTCTTCAGTCTGAGTCTGGAGTAACTACTGCCTGATGAAAATACTCAAGTAAGGAGGAAACATATCAAAAATGAAATGGGGAGTTTTGATTTTCAAGTCAAATGTTATAGCAGTTAGGCACTCCCAGTGGTTATATAAACAGCCAAATAATCACCCCTGGGGCTATATAGTACTTTACTGTGCCTTGTGCCATATTACACCCTTAGGGAGTGATTAACAGACTGCGTAAATATCCATCCATGGATGTAAATATTGTGAAGAGCAATGTAATGCAATACATTTAATGTCTTCTCTTTTAATTGTTTTATGTTTTTGATGGGTAACCTTTTTTTCAGGGGGTTATTATTACATAATTTAAAAATAAATGGAACACAGTCAACCCCCCTTAGGCCTCAAATTGTCCTTAGATTGAAAAACACATGCTATGAGGAAGTACCGCTATAGATATTTTAGATCACCAGCTAGATTAATCAAATACCTGCCAGAGAGTTATGGGAAGTGATGGAGGGGTTGTGGGTGCTCTTTGGCTGATCTGGGCCACATTATGTGTGAACGCCCTATCCTCATGCCATTTTGGATGTGTTTACAAAAAGATGACGCAGATTGTTTAGGGGAATCAGTTGATCTCATAGTGGAACTGCTTTTACTGCATATATACCCTGAACATAACCCACCCTGGACTGCAACATAATTCCTGATCTACCTATTAGCAGCAAAAAAAAGCCATCACAAGATGCTGGATGACTCAAAGGGTTCCTACAATACAAGAATATAAAGAGATCCTGGTGAACATTTATAACATGGAAAGTTTAATATCCAAAATGAAGGATAAATAACAACAATTTTGACCTATATGGCAAAGATGGATTATTCATCAAATGGTGGTGGATTGGGACTTCTGTCCTTAAATACACAAAATAATATTTCCAGGGCAGGGGTGGGGGGCAAGGGAAGGGGGGTAGGACTGAAGGCCCAAGATTTATGAAATGTCTCCTCTAATGTTCATACGAAGGTACTTTTCTTCTCTGTTAAATGTGGACTGTGTACATGCACTTGTAAACATAATGAAAGTCTGTGTTTTTCCTCTGTCTCTATGTGAAAACATAATAAAAAGAAATAAAAAAAAAAAAAAACAAAACACATGGTATGATTGCTCACATTCTGTAGAGATTGCTGATGTAACTGGTAGATTGATTTTGATTCCTTTTTCTTTTAAAAGTAAAAAACAGACTGCACACCATAGTGGTGTTACCACACAAAAATGCATTTGTTTACATTCTTTGATTACCTTCCACGGCATCTTTCTTGGACATGGGAACATCCCTAATACAATCTAGTTACTTGTAATGCTGTGTAAGAGAAGAATATTGCATCATGAGTGGCTCCACTGTTTGGGGGTTTTCTTAATGTTCAGGATGTATGAAATAGGAGTAGATTAAGCATTTGAAGCAAAACAATGCTGGGTATAATTGCACCATTCCAATGCACTTCAGTTCTACTAAGAAATGAAGCAGATCAACCAACCAGTAACTTCAATGAGTTTTAGAGAAGGTAAGCCATCATAAAATGTGGATTTCAACTACAAATAATATGATAAAAAAGGGTTGCCAGTGTCCCTTTAAAAGTGCCAGAGAGAATATAGTAATTATCCTGTATGTAAAGCAGAGACTGGGGGGGCTGGTATACATCTTGGGGGCTGTAGTGAATAGCAATTATTACGGTAGTCCACACTGGGCTGTGGAGGTCTTAGGTTTTACGGATTGTGTCATAGCACCATAACCACTAATCTACAGCAGATGCATGCCAACACCACCAGCCACAAGTAAACTACAGTGTTTATAATCACTGCTGACCTCAATGCCTTTTTTTAAACTTACAGAATTCGGAGTCAGCTTTAACCCATGCCAATTACTGCATTGGCAGTCAACGTGGTTTGGCTGGATTTTTGAAGACAAACAATTTGTGGGCTCCAGCTCAAAGCCAGATTGAAGTCACCACACTGGCCCAGTTCCCCCACCTTTATTATGCACAGCCTCACAGAATTTGTAAGAGTTAGGATGTGTATAGTGGAGTCAGATAGGATGCAGTGCCCTTATCACAAGTTCTGCCAGAGACAAGCTGCAACAGGAACGTAACGTAATCCAATTTCCATTATTCTAATTTATTACTTAGTAAAGTGTGACATTTCTATCACAGGCATTGCTCCTGGCACATACAACTATAGTTGTGATTTTCAAAGTTAGTTAGTTTTTGTTGACCAAGCAAGTGCACTAGACAAATTCTGTCTATTTTCAGGCACGACCGGGCGGGGAGGGGGATACAGATGAATGCCAACTGACCTTGAACCAGATTAAGCTGTTGGTGGTATTTTTAGTGAAATCTAGGTATAGATGTAATTTTCTACTATGCACGTATTTGGATGTATGAGCAAATTGCATCAGTGCTTAAGCTAGGAAATCTGTATGCCCAATTTTCAAAATTTTGATACGGTCCCAGTCTTCAAAACTCAGATACAGTTTGACCAGACTGACATCTTGTATTAGCATCTGAAATTGAATGTGATCTACTGAGAAACATGTTGAAATGTTTCAAGTCTAGCCGGCCTTTGAGATGAGTTCCATTAATGCAGAGCCCAGTCTAGACAAACAGTACCAAGACAGCACCTGACATGAATGTAACTAGCACTTATGTTCAAGTCAGGGACGTCTGAAAATGCTGCCTTTGGTCCTTATGTGTGTGCCACAGTCCAGTTTATTCTTCACCAGTCTACTCTTCTGTCCATGCTCATGAGCGCAAGTCATCCTTGAAACAACTGAACCAACTAGTCTTGTTTATATGTTCCCTTGCTATAATGCAGAAACATAGGTATAGGCATATACTCCAAAGTTCTTGACCTTTTATCACTTCTATAATGGGTTATACTTGTAATTGTGTCCTCAGGAAGTGGATACAAGTTGTCAATAAATTCTTACCTAGTCCCTTACACATAACTAAACTAAAGACACATTGTTAACATTTAATTACCAATGAAAAGTGTATACACCTGATAATAAAGCATGAATTTGACATTTATGTATTAGGGATACGTGATGGTTGACTGTGGAATATATGATTTATTTTTAAGCTTGAATGTTATTTAACAAATATATAATAACAAGGAACAAGAACAGTACTATGGATAAATCTACTTAAGTAATATAATACCTTTAGCACATAAATAAAGGAAAATATGCCAGTCACTTTGGCATAATGTTTATGATAAAATGCAATGGATAATATAAATGCTGTCATTGGTCAGTTCTGAAGGCATTACAGAAGACTGATGAACATCACTAAACAGCGGTATGGTGAATATGAATGGTTGGCCAATCAACATGATCACATTATCGTAATGAAGAGAAGATACCATTTTTCCAAGTCCATTATATGCGATAACAAAGTCCATGTACGCCAGTCCAATAACATAGTTCTGTCCATTTGACACAATGTGAAGAAAGAAAAATGGGCTAGGAGAAAATGATACAGGTAATTGTCAGGCAATGAGAAAGGGAGAGAAAGAATCAAAAACATAACAAAAAACAAGAAGAAGGGGTCAGTGGCCCCAAAGCAAGGAGCTAGTGATGAGGAAGGAGAAGGAGAAGGAGAGAAATGGTGGAGGAAAGGGGGAGAGGAGAAAAAAGGGGAAGGAGGGGAGGCTACCAAGACCTATGGGATGAAGTCAGGATAGATCTCCATTTGAAACATCAACCACCTGCGCCATTGTTTTTTGAAGACAGGTCCTCTATCTTGGCATGTATAGGTAATTCATTCCATTTTTATAAATGTCATGAATTTGCTCCAGCAGGCTTCCACTGAGGGAAATTTCTGCATGTGCCATAGTCTTGTAAGTGCTTATTTTTAGCGGCTACTATGGAAAGTAAAATCAATTTAATCATTCAGTTTCCCATCTTGTGGGATAGCCATAAGAATTAAGGAGGGTGATAATTCCTCTGGACAATTGAAAATAGTTTTGATTTCCTGTATAACGGCTGACCAGTATGTTTGTATCTTGGCGCACTCTCAAAAAAATGTGAGTATGTGGCTGGGCGATGACCACACCCCCTCCAGCAAACATCCCTCTCTGAGCTCATGAATTTTGCAATTGTTTCTGGAGTTCAGCAGAATATTTGGTTATATGAATATGTATGTATATAGTTTTTTCAATGTATTGTATGGTCTGTCTGTTAACGTGTACAAGCTTTGCATTTGTTGTTCTTGAAAATAATAAACTATAATTTCGAAGAAAAAAAGAACCAGGATCTGCATTTCCAAGAGTACTCATGCCAATATGTGGCTGAGGTGAGACTTAGGACTGGGGATGCAAACTTGGTCCAGGTGTTAAGAGAATGGTTAGTGTGGAGCTCCTGGTTCCATTTCAGGAGAAGAGTTAGTATCCTCTCTGGTGGTTTCCTGCAGTGCTTTATACAGGTATACTATGGGATAGGACCAGGCATCACCTCAAAGGTAAGACTTTAAAATCTGGAATAATTGAAGGGGTTTATCCTGCAGCTGGGGATATTGCCCTGGATGTTTGGAGAGATAGGACTGAATCTGGAGGTATCTATAATGATCTGAGACTGGGAGACCAAATTCAACTTGTAATGTAGAAAAAAGTAAGAATGCCTTTTGAGACGAGTAATTGAAAGACATATTTCAATCCTGCTTGGCTCCACCTCAGAATGGCAAGGACCATTTTGCCAGGAGGATAGTGTGTGTTGTGAGCAAATGCCTGAAGATGGAGGCAAGTGGGGTTTGGTAAGAACCAATGTAGCACTATGAGACACTGGCAAAAAGTTTCCACTGTGTGCCGGTAAAATGTTGTCAGATGGGTAAATTCTGGTGGGAGTACCAAACAGATATTTATCCCAGTTATGAATATTTTTTTAAAGTAAATTCTATTTGTTTCCAGTATGGCTGAAGCAAAGAGGGCACCCAACTACAAATGGTTCTCATGTGAGTGGCTAAGGCATGCCAAATGAAATTAGGTAGATTGACACTGCCCTTATCCCTGGGAAGATGAAAATGGCTCATCTGATCCGAGGAGTTCTCCCTTGCCAGATAAAATGGAATACAGTTTTATCCCATGCCCTAAAATGGGTTTTATCTGGCATTAATGGAAGGGTCTTCAAACAGTAAAGCATTTTTGAAAGAATATTTTGATGAATGACTTCTACCCATTGGAAAAAGCTTATCTGGAGTAAGGACCAGTGGGACAGATCTTCAGATATCTGTTGGGTTAAGGGCTCCATATTTAAGAGTTTGAGATGGGCCAAGTTCTTGGTTATCATTATGCCTAAATGTCAAAATGCCAACTTGTGCCACTTGACTGGGAAGCGTTATTTCAGATGGGGAGAAGGAATGCAATTATATAAGAGCAGCTCCACTTTTTGCAAATTTAATCTGTAACCAGAAATGTTACCAAAAGCAAGCATGACATCCAAGATCATGGGACTAGAGTCTTCTGGCAAGGTAAGGGTCAAAAGTACATCATCAGCAAATAAAGTGATTTTATAATCTTTACCTCCAATGGAATTACTGTTATTGTTGGTTTGTTACAAATTCGAAGGGCCAGAGGCTCCATGTATAGAGCAAAAAGTAGGGAGATAGGGGACAACCTTGTTGTGTGCCTCTCTCCATCTTAATTGGGTCTGATAGTGCTCCACTGACATGGAGATAGGCTTGCATTGACATAGAGATACGTTTCAGGAGATGAATACCTTTTTTTTTATTCTTGTGGGGCACAATTGTTTTAAGAGACATGACAGGGCTCCAAATGAGGAGCTTTCACCCATTTTGGTGTTTATCTTAGTGGGCAAAATTCTGAGAAGCTGGGTTACCTCTGTAATTGACTTCTGGGTCACCATCAGTATTTAAGAAAGCCCTGCTGCGAGAGGGGCATCTGAAATTTTAATTATCTACTACATTGTGCTGCAGAGCTCTCTCCTGGTTGGCAGTTCAGCTTACTCTGCATTTTATTATTAAACTACTCTGCACTCCTCCTGAGCACCAGTTGAGCCCTGTACCTGATACAGGATACAGGAAGAGAGACCAGTAGTTCTTATCTGCAGCCTAAAGAACTACCAGTCTAGTGGGGCTTTTTTGTTTCATTCTTGTGGGGCACCATTGTTTTAATAGACATGCCAGGGCTCCGAATGAGGAGCTTTCACCCACTTGAGTGTTTCTTTTAGTGGGCAAAATTCTGAGGAGCTGGGTGACCTCTGTAATTTACTTCCGGGTCACTATCAGTATTTAAGAAAGCCCTGATGAGCAGGGCACTTGCTGTGCAGCACGTGGAGGAGAAGTAATAGAAGGCCCTAATGTATACGCGTCAGCTAAGGTAGGCCACAGGTACTGATAGCAGGATTATTTTCATTGACTGCACAGCCTCATTATTTAATTCAGTATAGCGTGCCGTTTCATATTATTACCTGTCATATTACACTGTGGCGCACCTCTGCAATTAACGCTTTGTACTAGAAGTGTAATATAAGTTCAGTTCACCAAATGTTTTATTGTTGTGGTGCCCTTGTGGCCCATTACATAATCAGATGCAACATCCTCATAGTGTTGAATTAACATGTCTGAAACCATTATGACTCTTGAAGGGGATGTGGGGATTAAATGAAGTGGATGTCTTATGTACACTATGATGTCGTAGCCCGTCCCCAAACAGTCATACGTATGTGTCAAGGGTAGCAAAAAAAGGACGTAAGGCTCAGCACTTTAGCCTAATTACCCATAACAGATTTGATCCATTAAGCATTGATAATGATGAGCAATCTGGCAGCAGCTCTGTCTGCCCTACCTCCAGTACTTCTAAGGAGAATCATATCTGCAGCAACAATATTGGTCAGGCCTCTTATACAACTGTTTGTTTTTTTTATCATAGAAAATTTTATTGGTTTCCAAAGCTTGAAGGACACCATATACAAGTTTGCAATAACTGTACAGTCCAAAAAGGCCTTACAATACAGTCACATTTTGCATCAGCATATAAGAAAGGGAAAGGGAAAGGGAAACATGAAAAAGAAAACAACAAAAAACTAAGAAAATTCAAGTTATCACAACACTCTGGATACAGTATTAAGAAATATGCTGTTTTGTGAAACCATGTTCTTTTATCAAGTTATACATCTATTGTAAACCAGACATGTCAGACTATCACTGGTTCCGAGAATAACAGATTACACTATCCCTAATACACTAGCCACTCACATATCTACTTTTGATAAACAGAGTCTAATCATGAAAGTATAGTGTAAAAGAGAGGAGATGGAAATAAGGGAGTAGAGGAAGAGAGAAGAGGAAAAGGAAGATATTAGGCTTCAGCATGATGGGATCCATATGGTTGCAATTATATGGGTGCTGGGCTAGATCCTAAGTTGATCATTCACTGCGGTCATGAGAAGAGTACCTTTGATGTTGCAGTTCAGGTAGGGGGGTTCCTAGGTCGGGGAGGTACTGCCTTACATAGAGCCGAGTTAAGATAAGCTTCCCATTTGCTGAAATATGAAGGAAGTCTGCCAGAATTTGCCCAAGATAATCTCTCAAAAATAGCCAGTCTGGCTATGGCTGAGTGCCACAGGGAGATAGAGAGCAGCAGGGGCTGCCTCCAAAACATCAAGAGGAGCCATTTGGCCTCTAGCAAAACCAGCAGTATCCAGTTTTGGTGCCGTATTTTAAGGTGTGCCAGAGGGATCCGGTTCCCCAAAAGCAACATAGGATTGGTCAGATCAATGGGCTACCCCAGTGTACCAGAGCAATCCATAGCTATGGCAGACCAGAAGGGAACAAGGGTTGGGCAGTGCCACAATAAATGTAGAGTGGTAGCTGGACTATGCCCGCATCTCCAGCATTGTGCATGAGAAAGTATCCCCCACTTGTGGAGAACAGCCAGGGTGCGGTACCAACAGAGAAGGATTTTTAATTGAATCAATTGGCTCTTAGCATCCCTGTATGTGGAACGTGCTAAGTGCAAACAGTGGGACCAAGTGTCCTGTGTAAGTGCAAGCCCCAGGTCTTTGCTCCATGTTTCTCTACAGGTAGTCATGCAATCGGGTAGGGCGTCGAGCATAATAGTATAAAATCTGCCAGCCAGACCCCATGAGGTGGATTTAAGGTATAGGGAGGACATCCAGCCCAATCTGGTCTCCGTCATGTTGGTCCAGTCTAAAGACTGCACTGCATCATGAAACTGTAGGAATTTCCAGAAATCTTTGGATTGCAGTGCGTAGTGGGCTTTGAGTTGCTCGAAGGACATAAGCATGGTAGTGTTAGGTATATATAGATCTTGGACATAGTTTATCCCTTTCTTCTCCCACGAGGACCAGTGGAGAGGTTTGTCGTCCACCTTTAAAAGTGGATTGTTCCATAATCTCAGGTACCTAAAAGGGGGAAAAGCACCCTGGTTCCTAGTCCTGGTCACTTTCATAATGTGGAACCATGCTTTCCTGGTCTCAGCCATGACCGGGGAAAGCTGGCACCAAGGGATAGTAGCATTAGTTAGCAGGAGGCTAAGAGGTGTATCTCGCAGGATTTGCCCCCTCTAACTGTACACATGGCACCGATGGAGAGACAAAGGGTATAAACCAGTTGACAGCTTGAGCTGCAATAAAGGACCAGTGTTAACCCTGGAACCAGGGAAGACCCAAGCCCCCATGAGACCAATGGGCTTGTAGTTTAAGGGTGCCCCATCTTGTTTTTTTCCCTTCCCACAGAAAGGATGCAACTAACCTATCCAGTGGACGATAGACTTTGTCTGATAGGGCTATCAGCAGATTATTCAGCAAATATGACACCCTAGGCAATAGTAACATTCTTATGGTAGCAACTTTTCCTAAAAGGGAGAGGTTGAGACGTTTCCATCGAGCAACTTCAATCAACAACTGGTTTAGCAGGGGTGTGAAGTTCTTGGATTCAATCTGCCCCAGTGGAATGGTATATGAATACCCAGATAAGACAGATTGTTAGGCTCCCAAGAGAGCCCCAATCCCTGTATGCAATCTTTGGTACATGCAACATTTAATGGGGTAACACAGGTTTTCTTCTGGTTAACTTGCAGGCCCAAAATGTGGGCAAAGGTCTGTAGAGTATCAAGAATTGGGTGGAGGGATTCACACGGATGGGTGAGCGTAAGAAGAAAGTCATCTGCATACGAACATGTGAGGTAGGAGTGATCCCCTTCCTGGATACCTTCAATAGCCTGATTGGCCTGAAGAACCCTAGTAAGAGGGTCCAATGCCACCAGAAATAAAAGTGGGGACAGAAGACACCCCTGTCTCGTGCCACATTGTAGGAAAAATGGATCAAAGATATCTTCATTTGTAAGAATTCTAGCCATGGGCTTGTTATACAGTACTTGGATCCACTGTCGAAAATATGGGCCCAAACCATAAAGCTTAAGGACCTCATGTAAATAAGGCCATTCCACTGAGTCGAATGCTTTTGCAAAGTGGACTGCAATAGCTGCCATGGGTTTGGGGGAGTGAGTGGCCCACCACTTGAGGTTCGGTACAAGACGAATATTGTCCACTGCCGCTCTGCCCTTGGTAAACCCAGCCTGAGAGGCATGGACTAGAGAGAGTATGATGTCCAGCATTCAATTGGCAAGTATTTTGGCTACAATATTGGTATTCACAGGGATTAATGATATGGGGTGATAGTTTGCACAATTTAACGAATCATCAGATTTCTTAGGAATGAAGGTAATTAGCGCTTCTTGCATCATTGGTGGAAGGGTGCCATTGCTATGAGCCTCCTGCAAGGCTGCGAGCAGTGGGGCACTGACCTCCGAACTGATCAATTGGCAAAGCTCGGTGGTCATACCGTCAAGCCCCGAGGATCTATCCTTGGCCAGTTGAAAGTGCCAGGCTCAACTCTGCTTCCACAAAGGGCTTATCCAATGTGTCCCGCATTACTTCTGAAAGTTGAGGGATGCGTGCTGCAGAGCAGAAATCCTTTAGAAGGCCACCTATCTGATTCTGTGTCAGGGACGTATGTGACTGGTACAACTGCTGATAGAATTCCCTCACACAGGAGTTGATTTGTTTGGGGTCTGACACCACCTGCCCTTTAGCATTTCAGAGGGCATGGATACGTGAGGTGGCTTGCTGCTTTTTCAGCTGGTAGGCCAGCAGCTTCCCACCTTTTTCCCCACTCTCTCAGTGTACATGCTTGGCCTTGGCCATAAGCCACTCAGCCTGTTGATGCATTATTGAGTTTATACGATACTTTAAACCGACTATCTCTCGAAGTTGCTCCCCATCTGGCCTATTAGATGTGGATGCCTTAAATCTGGCCTCCTTGGTTGCCAATTCAGCTTGCAGCCCAACAATCTCCGCCCTCCTCTCCCTATTTTTGTGGGCCGCATATGAAATAATCCACCCCCTGAGGACTGCTTTAAAGGCATCCCAGACCATGGCTGCAGAGGTATCACCCGGCTTATTGGTGACAAAGTAGTCCCGAGACACCTCCTTGACCATACTTTGAAATGCGGGGTCTTTAATCAATAAGGGATTACATCACCATCTGGTGCCCCTAGTTTCATGTCCTTTGGGTGTATATATGCAAGATACTGGGGTGTGGTCCAAGATCAGAATATTGTGTAGTTTGGAGGACACAATTCCCTGAGCCGCAGCCACATTAGCAAGCCAAAAGTCTATGCGACTGTAAGTTGTGTGAGCAGCCGAGAAGAAAGAGTAATCTCTCCCTGTGGGGTAGTCCCTCCGTCAGATGTCAGCCATTTGCCATTCCCTTATTATTTCTTGCAGAATGCCCATTGCCTTGGAGTGAGTTTGCGGGGTGGGTGTGGACTTGTCCAAGAATATGTCAGGGGTGATGTTAATATCTCCCCCTATCATAATGGGGATGTCCTGATGGCCAGCCACAAGAGATTCTATAGCCTGATTCAAATCCAGGAATAGTTCAAGTGAATCCGTATTGGGGTCATATGTATTGGCCAGAACTACATTACCCCCCGGATGCGAGAATCTAACTACCAACCAACGACCTTGTGTATCGGTGACAGCTTTATCTACCGTCCAAGGGCAAGTTTTCTTAACTAGTATGGTGACCCCTTTTGCTTTATTTGGTGCACAGCTGGCAGTTACTGTCCCTACCCATGATTTTTTAAGCCATGTTACAGTCCTTGCAGTAAGCTGCATCTCTTAAAGAAGCGCTATATCCGCCTGCAAGGAGTGTAAGTGTTTAAGTACCACTGCCCTTTTAGTGGGGTGATTCAACCCCTTCACATTCCAAGATATAAGTGTTATCCCCATGCTAAAATACAGCTCCACTGTACCAGAGATTTTAAAAGGATAGGTACTCACCCACAGGCCGCAGGAAGGATAGGACAGGAATAATAGGCAGTATAGCTGATGTGGATTAGATCAGCGAGAGCAGACAAAATGAGTAGACTGAACAACCAAGTGAGTCTGACCTATTATTACTGTAAGAAGAAAGAAGAACACAAACACAGTTTACTGCTAGAAAATTAAAACAGACAGATCTGAAACTAGTAACAATTATACCCACTTTTTTGTAGGTGGAACAAGATAATTATCAACTTGTTAAACAGTAACTGTTGACAGAAACTCTATAGAGAAGATACAAGCAGTATGCTATCGATATTTGGTGTACACACGTTGTTGCGAGTCCTACACTGCAAGCGAGGAAAATCACCCTGCCGTGCTAGCCAAATATCAAATCAAGGGAGGAGGAGTTAAGCCAAATAACATTATATGGCCCATTCCCCAGCCTCGCCAGTCATACATCTGTTGGACCACCTCAAATTAGCAATGAGGTGGGGCATCCAGTTTCGGCGTCAACAGCACCAAAGAAAGGAGGGGTGGGTACATACTCACCAAACTGAAGTTCGGGTTTAAACCCCGGGAATTAATAACAAATGCTATAGGTGGCAGAAACGCCCCCTCTTGAATTCCAAGATGAAGGGAGGGAGGGAGGGAGGTTATTTCCCATTAGATATCAGACCGTCATCAGTAAACGCATATCTAAAATGAGAGCAACACCTGTGTGGTTGCTTAATATCAGAGCGTAAACTGGGGAACCCCAACCACCCCTTACCCCTATGTAATCCCTATAAGGCGCCACTAGTACACCCAAGGGGAATAATGGGGAGGGGGGTGAAATATAAGAAAGGGCCAATAAAGAGAACATACATTGTGCTCAGTCCGGTGGGTTAGCCATTTCAATCAAACCAGTTGCGCCATCCAAATCTGGTGCCAAGGCATTAGCAAAAGGTAGTGGTCCCAGTTTCACTGGGGGTGCAGTAGAAGCGAGGTGCTCATCCAGTTCCAGAGAAGAATCCACCCAGGAGTCCAGAGCTACTTCCATTAGTGCCTCATCCGATACTTCAGTATAGTCCAGCTGGGCCCTAGGGGTCTCATCTTTGGTTTGTTTAGCCGATGGTGCTGCATCTGGACCACTAGCAGCTGTGTCTACGTCACTATAGGAATGCTGCCTTATCCTGGGTGAGTGAGTTCCCCACTGCGAACTATGAGGGGAGGCAGTGTGAAAACCCCAGCGGTTTGTCTCAGAGTCCTCATGATTCCATGACAGGGCTTGTGAAGGGCCAGATTGCCCAGGGGATCTATTTGGTAGAGGGACAGACCAACTAGGATGTTGGTCCCTCTGTGGGCCATCCCCGTGCATTTGGTTTCCCCTGTTCTGATCTTTTTGTCCTGGATGCCAAAGCTTTCTGGGAGATGAAGTCTTCAGGGACAAACTGGGCCAGTGCTTAGATGCCCATCTCTCCACCTCATTAGGGGTCTCTGCTACTATCTCTTTTCCATCCTTGGACACATACAGGTAGGCTAGCTGGCAAAAGCCTATTTAAAATTGTGTTGAGCCAAAATATTTTTGATTGAATTGAAGGCCTTCCGACAAGCAGCCACCTTAGCTGAAAAATATCTGAAGAATGAGACTGACACCTCACCAAACTACTTCTCCCTAATCCATGGCTGCCCTTAACACCCTTTCCTTTGTGGAGTATCTGAGGAGATAGGCAATTATCGGTCTTGGAGCAGAGTTTACTGGCTGAGGGCCTCTGGGGATCCGGTGAACCCTTTTGACATCAATCGGGCCATGCCATCTTTCCCCCAGCATTTTGGGGATTTCTTCATTCAGAAAATGCTCAGTGTTAGTGCCCTCTGACCCTTCTGGAATCCCTATAATTCTAATATATTATTCCTTCTTCCATGATTTTCTTGATCTTCGGCTCTACGCCATAGAGTAGCCAGTCTGTTCTCGTGCTCCTGCAGCTTTTGTAGGATTTTGACTTGGTTCGCTTCCAGACCCTCAGCTTTTTGTTCCACAATGTTCATTTTATCGTTAAGGACACATACCTCGGTGACCATGCCTGTCAAAGTGGACGATATAGAGTCGACCCTGGACAGCAGAGTTTCAAGTAGGGTCGTTATGTGTAGGAGCGAGCTGCTTACTTCAGATGTCTGAATAGGGGGCTCTGAGGTCTGAGCCATCGGGATTCCAACCTGCGGCATGGAGGATGCCATGTGTGGGTGGGATCCAATCGGAGCTAATGCCCTTGTAGCCAAATTAAAATGTCCTTGAGTGGACCGGGTTGCATACAAGTCTTAGAGGATGCCTGCCCTCAGGATCTCTGGTAAGCTCCCTCTCTCGTCTGGGAGGTTGAAGGCCCAATTTGATCTCGGGCGAGTCGCGTAGTGGACCAGCGCTATCAGGCAAAGGACTGCATCCTGATTGCAAAGGTTACCTTGCCAATTAGACCGCGGGAAGCTATGGGGGAACTGTAGGGAAAATTAAGCAAAGGCTGGCCCTGGATGCATTCGTTGTTGCCCAGATTCGCTTGGCTGGGGAACGAGCTGTGGGTTCAGGCAACCATCTTCTTCAGTGTCCAAGCCACACCCCCCCCTTATACAACTGTTAACACTCCACCCCTACCTCCTAATTGTGTAACTCCACTTGTGGACATCCCATTTGATACTGTATCAGGTGTTGAAAATAACCCAGAAGAAATGGATATCAATTCTGACTCTGAAACTCTTATCCACCCACAGCAAAGACAACTTTTTATCTTAGGCGATTCCTTAATAAAACACCTCGACAGGGCAATTTGCAATCAAGATAAAGTAAACCAGAGGGGGCACTGTGGAGCATACCAACAGACCAGGTGTACTATAGCTCAGCTCAGTGTTTCCAGAAATTTGAAATATAAATTTTGCATTAAAGCTACTTTCAATTGTGGAACCAGTTACTGAATTGGACAGTGGGCTTCATTCTGAGCACTTTGGTATTAAAATTGTTTAATGGGGTGCATGCAAAAGGCTAGCGAGAGTGACAACAAAAATCCTTCTGTGGTGGACGCACAGGCCACTTCCACCTCCACGCTACTTGTGACGGGGCCCGAACCTCCATGGAAAGCATTGCAATCCTCAATGCAAGCAATCAACTTGAAAATGAGGTCGATCTTGCAGCGTTTTGACGAGCAGGATACCAAACTAGAAGTTGCCTCAAGTACAGCTGTCTCAGCAGAGAAGATCGCTACACAAGCCTTAACTGCAACCTCTAAACTGGTACAGGAGAACTCACAGCTGCGGTACTGACTAGAGGCCTTGGAGAATGCAAGTTGGGCTTCCCAAGTTAGACTGATCGGACTCCGGGAGGGAAGTGAAGAGGACAATCTTGTGGTATTCCTGCAGTCCTGGCTTCCTGGTTCTCTAAGCATTAATTTGGATCTACTATCTGGTCAAATACATGAAGCCTACTGAATTTCCCACGAAATGCAGGGTCTCAGGCTGAAGCTCCCGGTACAGTTTTGATTGTGATGGCCAGCGCGAGGAACCGGGATCTACTTCTGCAGGCTGCAAGGTCCATGGACTATCTCAACTATAACGGGGCCACGGTACACTTGTTTCTGAACCTCTCCTATGCTACGAGATGTGTAGAAAATGATTTGATGGAGTCTGAGCCAGACTTAGAACCCTCGGGTAACACACTCTTTGCTGATGCCAGCTTGACTCTGTGGTCATTACGGAAGGAAGACTTTCCAATATACGAACCCTTATGAAGCCTGGAAAAAAGCTGAATCTACTGTTAAAGAGTTCGGTGCTAGAGGAGCTGAACAACAAGAGAAATCGGAGGATGAGACCTGATCTGAATTGTTAAAAGTACCTTATTTTGCTTCCTTATGGCGCTTGCTGCTAGTTTAGCAATTTGGTTATTTAAAGTTCATGATGTTACTGCCCATGTTTTATCTCATAACCAGTACTTGACCTGTTGAAAAAGATTGTTTTATATCTTTTGCCTGCATTGTTTTAAGGGGAAATACTGGTTCTGCAAGTAGAGAGTGGCTGGGATATCCTTATATCCTTTTTCCAAGTACCAGTTTGGATCGTATGGGTTTAAGCTATTATGTGCTTCCATTCTAAGAATTTTATATTCGGTTTTGGGGTCATTTCAACACTTTGTGTTGTGTTAACTTTCTGAACTTTTAAATTTTAGGACTGACTACCAAAAGTCTTTGTGGGGTGAAGCAGATGTTGGAAAAACCTTTATTTTCTTGTTTATATAATAAGGAATACCCTCAATTACCTTAAACCAGATTGCATAGGCTATACTAGTCTGTTACATTGAATGCATATGAGATGTACTTATTGTGATGCCTTACATGAGTGTAATGTAAGTTATTGCTTATGATAAATCTACAATAAATACAAAGTTCCAAAAAAAAGATTAAGTAAACTGAACTTGGTCTAGTTTCAGAGGGGCAAACATTTCAGAGATAACTACAATGACTGATGATATCCTGTATGATTGCAGGGAATGACCTCTGGTCATCATGCATGTTGGTGCTAGTAATATAAATCACTACACGATTCATGAACTCAAACAATATTTTGTTGCACTATCAAATACATTAGTAGATAAGAGATGCGAAGTATGCATTTCTGAAATACTCCCTATCCCCAGGGCTTTTGAACATCATACTCAAAATATTAAATTATCAACAATTGGCTTAGAAAATGGTGTTTAAAACTAGATCTAACCTGTATTGCCCATTGGGAGGATTTCACTGACAGGTATGAACTGTTTTGTTGGGATGGACTGCATTTGAGCAGAAGGGGTAGCACCCTATTGGGTAAGCACGTAACAGCTACAAATGAATGCCATTTAAACTAAATACACAGGGGGAGAAACGAGGACTGCCCGCCTCTCTTAAAAATTCCAGTACCTGCAAAACTCACACTTAATATTCATGTAGTTTAATGCAAGGTGTCTTAATAATAAATTAGATGAGCTAAAACTGAGGCTCAGTCTGGATAACATAAATATCATATCCATTTCTGAAACATGGGGGGGATGATAAAGCTTCCTGAGAAATCACAGTACCAAGCTATAGCATGCACATACTCAATTACCAGTCCAGAAAAGGGGGAGGCATAGCCTTACTTGTTAATAGTGACATTAATACAATTGATGTCACAGACAAAATTAAATCCAATGGCAAAGATACTGAATCCTTATAGGTAATGCTGTTTTTTGAGGATTCCGCACCATTAATTATAGGTACATGCTATCGTCCTCCAAATTCTCCAAATGAAACCTCTGATGCTATGTTATTGGAAATTGAATAAGCATGTGAATTAGGTTATACTATGGTTATGGGAGACTTTTAATTTAGGGGAAATCAACTGGAATAATCTTACTGCAACTTCAAGCAATGGAAAAAAGATCCTGTCAGCCTGTAGTCAGCTACAATTAAACAATGTATTCAATCACACACTAGGGGAGACAGGATCTTAGATCTTGTTCTTTGTAATGAACATCTGAGCCTCAATAAAATCTCCATCAAATTCCCAGTTGGCAATAGTGATCATAACACCATAAAGTCTGGACGACCAAATAATTACTCCTGCAGTGCAGGTATAACCAGAATTTATTTCTATGACAAGGTTAATATCACTGAACATTGGTTCTGTGTGATAACGGTGAAAGCCTAAAGGCGTTTGTCATTATCAAGAAATCAAAAGTGCTGAAAATGTTTTTTGGCACTCTGATACCCCAGTGCACAGAAAAATGGTGCGGGGACTTACTTTACAATGTTTTGAGCTCGCACCCCCCTACTAAAGGGGTGC
Source organism: Neoceratodus forsteri (assembly GCA_016271365.2). Taxonomy (NCBI): domain Eukaryota; kingdom Metazoa; phylum Chordata; order Ceratodontiformes; family Ceratodontidae; genus Neoceratodus; species Neoceratodus forsteri. The sequence continues at coordinate 606,595,467 of CM057459.1, forward strand.
ATGTTGAGGTGAAAACATAAAAAATAATAAAAGATTAAGGTGGGGCATCACAAAAATGCACCAGCACCTGGACCCGAACCCAGTACCCTGCCGACTAGCACTGGCAACCCACCCACCATGCCACGGGGTCAGCTCAGCAACCCACTGTGGCACAACCCTCACATCCCCTCCCACTCCTCACTGTGCCTGCTTCCTCTCCTCTACACATGTATGTATAACAACATCCTGTGGCTATATTCACTGCCCCCCAATACAGCCTCCCTACCCTACCATATCCCTTGAGGGATGTGCTGGACAGCGGGTGGCCATTATTGTCCCCAGCGCCCTAATCACGGGATACCCTGAATATTATTCTTCCCTATGTTCCACTGTTGTTAACATTGTAACTATGCCCAGGTCCATCTTGAAACTGAATTCTTCACAATGATGTTTTGCTTGGCTAAATAAAGATTGATTGATTGAAAATGAACAATTGACAATATTAATTGGAATTCGGTTTCTAAAACTCATTCTATTAATTATTATTGGGATTTCCTTAAAAACTCCTTCAAGGACCTTAGGGACAAACATATACCCTTTAGATAAAAATTTAAAAACTCAAAACATTCTCCAAAATGGATGGACAAATCAATAAAAAGACTGATCAAAAAGAAAATGAACAATATAGCACTTTTCTTAAATCTAGAATTGGACATCTTATCACAAAACTCAGAGAAAAAATGTAAATCTAAAATACAGAAAGCTAAAACTAAGTGTGAGTACCGCCTAGCTAACTCTGCCAACAAAACAAATGGCAAGCACCTCTACTCTTATATAAACTCTCTTAAAAAAACAGTCTGTCAGGTAGGACCGTTACTAGTTAACAGTGAATTAGTACATAATTCAAAAAAATATGGCTGATACTTTCATCAGAAGTTCTGCTAAATCTTTAGTAGTCATCAAATAATAATCTGCCACACCTATCGAAGCAGTGATGGCCACATCACTATATTTGAAGACAGCATAAGTAAAAAACTATTATCCCAGAAGGATAAAACCTGCCCCGCCCTGACAATATTGCAGGACAATTACTATATCTATTAGCTGATTATTTAGTCCATTCCTTGAGGTTACTATTTGAAGGCTGCCTATCCAATATTTGTGTGCCAGAGGAATGGAAAAAGGTGCATGTGATTCTCATACACAAAAAAAGGCCCAAAATCCAACTGGGAAAACTATAGACCAAACAACCTTACTTCCTCTATCTGTAAAACTCTAGAAAGCCTGATTAAAGACATGATCACACCTGTCCTAGATAGTCATGACCTTGAGCAGCGTGGCTTTAAAAAAGGCAGAGGGAGTCTAACAAATCTCATGTGTTTCTATGAAACAATTAGTTACCAGCTAGACAACAGAGCACCCTGTGATATTATTTTTATTGACTTCAGTAAGGCCTGCGATGTCATGCCCCATTGGGCCCTCACTACTAAACTTCACAAATTTAATATTAACATAAATATTATTAACTGGATAAGCAACTGGCTCCACAATAGAACATAAAGAGTCTTAAATAATGGAAATAATGGGCACCTATCTAAAGTGGGTCAAGTCACTAGGGGGGTCCCGCAGGGCTCTGTTTTGGGCCCTTGTCTATTTCAAGCATTCGTATCAGACATGACTAGGAACTGCATCCCAGCCTCCATAAAATATGCAGATGATATGAAAATTGGTGGCCCATGCGCCATCATGGACCAAGCTCTTACTATTAAAAATGATTTGGATAAAATTACTACCTTGGTTAATACTTGGGGTATGAAACTAAATACAAACAAGTGCAAAGTCATGCACTTAGGTTCACTTAATCCCCTAGTTACATATGTCCTTGGTGACTCCTCCTTGAACATAACCACTGATGAAAAAGACCTTGGTATAATCATTTCTAATGACTTAGGACACTCTAAACTGATAGAAGAAGCAGTTAATAAAACAACTATAGTGATCTGTTTGATAAAACGTATTATACAATGGCAAGAAAGAATCTTGGACTGTGATTGGTCAGTTTGGGGCTGGACCCATGGCGTTATCCCAGCACGTTGCCACAAGTCTAGTCTCACCCTCACTGTGAACCACTGCAGATGAGCTTTCTATGGAGCATTTGATTGATTTTTTTATGGCAGAGCATTTGAGTGATTATTTCATCTCTTAAAAACAAAAAATATTTTTCCACACAAAAATATCTTTAAAATTATTTTTTTATTCTGTATAACAATGAGCCATTGTATAATAGGAATAATGCATGACAGGGTCAGTGTCGTTTGGGATAACGCCATGCCTGGGGCATTGGATGCACTCTGCCTGCGGCCTCGTGCCCAAACCCCCCCCCAGAAGTGGCATTATCCCAGCATGACACACACCTTGTCGTGCATTATTCCTTGAATATCAAATCTAGGGATCCAAAAGTCATGATGCCCCTGTATAGAGAATATGTAAGGCCACATCTTGAACACACCTTCCAGCTCTGGTGCCCATTTAAAAAATCAGACTGTAACCTTTTAGAAAAAGTCCAAAGAAAATACACCAAACATATACATGGACTTTATAACGAGTCATATGAAAACAGACTTAATATCTTAAATCTCATGATGTTGACAACATGCCGTCTTATGGGTGCTCTCCTCTTTCTGTCTGATATTGTTCAGGACCCTTATTTAATAACAGAACTAGGCCTTGAATTTAAAAATAATGGCTGTAACACCAGAGGATAGCCTCTTCAATTGACTGGGAAACATTTTAATCATATTAGCAGAAAATTATTCTTTACTTTAATAATTATAAACCCATGGAACAAACTTCTAGATATAATCATCAACAACACTAAAGCAGAATTCAAAAAACAGCTTGACAATTTATTACTCTCTGGGCATACGCTAGAATATTACACATCACAATTATACAGGAGCACTTATGGGCTAAATCAGCCTCCTCGCTCCTAACCTACCTTAGTATGAACCTTAGTGTTAGTAGTATGAAGTTGACAGAGTGGCCCACAGTAAATGCCAGGCTGCCCTGTTGAACACCTTCTCTGCATCCAACTCAATAAGGTTATGGGGATCCGACAGGTACAAGCATGATCCAGCAGCAACAGGGTACACCTGACATTGTCGAGAGCTTGCCTAGAGTGGACAAAGCCCACTTGATCTGGATCAATAAGAAGGTAAAAAGGACTCGAGTATTTTGGCCAAGATAGACATAAAAATGTTATAATCATAGTTAAGGATGGAAATAGGTTGGTAGGAGGAGGCATACCAAGGATCTTTGTGTGGTTTTGGGAGAGCAGATAGTAAAACGTACCACCGGGGGATCCCTTGTAGTATGGCTTGAAAGGTAGTAAGGAGTTATGGTATTAACAATTGCTGAATGAACTTTGCTGGATAGTCATCTGGGCCAGGAGCGTTATGTGTTTAGAGTCCTGGATCAGGTAAAGAATCTCAGCCCCCAAGATTGGAGACATTAATCTCTGTGCTGTCTCTTAGGTAATGGCAAGTCACAAAAAAATTCTTGCAACTGGGCAGTGGAGGGGGAGCAATCAGTGATATAGAGCTTTTGATAGAACTCTGCCAACACTTTCCTGACCTCCAAGGGATGTGTGAGCAGAGAGCTGATTTCTACATCAAAGATTTGAGGGATCAGGGCCTGCACATATCTACCCCTGAGCTTTTTGGCCAGGTTGTGGTCATCTCGAGCTCCACCTTCATAAAGATAATGTTTCGGTACAGGAGTGTTTGCTCCACTTTTGAATCGAGGATCTTTTGGTTTTCCTGCACAATAGTGTTGATCTAAGGGTGAACTGAGAGGTCACCTTGTTATAGAAAGGTTTGGAGGGTGGAAAGAGTTTGCTGAAGTTTGGAGAAACATTTTTCCCATTCTTTCTTCTTCCACGTAGAGTAGGCAATAATTTCTCCCGAGAACAGTTTTGACTGTATTCCAAGGGATAGTGGCCTCAATGTCTTGGTAAAGATTATCACTGAATATTTGTGGAACCCAATCTTCAACTAGTTGTACAAAAGACGGGTCTCAGAGGAGAGATAGGTTCAGTCTCCAATGGGTTCTTCAGAAAGGGTACGCTAGGTTGAGTTTGGTGATCATTGGAGTATGGTCAGACAGGATAGTCGGACCATGAAAGATGTCCTGTACAGAATCCAGGTGTTCAGCCATTGTGAATAGTCATTTAATTTTCATTTTTTATTTCTTACCAGGAAATAGTCTGGACACTGCCCTTTTTCAGCCATGCCTGACATATGGAGCATTATGTATGTAATACAATACAAAACAATACAGCTAATGACAACAACATTTAGTACATTTACACAAATTTTCAGTATATAAAAGTTTGTAAAACATTTATTTAAAATGTAAAACACTATTTGCTTCACTGATCAATTTTCCGTTCCAATTTAATAGGGGTGGTGCATACCATGTTAGTGAAGTTTGGCTCATGAGCCAGTTCTAGGGGAGTAATGAGTGAACACACCCCGAATTGGAAAGGTATGCCTCTGTATATCTATTAGTCCTATGTGGACCAGCCATGCAAGTATTTTTGTTCTGTATTGGGTAACATCAGTGGCATCTAATGAAGGAGAGATAGTGACATTTGGTTCACCACCTATTATGAGCTGACCTTAAAGATTTGGCAATAAATGGTTAAAAAAGGTCTAGGTTGCCTTCTTATCAGAGCCTGGGAGTAAACAGATGCGCACTGGCATGATATGATATGATAAAATTTATTTTTAAACAGGAAAACATTTGTTGGGATGTAAGTCCTGTAATTAAAAACACACATTATAACATAGAAACATAGAATTTGATGGCAGATAAGGACAGCTTGGCCCACCTAGTCTGCTCATTTCCCTACCTGATGGAAAAGCTGCATATTCTAGTTAATCAACAGCTTACTTCCTCCTACCCCCCCACTAGAATTGCCTTATGCCTGTCCCATGCATTCTTGAATTCCCCCACTGTTCCTGACTCCACAACCTCCTCAGGAAGGCTATTCTATGCATCCACAACCCTCTCTGTGAAAAAATACTTTCTAACATTACCTCTGAGCCGTCCCCCTCTTTCTTTGAATTGTGCCCCTTGTTCTTGCACATCTCTTCTTCTGAAAGATGCTACCCTCTTGTACTTTGTTAATTCCTTTGAAATACTTGAAAGTTTCTATCATGTCCCCCCCTCTCCTTCCTTTCCTCAAGGGTATACATATTAAGCAGCTTTTGTCTCTCCTGATATGTCTTCTAGTGCAGATCCTGCACCATTTTGGTTGCCATCCTCTGAACAGCCTCCACTCTGCCTATGTCTTTGCGGAGATGAGGTCTCCAGAATTGCAAGCAGTACTCCAGATGGGGTCTCACTAACTGTCTGTACAGAGGGATAACAACTTCCTGTTTTCTACTGTTGATGTCTCTCCCTATGCATCCCAGTATCCCCCCAGCCCTCCATACTGCCTTCTCACATTGCTTGCCCACCTTTAGATCATCTGATATAATTACTCCTAGGTCTCTTTTGATTTTTGTTGCTGTTATTAACTCACCCCCATTGTGTACTCTTCCCCTGGGTTTTTGTTTCCCAGATGCATTACCTTGCACTTCTTTGCACTGAATCTGAGCTGCCACATATTTGACCATTCCTCCAACCTTGCCAAGTCCCTTTTCATCCTTTCCACCCCACCATGTGTATCAACCTTGTTGCAGATCTTTATGTCATCTGCAAAGAGACATAACTTTCCTTCCAGGTGCTCTCCAATGTCACTTATAAAGACATTAAAGAGCACCTGTCCCAATACCGAACCCTGCGGTTCCCCGCTAGTTACCCTCCTTTCTTTACTGTGGACTTCATTTACTATTACCCTTTGCGACCTCTTGTCCAGCCAGTTTTTTATCCAGGCTACTACCTTGGGACTCACTCCAAGGCTGGCTAACTTGTATATTAATCGTTTGAGTGAGACTGTGTCAAATGCCTTGCTAAAATCTAGGTAGGCCATATCCACAGCCCCTCCCTGGTCTACTACTTTGGTCACCCAGTCAAAGAAATATATTAGGTTGGTCTGACATGACCTTCCTGCTGTGAAACCATGCTGCCTTGGGTCCTGTGCCCCACTGGCCTCTAGGTACTCAACAGTTCTTTCCTTCAGAAGTGATTCCATCATTTTTCCTACCACTGAAGTCAAACTAACTGGTCTGTAGTTTCCTGCCTCTGTCCTGCTCCCACTTTTGTGAAGTGAAATCACATTTGTCCTCCTCCAGTCCTCAGGTACTACCCCATCTTCCCATGATTTGTTAAAGAGAGTAGTCAGTGGTGTTACTAGTTCTACCCTTAGTTCTTTTAGAATTCTTGGGTGAATCCCATCAGGCCCCATTGTTTTGTCCCCCCTCAGTTTCAAGAGTTCTTTCAAGACCCTTTCTTCTGTGAATGGACTGGTATCAACCCTCTTATTCAGAGTTTCTCTCTTGTTTGGTTTAGGTACCTCCCCTCCTCTTCCGTTGTGAATACTGAGCAAAAATATTTGTTCAGTATCCCTGCTTTTTCACTGTCACCCTCTGCCCACATTCCCTACCCCTTTATTAAGTCTCTGTATCCCTCCCTTGGTCTTTCTTCTCTCCCTAATGTACCTATAAAAGGTTTTATCCCCCTTCTTAACAGAGCTGGCTATCCTCTTCCTCAGTTTGTCCCCTTGCTATTCTGACCACCTTCCCTGCCTCCTTCTGCTTTAACTGATAAAGTTCTCTGTCCTGCTCCTTCTGTTTCCTTATATTTCCTGAATACTATCCTTTTCTCCTTAACTGTCCCTGCCACCTCTTTTGAGAACCATAGTGGTTTTTTCCTTTGTTTTGTTTTGTTGATTTGCTTTACACAAAGGCTTGTTGCCTCTGCGATGGCTGTTTTGATTATTCCCCATTGTTCCTCCACCCCTTCTTCTTGCCTGTTTGCTAGTGCTTTTCTGAGGCACTCTTTCATTTTCACCAAAGTCAGCCTTCCTAAAGTCCAATACTCTTGTTTTTGTATGGCTTGACTCTATGGCTGTGTTTATTGTGAACCACACTGTTTGGTGGTCACTTGTTCCCAGATGGCTACCCACTTCTAAATCTGAGATCCTTTCTCCTTCCCCATTTGAGTGTACCAGGTCTAAGATTGTTCCCTCCTGATTGGGTTCCAACACTAGCTTTCTGAGGTATGCCCCCTGTATGGCATCAAGAATGACCCTGCTCTTGGATGTGCCTGCAGCAAAGGTACTCCAGTTAACATCTGGCATATTCAGGTCCCCCATCAACAATATCTCCCCTATTTCTGCCATTTTAAGGATGCCTTCTATCATTTTCTTGTCCATTTCCTCCCCCTGAGATGGGGGTCTGTACACACCCCCATGCAGAAAGTGGTGCCATTTCCTGTCTCCAGAGTGACCCATAGTGACCCATCAACTTCCTGTTTACTCTTTAGTTCTGTTGCTTTAATCCTTTCCCTTAAATAGAGAGCTACTCCTCCTTCTCTTTAACCCACCCTGTCCCTCCTGTAGACTGTGTATCCTGGTATGTTGACATCCCAGTCATGGTTCTCTGTGTACCATGTTTCAGTGACTGCCACAATATCCAGGCATCCCACTTTCATCAAGGCCACTAGTTCAGGAAGCTTGTTGCACAGACTGTGGGCATTGGTACTCATCACCTTCCATTTATTTTTTATGGCCTTACCCCTTTTAGCCCCATCCCTGTCCTTACTGCCTTTTTCTGTATTTACCCCGTCCTGCTCCCTACTGACTTCTCTACCTTAGTGTTTACCTCTCTAACTACTATGTTTTGTGGGATTTCCCTGCTCCATTTCAGTGCCTCCCCCCTTGGCTAGTTTAAATGCTTGCCAATGAAGCATTTAAACCTGTCACCTAGGATCCTGGTTCCCCCGGACAGATGCAGACCATCGTGCCAGTATAAGCCTGCATCCCTCAAGGTGGCTCCTCAGTCCCCAGTGAAGCCAAAACCCTGAGCCTCACACCAGTTTTTCAACCATTCATTGAATTCCATGGTACAGAATACCCTAGCATCATCCTTGCCATAGGCAGGCAGCACCTCTGATAAGGTTACTGTACATGCTACTTGTCTAAGGCACCTCCACAACTCCACAAACTCCTCTTACACTGCTCTGATCCCATTCACAACCAGGTAATTTGTCCCTAGGTGGACTATGACATCCAGCTCCCACCCTCGTGCAGCTACTCTCGTGATCCTGAGGATTCGCTTCCTGTTCCTCCATGCCGTGGAGCCAGGCAGGCACCTTACCTCCCTATCCCCTTCCTCCCCCACTCCTACCTCCCTAATCATTGAGTCCCCCACTAGGAGTTGTTTCCTTCCCCTGTGGGGTCTCATGCCACCCTTCTGTGGGTCTCCTTTGTGGAGGTTCCCAGCATCCTCCTTGGTCTCCACTGCAGGTGCCTCCATAGAAGAACCAATCTTTGCCAGAACAGCATATGAATTGTCGAGAGGTACAACTGGAGGGATGCACCTCTATTCCACCACCCTCTCTGTCCCTGCACCCACCTGCATCCAACCGCTCCTCTTTCTTGGCAACCTCTGAGGTAACGGTGGTGGCCCTGGTGGTCCCTGGGTGGGGGAAGAGGTATCATGAATCCTAGCCAGGTCAGCCTGGAGATGGGCAACCTCCTCCCTCAGACCAGAGAGGTGTCTGCAAACAGGGCAGCATCACAGCCTCCAGAATGTCTCCCAGAAGACCACTGCCCTACAGCCTTTGCACTGCACCACTCGCATCTTGACTTATTTTGTGTCCCCTCTCCTGTTGCTTTGTATGCTTACTGTCTCCTCCCTCTATGTATTTTTACACTTACTTTCCTATTGCCTATGTGCCCTTTCAACTCTCACCCTTCCTGTTCTGGGATAGGGACTTCCTGTAGTCTTCAGTAGTCTCCTTCTTCCGTGCTTGGATTCAGACCTCTAGCAGCCGGGGGGGGAGGGGGGAGAGCTATTTTTTTAAGTTCCTTCAAGGTTGATGAAACTAATGTGTCTCAGTGATCCTTCCCTTCCTACTGCCAAACAGGAAGTTCCTGTTGTCAGTCAAATCTGGTGGCTATAAAAGTAAAACTGGCTTAGGATGGGAGAGTGGAGGGGTGGGAAGGAGGGCAATTAGTAAAAAGTCTGTAGTTCTAGACTGCTGTTTCTTGCTCTGAAACCAAAGTTCTCCTCTGTCAAAAACAGCAGGAAGCTGTAATTGGAGACACCTGCTTTTGTACTCCTAAGCTCCTAAGCCACACCCCCAATTAGATTCACTCTCTGCTCCTGACTCAGTAAATTAAGCTGATACAGCCCCCTTCCTCAGAGAAACACACAGTGACTTTCTTCTTTTTTTTTACTTAAATGAGACCCCCTTCTTCTAATAAAGTATCTGCTTAATCCAAACAGGTACTGACTCCTGCTGAGACAGAAGTAATTTAACATTACAAAACAACTGATATAAATGACCTTCAATAGACCATATAACAACACATAACTAAAAACATGTACAAGAAGTCCATAAATAATCAAACAAAATAATTTTAAATCTGGAGAGGCTTGTAACAGTCTTTAGTTCATCTGACAACTTATTCCAGCTATTCGTTATACTATTTTGAAGTGTTTTATCTCCTAACCTATTAAAACTTCTGTGCATAGGGATTCGATTTGATGAATTTCTTGTCTCAATTTGTTGCCCACATACAATTTCTTGTTTCACCTGGTTAAGTAGTGGATGGTTATATTTTTTATTTAATATCTTATGGCATGTAACAAGCCATGTATAACTTCTGTGGGCCTCTGGTTGGAGCCATTTCACATTTTTATAAACTACACAATGATGAGGCTTATTTCTACTACCAGTAGTGAATTTACCAATTCTATAATAAGTTTGATTTTTTTTAATGCTAACTGGGCTGAATTCATATAAATAATAGAACCATATTCCAGTACTGGAAGAAGCATTTGCTTAGCCAACCTTTCTCTAACAACTAAAGATAAACTACCAGCTACTCTTCTGAGTGTCCCAAGTCTTTGATTTACTTTTTCTGTCTGCATAGATATGTGCTCAGCATGTGTCATCCCAAAATCTACCTGGAAACCTAAATACCTATAACTAGATAAATTATTTATGACACTTCCATCTTGCAAGTGGAGTTGCATCTCATTCCCAGTCCTTCTAAAGCAACCCACAGTAAATAAGATACTCTGTGTCTTCTTTGCGTTGAGGAGTAAGCCTGAGCTGTGCATCCACTTCTCCATCTGTAGTAAATCAGTCTGCAGTCTAAATTCCATGGTTTCAAAATTATCTGCAGAAGTCACCAACACTATATCATCAGCGTATAATTTTATTGCACTGTATTTTATCATTTGGACAAGGCTGTTAACATAAATATTGAACAGCAGTAGGCCCAGGATCGAGCCCTGGGGAACACCGCCAGTTTAGTTCCCCAAGGCTCGATACTGATGGTCCACACACTACACATACTCCAGCTTACACAGCCAATGCTCCCTCACTGCCTAATCTCAGCTCACTGTCTGGAAGCCTTGCCCTACCTATTACCACAAGCTCCTCAGGTCAATCTGCTCTCTTTCTCAGGAAGGGCATGTTATCTAGACCAAATATTGATAAGTCTGTTACGTCAAAACTGCTCCTTGTCATCCTGTAACTTTTCTCTCATTGTACTGCTGCTGGTATCCCTAGGCTACTTCAATTACCATTGTTAGGTTACCATAAGTAAGCTTCTGTCTATTTGTTGTCTATTGATGCTTGTACAGTATATTTAAATTGTATATTACATCTACTGCTTGTAATCTATGTACAGCCACCTTGTGGTCCAGGTCATGACTGAAAATGGTCCTCTGGATCAGCTCACCTACCTGGTTACCAAAAACATAAATAAATAAATAAATAAATAAATACATTGTTTACGATTGGCTAAGTATGACTTCATCCAGCGAAGTGGTACCTCCTGTACCCCAACCTCACCTAACATCTCTAGGAGTCTCCCATGTTGGACCAAATCAAAGGCCTTGCTAAGATCAATGAACACTGCCATGGTACTAATTCCTTGGTTTAGTGAAGATACCACCAGATTATTGAAGTCCGTCAGGGCAGTGTTCATGGATCTTCCTTTTCTGAAACCATGTTGTTTCTCTGTTAGTATTCCATTTGTTTCTAAGTAATGGCTAAGCTGAGAATGCACTTTTCATTCTAATATTTTTGACAAAATCAGTAAAAGAGTTATTGGCTTATAGTTTGAGGGGGCAATATTATCTCCACCTTTGAAAATGGGTATAACTTTCCCTATTTTCCATATTTCCGGGGCAGTGGAGCTACTCAAGCTCCAGTTGTATAGATGGGTTATAATAGGGGCAAGTGTTTTAACTCCCACCTTTAAAAATCTTGCTTCTAACCCATCTACACTCCCTGCTTTATCTGTATTTAAATGTTGCAATTCCCTTTCTATTTCCTTAATTTGTATTTTTTCCAAACTAAATTTTGCTTCCTGGTTATCCTTCTTTGATTTTTTTATATTCTCAGCTATTTCCATTACAGAAACATCAGCTGATTTTACTGTGGGTTTTGTAATTTTCAAGTCAGGAAAGTCCAAAAAATATGAATTAAATATGTTAACCACTTCCATAGAATTGGTCGCAATCTGCCCCCCTTGTAGTAAATTTATTGTATTTGTAGTCCTATTTGGAGTTTTAAATCTGAAATATATTTCCAAAAGTGCTTAGAATCAGAAGCATTATTTATTTTAAGTGGTACCTAGTTCTTACATTTCTTCCTCCAATCCTTAAAATTGTCCCAATCTTCCCTATTCTTTGTTTTTCTAGCTTTCTTCCATACTCTATATCTTATTCTTAAGTGCTTCTTTAGCCTATCAGTGATCCAGGGGTCTTCTTTACTGTTCCTTTTTTTCTGTATTAAGGGGGCATGGTTTTGCATTATATTCATTAGGGTTTCATTGAATTCCTGTACAGCCAAGTCAATTTCAGGGATTAAATACACTCTCTCTCAGTTACAATTTCTTAGATGGTTCCTGAAAAGTACTTCATTGAACCCCTTAAAATCTTTGACCCGGTATGTACTTGCCTGTTGGGTTGTGGAATTTTGCATATCAATATTACAAATTATAGGGTTATGATCTCCTAGGTTTAATGGCAATACATCTCAACTTTTTATCCCTAAATGCTGTGATATAAAGAATAGGTCCAAAACTGAACCTTGTTCACTATTATTAGTAAATCTAGTAGGTTTTTGAATAATTTGATTTAACTCTAATGCTGAAAAACTATTTATTAACTTTTTGCCCCTAGTCTGTTGCCAATTTGCATTAAAGTCCCCTGTCAGAATTGTTTGTTTGTCTTTTATTTTTTCCATTATTAAGTCTGCCAATGTATCAAACAATTTACATTTTGCTTTAGGGGGCACATAAAAAACATCCTCCACTAACTTCACAGTAAGCAATTCTATCATCAAACAATCAATTCCTTCCATATTTGTGGCTAATAATGTCTGATAAGGGCCAAGACTGTCTTCAATATATAACATTACCCAACCCCCCTCTTTCCCCTGTCAGTCCTTTTGAGACTATATCCAGAGAGCTGAACTTCTTTACTTTCCACACCGGAATGTAGCCAAGTCTCTGATACTGTAATCAATTCACACTTGGCTTCAGTTGCCCAAACTCTGTAGTTATCAATTTTATGCACTATGCTTCTGACATTTTTATTTGCCATGGTAAAATGTCTACACCTTTTGAGGCCTGGGCCTGGATTTTGTTCTATATCTCCACTTTGAGTCAATAACAATATACACAGCATATTTCTACTTCCCATCTCATTCATTTTGCAGGGAATTTAAAAAGGGAAAGTCTGCCTTACAAGCCATCGTCTCTTGTTTGAGAATGGATTTCTTCTCTGGGAGAAGCTGTTATCCATTAAATATTGAACACCACCCGCTGAGTAGAAACCCATGCCTTTACTTACACTGTTACATTCTTCTTCCATAGCTCGCATAGTCACAATAATCAAATCCCATATCAACCATCCCCCAAAATAAACTGTAAGCAGTATCCCATCTTTACTTTTAAAAAGGGCTTTAAACAATCAGCAATCAAAATTTTTCTCCCCCGAGTGGCTCTTACACCGCTCAGTCTGCTTGTGCCACAGAGCTTGCGCTCATGGTCGGCATGAGGCTTTTTAGCATGACGCCCCTGCCCCCTTCACAAATTGAACTATGTGGGTCGCCGCCGGACCCCTTCCTGCTCAATTTGAATTGCACAGGTGTCCCCAGTTAGCAGCAATAGAATATGGCAAAAGTCTCTCACTCACAACTGTTAGTCCAGGTAAAAAAACACTATTCCTGCAGCTCACACAACGAATATGTCCCGACTCCCAACTTAGTGAATTGCAGCTCTCACCTGCTATTGTGAAGATGTTCCTTGGGTCGGTAGCTGATTATTCAGGTGTGGTGGACGCGAGGCTTTGTAGTGTGAATCCTATGCCCCTTCACAAATCAACCTATGTGGTCTGCTACCGAACCTCCTCCTGCTCGATTTGAATTGCACAGGTGTCCCTGGTTAGCAACAATAGCATATGGAAAAAGTCTCTCACTCACAACTGTTAGTCCAGGTAAAAAACACTGTTTCTGCAGCTCACACAATGAATATGTCCCGACTCCCAACTTGGTGAATCGCAGCTCTCACCTGCCGCTGTGAAGATATTCCTTGGGTTGGTAGCTGATTATTCAGGGGTGGTCATCACAAGGCTTTGTAGCGTGACACCCCCGCCCCTTCACAAATTGACCTATGAGGTCCACTGCCGAAACCCCCTCCTGCTTGATTTGAATTGCACAGTTGTCCCCGGTTAGCAGCAATAGCATATGGCAAAAGTCTCTCACTCACAACTGTTAGTCCAGGTATAAAACACTGTTTCTGCAGCTCACACAATGAATATGTCCCGTCTTCCAACTTGACATGACCGGTGAGTCATAGAGGGTGCCCATGGTGATAAGAAAATGACCGTCTGAATCTTTAATTTGTTCCTGAAGAGAAAGGGGATCCCTCTGGGAATAAGGATTGTGGCCCCTCATCGACAAATGGATTTATGGGAGGATGCTATCACCATGGAGATCCCCTTGAACAGTAATTGAACATGCTCTGACTTCAGGAGATGTGTTTCCTGAAGGAAATTTAATTCAGGCTTTTCCCTTTTAACGTAGTAAAGAAAGCAATAATGTTTGACTGGGTTATGAATGCCATTAATGTTTAGAGAAATAATTGTTGAGGAGTTAGCCATCAGCAAACATAAGGAGGATTGGTGGAAACTAGAAGATCTGACAGCCCTCCCCACCCCCCAGGGATAAATGAAGAAGATAGAAAGAGAGTAGTCAGAGTATAGTAAGGCAGAGGAGAGCTGGTGGAATAAAATTATATCTGTGAAAGGACTGCAGAGAAAAAGACAGAGAAGGAATAAGCTAGGTACAGTAGCATATGGGAATACACTGATAATAAAATGCCATTGTCAATACTGTATAAACATCTAAACAATACAACTTGAAGCTAAGCCAAAAAATAGATAATGCATTCTTTATTCACCAACCGGGCACTGTGGGGTAACCAAAACAGTAAACAAGGAAACAGAAAATGATAAAGACTGACACCTGTTATTACCGTATAGTTGATTTAAACTAATGTGTGACTTCCAATGTAGGGGAAAGCTAAAGAAGACTTCCCTATATCAGGAAAGATGGAAAGTGCCTTGGGGGGAAGTACGTACAACAAGTGTGTGCCCCTGTGCAGCAAGACAGCTGCTAGAGGGAGAGGAGTAGGGGTGTGGATAGCCCAGCACACTCTCCCAACAGAAAAGGTTTTAGGTACTGAGGAAAAAGCTCAAAGGCCAGCGAAATTGTCTCCACCTCTTACACCAACCTAAAGATGGAAGAATTGATCCAGGGAGAAAAGAAAGGGTGCTAGGCACAGGCAGCCCCCAATCTAGTACCAGTATCAATCATGAGGCTGGGAGCAGAGTCCAAGAACAGTTAATAACCAATAGTTAATAATTAGATATGGCTAAGGATTGAAAGTGTCCGTAGGTAGTAGGGGGACCTACAGAGAGAATGTAGCCTGTGAAATATCTTTTATCATCTGTTTTTTGGGAAGGAGCAAAGAGCAGGCCAAAGGTTTGAGAGCAGGGTGCATGCACCACTGCTACTATTGGCAAATTAGGACCGATGTCCCATGGGCTGACTGAAAAGGAGGACCAGCTCTGCACCAAAGATAGAGACCAACACCCTGGAGGTATGGGGGGGTATTACATGTTCAGGAAGTTGTGAGGCAGTTTAGCTACTATTGGGCAGGTTGGTAGTTCCAAGGTATGTGCAGCCAAATTCCAGCCCCCTAGCAGTGCTGTCAGCAGTCCCATCAGAATATATAGGATAGTGCTTATACAGTAGTTGTGGTCAGGACGTGGGTGTCTGGACCCCCCCCTCCGAAAAGAGGGGTGAAGTATGGTGGCCCAACATCACTAGCAGGCTAAAACATTATGCATGAAAACTGGGTAAGTAAGTTTAGGGTGTAGTAGTGGCCCCTTTAAAGGGTACATAAACAAGTAGTTTTTTAAAACTGCAAACTCCAAAATCTGGCTTCATCGTGAGGTAAAATAAAAGTTGCTGTTTACATTTATGCTAAAACTGCATTTATGTAAATAACATAAATGCAGTTTCATAGCTTTTGGAAAATGTAAACATCAGCCTTTCACTTTCAAAAAACAGTCTTGGTTTCTCCCTAAGATGTCTGCCAAGTGTGTTAAGTAATGAGTCATGATGACATCATCGGAGCCAGAGACAGAGATCCACATATATTTTGTATAGTGCTAACTAGTTCTTCTTTCCCTCTTTATTTTGAATTGTTGTACCAGAAGGATCAACACTATGTATTAACTCATGGATTATTTTGATCAGTACACGTTAGGCTATGATTTTGTTCATTTTGTTTAACTTGCAGAAAATGTTTTGCAATCCAGCTGACTTTTTCTTTGGCAAACTGCATTACAGTACACCACTTCAAATACCTGATGATCTAGTAGTTATATGATGCACTGAATTTTGTTTTTTGTTAACCAGGAAAGACACACTAAGCTGAAAGCTTGTTTACAGGTGTGGTCTGGGAGCACAAGGAAGTTTAGTGACTTGCTCAGGGTCACACAGCAAAGTACCCGGACTTGTTCAGTTACAAAGCTCATGCTTTCTTGTTAATCCACAAATAAGACTTTCTTTTTTCATATGAACCCCCTGCACCTAGCCTGCCTTCTGTTGAACACCCCACCATCCATACCATGTCCTTAGTACTGCCTGGGGCTGCATATGAGCTTACGGTCTCATGAAGAGAATTATCACACCTCAGTTTGTAATCTTGTCCCTCAGAGAGTTGTACATACCTATACACCTATACCGATTACACATCATCAGCTGGCACTGTTAAGAAATGCCTCCCAAATCACTGTCCAGTCCACATTCTCAATGTTTGACTTCTGCTCCCACAGTAAACATTGAATGGATCACCACCCTTCTGCACAGTGAAGGTAGTACGTATGGTTCCCTGTTGTGTTTTTGTCCCACATCATTAACCAACAACAAGGTCTTCCTGGAGTGCCAAGCAATAAGCATCATGACCCACCAGAAAAACTGCTGTTCATGCCCTCATAAGGGCTGCACTTACAATGGATAACAATATTATTAGCAGGAGACGCATACTAATACCTTGAGCGAATCCACCTGACTTCCAGTGTCAGTCTACTCCTTTATCTGTGATCTGTAGAACCCCACAGAACAGTTCCCAGCAATTCTTCTCCAGTACTTTTCTGTTCTGTACTCCACAATGCAAGTTGGCTGGCTACCACCCTTCCAAATATTGAATGAGCTATACACAACTCCCTCAATACTGTCCTAGCAAACATCAACACAACCCCCCCCCCCACCTGAGGGTAATCTACCTACACTGAATTCAAGTAACAGGTTAGGTGCAGCCCTGCCACTCTGAGTATTTGTCATTGCTGGCTACTCTCATCCACAGTCAGGTAATGATCACGATGCTGGCAGCCCCACATTTCAGATCTCACAGTGATCTGCTCAGCGTCCTCCTTCATGACTTCAACAAACCTGAATATAGCTGTACCCTGCTGAAATGGCCTCTTCAGTCCCTCTTTGGAATTCATTCTTCTCGTCTGCTCCCCACACCAAAAACTGATGAGTTCACTACCCTTCCGCATCATGAATTTGTTTAGTACAGTCTCCTGTATTATATTTTCATATTAATAATCAATATGATCTTCTGGTAAGCCAGGCTGATAGTAGCATGGCACAAGTGGAAAAATAGGCTTTCCTACCCATATAAGATCTAAGCCACCTATGATTAGGCACTATTATATGACGTGCATAATGATGTGCACACCCATCATTTAATAGTGCCTAATCAAAGGTTGCCTAGATCTTTTAAGGTTAGGAAAGCCCATCACTCCCCTTGTTCCCTGCTGCTATGAGCCTGACTTACTAGAAAGATATGTTTATATTTCCCATCATTGTCCTTGTTCCCTGCTGCTATGAGCCTGACTTACTGGAAAGATATGTTTATATTTGATATGTCAAAATAGAACGGGGACTGTACTACTTGCATTCATGATGCAGAAGGGTGATGAGCTCACCAGTTTTTGGTGTGAGGAGGAATAGTGAAGAATGAATACCAGAGGGGGACTGAGAAGGCCACTCTTGCAAGGTAGTGCTATATTCTGGGAAGGGGTAAGACAGAAGAAGAGAAATATGAGCAGAATACTGTGAGAAATAAGATGTGGGGCTGCCAGCACCTTGATCACTACCTGACCCTGTTGCCCTGGCCAACATTCCCCTTCCCATAAAACCAGTTCATGCAATTGTCCAAGGCTGTGTTTGGATATTAATGCATGAAATAGCTGCCACTACATGTTCAGTCACATCACTACCAGTCTAGTGTTGCTTGTAAAGCACTTTGGGATATAATGTGTATGAAAACCACTATATAAATGCTAATTCTTTTTATTATTATTACTTCCCATGGAAAAAGAAGATGACAAGCATATATTTGAGTTTTGAGAAAGTATGAACTTTAACATTGGACTGCACAAGAACTTTGCTACAGAAAAAAGTGGTGACTCTAGGGGGTGGTGAAGGGTGTGGCTGCACCCCCCCCCCACATAGTAATGTACTTGCTTGTTACTGCTGCTGCATTTCACTTTGTTGAAGAAATCTGATTTATTGATTGTACAAATGTTTACATTCAAACTATGGATTACATTTGTAGGTTCTGTCAAAAACGTACTAGAAAAGAATAATAACAGAAAATATGAAGGCTTAATAAAAATGTTAAAAGTGCATATTAAGCATACACATCACCTCAGCGCCTCACCGTAGCATCCTGGAGCCACCACAACCACTAGACCACCAGGTTATTCAAGATTTGTACTGCACTGTGGTTTGCCACAGAGAAAGTTGGTTGGATTAAACACGATTTCAGCATGTTAAAGTAAACAAAATGAACAGAACCATAGCCTAACATGTGCATTATACAGAATAATGCACATGGTTTTGACCATTTGGGTGAAATAATTCTATACAAAGGGAAAAAAGAACTAGTTAGCACTATAGAGAGCCATATATCTCTCTCTGACTTTGGCTCCAATAATAACTTCAAATAACACATTTGGTGGCCATTTTAGGAAGCAAGTAAGAGTTTTTTTGAAATTGGAAGGCTAATTTTACAATTTTCAAATGCTCTGGAACCACATTTAGATAAATTATATGAATGTAGCTTTAGCATTAATGAATACAGCAGCCTTTCCTTTAGTAACCTACCGAGTCAGATTTTTGAATAGTTTGTTGTCAAAATGTTGTTTAGGTATCCTTTAAGGATCAGAAGAAAGGCAGTGAGCCATGTGCCCAGTATAGTGGCTATATCACTCGATATATCTAGACAAGATGCTAAGGCCGTCTTATGCAGGACAAAGGGTATTGGTCATGACCTTAGCTGTCCAGTTTTGTATGTTGCATTGGGTCTTGGTTTGTGCCTCTGGGGTGGGCTGGCTGCTTCCAGGAGCCTCCAGGAATAGCACCGAGGAATGACCTGGGTTAGTACTCCCCAGCTTGAGCAGGGTATCTTTCCCAAGCCAGACCCAGAGCACAGCACTGGTGGCAAGCCCCCCCCCCCAAAGGCCACCATCCCCCCATCCCACAAGTGGACCAGAAGGTATGGGTAGTTATGAGGGATGCAAGACCCCTCTGAATTTGTGTTAACTGCCTGTAACCTAGAACAATTTCAGTGCAGAACAGTGGAGCTCATGCCACCTTTAGGAAGACTTTAGGGCTGTATCTGGTGGCACCCTGTGAGATACTTTACTAGTCAGAAAGAGAGCCAAAAGGAATGATCTGGGAGCAATGACTGATAAAAGTAGACCACCAGAGGCAAAACTGAATGACCAGTGAAAGTATGCACCACTGGAGTGTGCCAGCTAGGTTAAACGGTGAGAACGTCAAGTGCTGGGCATCTGAAACCTGTGGGCTGCATGTTTTGCAGGAAATTACATTTCTTTTTTTTTTAAATTGGAAACTTTATTGTTATTTTGCAGAAGAACCAGACATGTAAAGACATGACAGTCAAAATACATTGGAATAACATTTTCCACATTCCCCCCCATCCCCCAACCACCTCCCTCTTCCACCCTCCATGAGGGGCATCCCCTTTCCCCCTTCCCGGGCTTGGCATCAAAGGAAGAGAATATCTTGGCAGAATATACCCATAAGAGACCCCACTCTCCTTATCACTGGGAATAATATGGGGGCTTACCGAGAGTCAGAGGAAGAGACACCTCCCGACTGCAGCAAAAAAAGGGTGTGGAGGCTCTCCCAAGTCCTTTTATAGTGGTGTAGCAAACCTCTGAGACTTGCTTTAAGCTGTTCTGCTCAGAGATTAAATAGTAGCTCCTGGAGCCACTCCATGTATATAATCCGGTGATCACTCAGTCAATGCCGGAAGACTAGTTTCTTCAGAGACATGAAAATCAAGGCCATTCCTCGGTGCTATTCCTGGAGGCCCCTGGAGGCACATGAACTGGGACCTGTGAGAAGTCTCCAATAAGGCAAACTTTAGGAGTAAACAACTCTTCAAGACCCAACAAGGGGTCTGGTTTGGACTTCACCAAGTCCCACAGCGCCTTGATGGGTGGGCAATCTCAAAAGATATGTCGGAGGGTGCCCACTGTTGCTGACACCTGTTACATAAGGGGAAGGGATGTGGCCCAGTTTTGACAATTTGACTGGGGTCCAGTACATATCGTTTAAAATTTGATATTGGGTTAATCTCAGCCTGTCCTTAGGGATGTGTGTGTGTGTATGTATATATATATATATATATATATATATATATATATATACACACACACAGTATATACACATACATGTATCATGCCATACTGACTTCCATTTCTCTTGAGTTAAAGGAAACTGTTCAGCCCAATATTTGGGGTCTCTGTATTGGGAGTCGATTAATCTGTGAAGTAAAGCTGAGTAAAGTGAGGAGATGGCATGAGGTTTGTTTATTTCTGGGACCAGAGGGAAAGAAACCATTCCCCTGTATTATTCTCCTCAGAGAAAAGAGGAGCAATTGATGCCAGGAGATGCTGTAGTTGATAAATTTTAAATGCTTGTTTCCGATCAAGGTGAAACTGAGTTATGAGAAAGCCCACTTACTTACATCTACCCTCCGTCAAAAAATCTGTCACCCCTGTTCCCTGAAGTTGAGGTATCCAACCAGGTCAGAGCATTTGTCCTTCTATTTTAAGATTTGGATTCCCCAGTATGGCCTGAACAGTGTCCTTTTTAGAGCTGTACCACAGGGCAGTACAAAGCTGAGTATGAGACCCCAAGGAAGTAGCAATTAGAGTGTTGGCAAAAGTGCGTGGGAGCTCTGTAGGGGGGATAAGTAACATTGCCTGTGGGGAAATGCCGGTACTAGAAAGTAGTTCCCTTTCTAAAGTTAGCCAGGAAGGTATGTGAGGGACAGATTTCAGCTCCTTCTGGGGTAAAAGCTACTTCAAGTACTTACAAGCGTGGCTCATCCAAAAGTAAAGGGCAAAATGCGGGAGCCTCAATCCTCCACATTCCTGCGTGGCCTTTAACTTCTTATAAGCTCTTCTGGGCGGTTTGCTTAGCCAGAGAAAGGAAGAGATAGTAGAGTGGACCTTCTTAAACCAGTTCAGACGGAGATGGAGATTGAGCTTACTGAGCGGATAGAATTGTCTGGGCAGCACATTCGTTTTAACTAAGTTAATTCGTCCCCACGGTGAAATCGGAAGGGACTGCCATCTGGTGAGGTCCTGCTGAATTACGCCCAGGAGCTTCTCCAGGTTCAGTTGGTGCTTCAAGGCTTCACTTCTGGCCAGGTGGAGTCGTAAATATTTTAATGATTTCGGGCTCCATTGTAGATCGAGGTGCTCAACGTCTGCCTTGACAAAGCAATGGTTGAGGGGGAACACTAGGTCTTCCTGAGGTTAATTTTATCATTAGAAAGGGTGCTAAATTCTGAAATGGTTGATAAAACCGCAGGGAAAGATTGTTTGGGGTATAAAAGGTGTAGAAGAATATTGTTGGCATAAGCCGATAGCTTGAATACATGGGTGCCCACCAGAATGCCCCGAACTGCCACATTGTCCCTCAGTCTGGCTAACAAGGGTTTGAGGTATATATTGAACAGGAGGGGGGACAGTGGGCATCCCTGTCGGGTACCCAAGTGGAGGGAAAAGGTGTTTGAGAATACCCCGTTACAATAAATATGTGCAGTAGGGTTCTTATACAATGAAGAGACCCATGCCACAGACTCGGCGGGGATACCCATCCTCTGCATCACGCAAAACAAAAACTGCCAATCCACTCTATCTAAAGCCTTCACCACATCCAGAGAAAGCAAGCCTGTCAGTATGCCAGAATCCCTGGATGCGGAGAAGACATGCTAGAGCTTGTGGAGGTGGTCCAAGGAGACCCTTCCCTTCATGAATTCCACCTGGTCCGGATGGATGAGAGGAGGGGGCAACACTGCACCTAGCCTTCTGGCGAGAATATTCGCTAAAATTTTAATGTCACAATTTAGGAGTGAGATGGGTCTATAGCTGGTTACCCATTCTGGGTCTTTGTCAACTTTATGCAATACAATTATAAGTGCTTCAAACAGCAATTTATCTACAGGGTTAGGGCGTTAAACCCAATTAAAAAGCCTAACTAGCCAGGGAGATATCCTTTCCTTGAATACTTTATAGAAGCTGGAGGAGAAGCCGTCTGGGCCCAGGGCTTTATCTGATTCTAAGGAGGCAATGGCCATCTGGGTCTCTGCCACTGTGATGGGCCTAGTAAAGCTCTCTTGTTGCTCTCTGTCCAGAGAGGGGAGAGTGGTACTAGCCAAGTACTCAGACACCTACCTGCAGTTGGGAGGGTGAGGCATAGGGCTATATAAAAACTGGTAATACTTCGCAAATTCCTTGGTGATGTCATGGGGGGTAGTGCACAGGGAGTCATCAGATTGTGAGCGGATACATTTAATACATCTGGCAGCTTCCGACTTCTTAAGTTGGAGGGCTAGCAACTGGTCCACCTTTTCTCCCTGTTTAATATATTTAGTTCTGGTCTTCAGGATTGCACACTCCACCTTCTCACAGAGGAGATGAGCATACTGATTCCAGAGTCCCAACAGCTTAGTCCGGTAAGACTCAGAGGAAGTAGGGGACAATGAGGCCTCTAGTTTACAGATGTCTGCTAAGAGGGAGAGGGCCTTTTAGCCTCTCACATGTTTCCTCTGAGAGGACAACTTAATGAAGCACCCTCGTAATATGAACTTCAAAGCACCCCACTCCAAATCCACTCTGTCTGTGGAGTTTAAGTTAATAGCAGTATACTGTTCTATCTCTTGGGTAATGGTTTCTAGTATCTGGGGCTATTTAAGTAGTTGATTGTTCAGCTTCCAAATCATTTCTTTGGGGCATTTAGGCACTAGGGTCATACAGCAGTCAGCCACCGCATGAACAGAGATGACTCCTGGTTTAATGCCACTATCTATTACCCCAGGCAACAGCGTATGACTTACAAGAAGGTAGTCAATCCTGGAGCGGGTTCCATGGACCTCATATCTAAAAGTAAATTCTTTTAGGTCAGGGTGGAGAACCTGCCAGGGATCACATAACCCCAGATGGTCAACTAGGTCCCGGACAGCATGCTGAGCCAGTGACCAGCCCTTGCATTTCCTTTCTGATTTGTCCAAATCAGGAGAGAAAGGGAGGTTCCAGTCACTCTCTAATATAAGAGGGAGATCTGTAAAGGGAACAAGCACCTTTAATAGATCCATGAAAAAGTTAGGAGAATCAGCATTGGGGCCATAAATACTCCCCAGCACAACATCCATCCTGTCTAACTGGCCTTTAATTAAAATGTACCTGCCTAACGGGTCATGTGCCACTTGTTCACCCAAAAAGGGGGTGCTCTGAGCCACTAGCACTGCCACCCCACGGCTCTGAGTACTATCACCAGCTGTAAACACTTGCCCCATGAACTGCCTGCGCAACCCCTCCTCCTTTTCCAAGAGGTAGGTTTCCTGGAGCATGGTGAGGCCCCCTTTAAGATGTGAAATATGTTAATAAACCTGATAGCACTTAACCTTATTCTGAACCCCCCTGACATTCCATGAAAGGAACCTTTTACACAATGCTATGGAGCCCTACTAAAAGTGAGTCCCTTTGGAAACATGTCAACATTTAAAAGAACAGATCCCACCAATACAACCAGACAGTAGATGTTAAGCCAGCCCACCCTCCTCCCCCCATATCCCCAACAAGAACCCACATAAACCCAGCAACAGTGCCCCCACCCTCCAAGCCCTAGACACATAATAACTTGAATGCAGAGTCGAGAAAACCCTTATGTAGCCCCCCATTTCTCCTCCCCAGTAACCCATACCCCAAAAGCAATGCAAAAAATGCTGATTCCCCCACCCACCAACTCAAAACGGCTTTGGCCCATGATTCTCAGGCTCACTGAACAGTACCCTCCCCCTGCCCCCGACCAACTAGCAACTTGCAGGATTTCCTTTGTAAACTATGAACCAAACATTTTATAACTGTAATCCTACTTATTATTTTCCAATATACTGTTCAATATACTATGCAGGCCCCTCCATGGAAAGATCTGTGTTGACCCTTCCTCCATGGTCTTATGGCAAAAAAAACATCTCCTTCTCAGAAAAAGTTTGAGTTGTCCAACAAATGCATATACCTTCTATAATTCCAGGCTCGTAAAAATGGTTATTCCCCATAAAAGAAAACATAGGCTGCCAACACGGCCTACACACTAAGTTTGTGCCAATACCCACAGTGTTCAGGGGCCGTAGCGAGGCCTGTCATGGGTAGGAAAGTTTAGGCCTTGTCTAAGTGCAAAGAAAGAAGAACAAAGATGTTAAAGTACTACAAAAAACACTTTCCTCAAAGTTCCTCTCTCTGTTGAACTGCTGTGCACAAAGAAGTGTGAGTTCCATCATGTTCAGTATTCAGTATTCTCTCCCACGATGGTTCTGACAACCCTATACACTAGCTATGGGTTGCAAAGGGAGAGAGGGAGGGACGCTGGCTGACAGGCTCTGCAGCTCAACAAACAGGCTTCTTCACATCTAGGCGCTTAGAAAATGATGCCAATTTAACAACGGTTCTTAATATAGGCTCTCAACATAATCCACGGTCCCAACACCCCATATCTTATGTTTCCAGGGGCCACTGCTGGCAGGGTTCAGTGGGGCTTACACAAATTTTGAAGGGCATCCATTAGAGCTTTCTCCGCAGCCTTAGGGTCTTTGTAGCTAATCCACACCATGTGCAGGTTAACTTGTAATTTAGCCAGGTACATTATGAGGAATTTGATCCTGGCCAGGATCAGCTTAATAACCACTGGATGGAATGCAGTGTGTCTCTGGCGCACCGATGCTAGTAAGTCCTGTGCCACCCTGATTTTGACTTCACCCCATTGGACCTCTTGCAGCTCCTTGACTTTGTTGAGGGAATGCTGCCCCAAAAATTAAGGAAGCGGAAGATTAGTGGTCTGGGTGGCACCTAAGGAGAGGCATCGATGTCGCCCGTGGCTCTCTCATTAGAATACGTGGCCCAAACGGAGATGAACCTACTAACTTTTGCATTATTTCTGTATGAATAAGACCATGTTGGCTCCCTCTTCTCGTTCAGGAAGACCGATAATGACAGCGTTATTTTTCCAACTGTGACCTTCACCTCTAATTTAGCCGTACGTTGCCTTGTGAACACAAATTCATGGTCTACTTTGGCCATTTTCTTCTCAAAGGAACAGATCCATGCCTCGTTATCTCCCGTGCGACGGGAGATCACTTCTAATGCAGAGGATATCGACTTAATCTCCGAGGTGAGTGACTTAAGTTCTTTGCAAAAAGGACAGAATTCCTCAAGGAATCTGTTGAGATTCACGAGGTTTTGGCCTGGGTTAGGACTATCAGCACTCCCATTCAATGCCGCTTGGGCCTTAGCTTTTTTAGGAGCCTTCACAGGCATCGAGGGCGATGTGTGTTTTGGAAGGGCTACTCTCATCTCTGCTTCCATTATGTGGATGCTGTCTGATGTCGCAGTAAGTCCGGCAGCCTTGGGCGCTTTGATTTTGAGCCACCAAGTAAAATTCACTTTTTTTACTGCAGTTTATGTAGTTTCTTGGTCAGGGTTGGTGGGAACTCTGTAGGAAAGCTGCTATCCAGAAGACTGCATCTATGAACCCTCAGGAAATCACATTTCTAAGGTGGAAGCTGCTACTGGACCCAGAGGTACATTGAAATAGAGTAGGTACCTTTGGAGGAACAGTTTGCCATGCCAAAAATAAAAACCACACACAGACATATAGGTGGCAGACATGGTTAATAAGATGAGCCTACTTTGGTATAAATATGCTGAACAGGTTGTAAATGTCTGTCCCCCCCCAAGTATGAGTCAATTCGGCTGACCCCTCAGCTCACCTGAACAATCTTGTATGCAAGGAGAAAATAAAATTCACAGTAGGCTAAACAAGTAAAACGTCCAACCAGTTCATGTAGACTGGGACTGTGTATACGACTGTAGGAGCAGTTTCATTTCATTCAAAGTCGCCTGGCCATGGATACTTCTCTCATTGCGCATAGGAACTTGCTGCCAGATGGTGTCCTGAAGGGTTCACACCTCGGACTTGCATCTCCTCAGCTGACGTCACCAGAAGTCTGGAATGCATGATTTAACTTGAATGAGCCAAGAGTGACCTCGGGAAACCTCATGAGTGGTGGAGCCACAAGTGATGTTCCCGAGGTCACTCGAGGCTCATTCAAATAAATATATAAGGGATACATGATGGCAGGCGGTGGAATACATGATTTATTTGAATAAGCTGAGAGTGACCTTAGTAAACCTAATGAGTGGCAGAGCTATGAGTAATATTCCTGAGGTCACTTGAGGCTTATTCAAATAAATCTTGAGTTTCACAAAGCCAGCCATCACGTATTTGATTTATACAATAGGGATGGCTGACTTTCTGTGTTTTTTTTCTTTTTTTAGATTTTGCTGTTTTATTAATAATATTAAAGTTTTGTGGGTTTTCGTTTTAGAGTGAGGTGTCTCCAGAAGCCAGTCATGATACAAGGATATCCAGGTCTCTGTGACTGCCACAAGATCCACCAGGCCCTCTGTCTCCATGGCCTTGTGGTCATCCATTTTAGTTACCAGGCTCCTGACATTGACAGACACTACCCTCCATGACACATTAATTTTCCCCATGCAAAAGAGAGAGAGAAAACAGAGACAATATTAGTACAGAGAGTGCAGAATATAGTTACCCCAGAGTATCAGCATATAGAAGGAGGATTTCAGGTGGAGAAGTGGTGGGCTGTCCCCATGGAGTTGCCTAGGTTCATGAGGATCCACTGCCAGGTTTCATGATGGAGGAGAACAGCCTATGCCATGCATGCAGAGCTGCATGGAAGTCAAAGAGAAATCCTGTCATATCTGTTACTGCCATATGCTCTGGAAGAGGTCACATGTGTATGTCAAGCATAGTTTGCCAAGGTATGTGTCTGTGCCCTAGGAGGCTCAGGAACATTTGTCCCACAGTCACCTGAAGCAGAGATTAGGTTCATAGTTTCATAGGTGAATACGAGATCGAGGGACTAGCCCATTATGACCTCGCCACCCTTAACTTGGGTGGAAATAGTATTTAGATTCCCCCACATATATGTCTAAATTGTACTTAAATTGCTCTAGGTTTGTGCTTTCCACTACCTCCTGTGGTAAGAAATTCCATATTGGAACTATCCTCTGTGTAAAAAAGCTATTTCTTTTAACAGTCCTATTAGTATTAGCCCTTAACTTCATTTTATGGGATTGAGTATTGTTTATAGAAGGGTGCCAGTCCAAACATATTGTTTCAAATAAGGCCTCATCTCTTGTGGTTTTATAGATTAGACATAGGTCTCCTCTTATTGAGCGATATTCCAGGGAGAAAAGGTTCAATTTTTTTAATCTATCTTCATATGAAAAAATACTTAAATTTTTAATATCTCTTGTAAATCTCCTCTGTACCTTTTTCTTCGAGTTCTTGGAGCACAGAAGGAAGAGCAGTAGTCAAAATTGGATCTAATTATACTGCTATAAATAGGAATTAATACTTCTTGCTCCCTACTTTTTACATTTCTTAAAATACAGTTTATTAATTGATGGCATCTTTTAATTGTTTTATCTATGTGTTCAGAGAATTTTAAATTATTTGTAATATAGACGCCCAAATCTTTTTCAGAGGTAACCTTACTTAATGGTACATTTTTTATATAGTACTCAACCATTCTATTATTTTTTCCAAAATGTTTTACTTTGCATTTAAATATATTAAAGATTAATTTATTGTTATTAGCCCAGTTAGATATAGTATTCAAATTAGCCTGAAATTTTTGTGCAGATTAGGTTGTGAGGAAGCCTTAAGTAGTGCCTTTCAGGGAAAAGTAATATCATCCCCTTTGTAGCAGCAGAGTCAGTAGCTAAAAGTGTTTAGCATCAGGCCCCCTACTTTGTTTGGATGCAGGCCCAAAAGTGTCCCATGTACAGAGTTCCACTGAGAACAAAGGTACGTAGACAGATCCCACAGCTGGGACCCTAGTACTATGTGTGCTTTTAAAAATTATTTTTTTACTTTTGTTAACCAGGTAAGTTTTATGAGCCAATGCCCTTTTTCAAACATGACCCAGGACCATAAAATACAGTAAAGGTGTTACAAAAATTAGTAAATCACATACAGTACAAAATTTACATAATACATACAATACAAGACACAAACCTACAATAGACTAATACTTACAAATAAGAGAATCTGAAGCCTTAAAACTATCATGACTCTGTAAATGCTGCAATTCTAATGGTAGCTTGTTCCAGTAAGAAGGAGTAGAGGCAGAGTAAGCTTGCTTTCCAGCACAGGTTTTCACCCTGGGGACCATAAGTGAAGTTGAAGTGTAAGAACAAAGGACCCTATCTGTATTTCGTTGATGTAACAAGGTAAACAATGGGGAAGAGGAGCCTAGACTCAATACATTGTGGGTCAAACAGTTAAAACTATAAATGTGACTCAAAGATGGAGGAAGCCACCCAGTTAATTGATATAATATACAATGGTGCGTGCAAAAAGTTTTTTAATGCAAATCTACATATTGCTAGAAAAGTTGTTGTTAGTAAGGTCATGTCAAATTTCGCCGGGTCATGAAACAAAAAGGAACTGTAGTTCAGGATGGATGGCAAGTTGTGCTTGTTCAGCAATCTTAACAATGTCCCCAACCACTGATTAATATTCCAACATATCAAATTTATATGGGGCGAATAGGACAGTCCAGAATCAAGAGTGATTCCCAAATATTTAAACTGGGAACTGGGAAACTTATTCCAATGCAGTCCCTTTTGAGTCAAAAACTACAGTAGGGTCACTCACAGAGGTGCACTGTCTAGTTCTAAAAGCATACTTTTTGTTTTCTTGCTATTTAAAGCAATTGCTGTTCTCACAACCATGTGTTGAGAACCAAAACATCAGTGTTTAAAGCTGAATTTATGAAATTCGCAGATAAGGAATTAGTGTGCAAAATAATATTGTCTGCGTACATTAAGGTATGCGTGTTTTTTAACAAGGAAGGCAGTTTGTTTATGTACCCCTAATTCCATTAACCTGGAGTGTCAGATGGCACTACTGAAGCTGAACCTGAGGGGGCACTCTTTCAGATAGCTACCAACTCAACCACAAGCAGACTCCCCAAGCCCAATTGCCCCAGTCCTCCAAGCAGCATAGAATGATCAACCAGGTCGAAGGCCTTGGACAGGTCCACGAATACAGCACCGGTGAGTTCTCCATTATCCATAGAGCTACCAATGTAGTCCATGAACTTGTCCAAGGCTGTCCCCATTCCATGATGTTTACGAAAATCATGCTGCTCGGTGGACTGGAGGCCAACCGAGTCAAGGTACTCAGTGAGTTGCTCATTCACAATTTTCTCCAACAGTTTACCCAAGGAGGGTACAAGGGAAATGGGTGAGTAGCTATCCAAGTCAGCTGACGCACCCCCTTTAAAAATAGGTTTTATAGTTGTTTGTTTCCAACAGGAGGAGAATTCTGCAGTAATTAAGGACAAGTTGAACATATTAGTTAAGGGAATGTGACTATATGAGGCTATTAAACGTAAAAATCTTGGCTCAAGACCATCGGCCCCTGAACTTTTATTGGGAGATAATGTCCTCAGTAATTTCAATACTTGAACTGACTTAATCAACCTAAAATAAAATGTACGATTAACGTGGTTAATTGAATCAGAGATTCTATGTTTGGTGGGGTTCATCTGAAGAAAACTGCTCAGTATATCTGGACAAATCAACAAATTTGTTTAGAAATGCTTCAGATATTTCTTTAACATTAATGACTTTTTTAATGTTTTTTTCAAAAGGATCTTAATGTTTGGGGCAGTCAATGATTCAATTGTTGACCAAAATTTTTTTGGGGGGTTAAGTTCAGACCTTCGATTGTTTAAGTGATAATCAGATTTACTTTGTCTCAATTTTATTTTACATTTGTTCCTTAATCTACAGTGTTCATTTAAGCCAGCTTCAAATTGAGATTTTTTATATTTAGTCCAAGCTGCATCCCCAGTTGTTAGTTAAACCTCTAACCCTATGCTTTTTTATTGGGAAATACTTATCCTGTAGGTCCAATAAAATTTTTGAGAAAAAGTCAACAGCAGGGATCAGATGTAAGTAACACCAGTTAATAGATTGTAACTCATTGATCAAGTTGTCAGGTATAATAGAAGTAAATTTCTGAAAAAAATATAAATCTGGGAGGGGGATTTATTTTTTAAACTTCCATACACAGTAAATAACAAGATGGCCACTTATCCCATCTGGAAGAGTGCCACACTCCTGAATTGTGTTAAGATTATTGGTTAAGATCTAATCCAACAAAGTGTGATTTTTACTAACTAGGTTCAATCGAGTAAAAGAAGAAATAAACTGACAGAGACTTGCATTGGCTAACAAAGACTCAAGCTCAGGTGTAGCTAATGGATCCCAATTAATATTAAAATCCCCCAGCACAAGTAAATCACCTGTCCTGTATTATTGGTCTATATGTTGCAATAGATCCTTAAGGCCTTTCATACCCATATTTGGTGGATTGTAAACAGTACATATTTTAAGCTTGTAACAGCCCTCTAGTAGAAGTGGCATCAAACTCCACTCACAATCAGAGTTGAAATTAGGTCTTGAATCCAATTCAGTTACCTCTAAAATTTCCTTATAATATATCAGTATCCCCCCTCCTCTTTTTCCCAGGCCTATCCCTCTGAAGTATGTTATAATCATCAGTCATATAATGCCAAAGAACCTTAGTGCGCAAGCACTGAAGCAAGGGTTACCTGAAAGGGGATTGCAGGGAAGTCAAGTTTCAAAGAAATACAAAATCACACATACCTCCATAATGCAGAGCATCATGGGCAGTATATGTAAATCACCACAGAATATTATGCTGGTTCAACTTTAAGCTGAAATGCATGGTGCCAAAAGGCCTCTCACAGTCTGCAAAGGGTGCCAACAGAAGACACATATAATGCTTACTTTCAGTAGATGGCTTCAGCCAAGATTCAGTTAAACAAAGAACATCTGGTTTGCATTGTATTACAAGCTCTTCAGTCTCATGAAATTTAGGTTTTAAGTGGAGCCCTGTAGAGTTTCTGCCATTCTGTGAATGGAAGACATTATTATTGAGAGGGTCTGGATTGAATTCTACATCACCTGAGAGCCCCAATAACAAAAAGGACAGAAAGAAAGATGAAAACAACAATAATTGTGGCCTTACAGGAACAAGGTAATTTCCCAGAATGATAATAGATTGTTTCTTTAAAAAATCTAGGGCTTTAACATTAGAAGACAAATATTTACTAGAGTTTAACAATACATTTGAGTGCAAGAATTCACTTAGTGGGGAACTCTGATTGCACTGCATCCTATAATGGTCACCAACAAATGGTAAGTTAAAGACACCTTAATCAAAGCAAATAAGAGCCAGTAATATACAATAAATCTCAGAGTGCTTGACCCACATATTTAGATTAATTACAAAAATACAGAATCTAATTAAGAGAAACTCCTAGATGAAGCAGGCTGTTACTTTGTATAAAATTAAGAAGACCAATAGCACATTGACTATATAATTGATACCAAAATAAGGTGTTTAGCCTTAGGGTTAAACCTAATATTAAGCTTAAGATTTCTCTGTGGAGTGGCACTTGTGCCACAGCACTTGCACTGTGCACTGCATGGCATTTTAAACCTTGTTGCCCCTTCCAGTCATTGATGTCACTCCCTGTGTGCTCCTCCCCACAGTCCTGTTCCCTGCTACACTCACTGGCACTTTGCATGTGCAGTGCTGTAGTGAGTTTTATTTTTTTCAGACTTTATTTTTATTTTTGTTTCACTTAATAAAGCTTAAGCAAATCAAGCCATTTACACTGAAAAACGTTTCTAAAGAAATAGTAAAAGAAAATAAAACAGCTCCTAGTTTTTGTAGTCCCTATCTAGGAGATTCAAAAGAACAGAAAAAAAACAGTAAATAATTAAACTTTGCAGGCACCAGTTCACAGCTGGTAGCACATAACATATTATCACCAAACAGCAAGAAAAGTATTCAGAAGGTATGTTTCTATCAGACTCAAAAATATAAATAACATTAATAAACATGCCAAGTGTTTAGCATTATAATGCATACCTGTGGAAAGACCAATGATAACATTAATCAGCGGTAATATTATTCTCTTTCCCAGTATCCAAAGCAGTCAAAAAAAGAGAGGGAAAAAAAATCACACATAGAAACATAGAAGATGTCAGCAGAAAAGGACCTCTTGGTCCATCTAGGCTGCCCTACATCCCTGCCTACTGTGCTGCTGTAGACCCTAACTGATCTCCGGCCTTAACCCCCCCCCCCAGTACTAAGGTCCCTTTGTACCTATCCCATGCATGTTTGAAGTCAGTTACCATTTTCGTACCCACCACCTCTGCTGGGAGGCTGTTCCAGATATCTACCACCCTTTCTGTAAATAAGTATTTCCTCCCAACTCCTCTAAGTCTCCCCCTTCCAGCTTTATATCATGTCCCCTTGTCCTTGAGCATCTCTTTCTGTGCAAAATACTACCCTCCTACAGCTTGTTGATAACTTTGAGGTATCTGAATGCTTCTAGCATGTCTCCCCTTTCTCTCCTTTCCTCTAGGAAATACATATTTAATTCCCTGAGTCTTTCCTCATAGGGCTTTTGATGCAGGCCATTCACCATTTTGGTTACACTTCTCTGTATTGCCTCTATCCACCCAATCTATGTTTTCTCTGACATACAGCCTCCAGAACTGGATACAGTACTCCAGGTGGGGTCTCTTCATTGATCTGTACTGGGGTTACACTACCTCCCTCCTTCTGCTGGTGATACCCCTCCCTATGCACCCCAGGATTTTATTTGCCTTTCCCACTGCCTTAGTGCACTGCTTTGCTATCTTCAGGTTATCAGATATGATAATGCTTAGATCTTTTTCCTGTTTTGTGGTTGATAGCACTCCCCCCCAAAAAATGATACATTGCCCTTGGGTTTTTGTGCCCGATGTGCATAATTTTGCACTTTTGGGCTTGATGTGTCCACTCTGTTGCAGATTTTTGTGTCATCTGTGAACAGACATACCTTTCCTTCTAGCCCCTCTGTGATGTCACTAATAAAGACACTGAAGAGGACCGGTCCCAGTGCTGAACGCTGAGGTACCTCACTGGTTACTCTACCTTCTTCGGAGTGAGTTCCATTTACCACCACCCTCTGAGTTCTGTTATTTAGCCAGTTTTGTACCCATTTTACTATCTTTGTACCATATCCCAGGCTGCTAAGTTTGCTTATTAGTTTTCTGTGTGGAATGGTGTCAAAGGCCTTACTGAAATCCAGGGAGACCACGTCCACTGCCCCTCCATGATCCACCTCCGTAGTAACCCAGTCAAAGTGCTCTGTCAGGTTAGTTTGATAAGATCTCCCCACTGTGAACCCACGCTGCCTCAGATCCTGCAATCCACTGGTTATTAGGTATTTCCAAATGCTTTATTTCAGTAGTGTTTTCATGACCTTGCCCACTTCCGAAGTCAGACGTACAGGTCAGTAGTTTCCTGCCTCCTCCCTATTCATACTTTTATGTATTGGGACCACATCTGCCCTCCTCCAGTCCCCTTGAATTTCCCCTGTATCCAGTGACTGAACAGGGCCATTAGAGGTGCAGACAGTTTCTCCTTTAGTTCTTTCAGTATTCTAGGGTGAACCCTGTCTTGCCCCATTGCCTGGTCTACTTTTATTTTAGTTTTTGTTGACCGGGTAAGTGCACTAGACAAATCCTGCCTATTTTCAGGCATGACCCGGTGGAGGGGGATACAGATGAATGCCAACTGACCTTGAACCAGATTAAGCTGTTGGTGGAATTTTTAGTGAATGAGGGAAATTTGACCAGGACACCAGGGAAATTCCCATACTCTTTTCGAGTAGATGGGTGGCACTGTGGCTGCGGGATCCCTCTCATTTCGATGGAGGAGGACAGTGAAGGAGGTTGTGCTGGGGCTGGTGAGCCTGAAAAAGTCGGCGGGGAATATGGTACGGCTGGTTTGCACCTACAAAGTGGCCAGCGCATTGTACCTCAACCCCCGCGGTGTGTTATAGTGCTACCGGGCGGTGGATCCGCCGAAAATGGAGAGCTAAGATTTTATCATGCTGAGTCAACGCCTGAAGGTGTAAGGGTTTTTGACTAAATTTTTAATCTTCCGTGTTGGGATAGTGGTACAGCTGGGATGCACCCGAGCGGTGGCCAGCTTAGTGTACCGGAATCCCTATGGGCAGACTTGGAGATACACAACACAGACGTTTTTGGTAGTAGGACTACGGGAAGTGGTCTGATGGCTTTGGAGGAACCCGCGGTCCCGGGAGAGAAAGTCAATGGGAAAACTACATTGATCTGCGAGTCCCAAACTCCATTGCAGGAGTTTGTAGCTTTTTCTGATTTACTAGAACAAAAACGACAGATCATGGAATCAGCTATTTCTGAGTTTTCAAAAATTCAGGCTGAAGAAGAACGCAGAAGAAAACGGCCAGTTTTGGACTCCCCTTCCGGCCTAAAAGGTACTGTGCCTAAAGTGTTAAAAGGTTTTCTGCCTACTGACGAAAATTTGCCACAGGTTTCTAAACCTATGATCGGTAAACCCTGGTCCCCACAAAAAGCGCTGCGAAAGGTGGGCTGGACACAAACAGATACGGGAGGCTGGATAGCCGACCCGTTAATTCCCCTGCCTGGAACAAGCAAAGAAGGTGGGAGAAAAGATGAAAACCCTTTACAGGATAATGTATCTAGCTACGGGCATGATTGTTTTATAACTTCTCCTGTAGGATCTTCAAACTCTCCTTTATGTGTTTCTCCTCAAATTGGGTTACTTGATTCACAAATGCATGGTTCAGTGTTACCTGAGGCTAGTTTAATGCAAGCCGATTCTCTTGTGGCTTTAAATAAAATGCAGGTTTTAGTTTCCGAAATTAATCCCATACAGGATAAACCTATTTGTACTCCAACCCCTGCTACGTTTGCTAGTTTATTTAAAAAACCTGTTTCTTTGGCAAAACGTAGGAACACTGTCCGGTTACGGTTTCTAGGCCCTATGGATGGTGTGCCTGATCGTTTCTATATAGGGAAGGTGTTAATTAAACAAATGCTAGGATTTTCCCCAGGTGAGGTATATGCCCTTATACATACCCCAGGAGATAATAATTATGATATTAGTTTCCGTACACCTGATTTGTTAAATAAATTTTGGATGAGATATGCTTTGTTAAAAACTAATCCAGCTTGGTTACGTTTCCAGGTTATCCCTCTCACCAAACAAACATTTAAAGTAATAACTGTTCTTTTTCGGAATGAGGGAGTGAATGTTGAAGATATAACATCTTGATTAGAAAGGAAATGTTCTGTCCAAGGGAATCCTGAACCTATACTAGATGACAAAGGGTTTTGGAATGGAGGGTGGAGATATAAGGTTAATTTATTTCAATCTGATGAAGGCTTACAGCATTTACCTAGTTGTTTCTATTTGGGATGGGATAAAGGTTTTATATTTTATCCCAGACAACCTAGGCAATGCTACAAATGTGGATCGACTAGACACTTAAGTAAAATGTGTGAAGTCATTAAATGTGCACAATGTGGAGAACAGGGGCATGTTCTTATCGATTGCCATCATCCCAGTAAATGTTCACTTTGTGGAGAAGTTCATTCTTTTGTTGACTGCCCTTTAGCTGCTCAAAATAAATCTGGAGACTACAGTATTCAAGATTTTTACTTCAATACTGCGGTTAGAGCTGCCTTAAGGCATCAAACATCTCCCCCCACCTCCTGAACGGTCTCATTCACATATTTCTATTGGTCATGAATATGCCCTGACCCAAAAGGAACCTCAGCCTAAAACAAGTTCTGCTGCCCTTGAATCTGGGCCGGCATCCACAAATCTTGTATCTCAGGTAGAGGTTCCTGGTAATGCTTTAACTTCAATGCCTCCACCTCTCCCGCCTGAAGAAGCTTTTACTCTGGTAACTTCCAGAAGACGCAGCCTTCGTTCTGGTAATACCAGACTGATGATTCCTGCCCCCCCTACAACCTCCACCCATAATCCCTTTATTGTACTACAGGACGATACAGGTACTGAATCGGATTCAGTTTCTGTACATTCCTCACAACAAGATGTTACTTCTGATATAGATCAAAATTTACCACAAGGTGGTTTGGTTAAAAAGAATAAGAACAGACTGGGAATGAGAAAAGGGAATAAGAAAAAATAGTACGGTCAAACTGTCTTTAAGAATATGGATAGTTTTCCTTTTTTTTCCCTTTTTGATGTCAGCAGTATACAATCTTTCAGTAGCCTCCTTGAATGTAAATAGTATATTATCTGAGAGGAAACGAGTGCTGATTTTGTCCCTTTTTGAGAATAAAGATTATGATGTGGTGTTTCTACAAGATACTAGATTGCATTCAAAACTTGATGTTGAATCAGCAACAGCTGGTTGGAAATGGGGGATTACTCATTGATCAGTGGGTGAAGACCTTTGCAGCGGTATTGGTATTGCCCTTAATAATCCCACGGCATGGGTGATACATTTAGTAGATCTTTCTCCTGGTTGGGTATTGTTATTGGATGTAGTGATTAACGGCCTACAGTGCCGTTTTATAAATGTTTATGCACCTCAGACTAAGATTGACCGTATTGAAATATTTCGGTTATTTCAACCCTATTTGTTCACCTCCAAGTATGTTTTTCTGGGCGTTGATTTTAATTGTAGTAGATATAGGACAGATAGAGGATGTCTAACCACTAAAATATTTTGAGATGCTACGTGATAATTTACTGGTTCAAACGGGCCTTATTGATGTTATGGCTCTTAAAGGGTCTCCAGCAAAAACATTTTTTCAGGGCAATAAATCTACACGGATAAATTTCTGGTTACTTTCAGATTCTCTACAGGTTATCGACACTAGGATGGTACCCGTTACTGCGTCTGACCATGCCATTATAGCTGTTACAGCGGCAAGCCATATGCCTATGCATCGAGGTCCAGGATACTGGAGGTTGAATTTGGCCTCATTACTGCTCCCTACAATAGAAGAAGGTTTTCTAAATATTTTAAAAGCCAAGAAATCGGTTGTGTGTCTCTGTGATACTTATTGTGAATGGTGGCTGGACACAAAAAATGATAGGAAATGTTTTTTTCAATCTATAGGGAGATTATATGGAAAATATAAAACCGATATGTACTTGGAGTATAGAAAATAATTTTTGGATTTACATTTTCGGGCAGCTAATAGTGAGACCTTAGTTCTTCCCAGGTTACATGAAATAAGAGAACGAATGAATAAATTTCAATATGACCGTGCACAATCCTTGGATAATGAACATCGTTTTGGCACCCAAGGTACACAGGCCTTTTTGAATTCATCTCAATTTAGTGCTTCCCAAAGACATCAGAAACATGTGACAGGGCTTAAGGATAAGGCAGTAGTATGGTGTACAGATCCAGAGAGGTTATGAATATGGTTAATTTACATGTGCAGAATCTTTTTGGAGTGGTTGAACCCCTGAGTCACAAACACGACATTTGGTTGGGACGCATTAATTTGCCCCAAATACCAGAATTAGAGGCATCTACATTAGTAACATCAATCACAACACTAGAGGTTACTACAGTTCTGGCACAAACAAGAACTGGAACAGCCCCAGGGAACGATGGTATACCATATGAAATATATAAAATAATTTTTCAACAATTATTGGACGAATTCACTCCAGTTTTGAATGAAATTTTAAAAACAGGAATATTACCCCACAACATGAATGAGGGGTTAGTAGTGTTTATGTATAAAAAAGGAGACAGAGGGGGATTTACTTAACTGGAGACCCATTACCCCATTGAATATGGATTTTAAACTGTTTTCCAAAATACTAAACAATAGATTGTTACTTAATGCACATTTCCTTTTACACTCTGCACAAACATGTTCCATTCCGCATAGGAAAATAACTGATAGCCTCATACTTTTGTGTGAACTTTTTCAAAGAGGATCTACAGCGGAACTTACAGGTCTGATTTTAAGTTTGGACCAAGCAAAGGCCTTTGATAATGTAAGACATGAGTATCTATGGGACTGTTTAGCTGGGTATGGTATACCGCATACCTTTATAAAATGGATACAAATTTGTTATGCTAACGCTACTGCTCAGGCATTTTGTAATGGATGGATAGGGAAGAAATATCCCGTATTACAAGGTGTACATCAGGGTTGCCCCCTTAGTGCGCTTTTATATTTATTCACTATTGATCCTTTAATTCGACAGATATATGGTCATGATAGTATACTCGGACTCTCCTTTTCCAGTACAGATCCTGAAGTTAAATGTGTCACATATGCTGATGATTTATGTTTCTTGTTAGGGGTTCTCCCCTCTGCACTTGTTTTAAAAAGGGTTTTGCAAAGTTTTTTGTTATATACTGGTGCACAAGTTAATTATGACAAATGTAATTGCATACCACTGGGGTTAGAACCAATATATTCCACAAAGGTTATAGGTATACCGGTGATTAAAGGTACGTGTAAAATTTTAGGCCTTCTTTTTGGAGCAGGAGATCTAGCATATTTAAACTGGAAATTTAAACTAAAAGAAGCACAAACCAAGGCAGATATATGGAATACATGGAGATTGTCAAAATTGAAACAAATTCAAATGGTAAAGACCTTTTTAGTACCCATATTTTTATATGTCAGTGCAGTATTTAGTCTTCCTTCAGGTTTGGAGACAGTTATATGGCTGTTTCTTTTCTTGCATTTGGGGCAGTAGACTTAATCCTATAAAAAGAGTTTTGTTGTTTAGGGAAAAAAAACATGGGGGACTAAAAATGTTACATCCGATAGTTTTCTTTTTTTACCATGTTTATGTATACGAATTTACAACCTTCATTTACAGACACAGACACATAATGGAAATCATGGCTTCAGGATACTTTAGGTGATTAATGTATTTTTTGGCCTGAATATGAGACATTTCCAAGACAACGATCCATAAATCATCTCCCACAATCTCTCAAATTATGTTTTGGGAAAATTAAATTATGGGGTATTTCAAGGAGCACTTTCCTGCACTTTAGTAGGAAACAACTTTATGCTTAAATAATACAGAAATATTTTCAAGATTCAGCCCCATTTGATTGTTATTCACCTCAAATAAAACTTTCAATTGGCAGTATGTTAACCTCACCCCGCATACCACCTTGTATGTGGAATGTGCTGTGGTTATCATTATATGGTAAATTAAATGTTCATGCTAATTTAAAGCATAAACAGATCTCGGATCGATATTGCCCTAGGGAAACTTGTTTTGAAGAGATTGAGACTATAGAACACTTATTTTTGGAATGTCCCTTTATCAAAGAATTTTGGAGCCTGGTTTTGAAAAAATGGCCTACTTTCCCTCTGTGCCCTCTAACACTAGAACTATTGTGCATAGGGATCTTACCAGTAACTGCCTTTCAATACGACAAAGTAACATTGTGGTTGTTTTTACTTTGCTTTAAGTATTATATTTGGTATGTGAGATGTTGTTTCACTATACAACAACAGTATTTTTCCCAAGACGCTTTATTTGGTATGGTTGCTAAGGCCATTTTAAGATTAAAAAAACAAGATTATGAGGGCTTTCCTCTATCTGTCAATCTAGATGGGACTCTATAGATTGGTTGTAACCTTCCTGAGTTAAATCTAGTATAACCTATGCAGATTATGCCAAATCATTTTGCCTTGGGCATTGTACCACTGTTTTGAAAAATCCTTGATCTGTTCATTAGAAAAACAAAACAAAACAAAATTTCCCGTACGTTTTTGAGGGAGGGGGTACTCAGCGATTTAAATGCTTTGTTTTAGGATTCTATTGGCAGAAGTTTTGTGATGTATATGTATGCTGCATTTTTTATTTGGGTGAAGTTCTATATTATTATGCATATGATTTTAATTTAAAATCCCCCTACTCTGTTGGTAGAGAACGGGGTGTTTAGTTATAACACTTAGTCTTCAAGATTCTAATGTTGATGGTTTTTCCTTATTTACTTTCAGTTGACCGTATGTTTGAAATACTTATTTTTTTTCTTACTCGTTTACATTATGATTTTGTGTGTTGTAACACTATTATGTATATGTTTTACTTTCTAGTATTAATAAAAAGTTCCCCTACTGCTTTGCTGCCAGTAGGGGGAAGTGTTGGAGTTTGTCTGTAGAATGGCAGACTACACTCAGACTCTCATGCAGCAGGATGTGCTGCTGACTTCAGAAGAGACCTCTATGGAGATTACTGTTTCTACTGAGATTCCTATGCCTTGTATTCAGGAGACACAGGTACCTTCAGTTATTGTCCCGGATTCACATCAACAGGAGTTTACTGGTACACAATCAATTCGGGAGAAAGCGTCCAACAATGATTTACCTGTTGCAGTGCATGCACTGCTTCCTGATCCTTTGGAACCGCAACATTTTTCTCCCAACCCTATGCTGTCTGCATCTTCTATGGATGTAGTTTCTCAACCAGGACTTCCAGATGCTGTGCAGGAACAGCAGAGTGCTGAAGAATCTGCTCCTTCTGTTTCAGAGACTTGCTCCACATCGCAAGTTGTGCGACGGCAATTTGGTATCCCGACAGACTCTGGGGATTTTCTTCACAATTGGTCGGCTGATGAGGCGCTTCAGAAATTGGGCTGGAAATGCATGGCTTCGGGATAATGGACTCTGGATCCAGACTGGGGTGATTTTTCATCTTCTGCTTCCACATCTTCAAAGCACGTGACCGTGAACTCAACCCTGAGCTCAGGTACTGGACAAACCTTTTCTTCTAAGGCCTTACCTACTGATGTACATCTCTTAAGGGATAGTGCTGCGGCCTTGTCTAGGCTGAGCACATCCTCAGATAGAGGTGGAGGTGATCACCAGGGGACAGCGAGCTCTAAGAAGGGTGATTTTGAAAGACCTAATCGAGTTCCTATGGCAGACTTGTTTAAAAACAAGCTTGATCAAGTGCCCAGATGCAATGCAGTTAGGTTGCGATATTGGGGGGGGGGCTCACTGACCACCCTGACAGATATTATGTTGCTAATCAACTCTTGAGGGGTTTTATGCATTTTTTCCTTCCGATATTTATGCTTTAATTCATATTTTGGGGCAGGATTCTTTTGACATCAGTTTTAAGCATAACAACAGTTTGTAAACATTCTGGGACAAATACTGTTCTCTTAAAGCTACCCCTCTATGAACACTTATTTTTGCAATCCCTCTTACAAAGCCACAAATCAGATATGTTACTATTATGCTTCGCAATGAGGCTGTAAATGTCAATGATATCTATCACTGGTTGCAAAATCGTTGTGATATCCTTGGCCCTCCTGAAGCCATCCTTGATTTGGAAGGCATTTGGACTGGGGGGTGGAAATTTAAAGTGAAATTGTTTCAGGTCAATTCCGACATTGTTCATTTACCTAATATTTTTTTCTGGGAAAGGATAGGGTGTTCATTTACCTAATATTTTTTTCTGGGAAAGGATAGGGGGGTTTGTTTTTATGGTGGACAACCAAGGGCTTGCTATAAGTGTGGATCAAAAACTCATATTAGCAGCTCTTGTAACATGTTGAAGTGTTCCTTATGTGGGGGATATGGCCGTTCAGTAGATTTGTGTGAAAAAAATTTTCAGATGAGAAAGGGCATGCATTTAATCAGTGTCCTTGGGCCAAGCATAATAGAACCGAAGGTTGGGATCAGGATGACTTAGTTAACAAGGCCCAGGAAAAAATGAGGGATTCTAGTTTCCCTACTCCTCCTGTCCCACGTGAACAGGCAGTACCTGATACAGATTCCTTACTTCTCCAGAATACTATGACTACACCTTCTGAACATTGACCTCCCCTACCCCCACGACAGGTTCAGGATACTGCTCCTTCTACTGATATCTCTTTGGTAGTTCCTCCCTCTGTGCAGGAACCACCTGCTAGTGTTTCCATGCCTCCTCCCTTGTTTGAAGCTGTTAAAAGTCACTGGTTTACTAGGGCCTCACTTAGACAGATTGCTCCATGCCCCATACCTATGGCAAATCCTTTTTCTCCCCTGCAAGACGATGTGGGTGATTCAGATCTGGAATCTGATACTTCCCATA
This sequence comes from Neoceratodus forsteri, assembly GCA_016271365.2. Lineage (NCBI taxonomy): Eukaryota > Metazoa > Chordata > Ceratodontiformes > Ceratodontidae > Neoceratodus > Neoceratodus forsteri. The sequence goes on from CM057459.1 coordinate 606,637,908, forward strand.
GGTCTGAGTTGGTAACTGAGGATGAGGATAGTAAATCCAGTGAAATATCTAAAGACAAAAATGGGAAAGAAAGGTAAAAAATGGAAAGCTAGTAATAGTTCAAAAGGAGGGCCTTGACTTTCTTTCTTAACACCTTAGATGGCTACATTGAGGCTTGGGTCTTACAACGTCTGCAGCTTGAAAAATTATAAGAAACAAGTTTTTGTATTTTCATTTTTTGACTCCCTTGATGTAGACATCCTTTTTGTGTGAGAAACTAGGTTGTCCTCCTTATATAATATTAAACAAGTAAAGGGAAGATGGCATTGGGGTCCTTCTTTTTGGACCTTTGGGTTGGATTCTGCTGATGGTAATGGCATATTGTTTAAATCCACTAAGTTTTGTATTTCCAGACTTATAGACGTACAACCTGGTCGAGCTTTGATTCTTGACTGTACCCTTGGGGATTTTTCTTTCTGTCTTATTAATTTGTTCGCTCCACAAATGAAAACTGTTAGGAGAGAATTGTTTGAAGACATAAAACCCTTTTTATATACTAAAAAGCATGTTATTTGGGGGGCGACTTTAATTGTGACATAGATGTTAAATTTTCGGGTGATGTACAGAAAAAAATGTATTGCTACTCTCATGCCTTAAAACATATTACTTTTGAAGCTGGGCTGCAGGATGCCTACAGATTTTTACATAAGACTGATAGTGGGGCTACATACCATAGGCGCACTTATGCTACCTGTATTGACATGTTTTTTATTTCTAAACATGTTACACCTATTTTTTATATTTCCCAACCCATTGAGTTTTCAGACCATGGGCTTTTATTATGTACTTTTAGTTTAATCCAATGTCCCTCCTAAAGTTTTTTCTATTGTCCAACGGTGGCGTTTAAATATGTCCCCTTTGGATTCTCCTGATTGTGCCCTTCAAATAGAGATTTTCTTTGAAGCTTGAAATTCTACTATGTGTCTTTATGACAATCTTTTTCATTGGTGGATTGATAGAAAATTAGAATTAAAACATCTTTTACTAGTTTCAGAAAACAAAAGGCAAATTCTAATTATTTACGCTATCTATTGCTCAGAAATCAATTATATAAATGAATGACTTTTCCTTCACGTGACAGTTTAAAATTCAAGTCCCAAATTTTTGATATCAAAAAAAATTTATGAAAGACTATCAATATGATAGGGTCAAATCATTGGGGATGGAATTTAGATATGGGATGAAGAAACAACCAGCATCTGATCCATATGCTGCATGTAAACAGTGATTGGATAAAACTTTAATGACCAGTCTTCTTAAACCAGATGGTGCTCTGGTTTCCACTGATTTGGAAATGTTGTCTGTAGTACAACAATTTGTTTACACCACTTTTAGTACTCCTTTTGATTCTACTACTGTCTTGTCGAATGGATTTTCTGCACCCTTGCCTCAAATAGCAGATTCCATGACACACTGTTTATTGCAGCCTATCTCTTCATCAGAAGTAGAAATGGTGATAAAACAACTTACTACAGGCACATCCCCAGGACTTGATGGTATTCCTAATGATTTTTATAAAAAAATTTCTTTCTCATATGAGTTATTTTTTGCCCTTAGTTTTTAACATTATGCTGACATCAAATTCACCTATTTTGGGGTTAAATACTTCTCTTCTTAATTTTTTGTATAAAACTGGAGATAAAACTGTGCTCTCTAACTGGAAGCCCCTCAGCCTCCTGAACAGTGACTATAAAATTTTAGCCAAAATTATTAACAGTCAGCTGTTAACAGTTGCTGATTCCCTTATTCATCCAGCTTAGACCTGTGCAATTCCCAATCGAAAAATTCAGCATAATTTATATCTCTTACAGGAGCTTTTTGAGGCAGGTAGCCTAGGCAATGTCTCAGGTTATGTGGTGGCTTTGGATGAGGCCAAAGCTTTTGATCGAGTCCGACATCAGTGCCTTTTTCCTTTGTTATTACAATATGGTATTCCCAGGCAATTTGTAAAATGGATTGTTATGTTATACACCAATGGGTTAATGGGCTTTTTGGGTCTGATGTCCCACTTACTATAGGTGTCAGTCAGGGATGTCCTTTAAGTCCTCTTTTATACACTTTTGCTCTTGATCCTGTTATTAGGCAAATACAATGGGATCAGCGTAATATTGGTCTAGCCCCTTCCCCCACGTTACAACTTGAGAAGACCAAGGCTTATGCTGCTGATGTTACATTATTTGTCTGAGATGTTTCTTCTTTGAAACAGGCTTTAGACGTTTTTACTCATTGTGGACTACTTTCTGGGGCATGTCTTAATAAAGGGAAAAGTTTTGTTTTTTCTTTAGGTAATGTAAGGACTGACTCTTTGGATAGTTTGGGGATTCCTCTTGTCTCCACCCCACACAAACTCCTGGGTGTTTGGTTTGAACCTGGTGATTTGGCTACATATAATTGGGAACAACAATTGCAGTTTGGAGAAGCCAAAATTAATATATGGAAACATTGGAAGTTCGGGAAAAAGAAATGTATTATGATAGTGAAGACATTTTTGTTACCTGTTTTTGTTTATTCAAGTTATTTGATTGCCCCTCCAGTTAATTTAGAAACCAGAATTTTTAGTTTATTCTTTCAAATGATATGGGGTAATAGATTAAATCCTGTGAAATGGGAAGTTACTTATTTGCCTGTTAAAAAAGGTGGTTTGAACATGATTAACCCTATTTTTTTATCATTCCTTTATTTTGTTAATTCTTTTAGTTATCTATGGACCTCTGCCTCTATGTCGTGGCAATTATGGTCTCAATTTATTTGGTCTCGTTATTTTTCAAAACATGTTCTTTTGCCTCCAAAAATATTGCCTTTTGATTTCCTTCCTTTTTATGGGATTTCTACTATTAAAAAAATGCAGCAATGGAAAGTTCCATTTCACAAATTATTATCTCTTGATAGGAAGTCTTTTTAATCCTATATCATTTATGATGTGAAGCAAATTTACCTTCTTTTTCCTGATTGTGTTCCTACCAAAATGTTGTTTGCTTTATGCAGACTAACAGATTTTAGGCTCCCTGTTCATATCTGGGATGTTGTATGGCTCTCCGCCCAAGGGAGGTTGGGAGTTAGGGGAAACTTGAAATATAAACCTCAAGCAGATAGGTATTGTCCCAGACTTACATGTTCTAATACAGAAAAAAGCATGATACATTTTTTTATTGATTGCCCTCATAGCTGGCTATTTTGGCATGATGCTGCACTTCATTGGAATATACCTTTTTTGACTCTTATTTCTTATTGTACTTTAATTCTGGGAGATTATTCAGGGATGTGAAAAAATATCATAGGAGCACTTTGAATGTATTTATTGCCTATGTTCAATATTTTTTATGGCAGGCACGCTGTCAATATGTTTTACAACAACAACAAGCCCTGAATGTTACTATTATTTCTCAAATTGAAGCAGGATTATTGTGTGTTAAAGAGAATAATTTTTGTAGGTTTCCACGAGATAAAATGGATGATTTTTGGAAGAATGTTTTTATTTAACTTCCTATTGCCTTTCTGTTTCCTTTATTTGTTATGATTTTTGTGAAGATTACCTGATTTCTTGTGTGTGGTCTGGACAATTTTTTCATGTATTCTGATTGTTTATTTCTGTGATGTTATGTTTCTTTTCTTAATAAACTTCCCCTACTCTTTTCGATAAGTGCCATGGGATCTTTAACATCCACCTGAACTACCTCCAATTCAGGCAGATGGGACCTCGGTTTAAAGTCTCATCCAAAAGACAGCACCTCAGAAGTGCAGCACCCCTCTCATGCTGCACTACAGTGTCAGTACTGGGATATTAACCCAAGTGACAGATGTGGGAACTGAACCAACAGCTCTCTGATCTCCTGGCTTCAGAGGCGAGTGTGCTACCTACTGAGCCACTGACTAGCTTTGATAGTTCCCTGAGGACTCTCTCCTCCATAAAGTGGCTAGTGTACACCTCCTTTCCCTTAATGCCCTTTCCCCTATCTTGGCCATCACCTACCTCTTCTCACATGAATACTGAACAAAAGTACTTGTTCAATATATATGCTTTCTTCTGGTCCTCTTCCATACTTTCACCTCTTCCCCTTTAATTCTTACTGTCCCTGCCTTGCTTTTTTCCTTTTGCTTATGTATCTGAAGACTATTTTATCCCCCTTTTTTGCTGACTTTGCAGTGTTTTCCTCTATTTGTGCTTTTGCTCTCCTAACTGCCTTCCTTACCTTCCTTGGTTTCTCCTGATATCTCTTCCTATCCTCTTTCTTCTGTGTTGACTTGTACCTTATGAATGCCTGCTTCTTTTCCTTTACTTTCTCTGCTACTTCCTTAGAGTACCATAGCAGTCTCTTTTTTCCTATTGCTCTTTTTAACCTGCCTGACGCAGAGGTTAATTGCCTTCTCAATTGCCTTTCTTATTTCTGCCCATTTCTGCTCTACCCCAACTATTTTCTCTATTCCTGCTAGGGCTTCACTGAGGCACTCTCCCATTTTCTTGAAATAGGCCCTCCTGAAGTGCAGGACCCTCATTTTAGTGTGGCTCCATTCTGGCCCTGTCCTTATGTTGAACCACATCGTACGATGACCACTGGTCCCCAGGTGGCTTACAACTGTGACGTCAGTGATGCCATCCATTTGACAATACTGGGTCCAGTATCATCCCCTCATGAGTGGGTTCTTTAACTAGTTGCCTGAGAAGCACCCCCAGCAGGGAGTCTAGGATTTCCCTACTTCTCACTGTAGCTGAAGCAAGGAGGATCCAATCCACTTCTGGTAGATAGAAGTCTCCCATTAGCACTACCTCACCCTTGTTATCCATCCCTTGGATTTCTTTATCATATTCTCATCTTCCTCCCCTCCCTATGCAGGAGTTCTGTATATCCCCCCTATTCAAATAGTGGCCCCTGTTTCTGTCTCCAGGGTGTCCCACACTACCTCTGCTCTTCCCTGACCCTCCTGTATTTCTGTTACCTTTATGTTCTCCCTCACATAAAGAGCCACCCCCTCCTCCCTTTCTTCCTACCCTGTCACTCCTGAATAGAACACACCCTGGTAAGACTACCTCCCAGTACTGGTTTTCATTGCACCAGGTCTCCATAATTGCTACCATGTCCAGGTCTCTGGCTGCCATGATGGCCTTTAGGTCTGCCATCTTGCTGCCCAGAGTTTGAGCATTTGCACTCATGGCTTGCCATTCTTTACTGCCACCTCCCCTCATCATGCCCTTTTTCCTTTCCCCTTTTCCTCCACTATTTTCCTTCCTCTTTCCCCCTCCCTCTTCTACTTGTTATCCATGTTTTTTTGTTCATTTTGGGACTTCTCATCCTCCAGATTTCCACTGCTGACCCTGTAAGCATGTGGGGGGCATAGGCGTAGATTGTGGGGGGGCAGAGGGGCAAGCTGCCCCCCCTGAGAAATTAGACCAGGACTTTTTTAGGAGCCCAGCCACCGTTCTCCGGTTATCATTTTTTTTTTAATATTGAATGGGCTCAGGGCTATGCCTGGACTGCCTGCACCTCTCTGTGGGAGGGAGGGGGGTGGCGGCATGGCGCCGTGTCTCTTAAACAAAAACAATCCCCTTTTCCGATTGGCTGCAAGCCTGCAACCATAGTAGCCTGCATGTTACAGCCAATCAGAGAGTGCTGCAAGCTGGCACCATCACGTGAGCAGTACTCCGTTAGTGGTGCCATTTAGTTGTCTGTGTGCCTTCCATGAAGGAGCAGCAGCAGCATCCATATAGCGTAGGGCTGAGGAGAGATAGCTATTCGAGGATGTTGAGCAGATGTCATTGGTTGTCTGTCAGGTGTCACCAGTGTCTCAGTCAGTCTAGTATTTCCACCCTCCTCCTGTCCTGAACAGCCCAGTTTAAATATACATCACCCAAGTCCTCTGACTACCTACTCTCTGTTTCTCAGTGCAGCCAGCTGTGCTCTGGGCTCTCCCACTGCCACCTGAGCCTCCCATCCCTGAGAGCCTAGGAGGCCTGTGGCCAGAAGGCCTCTACCACTGGACAGACCAGGCGGAGGAGTGAGTAGTACTTTTACAGTGAGTCTGAGGCACAGCCAGGCTTGCCTGCACACCCAGCTCCTGTGTCCAGCAGGCCAGAAAAAGATTTACCGTGTTGTCGGTGAGTCCCACCCCACACCCATTGCCCACCAGTTCCACGGTTCACCGAGAGGGATTATTTAGGTCAGTGAACAGCCAGGTGTAGAACAGTGAAGAAGCCGGCGGTCATGCAGGCTATAGCAGACCCATAATGCGACACATTCATCTGGTGTCAGAAAAAATGAGTTACTGTCTTGTTGGGGGATTAATCGGGAGAGGAACGGGACTGTTGGGAGAGATTTGGCTACCTAATCTGCCTTCTTGGCCTTGCTGTGCCCTGCTGCATGCTGCCCTGTCTGTGCCCTTACTGATTTGTTGAGTAACTGTGCTACAACTGGTTGTTGAAGTGTACAATTCATCCCAGAAATTGTCTTTTGTGGAAGCGGGGTTGTCTTGGCCATGGCCATGTGTCTGGGGGTGGAAGGTTTGCTGTCAACTTGTGTTTCTTTGGGTGGGAGGGTTTTGCTGGCTGTTGAGGCTGTCCATGTTGGTGGGGTGGGGGCCTTTTGTTTGGTATGGAGTGGACACTGGTCATGTTGGTGGGGTGGGGCACTCAGTTACTGTGCTACTGGTGTGGTGGGGTTTGTTGGGAAACTCACTGGATGGTCGGTATTTGGTGGGGCTGGGGGGATGGTCTGTTTTGTGGGGTTGGGGTCAGGGGAGACAGTCTGTGTGTTTTGGGGCTAACTGACTGAGAGGATGGTCAGTGTTTGGTGCTGGGGGAGGGCCTGCGTTTGGTGGGGCTGGGGGACGATCAGTGTTAGGGGCTGGGGTGGTTAGTATTTGGGACTGAGAGGGTGGTCAGTGTTTGGTGGGGCTGGGGAGACAGTCTGTTTTCTATTCTGGGGTCTGGTGGGGTGGAGACACAGGCCATGGTGATGTGGGGGACACTGGCTGTGATGGTGGGGTGGTGACACTAGTCATTGTTTGGTGGACTTGGCTGGCCATTTGTCTGGAGGGACTGTCCATGATGGTGGAAAAGGGGGACTGTCCATGTTTGCCTGCTGGGTGTCTTGTGGGGAGGGAGGGAGGGAGGGACTATTGCTGGTCGGGTGTCTGGGGAGATCTTTCCATGTTGGCTTATGAGGGGTGAACATCGGTGATTGCTGATTAGGTATCTAGGATGGACTATCAATGTTGTTGGGAGGGGAGCTCTCGTGTTTGCTAGCCAGTGTTTGGGGATTATTCATGTTGGTGGGTGAAATTCTGTGTTTGCTAGCTGTGTGTGGGGTGGGGACTGTCCTTGGTGGGGTATGGGGACCGTCCATGATTGCTGGCTGCCTGGGTGTCTGGTGGGACTGTCCTTGTCAGTTGGGGGCATTCTATGCTCGCTGGCCTGTTGTCTGGTGGGAGGGGGACTGTTCGGGTGTCTGGGGGACTGTCCTTGTAGGTGGGGTGAAGGGGGGACTGTCCATGTTTGCTGACTGGGTTTCTGGTGGATTGTCCATGCTGGTTAGGAGGGGGGGACATTCTGTGCTTGCTGACTGGGTGTTAGCATATAAACATAAGTAAATGTTAAAACGTCATTTCCGCCTCATCCTTTACCTGTCAAGGGATGTATCTCACTGACCTGTGCCCACAGATAGCATACGAACGAACTTTAGTAAATGTTGAAACATTATTTCCCCCTCATCCTTTACCTGGCTGTAAAAGTAATCTTTCCCTTTTTTTGATTTCTCCAATCGTCCACTGTGGAGGGGTGAAACAGACAGATTCCTTGTCCTTGCTGCCTCTGTCTTCACTGCCTGGAAAACACAACCAAAGGGGTAGCTTTTAGTGTTCTCCCCCGTACAGTGTTACAAGACTAGCAAAAAAAATCTTGCACTAAAACATGCATCCTAAAGAAATGATTATACTACTACCTGGCTATTGTTATAGCGACTACTGACTGGCCATGATTTGTTTTGGGGGGGGTGGAACACTGGTCGTGTGTGTGTGTTGGGGGTTGCGGACACTGCTGGTTGTGTGTGTGGGTGGGGTTGCGGACACTGCTGGTTGTGTGTGTGTGTGTGTGGGGTTGGGGACACTGCTGGTTGTGTGTGTGTTGGGGGTTGGGGACACTGCTGGTCGTGTGTGTGTGTGGTGTTGCGGACACTGGTCATTTGTGTGGGTGGGGTTGGGGATACAGGCATTGTGTGGGTGTGGTGGGGGCACTGTTGTGTGGGTGGGTGGAGGCAACGGCATTGTGTCGGTGGGGCGGGGTTGTAATTGTATACCAGACAAAATGTGTTGACCGGTAGCTCAACATCTCTCTTTCCAGACAAAGAAAGAAACATAAACAAAATGCAGTATAAAATGTGGTTTTATTTATTTTTGTGTGCCTGTGATGGGGAGGCAAAGACATGGATGCCTGGAGAGGATACCAGATAAATGGAGCTGGAAATGGTGTTGGTTGGGTGGGGTGGGGAGAGTGGCTGTGCTGGTGCGGTGGGGAGAATGACTGTGCTGGTGGGGTGGACACAGAGTGTGGAGAGTGGCTGTGCAAGTCCATCAGGGTGCAGAGAGTAGCTGAGCTGGCCAGTCTGGGTGGAGATAGTGGCCTTGCAGGTCTGGGGTGAGGAGAGTGGGCTGTAGCTTTTTGCATGGACATTTAATTCACTGTTGCTTGCTGTGCCTTCTGCTGCCCTGCCAGCTTTGTGCTGCTGTGCTGACCGGGGCGGACTGGTACACATGCTGAAAAAAATGGTTCTGGCCACTGGTGATGGAGGAGGGAGGGGTGGACAGGCATACTGGCAACATGTTTGCCAGTCTGCTGGGTCCATGCCATGTTTACCTCCCTCATACAAGGGGCTTCTGAGCATTAAAGATAAGTTTCTGCATCAAAATTTGGAACTGTTGGAAAGTATGAAATCCCACAGTATAAAAACTGTGCATATTTATGTAGTTTCACCTTACTGTGTGGTTCGACAAGATGTTCTGTGGTCTCTCCTCCTCATTTAGCACCTGACCTGTGACCTAGCCAATCCCCCCCCCCGGCAGGGGGAAGGTCCGTTGTTTTATGGTCTTTTGGTGGTTTGTCAGGCATTGTAAAATGCATTGTTTCATTTACTGTGTTGTATTGCCTGGACCTGCTTTACCCTCTCTCTATCCTGAATGTAAACATGGTATAAAAAAATGTTCATTTTTTGGTGGTGTGTGTGTCTGTCTGTGTCTGTGTGTAGAAGAATAGAGACACACGCTCAGACAAAAAAAACTGTATTAAACCACATCAAACTGAAGAAATCATGTTTCATTTTGAAGTAGTCTGTTGGGGGGGGGAGCATCCATGGCAACCTGGGCTACCACAACCGGCCCTCCACACACTGTCATAGTTGATGCTAATAAAAACCACCAACCAAGTACTTACCTTTCAGGGTGTGTCCTGTGAGGCTGTGCACAGGTATCTGGAGTCGTTGTTCCAGCAAACTTCCTGTGGCGTCTGTTCTCTTAGGTTACGTGATGTGACCACTTTTGTGCCATGGCAGTCCGTGTTTGCTTGGATGGGGTTGTGTAACCCTGGGCATGGACAGAGATGCACATTCCTTAGGAGCCCATGGAGGGGAGAGTGGTAGGGGTTGTGGTGTGGCCACACCATGCTCATGATCATCTTGAACAATTAGGGGATTTACATTGTTCTGTTGCACTGTCCCAGGTACATCAACATGCTTGTTAAGAGCACCGCCTGAGGGATATCAGCAAGTCCCATGCTTGTGTATGCAATGCTTGCTTGCTTAAGGAGAGCATTATCCTCTTAACACCTTACCTAACCAGATTTGGCATGTGACATTGAATAACATGGGATGGGATGGGATGGGATGGGATGGGATGGGATGGATGGATGGGAGGGAGGGATGGGAGAGACTAATGAATTAACTTGGTTATAACAAAGAAAAGTGTTAACACTAGGTGCAAGTAAGCAATAATGCCCGACAGGGCATGTGTCATGCTGGGATAATGTCACGCCTCAGATGGTTGGGCACAAGTGCATCCAATACATAAGGCATGACATTATCCTACCATGACACACACCCTGGAGGGCATTATTGCTATTATACAATGGCGTGTTGTTATACAGAATTTAAAAAAATAATTTTAAAGATGTTTTATTTGGTGTGGAAAAATATTTTTAAGAGAAGATACAAAAAAAAACACACTAATGCTAACAATCATCAAGAGGTTCACGGAGAGGCTGAGACTAGACCTGTGATGAATCGGATGTACTAGGATAACATTATTGGTCTAGCCCAAGACCGACCAATCAGAGGCCAGCATTCATTCTTGTCATTGTATAATCGCAATTTTTTATGTAATCTTTGTAAATAAGGGCTCATGCTGTGAGGATGCACATGCTGAGATGTTTCCCATACCATCCATGTTTATAGGTATACTGAGGTGGCACAGCCATTTGCTGCACTTCCTTGAAACATGCTTTTTGCACTCCTCAAGAGTGGGAGGGCTAGCTCAAGCAGACATTTCAAGAAGTTCAGGATCCACTATAAGGGCTAGACTTGGAAGGGTTATGTAAGCAGCAAAGGGGGGTGAGAGACTAGTGAGCTATCCACCAGAGGTTCAGGTGGGGGCAAAATTAGGTCAAGACTGATTTGAATTGAAGCTGAGGGGAGGTCCTGTCCTCTTGAGAAGGAAGTTAAGTTCCTTACATATTTTCAACTTTACAAGTAAGTCCTCACTCCCAAGGCAGAAGAACGAAGAATTGAATACAAAACAGATCTCGGTCAGTTTTTCGACTCTGGTCTCAGGAGGAGTTGGGCCAAGAGCAGGCTGCAGTAAAACTGGTGGGGTGGGGAAATGCTCTGACTTGGCCTGGGCTGGTCCCTCCCAGGAGTTATTCAGCTGTAGTCTAAAATGTTTTTTGGCCATTATTTGATGCTGGTTGATTTGTTTGCATTATGCCAGCCTCCCGCCCTCTTCACTGTCGTGATACATGAAAATCAGGACTTTTTTGTTACTGTGCCCCCCCTGTAAAAATAACAAACTATGCCCCTGATGGAGGGGGGGTGACTGTGTCAACCTGCCTTATTTCGCCTCCCCCCTTGGCTAATTTAAATGCTTACTCATGTAGCATTTGAACTGTTCACTGAGGATCTCAGTTTCCCCTCCTAGAGGGGCTCAGGCAGTTTCCCCTGTACAAGCCTCTATCCCTCCAGGTGGAGCCCCAGTCATCAATGAATCTGATTCTCTCTTCCCTGCACAATTTCATCATCTATAAGTTGAAGTCCCCATTGTGGAGCCTCCTATCATCCCCCCTTGTCATGGACTAGCACCTACAAGAAGGTAACTGATTTTTCTATTTGCACAAGACCCCTCCTAATTTCCTGAACACCTCCTGAACTGCTTCTGGACTCTCCCTAGCCAGGTCATTTTTCCCCAAGTGGACAATGACATCAAGCCCTCCCTCCCTCCCTGCCTCTTCAGCGATCCTTGGGATTCTCCTTCTGTCCATCTGAGCCGTGGTACTGGGAAGGCACCTTACCACCCTCTTCTCCTCCACTACTTGTCCACAACTGTATCCTCCTTACAATTTAGTCCCACACCAGGATTCATTTCCTCTTCCTCTTCCTCTGGGGTCCTCTGCTACCCCCCTTGGGGTCTCCACCATGGAGGACTTCCTCATCCATCCGAGTCATTACTTTGGGTGCTTCTGTTTGACAATCCTGCCCTGCCAGTGTAGTGTAGGAGTTCTGTAGTAGTATGGGATTTAGGATGTGCCTATGCTCTACCACCCTAATCCTCCCCTGGACCTACCATTGTCCAGCTGCTTCTCCTTCCTGGCACCCTTTGAGGTAGCAGAGGTGGACTTGGTTGTCCCTGAGTGGGTGAGTAGGTCCTCCTAACCCATGTCATCTTGGCCATGAGTCTGGCAACCAGGACTCTCTGCTCAGGGAGATACCTGCAGATGGAGCAGTACCACAGTCTCCAGGTCTCTCTGAGGACTGCCACCCCACATCTGCTGCACTGTACCACTCCCAGCATGGTTACTCCCTATTTCTAGACCTTTACCAGCCACTCCCTAAAATTATCACTGATACAATAATTTAGCCCCCACCTTCAGGCTAACAACTCCCAGAAGCACTAATTTCCCATATCCTCTTAAGAGCTTTTTTCTCCACCCTTCTTTTCTTCCCCTCTCCTCTCCTCTCCTCTCCTCGCCTCTCTCACTGCCTGTGTATACTTATTATTCCTTCTCAACCAATCCATTTTCAGACCCCTGATGTGTTATTTAAACCCCCAGACTCCTCCTCCTCTGTCACTACCTGTGTATACTTATTATTCCTTCTCAACCAATCCAATTTTCAGACCCCTGATGTGCTATTTAAATTCCCCAGACTCTCCTAGTTGTTAACAACTCCTAGGAGCTTAATTGCTCACTCCCTCTTAAGAGCTATTTTTTTCTTTCTTTATTAAACCCTCTCCTCTTCTCCCTCACTGACAGCGGATACATCCTAGCCCAACTTTACCAACTCAGTTATCAGTCCCTCAATGTGCTGTTTAAATCCCCTAGACCACTGGTAAACAACTCCCCAGTGTGCTGTTTACACCCACTCTCTTAGAGCCCATATAGTTATTGGGTGGGTGGCAGGTAGGAGGGAGCTCCAAAAAATGAACTGCACTTTTCTGTGTCTTACCTTTTTAATAATTACTATAAGAGGGTTTAGTCACTTAAACATTATAAAGTTCTGCATATGGAAAGTCATATTTACAAAAATGTAATAAGTTCTAAGTTAACCCCTGTCATATGAATATCTGTAAAATAATTTGTGCTTCACTGTACTCCCCTGAATGGGCAATGGTTTCTGTAGTGGTGTAAACATTTACTGCAATTAGTAGCTTTATGGGGCCGTCTGCTAGACGGTCATGTTCAGACATACTCACAAACCCTGGCTGCCTCCTCACCTCATTATGTGAGGCTCGTAAATACCCAAAATCTAGGAGCCAGGCTACAGTCACATGCCAGTCCCACCCTCGTGGGGATAAGAGCATCTATATGGCCCTTGACTCTCCCTTCTCATCCCTGCTCTGGTTTTTCAGGTCCATGGTGTGAACCTTGGTCATTAGCATGCTAAGTAGGTTTCTCACCACTAAAAAGTACGGAACCATTCGGTTACCCCCTTTAATGAACCATTAACATTCTGCCAGCCCTCTTGACAATAGGCACACAACTGTTTGCCATGCGTAATCCCATTCTCTGTTATGACCCTCTGGTCCTTTTCCTCTTCTCTTACAGCAGGAGGAACCCTACATCATGTGTAGTACCTAATTGCTTTTTAACTGCAAATGTAGCACCTTGCATTTGGCTATATTGAATCTGAGACTCCACCTAGCTTTTCAGGCCCTCCTGAAGTTTGCTTCCATGCTCATAGGAGTTCACCACTCTGGCTATCTTAGTGTCCATAGCAAACACATGCAGCCTGCCAGAGACCACAACACCCAGGTTATTGAGGAAGACATTGAAAAGCATTGGCCCAAACCACAATCTTTCAGGGACACTGGTGAATACCCCTCTCCAATCATATGCCCTACCACCAAAACCCTCTGTTTCTGCCCCTCAGTTAGTTAGCAATCTCATTTACCTCATGTATGCCTCGTTCACCACACTACACTGTTGTTCTTTGCACAGAAGCTTGTGATGTGGTACAGTGTCAAAGGCACTACTGCTATCCAACCAGACTATGTCTATGGCCCTGTCTTTGTCCAGCTACCTGTTCACCCCAAGTTGGTTGGTATGATTAGTTCTTCATACAATAATATGGAGAGGGGGTTAGAAACCTTGGTTTAACTAAGTGATCCATTATTCTGCCCTTGATAATAGCCTCCAGGACCTTGTCCAGCACTGAAGTCAGACTGACCCACCTGCACTGGTCAGGGTCAGACCTTTTTATCTTCTTGATAATCACTGCAAGTGGCACCACCAATCATTCCTGTAGCTCCACAATGGCCCTGGGGTGTATCCTGTCTGCCTCTTGGGATTTACTCGACTTGATTTCATCAAGTAGTCAGCTATGGGGGGGGGTGATGTCTGCAGAATGAATTATGTTTTTATTTAGAAGGTTTGGCAGTGAAAGGCACACTAAGCTGAAGCACAATTCCAAGCATGTTCTGGGAGCAGAGAGGTTAAGTGACTTGCTCAGGGCCACACAGTATGCAAGGGGTGGTTGTGGGTTTTAAACCCAGGTTTGCTGGGTCTCTACTTTCACAGACTGATGCTCTAACCCTCTAGGCTATAGTTTCTGCAAACAACATGGCTACTGTTGATTCCATGGGTCCTCCGAATGAGCACTGTCCCTATCCTGGGACCCCCACGGTAAACACAGAAGGTAAGTATTTAGTAAGCCTCTAGCCAGCACCACTGGTTTCTCCCTAGTTCCTCCCATTCCCCTGTTTTCAGGGGCCCAATTCACTCCTTCATCTTCCTCATTTCCATTTAAGGTCCAGAAGAAGGCTTTGGCATTGTCTGCAGCTCCTGCTTCTCTCCTGGCTTACAGTCCCTCCTTGACTATCTTAATTCTAGCCATGCAGTCACTCAATTCTGCACTGCACTGTATTCCCCTCTGACCTGAAGCTAACACGTCTTATTCCAGTAGTCACAGACATTTTTTTTGTTTAGGATCAGTTGCCTTAGGTATCTGTTGAGTCAGCAGGGTCATGCTTTGGCCCCTTTCTGTTAATTCCTTACAGGGATTGCTTTAAATGGGAACAGTCAGCATAAAGTGCCCCCACACTCAAGTGTGGGTCTATTTCCAATATGCACTTTATGTCCAAAAAGATTTTGGTTTACTTACTGTTTACTGTAGTATAGTCGATTGTATCAGACTAATTACAGTATGCTTAGTTCCAGTCTCATATCTTCCATTACTGCAGATTCCAGAATCCTCTGCAATTAACCTCACAGCAATAGGCAGCAGTGAGACAGTCAATAGTTTGCGGTGTATGTTGGAGCTTTCATCATCTCTGATCAGATGTCTTCAGGGTCTGCTTTTCTCCAGAGGCTATGCACAGTCCTCTGTGACTGTACTTAGCCCAGAGAGAACAGCAGGACCAGCAAACAAAACATCAGAGCTTCTATAAACTCTAATATGCACTGCATTCTATTGAATCTTCCACTGCTGCCTACTACTCTGGTGTCAGCTGCAGGGGATTCAGGGAATTGTGGAAACAGAAAATGTCAACTTAGACCTAAGCAACATTAATGTGATATTATCTACTATTCTACAGTAAACAGTAAGTAAACCAAAATGTTTTCTCACACAAAGTGCATATTAGGACCAGCCCACCCCTCACTGTGGGGCCCTTGGTGCTGACTGTTCCCTCTTAAGTACTCTCTTGAACAAATTCCACATGTTCTCTGCATTACCAGTCACACACTGCTGCTCTAGATCTTTGGACACCAGGCACTTCAACTTGGCAAAGTCACCCCTTCTGAAGTGGTCCTGGTGGCTCAGGCATGACTAATCGCCCCTATTACCAGGAAGAAACGTATATGGTTGTGACTACTGCTTCCCAAATGTTCCTTGAAATTCTTACTGGAGACAACCTCATTTCACTTCTATGAGCATGGTCACACCATTCCACTTCTAAGAACAAGGTCAAGGGTGACCTCAAACCTAGTCTCCTGTTTCACATGCTTCTCTATGGAAATTGTGTCTGATTTGGCCAATATATAAAAACTGGAGTAGGGAGGTAGTTTCTAACTACTGTCCCATCTCTCTTTTGACTCCAGTCTCACAAATTCTTGAGAGAATGATTTTTGACCAAGTGATGACTTAAATGGACCAACATAATGTGTTAACCATTGTTCAGCATGTATTTAGATCCATGTACAACATAGAGACAGCCTTGGTGAGGTTCACCAGCCATGTGCACAATGCCATCGATGAAAGGCATGGTGCCTTAGCAGTATTCAAGGACCTCACCAAGGCTTTCATTCTGGTTGATTATCATTTATTATTGCATTCTCTGCTAGACTGTAATTTGGTACACACAGAACCATGACTGGGATGTAAACATACCAGGATACACTATCTACAGGAGGGACGGGGTGGGTAAAAAAGGAGGAGGGGTAGCTCTCTACATAAGGGAAGGAATCAAAGCAACAGAACAAAAGGGTAAACAGGGAGGAGAAGAAGCATTGTGGGTCAATTTGGAGGCAGGCAATGGCATCACAATCCGCACAGGGGTTGTATACAGACCCCCTCTCAGGGGAGAAATGGACAAGGAAATGATAGAAAGTATACTTAGAATGGCAGATAAAGGGAGATATTGCTGATGGGTGATCTGAATATGCCAGATGTTAACTGGAGTGCAGTTGCAGCAGTCACTTCTAAGAGTGGGGTTATTCTAGATGCCCTACAGGGGGCATGCCTTAGACAACTAGTATTGGAACCCACTTGAGAGGGAGCAATCTTAGACCTGGTTCTCTCAAATGGAGATGGAGAGAGGATCACAGATGTAGAAGTGTGTAGCCATCTGGGAACTAGCGACCGTCGAATAGTATGGTTCACAATAAACACAGCAATAGAGTCAAGCCATACAAAGGCAAAAATACTGGACTTCAGGAGGGCTGACTTTGCCAAAATGGGTGAGTGCCTAAGGAATGCAGTAGCAAATGGGCAGGAAGGAGGGGTTGAAGAACAATGGGGAATAATAACAACTGCCATCACAGAGGTAACAAGTCTTTGTGTGAAGCAAATAAACAAAACAAAATGATGTAAGAAACCACTGTGGTTCTCAAAGGAGGTGGCAGTGAAGGTTCAAGAGAAAAGAAAGCATCTAGGAAGTACAAAGAATCACAGAGGAACAGGACAGAGAATTGTATCAGTTAAAGCAAAGGAAGCTGGGAAGGCAGTCAGAACAGCAAAGGCCCAAACTGAGGAAAAATAGCCAACTCAGTTAAGAAGGGGATAAAACCTTTTTAGGTAACATCAGGAGAGAAGGAAGACTAAGGAGAGATAGTGAGGCTTAATAAAGGGAGGGGTGGGCAGAGGTGATGGTGAAAAGGCAGAGATACTAAACAAATATTTTTGCTCAGTATTTACAAATGAAGAGGGGGAGGTACCTAAAACAAACAATAGAAACACTCTGGATACAGAAGTTGATACCAGCCCATTTACAGAAGAAAGGGTTCTGAAAGAACTCTTAAAACTGAAGGTGGACATAGCAATCGGGCCTGATGGGATTCATCCCAGAATTCTAAAAGAACTAAGGGTAGAACTAGTGACACCACTGACTACCCTCTTTAACAAATCATGGGAGGATGGGGTGGTACCTGAGGACTGGAGGAGGGCAGATGTGATTCCCTCTTCACAAACGTGGGAGCAGAGCAGAAGCAGAAAACTACAGACCTGTTAGTTTAACCTCAGTGATAGGGAAAATGATGGAATCACTTCTGAAGGAAAGAATTATCAAGTACCTAGAGGCCAGAGGGGCACAGGACCCAAGACAGCATGGATTCACACTGGGAAGGTCATGCCAGACGAATCTAATAGATTTCTTTGACTGGGTGACCAAAGTAGTAGATCAGGGAGGGGCTGTGGACATGGCCTACCTAGACTTTAACAAGGCATTTGACTCAGTCCCACACAAAAGATTAATATACAAGTTAGCCAGCCTGGGAGTGGGTCCCAAGATGATAGCCTGGGTAAAGAATTGGCTGGAGAATAGAACACAGAGGGTAATAGTAAATGGAGTCCACTCTGAAGAAAGGGGGGTTACTAGTCTTGTACCGCAGGGTTCAGTATTAGGACCGGTCCTCTTCAATGTCTTTATAAGTGACATTGCAGAGGGACTGGAAGGAAAAGTATGTCTCTTTGCAGATGACACAAAGATCTGCAACAGAGTTGATGCACAAGGTGGGGTGGAAAGGATGAGAAGGGACTTGGCAAGGTTAGAGGAATGGTCAAATGTATGGCAGCTTAGATTCAATGCTAAGAAGTGCAAGGTAATACACCTGGGAAACAAAAACCCAGGGGAAGAGTTCACAATGGGGGGTGAGATACTAGCAACAACAAAAATGGAAAGGGACCTGGGGGTATTCATATCAGATGACCTAAAGGTGGGCAAGCAATGTGAGGGGGTAGTAAGGAGGGCTGGGAGGATACTGGGATGCATAGGGAGAGGCATCACCAGTAGAAAACAGGAAGTTGTTATCCCTCTGTACAGACAGCTGGTGAAACCCTATCTGGAGTACTGTGTGCAGTTCTGGAGGCCCACTCTCCACAAGGACATAGACAAGATGGAAGCTGTCCAGAGGAGGGCAACTAAAATGGTGCAGGGTCTGCACCAGAAGACATAGGAAGAGAGACTAAAGGAGCTTAATATGTATAGCCTCGAGGAAAGGGGGGGACATGATAGAAACTTTCAAGTACCTTAAGGGATTCAACAAAGTCCAAGAGGGTAGCATCTTTCAAAAAAAGAGGTGTGCAAGAACAAGGGGCACAATTTTAAGATGGGGGGTAGCTCAGAGGTAATGTAAGAAGTATTTTCACAGAGGGTTGTGGATGCATGGAACGGACTTCGGAGAGGTTGTGGAGTCAAAAACAGTGGTTGAATTCAAGCATGCATGGGACAATCATAAGGCAATTCTAGGGGGTGGGGGTAGAAAGAAGTAGGCTGCTGGTTAACTAGGATCTGCAGCTTATCCATTAGGTAGGGAAATTGGCAGACTGGGTGGGCCAAGCGGTCCTTATCTGCCATCAAATTCTTGTTTCTATATTTCTTTAGATGTCATGAGATGGTTATCAAGCAATTTCACTGACAGGTCCCATACAACTATAATTGTTGCCCATCTATCAAATTTTTATACCATTCAATGCAGGGCTTCATAGGGATCACTTTTTCTTTGCCCCCTTCTTTTTTTTCTGTTTTTATATCGGGCACCTCAATCCTATAAGTCATCAAAAATCATGTACACAAATGATGTAGTTATTTTAGGCACAGGCCCAGATTTGAATGGTATGCTAAAAGGATGACTTTACCACTTTTCAGAAGTGGTTAGTATGAAAAAAATGACAATGCATGCTAAAAATACTAAGATAATGATATTCTCAGGGCCCAGGAAAGAAAGAGAAACTGACTTAGTAGTGACTAATTTGAGGGGAGAACCCTTAGAAATTGTAGACAGCTTTAAATATTTAGGGGCAATCTTAGTATTCTTTCTTGAGTGCCATGTCAAATATTTTACTATGGTTGTACATCAGAGATATAACTTTTATTTAGAATCTGGAATTTGTTGGTCCCTGTGTCTCACAGGCTGCCGGTCCTAGTCTTTCATGTTCAGTAGTGGACTATGGGCTACTGATCTATTCTGCAACTAATGAAATTATTTTTTCAAAAGTAAGGGTCACTTACAATAGCATATGCCATTTTATCACTGATCCCTCAAGGCTAACTCAGAACGGTACATTGCACCAAGCTGCTGGGTGTCTTTCTTTGGAAGATAGCTGTAACCTAAGAATGGGTATTGTGCTTCATAAAGTTGTAACTGATCAACTTCCACAGTCAGTTTCCACCCTATTTTAATAGGGCTGTTCACAGTTAAGGCACCGGATCCTAAAGACGAAGGGTCTTTAATATTCTACTGTTTAGAAAATGTTAAACTAAATCAGAAGGGGAAAAAGGGAGGAGATACACTATGAAGAAACTAAATTGGTTCTTTAACTACCAGGCTAATGGTTCAGGAAAGATAGAAGGTATTATTCACTAATGACAGAAATCTAAGGAACAAGATCAGTGAATTGGAGTATATTTTAAATGAGGAAAAGGTTGCAATCTGTGCAATAACAGAAACATGGTGGAAAAATGAGGAATGGCAACCAAATATTCCGGGGTACCAGCTGTTCCATAGGGACAGAGGTCACAAAAAAGGGGGGAGGTGTCACACTTTATATACAAAATGGAACTGAAGCAACTGCAATAGAAAATTTGAACACTAGCCCAGGAGTGGAACAACTGTGAGTTAAGATTATGCCAAAATTGCACGAGAAAGTTTTCATTAGCATAGGTTATAGATCCCCTTCCATGACCGTGAGTCAAACAACTGAATTTCGTAATTCGATTAAGAAGCAGGATAAGAGCAACAAAATTATATTGATGGGGGATTTAATTACCCTGGAATCAATTGGAATACCAGAATAGGCAGTAAGGCATCAGATGTGGCATTTTTAGAGATGTTGGACTTTCTGAATTTAGAAATGTAAGTTAAGGAAAATACAAGAGGTGAACACCTGCTCAAATTACCTTCGAACAACGTGGAGGATGACATTACAGATTGTATTGTAAGGGAAACTCTTGAGAGTAGTGACCACAGTATGGTGCAATGCATAATTAACATGGAAATAGTCAAGCAAACAGGCTCTACCCTCACCAGATATTATAACACGGCTAACTACACAAAAATCAAGAAGGTTCTTGGTAGTTGGAACTGGGCAGTGGAATTTCATGGGTTGGATCTTGAAGAAATTTGGATTTTACTTAAACATAAAATCAAACAATGTTTAGATGGGTATTTTATTTAGTTTTTGTTGACTGGGTGGGGTGCTCTATGCAAACAAATGCCTATTTTCAGGCACAACCCAGGAGGTTAGAGAGTAGGATGATACAGGATAATGATATACATAGGCAGGTGTTTAAAACATAGCAACATAAAGGCAGGTGTGCACAGTAATCATTGGGAAAGGCAGCAAACAGTAGGTAAGGCAAGGGTGTACAATAGTAGGATAAATACGGGTGACATAACAGTGAATCAGAGATTACAAATAACAATCAGGAGTTCAGTGCAGGTAGAATAACAGAACATTCATAATAAATTCGAACTAATATGGTTCAGTACCTACAGCATGCAATAATAAGTTGTTACGTAGCAGATCTTGTTGCTTACTAAAGACACTGGAACAGAATAGGAGACCTTGATTCAGAGGCCTGTGGTCAGGTGTGGTTAAGTGCTTCCATTACCTAGGGTGTGTGAAAGAGAGCTGTACCACTATGTAGGAAATACAATACAAGAGGAAGGATACTTGCACAGTTCTCAAGGAATGTTAAGAGAGCCACAAAAAAGAAAAAAGAGTGTACATAATGGCTAGGTTAAAAGGTACTTTGGGATTATGGTCAAACTACAAGGACAAGGTGAAGGGCTATAAAAAACAAATTAGAGAAGAAAAAAAAAACTGGAATATAAATTAGCTACTGAGGCCAGTGACAAAAAAAAGACATGTTATAACTATGTAAATAGTGTTAGGAAATCTAAAGTCCATATTGGCCCAATTAATAAAGCAGATAAGCAAATAATGAGTGAGGTGGAAAAGGTAGAAATCTTCAATGAATACTTTCTCAGTGTATACCAAACTGATGATAAAGATATTAACACTGAGGGGGAATTAAGGGAAAAGAATAACATTAATATTTCTGTCTTCGATGTCAAAAAACGGTTAGAATCACTAAAGCCGAATAAATCTCCTGGTCCAGAAGAACTGCATCCTAGATTCCTCAAGGAGCTAGTAGATGTACTAGCACACCCTTTAGCACAGTTATTTCAGACCTCCTTGGATACGGGTAACGTGGTATCAGACTGGAGGGATGCAGCTATAATCCCTATCTATAAAAAAAGAAATAAGGAAGACTGAAATAATTACAGATTGGTGAGTTTAACCTCCATTGTTGGGAACAATTTAGAGGGTATATTAAAGGATGAGTTGGAGTCATGTTTAAAAGAGAAAGATTTGGAGGAGCCAACGAAACATGGGTTAAGGAAAAAAAGGTTGTGTTTGACAAATCTCCTCCACTTTTTTGAGCCAATTAGTAGGGCATTGGACTGGAACATACCTGTGAATGTGCTTTACCTGGCCCATTCAAAGGCATTTGAAAAATGTGCCCCATGTAGAACTAATTAACAAACTTGAAGATACAGGTGTGGAAAGGAATTAAGTGAACTGGATAGCTTTGTTTCTGAATAAAAGAACACAGAGGGTTTCTGTCATGGGTGATTACTCCAATTGAGGAGAGGTGACTAGTGGTGTCCTTCAGGGGTCGGTCTTGGGACTTGTAGTTTTTTTTTTTCTATATTCTTTTTTTTCCTTCTTGTTCCTTTTGCATGACCGTGGACAGGTCCCGGTTCCTCCACCCTGCCAGCCACCTATGTCCTTTCAGCGCTCCCCCTGGTACTGCTGTGCCCCAGTATCCACCATGGATTTCCTCCCATGTTGGGGCCAGGAAATGGAGGCCCCCCACCAAATACAATAAGTCCAGATCAGGGCTGTTTCTGGTGATCTGGTAGTGGAGTGGGATGCTGGTTGGATGGCAGGGCTTCACTGAGCCTGCAGTCACCCTTTTTCTGTTTTCTGTCCCTACCCCCCATGGCTATGAATACACGCGTGCACCATGTAGCCATGTGCTTGCCTCCCTGACTTCGATGCTGTCATCTGGCTTCCACCAGGAGGCAACCAAGGAGCAGAATAACTTTCCCTTCCTTACCAGGAAAAGAGCGCTGTCATTGGACACTCAATTCTTTCCCTCCCCTGTAGACCCCTGGCAACCCGAGCTCACTTCCAACCCCGGGTCGCTGACATGGCATCAGGTGTGGCATCCACTGCCTCAACCCTCAGTGCCACCAGGCCAGGGATCTGTACTTTTTAATATTTTTATTTCCACCATGCAATGTTCAAAAGGGATTTGGCCTTGCAAATTTGTAGATGACATAAAAATGGGTGCAATTTTGGCTGTGATGAGGCTACTAGAAGATTTCAAAATAAAACTGATAATTTAGCTTAAAGCAGTAGTGCAACAATCTGGTGAAAATTTTGACCTATACTTTTTTATGCTATTTTAGATTGCCACTTGCCTCCTAACTTGTATGATACCCTTCTTTCCACAGTTTCAGTCTGCTTTAGTACTTTTTTCATGTCAGAAATAATAAAAGGAACACTCCTTTTAATACGGTGAGAGCCAGGTCTTCATTAATATTTTCAGCTTCTTTTTGTCCATCAGTTGTTTATATGTCACGTCTGTTGTGACTGAAATTAATTATTATGCAGCAGGCACTGCTATCTGACCTTACAGAACAAAAGTTGTTCAAAAACAGCTGCAAATGCTGATTAAAAACCTGGTCCGAGCAATATTAAAAGGAGTGCTCCTTTTATTATTTCATACATGAAAAAAAGTACTGAAGCAGGCTCAAATTGTGGAAGGAAGGGTATCGTACAAGTTAGGAGGTAAGTGGCAATCTAAAATAGCATAAAAATGTATAGGTCAAAATTTTAACCAGATAGTTGCACTGCTGCTTTAACTGGGCAAATCATGATAAACTTATCTTCATCATTCACAAGTGCAGGATAATGCATTTTGGTTCCACAAATGTGAAATCCAAATATACTTTGAATGGCAAGGAATTAATTTCAACCCAAGAGGAAAAAGACCTTGGGATCTTGGTCAATAATAGATTAACCTTTGAACTCTACTGTAGAAATGCGCTAAAGAAATGTAGTGGAATACTGGGATGCGTAAGAAGAAATATTAAGAGCAGGGATGCAAGAGGGATGATCCCGTTGCATGCGGCATTTGTAAGGCCCCACCTGGAGTACTGTGGGCAGTTTTGGGCACCATACAGAAAACAGGATGTGGATAGCCTGGAGGGAGTCCAGAGATATGAGTAACTAAACTAGTCGTAGGCATTAAAGATTTACCTTACAGTGAAAGACTTTCAGAACTTGGTCTATTTACACTACAATAAAGGAGATCGAGGAGAGATCTTTGTATGGTGTGTAATGATTACTATGATAAGGAACTCTGGGAATGTAAAAGCTTAGAGGAATAAGGCTGCATCAAAGGTACTAGGTCCCACGGCAGGCAGCTAAAGGAAAAAAATTATAAGAAGATCATGGATGAGTTAGAGAGTAGTCTTAGTCTGGAACACCTTACCAGATCATGTGGTGAATAGTGTAAATATGAAGCAACTGAAATACTCCCTGAACTCTTATTTTAGTGATAAAGGGATCAAGAGACTTGAGTACTAACATACTGAAACATACTAACATACTAAAATGCCAGCAGAATAGGACAAACGGTCTTTCGTGTCTGCTTATTTGGTCAGCCCCCAACCTAGGAGCTGATCTTGCTGCCCCCCTTTGTACTTTCTGGCTTCTCCCTTCCCAATCCTGGATATTCCCACTGCACAGGACTTTGCATCTAGAACCCTTCCCCTGTACCTGTCACCCCCCTTCTTGAACCCCTCCACCATCTCTGCCTCCATCAGCCCCCTGGGCAGCGCATTCCATGGCTCCACCACCATCTCAGTGAAGTAGCACCTCCTCCTTTCTCTCCTGACTCCCCCCCCCTCCAGCTTATACCCATGCCCTCTAGTCCCTCCCCTTCCTTTGGAGCACCTTGACTGCTTCTCCCCTATTTAACTCCTTCATGTACTTGAAGACCTCTATCATGTTCCCCCCCCGGTCCCTTCTCTCTTCCAATGTGTACATATTTAGCTCTTTGAGACTCTCACCATAGGTCCTGTCCCCCAAGCCCCAGATCATTTTGGTTGCCCTCCTCTGGACCCTCTCCAGGAGTTCAATGTCCCTCTTTAAGTGTGGCCTCCAAAACTGCACGCAGTACTCGAGGTGCGGTCTCATCAAGCAGTTATACAGAGGGAGTATCACTTTCCTCCTTCTGGAGGTGATTCCCCTAGCGATGCATCCCAGCATCCTGTTGGCCTTGGCTGCTGCCCTCCTACAAGTCTCAGAGTTGTTCATATTAACATCCAACACCACCCCCAGGTCCCTCTCAGCCATTGAGACTTGTAGCATCCCCCCCCAGGTGTACTCTTGGCCTGGGTTTCTGGGTCCCAGATGCAGTACCTTGCATTTACCTGTATTAAACCTCAGCTTCCACTTTCTAGACCACCTTTCCAGAGCCTCCAGATCCCCCTGTAGGGCCACCCTCCCCTCCTCCCCATCCACCACCACCCCCAGTTTTGAGTTATCCACAAAGAGACTCATCTCACTTCTGATACCCTTCCTTATGTCAGAGACATAGGCATTGAACAGGAGGGGCCCAAGGACTGATCCCTGAGGGATCCCACTAATGACCCTCCTTGGGAATGAGACTATCCCGCCAACCTCCAGTCCTGGAGCCAATTGCCTATCCATCTGATCATCTGGTTCCCCACCCCCATTTCTCCCAGCTTATTCAACAGGCCCCCATGAGGAGCAGAGTCAAACGCCTTGCTGAAGTCAAGATAGAGGACGTCCACCAGTCTACCCAGGTCTAAGGCTCTCGTCACCCAGTCATAGAACTCCACAAGGTTTGTCTGACACAATTTCCCAGGGATGAATCCATGCGGTCTATCATCCAGGCACCCTGACTTTTCCAGGTCCCCACCTAGCCTCTCCTTGACAATGCCCTCCATCACCTTGCCCACCACTAATGTCAGGCTGATGGGTCTGTAGTTCCCTGCCACCTCCCTTGATCCCCCCTTGTGGATAGGCACTATATGCTCCACCTTCCAGTCCTGGGGCACCCACCCTGTCCTCAGAGAGATGCTGAAAAGCTCCGCCAGGGGTTTTGCCAGGACATCTGCCAGTTCCTTCAACACTCTGGGATGTAGATTATCTGGCCCCGGTGCTTTCTCCATCTTAAGAGACCTGAGGGCTTCCCTCACTCTCTCTGCCATGATTTCCACCTCCTCTACCTTGTTCCCCTGCCTTGCCTTCTCCCCTCCTGCCAGTGATGGCCCATCCTCTCCCCAGAGCCGACGATCGGCAAGGGTCCCCCCCCAGTTTCACCATCTCCTCCCATGTATGATGCAACCTCCCCATAGTAAACATTGTTCAAGTCAGTATGACTAAACGCTAATGACCTGTAATAATCCTATGAGACTGTTCTGGACAAAAATCCATTCTATTCAAAACTCTTACCTTTTATAACACACTTCCTAGTAAACTCACAAACTGTCAAAGTTTTAAAACTTTTAAGGTTAGACTCAAAAAATAGCTGTTTAACTGGAATGCTTGTTCTTACTGCTAAATTGCTGCTGCACGTTTTGTTAATTCAATGCTTAATTGTAGTTTGTTATATATTTCAGTTAGTTGTTTATTGTTTTATATTTGTGTCCATTTTAATATTGTACTTGTCACTTGTAAAAATGGCATTGTATGCTCACCAGCTAACAAGTATACATAAACATTTGTCGACACCAAATGTTTGCAGCTTGCATTGCTCTTGTACCAGGTCTTGCTGGTACAGTTTGGTTATATATTTACCCAGGATAGATAGACCAGATTAGGTGCAATATCTCATTTTCAGTGGAGTCCTGCTTTTACACATTTTTAGATTGTATTTACCCAGACTAGGCCGGCTGACAGGCAATATCTAATTTTTGGTGAACTCCCACATTTGGACCCCAAATTTCCAACATAGTCTTTTTATGCCCTGATGTTATGATCAAGCCAGGTGTAATTTTTTAAATCCCATCTGAAAGGGGATTTCACATGGCAACTGTGAAAATCAAGTTTAAGAGGGGTTTGAAAATGACAACTGTCTTGTTCAGGAGGTGGGGTAACACAAAGGATATGTTGAACAGTAGGGGCCAAAATGTGCACAAATAAAGTTATGAGTAAAACTTGGAAAAATGTAACACTTCTTCATAATTTAGTTTTTTTTCCACATTTTAACCCCAAATCTTCAACATTTTCTTTTTTTGACAACTCCTCCTGAACATGACAGGTGTCATTTGTAAATTAGTGGCTGAAACATCATGTTGTGCCACAAGAGTGATTTTTGGTCAGGATTTGAAAAATGGCAACTGTCACATTCATGAGGTGGTGTGAGAAAAATGGCTATGTTGAAAATTAGGGGTAAAAGTATTAAGAATTACTACAGTTACGAGTATGCATTGGAAAGTTTCAATGCAAGCTCATAACTTTGTTTATTTCTTAATATTTTGCCCCAAATTTTCAACATAGCCTTCTCATTATCCTACCTCATGAACAAGGGTGGAAAAAATGTTCAAATCTTGCCTGAAAGGTGATTTCACACAGCGACCACAAAATCACCTTTTGTGATGGAGTTGCATAATTTTATCACCCTTGTTCATGAGGTGGGGCCCAAACCATGTTGAAAATGTGGGGAAAAATATTAAAAATTTACCAGGTTATGAGGACAAGTTCAAAACCCATTGAAATACATTAAACCACATACCTGATTTCCTCAGTTCCTGGTCCAGATTTGAAGAGTGAAAACGTGTCTCAAGTTCACAGAGGATTATGGCTTTAGAACCCCCGGTAGATTAATAAGTGGCGGGGGATGTGGGGTGATGGGTGTTGAGTGAGAGGGTCAGTTGGGGGAAGGGTAACTGTACTGGTGTGTTGGTAGTGGCAAGACATTGATGGACAGTTTTCTTTTTTACAGGGTGTGTAAAAAAGAGAATGAGGGACAGTTTTCTTTATTTCAGGCACTGACACTGGGGACTGGGCACCCCAGTGTCAGTGTTATGTTTGGCAGCACTGGGGTGGGCTTCCTGGTGTTGCACAATGAAAATGGGGGTAGCAGTACAGGGCAGTACCAGGGATTGGGTATCTTGGTGTCAGAAAATAAGGGTGTGTGTTGGGTGGTAGGTGCTGAATGGGATGGTCGGGTGGGGGGAGAGTAATGGTGGTGGTGTGCTGGTGGTAGCAACAATCATTATTGGACAGTTTCCTTTTTTCACAGTGTGTATAAAAAAAAAAGACTACAAGGGACAGTTTTCTTTATTTCGGGTACCAGCACTGGGGATTGAGCACCTCAGTGCTGGTGTTACATTTGGCAGCACCAATACTACACAGTGAAAATGAGCAGGGAGGGGTGTACTAGCCAGCACTGGGTATTGGGCAGCCCACTGCTGGAAAAATAAGAAGGGGGGAAGAAATGGGAGGTGAGAGGGATACTGTGCAGAGGGTAGGAGGGATTGATTTTACACTGGTGGGGAGGACCACAGCAGGCTGATTATAATGCTGATCAGCTCTACTTGCTGGGCAGTTTATACAGATCAAAGGAAAGAGCAGCCATATGATTCAGGCGACTCTTTTCTTTGAACTACATGAAGTTACTGCCCTGCAAGACCAGAACAGTGTCATGATCAGCCTGACTGATGACTGATCTGACACTGTCGAACCTCTTAAAGACTGCCCTGGTTTGGACTGGCTGTGACACACCTCTCAAAACCCACTATCATATCAATATGTTCGCTTTGTGCAAGCACAAATAAAATGAAGAAATGAAAGGTGGACAGGAACTCTGTCTCTGCCTTGCCATTTGCTTTCTTGAGACACTAGTCAATACCTGGAGGCTGATAACCCCAGGATCACTAGTGCATCTGATTTGGCTGCTCTTGAAATTTCTCAAACCAATTGGGTATCATGCTCCACTAAGCTGTTTTGGGTCATGTAGCACCCACTCCCCTGTGTGACTCTGACCCACACTCCAACCATTGTTATTTTCCTTAGGCATCCTTTGACATTCATTTTCTGTCCCTGATCTTTGGTCATGACAGCTCCATTCATGGTTTAGCTATGGTTAATGCACAAATGCTTGGATTAACCACAAAGTCAAGAGAGACTAACTGAGAGAACTACTATAAATCCATTTTCAGTTTGGTAAATGAAAAAATCTGATAAAATAATTTCAACTAGCTCTTGTAGCAGCCACTGAGTCACTGACATTAACGATGTCAGGATTGATCCAGTCATTTGGTCTGATCATCATGTCATGCAGTTCCTTTGCAGGCCTGTGGAGATAGTCAGTTACCGCTCTTTTAAAAATCTTGAGCCTCAGACTCTTCTGGTAGTACTTGACATCTCAGGCATGAAGATGGCCTCTGTGATGGGAGCCAATGCAGTTGTGCAGGGTTATAACTCGACCTTTGCAACTGCATTTGACTCCCTAGATCCTCTCTGAGTCTGGCTCTTGACTTCCTGCTCCAGGTCACCATGGTATAATGTGGATTTGAGGAAGTTGAAGACTTAGAGACAGAGGTTTATTTGTTTATTTATTCATTTATTCATTCATTCTTGGATTACAATACCTTTGAGCACAACACAGCTCATTTACAAAGGTTCCATGTCATTTTGTGAGGGGTAGTACAATGACAAGGGAAGGATAACAACTTATGTACAATGAACCAAATGTAGTCATTTAACAATGCGAATTATTTAAAATGTACACTAGGAAGTCCATTATACTGCACAAAAGAAGTCATTAATACAGATTAGTCAGATAGTTAGAAGTGTAGGGAGGTGAACAGATAGTTGAGTGTAGCTGGAAAGATTGCTGCCAGGTGGCATTGTCAAGTGAAAAACAGGGACAAAAATGGGAGAGGAAGATGAAAGAGAGGGTGAGTAAGAGGAGGTAGAGGAAGGAGGGATGGGGGTAGGGGAGCCAGGGAGAGGGAGGAAGAGGAGGAGAAGGACAGGGGGCAGGGGGAAGTCAGTAGCCAACCATTGCAGTATAAGTGGAGGCCAAGAAATCAGTAGCCAACCAGTGTAAAATAAGTGGTGGCCAGGGAAGGCAAAGTGCTATAAGGCAGGGGCGGTGCTGGTGTGGTGGTGAGGGGGGAGAGGTGGCAGCCAGAGGCCTTCTCGGCGAGACCGTTCCTTCTCGGAATTCACAGGGGGAGGATGTTGAATAATTATAAAGGGCAGTCACAGGCATTTTCCTTCATAATATATTGGTGGAGGAGACGTCTGAACTGGGTAGGATGAGGAGTATCAGTACGATCTTGGCCAAGACAGTTCAGCCACATAGGGGCTCTGTAAAGGAAGGATCATTGGCACTGTGTAGTTCTGAACTTAAGTACAAGTAGGAGGTCCATGTCCGAGGTCCTAGTCTGGCGAGCTTTTCAGGATCTCGGGAGAAGATTGGAGAGACCCGTTGGCAGGGTTCCTTGAAGCACCTTTTTTGCTAGTATACATGAGTGGTACTTGATTCTCCCTTGCAGATTGAGCCAGCCTGTTTGCACATAGAGATCACAAGTGTGGGTGCAGGGATCAACACTAGCGAGAAGACAACAAGCTTTGTTCAGTGTAGTTTTTAGTCTATTTAGAGATGTGGCAGAGGCAGCGCCACAAATAACCAGGCCATAATTGATAATAGATAGAACCAAGCTATTTATAGTAAGTTTAAGCGCTTCAAGGGTCAGACTTTTTCAATGTCTAAATAGCAGACCTAATTTTGCATTAGATGTTTTGGCAATGGTCTCAATGTGTGGTACATGGGAGAGGTGATTGTCCAAGGTGACTCCAAGCTATTTGAACTGTTGTACTTGTCCCAGCGGGACTCCAAGGTTATTTCTGACTGTCAGGGCAAATGTCTTGTGCTTATGATGGGAGGCTGAGAACAGTAGAAGTTTACTTTTTTTATAGTTGAGCTCAAGTTTGTATGATTGAAACCATTTTTCAATTTCAAGAAAGCCACGTTGGAGGTTGTGTTCCAGCAAAGAAGGATCAGGGTGGCTTGTAAAGTTGACGGCATCGACAGCATAGAGGAGTGTCCTTTGTTGACATGCACTCATTAAATTATTTATGAAGATGCTGAACAGGAGTGGGCCTAAAATGGATCCTTGAGGGATACCTGACCAGACGACTTGTATTTCTGAGACACTGCTTGCTATCTTTACACGTTGAGACCTATCCAACAGGTAGCACCCGAACCATTTTTGAGTGTCAGGTGACAGACCAATTTTTGTGAGTTGATCAAGGTGGAGTCAATGATTCACAGTATCAAAGGTCTTTGTGAGGTCAATGAAGGCTGCTCCAACGAGGCTGTTATTGTTGAAGGATTTGTGTAAGAAGCTAGTGAATTCTAACAGGGCTGTGGACGTGCTGTAATTTTTCCTGAAGCCATGCTGTTGTGGGCATTGAAATGAGTGCTTTTCTAGGTAGTCAGTAAGTTGGTTTGCTACTATATATTCCAACACTTTCGATATGGGGGGAGGATTGATATTGGTCTGTAGCTTGATGGTTGAGCGCGATCACCGACTTTGTGCACTGGAGTGACCAGTGCTGTCTTCCAGATGGCAGGGAACTGGGATAGAGAGATAGATAGATTAAGAATCTTGGTAATAGGCAGGAGAACTTCTTCAAGGGTGAGTGAGATGAGCTTAAAGTTGAGAGAGTCCCCACTATGCCTGGATTTCCCCAGGACTTTAGCTAGGAGTTTTCTGACTAGGGCTGTGGAAACCTGCTTGAAATATAGAGGCGGGTGGTCAGGGTTTATGTTTTCTGCAGTCCCAGTTGTTGTAGTAGGAGTATCATCAAATAAGTCTTTTGGAAGGACATCAGATAGGTTGGTGAAAGCTGTGTTAAAAGTATTGGCGATGGTGACTGGGTCCGTGATGATTTTGCCATTGTCGTTAAACATTGTTGGAGAGATTTTAACTCTTTTGCCAGTTATGTCTTTAATATTAGACCAAAATTTCCTGCTGTCATCCCAGGAATTTGATAGTAGTTCCCTTTGATGCTTACTTTTTGATTGCCGGATTGCCCTTGTGCAGGCATTCCTAGCTGTTTTGTATGCCTGTAGATCACATTACTTCCCAGAGGCTTTGGCTAGTTGCCAGAGATGGACCCAAAGTTTTATGTTGTTTATTAGATCCGGCGTGATCCAGGAGTTAACCATCCCACGAACCTTCATTTTTCTTAGTGGTGCGTGGGTATTGCAGGCCAGGTTGAAAATGCTGATAAAGTGTTCCACGGCAACATTGATGTCATCTATTAAATCAAGGAAGGTCCAGTCTTGTGATCTGAGTTGGTTCTTTAGGAGATCTAGGTGACCATGCTTTAGTATTTGATTATAGATTGTAATGGGTTTGGGGTGGGGAACTTATTTGACCAATTACATGTGATGGGGGAGTGGTCACTGATAGAATCTGGCTGGACAATAACATTGGAGATGCGGCTTGGGTGGTTCAATAAGATCCAATCAATAGAGGTGCTGGTCCCAGTTTTGTAATTTATTCTAGTTGGCTGGTTGACAAGTTGGGAGAAGTGCATTGATGCTAAGGAAATCCTTTCATGTCCCATTTGCTGGGGATTGCCAGTTTATGTTGAAATACCCCATTATAATAGTATCAGAAAGTTGTTTTTGTGCCCGAAGATGATCCATGATACTGTGGAGGCCAGGGGTCAGGTCCTTAGATGGTATGTAGACCAAGAGAATGGTAAGGGTTTTGTTGTGTGCGCCCAGTAGAACTTTTAAGGCTAGTATTTGGGCAGGACCTTCCAGGTCCATAGGTGGTAGGACTAGCCCTCTGATGGAATTTTTCAAGTATATTGCATAACCGCACCCCCCCTTGAGGTTCTATCCAGCCTGAAGATTGTGTAATCCGGCAGGGCAACGGCTGAGTCAGGAATTTTTGGCTATAGTCACATTTCCACAATTGCTAATATATCCGAGTTGTGCATAGACACCCATGCTTTAAGGAGGTCCATTTTGTGCAGAAGGCTACAGACATTAATGGTGGCAAGCTTGGGGTGATCATTATTTGGGGTAGACCCATTAGGACC
The DNA here is from genome assembly GCA_016271365.2 of Neoceratodus forsteri. Lineage (NCBI taxonomy): Eukaryota > Metazoa > Chordata > Ceratodontiformes > Ceratodontidae > Neoceratodus > Neoceratodus forsteri. The sequence continues at coordinate 606,670,529 of CM057459.1, forward strand.
TGGATTGGGGTCAATGTTTCTTGATAGCAAGAGTAACATGAGGACAACTCTTCTGAGGTGTATTCTCAGCAGTCTATTAGTCTGCCTAGTCCGCCTTCTATTACTGTGTCATATTATCTTTTTTTGTTTGATTCACTGATCAGGAGAACATCTAGCTGAAGAAAGCACCCTGCATGCTTGCTGCAGGAGTACCCATAGGAGGGCATAGGCTCAGTGTAGAAAGGAGACCATGGTCCATTGTTGAGGGCAAAACTATTTCCAGTATAGCAGCCAGCAGTATAGTGTGGTCTATAGTTGACAACTCTGGTTACAATGTGCATAATACTATAGATCTTTGGTTGACAGGTAAACAAGGAGAGTAAAATAACTTATGCAATGGCCATTTTTCTGATATAGTACAGGATTAACACACTACATCGAGCCATAGTAGAGGAAATAGGCGGATCAGATCTGGGGCAGTTAGTGGAAGGAGAACTAAAGAGGAGGGGAGGAAAGAGAGAGCAGAATGGCCGAATAATGAAGTGCTAGGTGGAGCCTATGTGTATTTAACAGTGGTCAGTGTTCGGGTGGGTGGGCAGGACAAAAAAAAACAGGAGGTTCCCAGAAACACAGAATAGTCCAGCAGCCTGTCACTGCAGTGCTCAGACTGGGGATTGGCCAATCAAGAGCAGTTGAAAGGAGAATCCACCAATCGGGGCGACCCAGAGAGCCGAGAGTAGCCAGCGGTTCAAAGTACTTATTCTATTCTGGCAGCAGTGCACCGGGTCTGGCTTACTGGGAGGCGGCTTCCGGGCAGGAGGGAGCATGCCCCGGCCGTGGGATATCCCGAGTCATGGCCCAAAAACCTGGGGAGAGACAGATGCGGAGATTAGGCAGATAAGGCCTAGGTTTGGTGGGGGAGTGGTTAGGAGACAAAAGAACTGGGAGGGGGTGAGAGGATTAAGAGAGCAATCACGGTGCAGACAGCAAAAGGTAGGGGGTTGGGGTTACAAGGCGAGGTGCCAACAGTGGAAAGCTAGGACAAAAGCGGGTGGGGGGCAATATCCAAAGAGTAAATTTAGTCAGAGAGAAATTTGCAGGATGAGAGCAGGAGGGGATGTCGGTGCAGAGAGCGCAAAAATCTGAACTGTTGCTAAGGGATGTTTGACCAGGATAGTTCGAGACACCGTGCTCCAGTTAGCAGATTAGGTGGGAGTAGAACTCAAGCTGGTTCAGAGACTGTGCAAGGCAGTTGGAAATGAAAGAAAGGATAGCTACCGGAGAAGCCCGTAGCTAAAGAGGCAGACAGCCAGAGAGGCAAACAAAATTACAGGCTGTAGCGCTTAGCAAGTAAGTAGCACCAATTATAACTTAGGCCAATGCGCTTGACCGCTAAACTCTAAAATAATGTAATTCAGAGCACTTTAACATTTTTAAACATTGTAGTAAATACAAGGCAGTCACTACACTTTAAAACCCAGGAGGTTCCCAGAAAGGCAGTTTCAAAAAACAGAAAGCTGTGGGCAAAGTCCAGAGAAACACAGAATAGTCCCACAGCCAATCACTGCAGTGCTCAGACTGGGGACTGTCCAATCAAGAGCAGTCGAAAGGAGAATTCACCAATCAGGGGTGGCCCAGAGAACAGAGAGTAGCCAGTGGTTCAACGTAACTATTCTATCCGGGCAGCAGTGCACTAGGTTTGGCTTGCTGGGAAGCGCCATACAAACATACTTTAGATTTAGTAACCCAGCCCAACACATTTAACAGCTCAAGATTTATACATTTAGCTACACATTTAAATAGCCCAACTGTTTAAGCAGTACAAATTACAGCAGTCTTTGCAAAAAACTTGAATTGAGCAACCTTTCCCATTAAAATAAGCTTACAGAAAAAGGAAAATGTTCGGCAAGCTACAGAGTACATGGCATAGAGAGAAAGTGCCAATCAAGCCATCAGATTTAAGCCTCACAAGGGCTCTTAATTCAAAGTAAGGAAAGCTCTATTGGTTTTCTGAAGTGTCTTCTGCCATACTGGAGAAGCTTAGATGTACCTGTGGTTCAGAGGATGCTGCTGAAGGTCCTGGTGGGTGGGTGGCAGACGAAATACTGCATGTGCCACAGGAAGGAGGAAGCACCATTTCAACCTGGCCAGATAGAGGGCTGGGGTCCAGAGGATGCAGATGAATGTCCTGGGGGGTGGGTGCAGCTGAAATGCTGGAAGTGCCACAGGAGAGAGACAGCACCCTTTCAACCTGGCCAGAGGGAGGGCTGGGGTCCAGAGGATGCGGATGAAGGTCCTGGGGGGGTGGGTGGCAGCTGAAATGCTGGACGTGCCACACGAGAGAGTCAGTACCCTCTCAACCTGGTCAGAGGGAGTGCTGGAGAGAAACAGAAGGAAACAGGGGTTTTAGGGGTTTTGAAACATTGTTGGCAGAGGTCGCAGTTGGAGGAGGATAGATTGGCGCTGAGGACTCATTACAATGAGTATCAGCAGGCAATCACTCTAAAAAAAGTCAGAGTTCCTGGCACGAATGATTGCTGTTAGTAGGAACCAGCCGGCTGAACTCTTCAGCACTGTTGACAGATTATTAGATCCAGTCTGTCTCCAGTCCTGTAGAGCTTTTTCATTTGACAATTGTGAAGAGTTTAACTGGTTCTTCCTAGACAAGGTTTCCCTTATTCGGGCTGAGATATCTGCAGTTGGTCTGTTGACGATTGGCAGTACCCATACTTTGACAGACATGGGAACTCCAGTCTTGCTGGATGAACTTGAGTCAGTAGGTGCAGATCAGGTTTTTAGGGTGGTTTCCAACCTTCATCCTAATTTCTGTGTGTTGGACGCTGGGCTGACCTGACTTCTTTTAGAGTGCTGGGATTCTTTCAGTCTAATTGTGGTAGAAAAAGAAACATAGAAGTTGTCATCAGAAAAGGACCTCTTGGTCCACCTAGTCTGCCCTAATTTCCCTGCCTACAGTGCCACTGCAGGCCCTACTCAGTCTCTGGCCAGCAACCCCCTTGCCTCACTTCTAAGATCCCCTTGTGTCTATTCTATGCTTTCTTGAATCCTGTAACAGTTTCAGCCTCCACCACCTCTGCTGGGAGGCTGTACCAAGCATCCACCACCCTTTCACTGAAGATGTACCTCCTCACATTTCCTCTCAGCCTCCCACCCTCCAGCTTCATAGTGTGACCCCTTGTCCTCGAGCATCCTTTTCTGTGGAAAATGCTCCCTTCCTGTACCTTGTTTATACCTGTGAGTATTTGAATGATTCTATCATATCCCTCTTTCTCTGTTTTCTTCTAGTGAGTACATGTTTAATTACTTAAGCCTCTCTTCGTAGGGCTTCTGGTGCAGGCCCTGCAATATTTTGTCTGCCCTCCTTTGTACCACCTCTACCGTGTCTATGTCCTTTCAGAGGTGGTGCCTCCAAAAGTGGGCACAGTACTGGAGGTGGGATCTCACTTGTGATCTATGCAGGGGGTATTACTACTTTCATCTTTCTGCTGGTGATATCCCTGCCTGTGCATCCAAGCATCCTGCTAGCCTTTCTCACTGCCTTATCACACTGTTTAACTACCTTCAGGTAATCAGAAATTATTACCCCCACGTCCCTTTCCTGTTTTGTGACAGCTAGTACTTCTCTTCCCAGTTAATACATTGCCCCAAGGTTTCTGTGCCCCAACTGCATGATTTTGCACTTTTTTGTGTTGAAGCCATGCTGTCAAACCCAACCATTCTTCCAGCTTTTTTTAGATCTTCTCTCATTCTTTCCACTGCCCCCCGGACCCCGTGTGTCTACTCTGTTGATGTTTTTTTTGTCTTCTATGAACAGGCATACCTTCCCTTTCAGTCCTTCTGCAATGTTGCTTATAAAGACATTAAAGAGGACTAGGCCTAGGACGCTTGTGGCATCCCAGTGGTCACTTTGCCCTCTCAAGAGTGGATGACATTTACCACCACCCTCTGACTTCTGTTGTCCAGCCAGCTATCCATCCATCTTATTACATTAGGATCCACTCCCAGGCTTCTCAGCCTGTTCACCAGTCTTCTATGTGGAACAGTGTTGAAGGCCTTACTGAAGTTCAGGTAGGCTACGTCAACCATTCAGTTTTACCATGCTGCCGTGACATCGAACACGGAGACATCCCCGACAGTGACAGCAGCAGTGCTGTCGGTATTGTAGTGTCAGGGATGCCTCTATGTTTCTATCAGGGGGCTGTGCCCTTGAACCCCCCCCCCAGTCTCTAGTATTCCAACTCCGAGTCGGAGTTGGATGGGGGTGATATACCCGCGCAGGTCAGAATCAGACAGACCATCACAGTGACGTGCGGGTTTGCCCAATTCTTGTCACTGTGATGGTCTTCGCAGTGGAGGAGTCACTGTGGTGACGGTATACCCAACCAGTCAAAGAACTTGATCAGGTTTGTCTGGCAAGACCTGCCCCCCATGAACCCATGCTGCCTCAGATCCTGAAGACCACTGGAGAAAAGGTATTCCCCAATCCTTTCCTTCAGTAGTGATTCCATTGCTTTGCCCACTACAAAAGTCAGGCTGACATGCCTGTAATTTCCAGCCTCCTCTCGGTTTCCATTTTTGTGGAGTGGGACTATATCAGCCCTCCTCCAGTCTCCCGGGACCTCTCCCGTTTCTAATTAAAGGTTGAACAGAGCTATCAGAGGTACAGCCAACTCCTCCTTGAGCTCCCTCAGTAACCTGTGGTGCATCCCATCCAGTCTCACTGCTACTTATAACTGTGACAATTGTTTTAGGACTTTGTCCACTGTAAAAGGGCTAGTATCTATCTCCCTTCCCTTAATGCCCTGCCTTTTATTATTGGCCCGATATCTACCCTCTCCTCCGTAAATACTGAACAGAAGTATTTGTTCAATATGTCCACTTTTTGGTGCTCCTCTTCCACATACACACCCCTCCTCCCCTGTCAGACTTACTATCCCTCCCTTGGTCTTTCTCTTTTCGTTTATGTATTTAAAAAGTGTCTGGTCCCTCCCCTTTTTTAACTGATTTGGCAATATTCCTCTCTTTGTGCTTTTGAGCTCCTAACTGCCTTCCCTGCCTCTCTTTGTTTCTCCTGTTAAGTCTCCCCGTCCTCCTCTTTCTGTGTTTTTATTATATTTTGCTGTTACTTTTTCCACTATCTCACTAGAGAACCATAGTGTTTCTGTTTTCTCTTGCCCTTGTTAACCTGTCTGACACAAAGATTTGTAGCTTTTTCAATGCACTCTTTTATTTTTGCACACTGGTCCTCAACTCCCTCTAGTTTTCTATCCCTGCCAGGGCATCTCTGAGGCATTCTCCCATTTTCTGAAAATTGGCCCTCCTGAAGTCCATGACCCTTGTCCTCATGTAGTTCGATTCCAACCCAGTTCTTATATTAAAAACCACACCGTATGATAGTCACTGGTCCCCAGGTAGTCCCCCACTGTGACATCAACAATACTGTCCCTGTTTGTTAATACCAGGTCCAGCAATGCCCCTCACAAGTGGGTTCCATTACAAGTTGCCCAAGGAACGCTGCCTGCAGCTAGTTCAGGATTTCTCTTCTCCTAGCTGTTGACACAGCTGGATGGCTCCAATCCACATCAGGTAAATTGAAGTCCCCTATTAGTATCACATCTCCCTTGCAAGCTATCCTGTGGACAGCTTCCATCATTTTCCCATCCACTTCTTCCACCTGTGCTGGAGGTCTGTAGATCACTCCTGTGTGAATAATGGCCCCTTTCCTTTTCTCCATGGTGACCCACAGTACCGCTGCTCCACCTGCTCCCCTTGTATTTCTGCAGCCTTTATGTTGTCCCTTACATAACCTGCTACTCCTCCCCCTTTTCTACCTACTCTGCCCCTCCTGAACAGAACATAACCTGATATGGCCATATCACAGTCTTGGTTTTCATTGCACCAGGTGTCTATTAAGGCGACCAAATCCAGGTCCACTTCCACCATGGTGACCTCTAGGTCCACAATCTTGTTGCCCAGACTATGAGCATTTGCACACATGGCTTTCCTGAATGAGCTGCCACCCTCCCCCCCCCCTTGGTTCCATTTGCCTTCCCTTATTGCACTCACTCGTTATCTTAGCTTCATTCTTTTCTTCTACCCCCTCGATTTCTTTTTTTTTTTTTTTTTGTGATTTTTCTCCCCCTCCCCCCCCGGTTTCCCATAGTTGGCCTCTTGCTTTTCTGGGGGGGGGGAGTTTATGTCTCCCTTCCTCATTCTTCTCTCCCCTTGGCTAATTTAAATGCTTGCCAATGTAGCATTTAAACCACTCATTGAGGACTACGGTTCACCTCATAGACTAGATACAAGCCATCACCCCTGTAGTGGCTCTTATCCCTCCAGGTGGGGCCCCAGTTCCCAACGATACCGAAACCCTCCTCTCTTTATCATTTCTTCAACCATGCATTGAAGTTCCTGGTGCAGAGAATCCTGTCAGCCCCCCTTTCATAGACAGGTAGCACTTCTGAGAAAGTCAAATATCATGCTACTTGCCTATGACCCTTCCCCAAATCCCTAAACTTTTTCTGCATTATGGCTAGCTCATCCCTAACCAGGTAATTTGTCCCCAGATGGACAATGACATCTAGCTCTCCCTTCCTTACTGTTGCCCTAGCAATCCCTTGGATCCTCTTTCCATCCCTGCATGCTGTGGCACCAGGGAGGCATGGAACTTCTCTTGTCATCTCTACCTACCCCCAACTCTATCCCCCTTATAATGGAGTTCCTCACCAGGATTCACTTCCTCCTCTTCTGAGGTCTTCTGTCACCCACCCTTGGTGTCTCCTCTGTGGAGGACCCCCACATCCACCTCAGTTACTACTATGGGTGCCTCAGTGGGACATTCCCACTCTACCACATCAGCATAGGAGTTCTGTAGTGGAGCTGGTTGTGGGATGAGCCTACTCTCCACCATCCTGACCCTCCTTGAGCCCAATACCATCCAGTCATTCCTCCTACTGGGCAATCTCTGAGGTAGCAGTGGTGGACTAGGTGGTCACTTGGTGAGGTAGAAGGTCCTCTGAACCCAAGCCAACTTGGCCTTGAGTCTGGCCGCCTCCTCCCTCAGCCCAGTGAGATGCACACAGATAGAGCAGCAATGCAGCCTCCAGAAAGTCTCCCTGAAGACTGACGCCCCACAACTATGGCACCATACCACTCCTCTTATTCTACCTTTCACCCTTTAAGATTTCTCTTATTATGCTACCCTATACTATATAGGGTTTCTCAAAAACCCCTAGGTTTTTATGTCTCCTTGATCTCTAGTGCAATGTTAACTCTGTACATGGTGCTATACCTCTTCCTTACCTGTTCCCGACCCTATGCAGGGAGTTTCACCTACTCCTAGGTTTCTGTGTCCTCTCACTCCAAACCACACCAAACAGTTTCCAGCTGGCCACCCACCAGTTTCCAGAAATGTCTGTCTAGCAAGCCTACCACACTCCTCCTTCTAGAACAACTCTTTCAAGCAAGTCCCCTCGCCCCTCTCACTGTTACCCTCAGCAATACCATTCTTACCTGAGGTCTAATAAATAGGGTCCCTGGCTGTCGGCTGTCTCTCAGGCTGACTCTGGGGCAGACTCCACTCATTGCTGTCCTTGTTACATGGGTCCTTAGCATAGGGGGGTCACAGCACAGGTGCTTGATGGGTACTTCCTTAGATACCTCTCAAAGGCTGATGGATGCTTCTGAGAAGTGCTCTAATTGGTGGATCAGTGGGCTCTCTAGCACTCTCCTGCTGATTGGTCTTCCTGGCCAGCTGGAAGCATGGCCTCACTCACTACTGACTGTGATTAAAGCCCTTTTGCTGAGCTCTTTATCTCTGTTCTATGACACTGGAGCTCTTGCCCTGTTGAAATGCTGCTCTGAGGAATTCTTGGATGCCTCTCCGGACTCTATCTTCCTCCAGTGAAACTGGCAACTGGTGTTAAGTCTGAAAACAAAATATATATGGCCTGTAGACAAAGCTTTCTGCCTCTCCTGTTGATTGGTCCTTCTGGTTAGGTGGGGCTAGGCTTTGCTCCATATTGTCTGTTATTTAAGCCCTTTTGGCGAGCTCTCTTGCTCTGCTCCATGACTCTGAAGCTCTTGCTCTGCTGAAACTGCTCGGAGGGGGGTCCTGGATGTCTCTAAGGACCCTCTGTTCCCATACTGCAACTGGTGGTGGAGATTATCAGACTTTCTCTTGGGGAAGGTGTTTTCCCACTTGCCCAAAAAAGGGCTGTGGTGATACTGCTCCGAAAGAAATCCTCTTTGAATCCTGATAATCTTACAAATTACAGGCCTGTCTCAAAGCTTCCCTTCTCGAGGAAGTTGATCAAGAAGGTGGTGGTGATGCAGCTGGATCAACACCTGGAAAGACACAACATCTGTGAGACATCCCACTCCATTTTTTATTCCCGTTACAGTATGGACACCATGCTATTAAGAGAGCATCATGATCTCCTAGTGAGGAATACTGGCATCGTTCTGTTCTTATCCTGCTTGTCCTGTCTTTGGCCTTCATCATGGTGGATCATGTTGTGCTGCTGGCCCCTCTGAGGCAGTGCGTAGAACTTTATGGAATGGTGCTGTGTTGGTTTCAGTCCTACGTGTCTGGCAGGGTGTGGCAGGTAATACTTGGTTCATCCACATTGAGCACTGTTGCACTCTGATGTGGTGTGCCTCAGGGGTAGATTCTGGCCCCCACGGAATTCGCTGTGTATATGTTGCCATTGGGGGAAGATAATTAGATGTTACAGTATGGGTTTTCATTATTAAGCTGATGATACCCAGCTGTATGTGTCTTCTGCTCCTGATGTTGTAGCAGTAGTATCTGAAATGAATGAGTGTCTTAAGGAAATCCATGACTGAATGGCAGGCAGCTGTTTAGATTAAATCCCAAGAAGACAGAGGTGCTACTGGTCACTGCTGGCACTCCGTGCACCAGACCGAGTGCGCCTGCTATTAGGCGCCAGTTTCCAGGGTTCACTGCCCTTCCCTGAGGTAGATCCCCTGGAGCTGTAATAGTTGGGGTAAAGGCCCTCACAACAGAACAGAGGAATTCTTTGGTGCCCTGATGGCAAGTGCACACGGGCTAGCACAATCACCACCCAGAACCATTACTAGTGAAGCTGGGCCATCCGTGTATCACCACAGCGAGTAGTAGTACCTTCCTACCTATGTTGGATGGTGTGAAACTGCAAGCAGTCAATAAGGTGAGAAATCTAGGGGTCACTGTGGGCTCTAAGCTAACCCTGGAATACCAGGTGTCTGTTCTTGTCTGCAGTGGCTTTTACCACATGAAAAATGCCCAGATCAAATCTTATCTCAATCTGGATGATCTGACAACACTAGTACATACCTTAGTTACATCAAGGCTGGACTACTGTAATGTGCTCTCCACTGAGTTACTGTATCTGCAAGGCTGCTGCACCATCTGCAGCTGGTCCAGAATGCAGCAGCCCAGCCAGTTAAATGGACCTCTTGGTTTGACCATATCATGGTGGTTCCCCATGATCTTCACTGGCTGTCAGTCCAGTGTCACATCAGCTTCAAGGTGTGTTTGATAATTTAGAAGGCCCTACACAGTCTGGGTCTGGGTTACTTGAGAGATCTCCTGGTACCTTTTGCTCCTGGTCATCCCCTCAGGTCAGCAGAGACAGACCTCTTATCAGTTCCCAGGTCCCACCTGAAGACTTCAGGTGATAGGGTGTTTGGGAATGTAGCACTGATATTACGAAGCACCCTTCCTCAGGATATAAGAGGTGCTCCTTCACTGACCAATTTTACAAAAAATCTTTATAAACCTTTCTTCACCTTACATTTTTGATATGGCTTTTAATTTAATCATAATGAGAGGGATGCCAGGATTTACCCACGCCTGTGGTGTTGTTCGTCACGAGGCGCATGAAAGTGACCAACAACACAGCAGGCGAGGTAAATCCTGGCATCACCAACACCTCTAGTGGCATATTGCAATTATACAATGTCTTCCTATTTTTGGCACATAGAAAAATAGTAAATCTGTTTTTTTATTCATTTTAAGCTATATATTGCTGTGTTTATTGTTCCGCTGGGAAAAAATACTCCCTGGTTGCTGGAGCCGCACTGCTACTGTGCATGCGTAGTACTGAGTTAACATTGCCAGCTGCAGTGTGTTTTTGAGGGGCTGGGAAATGTTAAAAAATGTGCGTGAGGCACAGAAGACAGTATGAAATAAATATCAATGAATATGGGAGAGAGCCACAGTTTCAATTTCATGTGAGTTATGCGGTTTCCTGTTGTAGTAACTCGATTTGCCGGTCGCTATCAAGCAGGGATTTTCCTCATCTTTCTGAGTGCTGTGTTGGTGACTGTTGGAGTGATTTCGGGGGACATCCTGATGCGGTTGATCAGGCTTGCCTGGCAACCTCTTCCCGTGAGGTGATTGTAGATTTTACAACGGGAGAGGGGTGCGAGTCAGCCAATCAGGATAGAGAATTTACATTCTGTTTTGTAGCCCATTGTATAATGTGTATTAATTTTTATTAGTTGGTTTATTATTGTATTGTCTTATCATGTTTTGTTTCTGTACTCATTGTGAGGCACCCAGAGCCTTTGGGGTTGGGTGCTATATAAATAAAATCGCCTTGTCTTGCCATGATCATCCATGATCTAAATATGGTTTATGTGTCATAGAAACATAGCCAATGACAGCAGAAAAACATCATTGGCTCATCCAGTCTGTTTGTATTCCACTCTTGATAATTAAGCAATAAGGTACAACAGGGGGTGCGTCATGTAAGCAATAATACCTGACAGAGTGGGTGGTATTGGGGAAATACTGGACCACCTATGGGCAGCGTTTGGCCTTATAGCCCCTGGAAAGTCCAGTATTTCCCAATACCGCCCACCCTGGAGGGTATTATCACACTTAGAAAATGTTCATCTGTAAATATTAATTAAGTAATCAAATAACAGAGACAGTTACTTTGGAAATGAATATAAACACTGGATAAAAAACTCTTTTTGTTAAAGTAGTCCTTCCATTTCTGTGTTGTTCCAGGTCCCGTTACCCTCCCCAGAGAGCCATTCTCATTTACATGCCTCCCCCCCCTTGCACCAACACATCCTGACAAAGATATGTATTTTTTTTAATTTTCCCTTGCACTGACTTTAAATTGTTTTTGTTTTTCAAACATTGTTCTGCTCTTCATGAAGGCTTTTCTTTCTGTTTCTTTTTCTTTTTGCAGGGTCAAAGATGTGGTTGTTAGCAATGCGACCTCACGTGACCCTGGTACATACAACTAGAAAGTGGATGTTTGAAAGTAAGAAATGGCTGAGCTGTAAATGGTTATTTTATTTATTTTTATTTTGTTTAAAATAGCTCTTTGCTGTGTTGAATAGTTCCCCTGTAGCAGAAAAATCGAGTGCTAGGTGACATCGGAGGCAAGCCAAAGTGTTGGGGAGTCTTGCTCTCTCAGAAATTTGGTGGCAAGGCTAGGATCCATGTATGTGGAAAAACGGTACATTTTAAATTAAGAACAGTTGTTTTGCCACTTTTTTTTAACTTCTTGACTCATTTAAAGTAGCGGTACTGGAGCTACCAGGTGTGTCTCTTGAAGGGAGTTATAAAAAGGGGGAGATCGGACCATCAGCTTGTTTATGACTTGGTTAGTGAGCAGAAAAATGGTGGCTGGTGCATCTGAAAATTTGGGGTGCCTAAGAATACTCTTAGTGATGGGGCACCCCAAATTGGCACTTTTTCTAAGTGGGCTCTATTGAAAAATACCCACTCGCTTAGATGGGTACCCTAGCCAACTGGAAGGCTAGGATTCTCTTCCCCATTTTCTAAGCTGGGATAACAGCCCACCTCAGGTGGGCTGACGCATATGATGAAACCTGTAGTGCCTTACTGTGATTATTAAATGGGTCCCTATTAGTTCTAAATAAATAAATTACTAAAATCTGTATTATTTGCCAAAAAAGATAAAAATATTCAATAAATGTTTAAAAAGAAAAAAAATAGTCCAATTTGGACATTGTATTGTGGCCACCTTGCCAGTAGTTGGTGACAATGCTGCATTTAAGCACTGTTTTTTTTTTCACTGTAAGTAATGGCACTAGTAAGGGTAGGCAGTGGCTTCATGTTGTAGCATGACATCAGGAAAGTAGCACAAGGGAAGTCACAGAGTTTGGAACTGTCTGATTTTGAAATTAGCACAAGGGAAGTCACAGAGTTTGGAACTGTCTGATTTTGAAAGCAGCACAAGGGAAGTCACAGAGTTTGGAACTGTCTGATTTTGAAAGCAGCACATGGGAAGTCACAGAGTTTGGAACTGTCTGATTTTGAAAGCAGCACAAGGGAAATCACAGAGTTTGGAACTGTCTGATTTTGAAAGCAGCACAAGGGAAATCACAGAGTTTGGAACTGTCTGATTTTGAAAGCAGCACAAGGGAAATCACAGAGTTTGGAACTGTCTGATTTTGAAAGCAGCACAAGGGAAATCACAGAGTTTGGAACTGTCTGATTTTGAAAGCAGCACAAGGGAAATCACAAAGTTTGGAACTGTCTGATTTTGAAAGCAGCACAAGGGAAATCACAGAGTTTGGAACTGTTTGATTTTGAAAGCAGCACATGGGAAGTCAAAGAGTTTGGAACTCTGATTTTGAAAGCAGCACAAGGGAAATCACAGAGTTTGGAACCCAGTGCTTTGGCTTCTCAGAAGGAACTAGAAGGAGGACAAGATCAGATCTACAGTACAGTAGCTTCTTGTTTTACATTGTTTCTTGTGGATTCTACTTGGTAGAAGGTTATTTCTTTTCTTTCTTACTACTAAGGGGCTAGCAGGGTATTGTTTGGGGCTGTTGGAATTTTGAAACCTGTTTTGGTAGCTATAAGTGAGCTCATTGGCTTGATTCACTGTGTGGCAGGCTGCATTTGTAGAGACCTATTTCTTCTGTTTTAAAACACAATTGGTGTGATTTAACTGGGTCTGTTTCTTTGAATTGGAGACATATATCTTCTAATTCCAAGCCTATTTTGATGTGTTGTTGGTGAAGCTGTTTGAATTGGAGTCCTGTTTCTTTGGCAAGTTTATTTTGGGGCTTTGAGTAGATTGTGATTCATTGTTGCTGGCTTCGCTAGCTGTAAAAGTTTGAGTGCAGAGTGGGGGAAGGGTGTTAATGGTCTGACCAGAGGCCTCAGCTACCTGATTGTTTCTGGAAGACTTGGGCTGGTCCCACCTTTGGTCCATTATTTCCTTTATACCAGGGGTTCTGACATCACTTCCTGAAACAGGCAAAGGATATGCACCTGTCATAGCAAAAGCAGACATCCAGGAAAGGAACAGCAGCAAGTGAAGAGGTGACTGCTCTCTCAGTGCAAGGGAAGTAAATGCAAATCTAGGAGCTTTATTATTACTCTTCGATTGATATTGCATTGGGGAAAGGAGGAGTAGGAGTTTGAAGAAGGTTGTGCAATGGCTACTTAAAGTCTGTTTTGAGTGTGGATAGGAAGGATAGGAATATAAAACCAGTTGCTCAATATATCTAAATGTGTGCAACAAAGGAGGTAAGGAAATAAAGAAAATGTTTTGCACTGATAGAGGAGGAGAGGGAGACTTGGGGAGTGTTTGGTATCCTGCATCTGGAAGGGTGGGGTCGCTATGGGCAACGACAGCAATGGGTGGGGTGTAGGCTGCAATAACCAAAGTGTGCACCAATCTTTCTAAAATTGCCTGGAGTGTGGGAGGATGTTTAGTGTGCAACCCCATAGAAAAACTTAGAAAGGAGATTGAGGGTCTGTAGGAGGAACTAAGACAGGTAAGGCAGATTGGGGGTGGGTTTAGCCCAATACTGGAGGGAGGAAGAAGAGGAGATGAGGGAGGGCGATTTAAGCCAACAGTGGTGAGGAGAGGGTCAGAAGAAGGGAAGCAGAGACAAAGGGGCCCAGGCCAGGAAGAACAATTGCTGGGGAAACCAGGTCAGGAGACAAAAGACAAATGGAAGGAGGAGATAGGGACTTGTGAGGGGAGGCGAAGAAGTGGCAAAAGTCATGGAGTGGAAAGGAGAGAACAGGTTACTATGAAGAGAGAGGGAGCGGGCATTTGTGAAGGGCCTTCAGAAAATAGTTGTGCACTGCTAGAGAAAGAAGGTGAGGAGGAAATGATGAAATTAGAGGAGTAATTGATAAATGCCTGGACCAAACTGGAGCAGGGGAAGTTCTGCTGGGAGAATTGCAACAGGGGTAAAAGGGGAAATAATGTGCAGGAGGAAGAAGAGGAGCTGAAAATGAGAGGGAGATGAATGGAAGCAAGCAGGGAGTAAGAGGTGTAATCTTAGTGCTGGGGGACTCAATACTAAGAGGAGTTAGGTGGGGAAGGGGAGAGGCATAGTTGTATTTGGGTGGAGGCCATGCCAGGAATGACAGCGGAAGGGTGGGACAGTCTGTTCTGAAATATGCTAGAAGGGTAGGGCAGCCTCATTTAATTATACATCTTGGGACAAACGATCTGGCTGACAAGACAGTAGATACAGTCCAGAGGAGGTTTGAGGAACTAGCACTAATTATGTGGAGGGGCAGGAAGATCAGTAACTTTTTCAGAGATACTTCCTGAGCTAAAGGGAAGCACAACAAGAAAGCTGAGAATAGAGGAATTTAATGGATGGCTAAGAAACCGGTGTTGTGCTAAAGGGTATGGGCTGTTGGGGGGTGGGAGGGACCTGGGAGGACAGTAGTCTCTATGCCAAGGACAGACTACACTTGAGTGAGGAGGAAAGAAAGTGTTGAAACAGAGGATGGAGGAGTACATAGAGGAAGTTGGGAATTTAAACTAGGAGTGGGGGTGGCAGTTGGGAAGAGATATGCAGAGGCCACAGGTTGGGAAACCATATGAGCTACCCCATAACAATGACAAAGGACAAATGGCAAGTACTGTTGGTGATGCTAGAAAAGGAGGGCAGGATGGGAGGGGAGAAAGGGTGGAAGGTGGTTACCCTTAATGCTAGGAGCTTTGGGAGGAAAACTGCAGAGATACAGGTTCTCATGGCAGAGGGAGAGGTGGACATTGCAGTCATCAGAAACATGGGCCACCCAATACAATGACTGGGACCTGTCTGTACCAGGGTACAGATTATTTCATAGGGACAGAGTGATTGGGAAAGGAGGGGGTGGCATTATGTGAAGGAAGGACTGAAGTGTGTAAGGAGGAAGGGAGGAGGGTATCGAGTCACTTTGATGTAAATCCAGGATTCCAAGAATAGGATTCTTAGAATGGGAGTGGTGTACAGGCCACCATCTCAGATGGAGGAGTTAGACAGGGAACTAGTGAGACACATAAGGAGGACCTGCGAGAAGGGTAGTGTGGTGATTGTGGGGGACTTCAACATGCCAGGAGTGGACTGGAGCACCCCAACAACCAGGAACAGAAGGGAGCAGGTACTGCTGGATGCCTTCCAGGACAGCTTCCTTCTGCAAATGGTCAGTGAACCGACCAGGTTAGGAAATACCCTTGACCTTCTGCTGGCAAATGGGGACTTTGAGAGAACTTACAGTGGAGGAACCGCTGTCAGGAGTGACCACCGCTCAGTATGGCTCACATTGGATATGGGCAAGGAAGGAGGGAATCTGGCACAATAGTGCTGGACTTCAGGAGGGCTGACTTTGGGAGGATGGGGAAATGGTAAAGGGTACCTGGCCAGAATTCAATCTAGTATGGACACTAACCAGAGGTGGGAGCTCATAAAGCTGGGGATAGTGGAGGCAACCAAAACTTGCTGCAAAGCCCAGAGCAAGAAGGCTAGGGCTAAGAAACCGATCTGGTTGAGCAAGGAGGTCATGGAAAAGGTAAGGAGGAAAAGAGCTGCCTTTAGGAAGTACAAGAAAACAGGGAGGGGGAGGACAGGGAGGAGTACTTGACAGAATCGAAGGAGGTGACAAGGGCAGTAAGGAGAGCCAAAGCATCTATGGAACTCAGGCTGGCACAAGGCATTAAGAAGGGGGAGAAGGACTTCTTTAAGTACATCAGGGAGAAAAGGAGCTGTAAGGACCACATAGTAAGGATTAGGAAGGAGGGGGGTTGGGTGGAAGCAGGGTGCGATAAGGAAGCACTAAATGAGTACTTCTGCTCAGTATTTACTAAAGAGAAGAGGGGGGTGACACCCAAGGTGGGAGAAATGGCAGAAGCGGGGGGGGAGTGATGACAGATGGGAAATCACGGAGAGCAGAGTTTGAGAGGGTTTGAAGGCACTGAGGGTGGACAAGGCGCCAGGCCCAGATGGCATCCACCCCAGGGTACTGAAGGAGCTGGCAGAGGTCCTTGCAGGACCTTTGGTAGACCTATTTAATGCCTCACTACATTCAGGGTGTGTACCTCAGGACTGGAGGATGACTCATGTGGTGCCCCTCCACAAGAGTGGCCCCAAGGATGAACTGGGAAACTACAGACAGTGAGCCTCACATCCATCGTGGGTAAGCTAATGGAGACTATCCTGAAGGAGAGGCTGGTGGCCCTCCTAGAGGCCAAAGGACTACAGAACAGCAGACAGCATGGCTTCATATGTAGCAGATCCTGCCAAACCAACCTGGTCGAGTTCTATGACTGGGTAACCATGCAACTGGACAGGGGCCATGCAGTAGATGTCCTGTATCTGGGACTTTAGTAAGGCATTCAACTCAGTGCCACATGGAAGGCTGGGAAGGAAGTTAGTAGGCACAGGGGTGGGTGCAAAGCTGGTGAGATGGGTAGGAAACTGGCTGCAGGGAAGGCAACAGAGGGTGGTGGTGGGTGGGGAGCTCTCACACCCAAGGGCAGTGACGAGCGATGTTCCACAGGGCTCAGTGTTGAGACCTGTGTTGTTTGGGATATTCATTGCAGACATATCATGAGACATCAAAAGCAAGATCAGTCTGTTTGCTGATGATACCAAGGTAGGCACGGTGGTGGATGACCTAGGGGGATGGCAGAGGTTGCAGGATGAGCTGGCAAAGCTTGAAACCTGGTCAGACACCTGGCAACTGGGCTTTAATGCCATAAAGTGCAAGGTGCTGCATTTTGGGATGAAGAACCCAAGGAGGAGTTACCAGCAAGGGGGAGTGCAGCTAGCCCAGACAGAGGAGGAGAAGGATCTGGGTGTGCTCATTACAGGGTCAATGAACAACTCTGCACAATGTAGGAAGGCAGCTGCAAAGGCCAACAAAATGCTGGGTTGTATTGCAAGGGGTATATCCTCGACGAGGAGGAGGTAATTCTGCCACTGTATAGGTCATTAGTTAGACCACACCTGGAGTACTGCGTGCAGTACTGGTGTCTGTATCTGAGGAGGGACATTAAGTTACTGGAGGGAGTGCAGCACAGAGCAACAAAGATGATCAAAGGGCTGGGGGACTTATCATACGAGAGGAGGTTGAAGGAGTTGAACATGTACTCACTGCAGGAGAGGACAGACGGGGTGACATGATTGAAACCTTCAAATACATGAAAGGAATAAACAAGACGGGTACAGAGGGGCTGTTCAAAGTAAGGGAAGGGAGGGCCACCAGGGGCCATGATATGAGACTGGAGCGAGGAAGGTTCGAGGGAGATGAGAGACACTTTTACAGAGAGGGTGGTGGCTGGGTGGAATGTTACCTGCTGAAGTGGTATGCAGTAGAACAGTGGACTGCTTCAAACGAGGATGGGACAGGACAAGGGTGAGGGTTAATGAAGGGGAAGGGTGGAAGGAGGGGCAGCTGCAGAATAAGGGGTGCTAGCTGAACATTCGAGCAGACTTGATAGACCTCTAGGCCTTTATCTGCTGGCAAATTTGGTATGTTCGAAAAGTAGGCTGCAAAAGAAGCCTTGGTGTATGCTTAAGGAAGATGCAACCAATGGTTCAGAGCATATTGTTGGGACAGAGCAGGTTCTTTTCAGGTCAGGACTCAGGACAATAATGTTGCAGGGAACAAGCAGGCAATGGCAGAGTGGTAGCTAGATTCACCACTAGTGGCTTATCAGCCTGGAAGAATAATGGGAGTGAACGACCAGTAACGAGAGCCAAGTGCTACCTGGAAACTTCAATTTTAACCATGTTCAGTGGCCAAGGTAAAGAAAAGGGTTATTTTTTACGGCCATCATATTTATTTATTTTATTTATTTAAAAGTCGATAACTGGGAAAGGCGCCATGAGCCGCAGCTTTTTTCCAGGTGTGGCCCGGGGGACGGGGATACAAAGTAGCAGCAAATAGAAAACAAATGACATCCAGGGTGCATTGAAAAGTACACAAAAATAAGATATACATAACAAGGGAAAATTACAGCTTGGCAAATAGTAAATTCAGAGGCTATTTACAATGAATATTACACAACAGAGATTTATACATAGCAAGTGATAATTGCAGAATGGCAAAATAGAATGATTCAGGAGCTATGTGCAATGAGTGATTGAAGTTATATACAATAATATGTAAAGAAAACAGCAGAGAGGAGTCGGGTGTGGTTGGCGAGGTCTAGGTGGGAGAACAAAGGCAGGAGGTATTGGGGGATGGTCTGAGAAGGCGGCAGAGAGTAGAGAAGGTAGGAGAGAGGTGTAAGTGAGAGGGAAGGCTATTTCAGAGAAAAGGAAGTCTGTAAGAGAAGGAGAGTTTGTCAGGAGAGGTGCGGACACGTGGAAGGGAGAAAGTGCGGAAGCTGTCAGATTGTGTGTGCTGTAGGACGAGAGAGAAGCAGGGGAAAGGAGAGAGCAAGATAGGATGGAAGAAACCCAAACTAGTATTTTTATTTATTTAGTTTGTGTTTACTGGGTAAGGTATCGTAGCCACAAAATATGAATATTTTTCAGACACGACCCGGGAGATTACAATACAAAATTGGCAGACAAAACAAATAACAGGTATAGTTCAGAGGTAATCAACCGCACAAGAAAAAATCTACATGATGTTCATGATGTTGATTTAGCTATGAAGGTAGAGCAATCAGAGAAACATCTCTGTGAGAGGGACTGAAGTGTAAGAAATGAATAAAGGTCACAGTGGTGGGTTAGAGGGGAGGAATTAGAGGCGAACCTACAGAAGGCGTAAAACAACACATCCAGTTTGGTGAGGGAGGTGGTTGGAGCAGCGTTATAAACAATATTTGCATAGTTGAACTATGGGAGGACCCATTTTACCAGCAGGTCATGTCTTACAGGGAGAGGGAGAATTGATTTGTGGCAATAAAGTAACCCTAACTTAGGGAACAGTTTGGTGAGGAGATCGTTGAAGTGGGAGGAGAAATCAAGTGAGGGATTGAGCCAGACACCAAGATACTTACATGTTGGGACATTGCCGAGGGGTGTATTGGCAGCAGAGAAGAAGGCTGGGAGAGAGGGAAACCTGGTGAGTTTTTGCTTTGAGCCAAAGGTCATGACCACAGTTTTTTTAGTATTAAGCTTAAGGCAGTTGTTTTTGAACCAGGCTATAACCGAGGAGATATCATTTTGAAGGTGTAATTGAACTTAATGGATAGATGGACCAGACAGGAAAAAGGACGTATCGGTCTGTGATACATGTGGATGCAGGCATGGGTACAGGTTGAGGGAAGATCAATTATAAGGAGGGGAAAGAGAACGGGCCTGAAAACTGATCCCTGGGGAACACCTGCAAGTATAGGGAGGGATGGAGAGAGGACACTGTTGATAGATACAGACTGGGAGTGGCTGGTTAGGTAGGACCTGAACCAGGCTACTGAGTTGGAGGAAAGACCAATAGAGCTAAGCTTATTGAGTAGGAGGATATGGTATACAGAGTCAAAGGCCTTAGTGAGGTCAATGAATATGGCTGAGGTAATATGACCCTGGTCCATGGCAGAGTGAATGGCACGTGTGAAGCGTAGGAGAGAAGAGGTGGTTGAGTGGGACTTCCTGAAGCCTGCTTGGGATGGTGAGAGGGTGTTTGATGAAGATAAATAATCATTGAGCCTGGCAAGAAAATTAGGGATCCTTGCACTTTGGCAAGGGCAGGAAGAAGTGAGATTGGGTGGGAGTTACCAGGGAAAGTGGGGTCAGTGAGAGCAGTACCTCTTTTCGTTCTTGCTTAAAGTGGGGTCTCCGCCTTTGTGAAGGGGGAGAACTGTTGCAGATTTCCAGATGTTTGGGACTGTGGTAGAGGAGAGAGAGAGATTTACGTTGTAAGTTAACGGGGTCACTATTGAAGGGGCAGCTATTTTTAGAAGCCTAGGATGCGGTCCATTAGGGCTCAGCTTGTTGGGGTTGAGAGAGGTGAGGGTTCTCAACACTTCTGATGGTAGAATAGGTGGGAGGTTGAGATCAGAAGGCTGTGAGGAAGGGAGGTGGGAGTGAGGTGGGATGGAGAGCCTGCTGGAATGGCACAGGAAGTGAAGTATTTCATATGGAGGACAGCAGAACATCCTAGTGTTTCCCTTTCGAATTGGGATGGTTATCAAATGTAACTGTGCCACACTACCACCATGTTAGTTATAGGCATATTGCTTGACAGGCGGATTACTATGATAAAGAGGCTGAGTCCTGATTGCGTGGGGGCTACCTTCAGCTGGGCTGTTGTGCTGAGAATAATGACCCAGCTGAACGTACTCCTCTGCCAGTCAGGATTCAGCATTCATTAGAAGCATCTCATAATGGTTTTCAAGTTATGGTTTTTAGTTATGATGTTAGTCAAATGTACTTTCTTTGTATGATGTTTAAGATAATATCATGGATTAACCAGAAATGTGGTGCAGCCCATTGGATACAGTCGTTCCTGACCTGGGAAGCCTGTTTAGCCATTGCCCAAGGCAACTGCTACCCTTGATTGACAACTGCTCCCCTATTTACTCGCACACATCCTCAGCCTTGGCTGTGCGTCTCTGCTCCACGTCCTTCATCATATGTCGTTTCACTCTCCTGGCACTATATTCCACTCACCACTGCCACCTCTACCAGAAACTTGACTGGCTCCCACTACACTGCAGATCTGATTATGGGCTTGGCTGCCTCCTGGACAATGCCATCAGGCATGGCAAAGCCTCCTCTTATACATCTCTCCTCAAGACCAGAACTCCCTCGAGGTGTCTGCGTGCATCCTCAGTCCCCCCCCCCCCCAGATATCCTGAAAGCCTCCTCGGCTATGGGTAGCAGAGCATTATCTGTAACTGCTCCCACTCTGTGGAACAGAATCCCCATGTCCATCCACTCTCTGGACTTCCATTTCACTTTCAAGACACATCTCAAGTTCTGGCTGCTTGATGAGGCCACATGCCATTGCTAGCTTGGATAACTCCACCTCTACCTTTCTGACTTTTTCCTCTTGGGCTGCTTTGGCCTCCCCTGCCCTCTCTCATTTGTTTGGACTCCTTTCTTACATCCCTCGCTACCTGCTTCTCAGGCTCTCCCACTTGGCTATTGTCTTGTTTTTTGTTTTTTTTCCTTTTACATCATGCATTAATTTGCACTTATCCTTTGTAAATAATTATTGCTTATCATGATGTACTGATTTTTTTTTCTGGCTCTCATTCATTTTCTTTCCTATGTAGCTTTCTTTGTTCTCCAATGATGTCTGTTTTTTCACTTTGTGCACCAATGATGTCTGCCTATCCACATGGCTTGTACTCATTATATTATTGTCACTACCTCTATAACTACCACCTGTGTGACCAGGGTCATGCCTGAAAATGGTCCCCTAGATCAGTGCACTCACCTGGTTACCAAAGACATAAATAAATAAAATAAATAAAATGGTATCCTGGTTAAACTAGAAACACTGTTTTTATCACATTGGGACGCAGTATTGGAAAAGGGGCAATGCGGAACACAAAGGTTTGTGCTTGCCCATTACCCGTCACCCTGAGGATGCTATATTCAGTCACATAGCACACTGGCGCTATCTGACTGAATATACAGGAATGATGGCTCAGTGCTAAGTGAAGTAACCGCACCTGCTTGGTGCACTTTGACCTCTCTGTCATCCTAAGCACTCCCAACTTGCCACCAGCTCTTCTACTTTCCCTTTCATAACTGCTCATTTTACTCTTCCATCCTATTTTTACTACTCCCCCTCACACTACCACTCTCACTACCCTTCCATCCTAAGTGCCACTCCACCCACCGTCCTGTTCCCCCAACCCACCCCTGACAAGGCTTGTTTTTAGCTGCTCTCCTGTCCCCTCGCATACCACCCTATCCTCTCCTGATTCCTACTTTGTCTGACTCCCTTTGACCATTGAAAATTTACACTGTACTAACTACCTTAAGCAAACATTATGAAATGTATGTAACCATTTTTACGTTTGCTTGCGCGCATGCACAAGGAACGTTTTGGGAGAGTAGCACACTTTGGAGGTGTGCCTCTCCCTTGCAATCTACTGCTCCGTTGAGCAGGCGTGGCAGTCCTGCACCAATGGGTGCGGGAGCTGTGTATGACAGCGGTGGTCTTCGCTTCAAAGAAAACCACGCTGTCATACAGAGCACCACACATGCCACCCCCGCCACACCCCCCCAAATTTTTGCTGCCATGCTGGGAGCCCACCCAGCGTGGCAAACGTCCTGCGTCATCTGCCGACGGGTGCCTAACTTCGCCGGCTCCACGCCCCCCAGGCCATCTCTTTCACACGCTGGGAGCCCACCCCAGCGCGGGCAAATGTCCTGGTTGTCTGCCGACGGGGTGCCCAATCCCCATCAGCCCTCGGCCCCAGCCATGCTTCTGCCATGCTGGGAGACCCACCCAGTGTGGCAAACGTCCCAAGTCATCTGTTTTTTTAATTTTTTACCTGTAAATCGAAAACGGTCCCACGGCGCTTCTCCCAGTCCCCCCTCCCACAACCCGCACCCACCCACTGCGCACCCAGCCTCCCACACCCCCCTCACCCCATACTTACCTCCAGAGCTCGGCGCGACGATCTTCGGTGGACTGGGAACACGCCTGCACTCTTCAAAGCCGATCTGCAACTGAGGAAATGCCGTAAGCTGTATAATGGGCTAGATAGGGGTTTTCAACTTTATTGCATATTCAGGTATTTTTGGAATTTTTCACTAATTAATAGGGGTTTTGGAACCCTCTCATGAATGATGTCACTGTCATGATGTTATTCGGGCCTGAAGGGTGATTTTACAGTCACTGTGCGAAATCACCCTTTGGGCCCGAATACCGCCATGACAGTGACATCATTCATGAGAAGGGGTCCCAAAAACCCCATGTTGAAAATCTGGTGCAAAAATTCCAAAAAATGACTGTTTTACGAGTGTGCGTTGCGCAGTTCCTACGCAGGCTTGTAAGTTCGTGAATTTTCAATATTTTCATTCCAGATTTTCAACATTGCCATTTTACCACACCTCCTTATGAGCAGTACAGCTGTCATTTTTCATATCCTGCCCAAAACGTGTTTCCGCCCATGTAGCGCACAATGGCGCAGTTGGTGTGCGAAATCAATGTATGGGACACATTAAGAAAATCACGGTGACACTGTTCATTAGCAGACATCTTAAAATAGCTATGTTGAAAATTTGGTGAAAAAATTCCTAAAAATGACTGTTTTACGAGCGTGCGTTGCGCAGTTCCTACGCACGCTCGTAGGTTTGTGAATTTTCAATAGTTGCACTCCAGATTTTCAACATTGCCATTTTACCACACCTTCTTATGAGCAGTACAGCTGTCATTTTTCACATCTCACCCAAAACGTGTTTCCGCCCATGTAGCACACAATGGCGCAGTCAGTGTGTGAAATCAATGTATGGGACACATTAAGAAAATCACAGTGTCACTGTTCATGAGCAGAGATCTTAAAATGGCTGTGTTGAAAATTTGGTGAAAAAATTCCTAAAAATTACTGTTTTACGAGTGTTCATTGCACAGTTCCCACGCACGCTCATAAGTTTGCGAATTTTCAATACTTCCACTCCAGATTTTCAACATTGCCATTTTACCACACCTCCTCATGAGCAGTACAGCTGTCATTTTTCACACCCTGCCCAAAATGTGTTTCACTCATGTAGCGCATAATGGCACAGTCGTGTGCAAATCAATGTATGGGACACATTAAGAAAATCACAGTGACACTGATCATTAGCAGAGGTCTAAATGGCTGTGTTGAAATTTGGTAAAAATTTCTAAAATGACTGTTTTACGAGTATGCATTAGCGGTTCCCTCACGCCTAAGTTTGCGAATTTTCAATATTTTCACTCCAGATTTTCAACATTACCATTTTACCACACCTCCTCATGAGCAGTATAGCTGTCATTTTTCACATCCTGCCCAAAACGTGTTTCCGCCATGTAGCGCACAATGGCGCAGTCGGTGTATGAACTCAATGTATGGGACACATTAAGAAAATCACAGTGACACTGCTCATGAGCAGAGGTCTTAAAATGGCTGTGTTGAAAATTTGGTGACAAAATTCCTAAAAATGACTGTTTTACGAGTGTTCATTGCGCAGTTCCTATGCACGCTTGTAAATTTGCGAATTTTCAATATTTTCACTCCAGATTTTCAACATTACCATTTTACCACACCTCCTTATGAGCAGTGCAGCTGTCATTTTTCACATCTTGCCCAAAACGTGTTTCCGCCCATGTAGTGCACAATGGCACAGTCGCTGAGCGAACTCAGTGTATGGGACACATTAAGAAAATCACAGTGCCACTGTTCATGAGCAGAGATCTTAAAATGGCTATGTTGAAAATTTGGTGAACAAATTCCTAAAATTAACTGTTTTATGAGCGCGTTGTTAGCAGTTCCTACACACGCCGTAAGTTTCTGAATTTTCAATATTTTCACTCCAGATTTTCAACATTGCCATTTTACCATACCTCCTTATGAGCAGTATAGCTGTCATTTTCACATCCTGCCCAAAATGTGTTTCCGCCCATATGCTGCACAATGGCGCAGTCGGTGTGCGAAATCAATGTATGGGACACAGTAAGAAAATCACAGTGACACTGTTCATTAGCAGAGGTTTTAAAATGCCAATGTTGAAAATTTGGTGGAAAAATTCCTAACAATGACTGTTTTACGAGCATGCATTGCACAGTTCCCACGCACGCTTATAGGTTTGCGAATTTTCAATATTTCCACTCCAGAATTTCAACATTGCCATTTTACCACACTTCCTTATGAGCAGCTGTCATTTTTCACATCCTGCCCAAAACGTGTTTCCGCCTATGTAGCGCACAATGGGGGTAACAAAAAGGTCATGCTGAAAATTTATTGTGCATATAGCAGCAATCGCACAGGGCTTTAGGGTAAAGCACCATACGTGCCAAACACCACTGCAAATACCTGCAAGCGAACGTAATGCATTGACAAATGCTTGTTATATATATTACTCATTGTGTTCTTTTTCTGTAAAATGTCTGTCCGTTTCTATGTAACAATTGTCTGTCCTTTGACGCGGCACCTCTGTAAATGAGCTTTTAGCTCATATGTTGTTTAATCCTAGTATCAATAAATAAATAAATAAAATAAGTAGCGCTGCCCTGACATGGCTCTTGGAAGTGCAGGGGACAGTGCCCCCAGATCCAATAGTGCAAGGAGCCCCCGGCATGACATTTAAGTGGCATCATGTAAATGAGCCCACTGGGCTTTCAAGATGCTAAGGGGCCATATCCACCCCCATTATGGGATCATTTACATAAGAAGCAATGGCAGCTTTGCACCCCTCCTGTGCTCAGCCCCACCCACTCCAATTCCCATCTCCGCTGAAATAAATCTATTCCCTGGTGACTGGTGGTGCCCCATCCTCTGATCTCTGTCTCCATTGAAATAAACCTATTTCCCAGTGGCAAGTGGTCCCCACATCCTCTGATCCCCATCCCTGTGAGAAGTAATATTTCTCTGGTATCCAGTGGTCCCCTATCCTCTAATCCTTGGCTCCATGGGAAATAAATATTTCTCTGGTGTCTGGTGGTTCCGCCATCCTCTGATCCCTGGCTCTGTTGAAATAAACCTATTCCCTGGTATGCAATGTCCTCCCCCTACCCTCCGATCCCTGGTCCCATTCAATATAAATTATTCAAGGATGTCCAGTGATCCCCCCATTCCCGTTGACATAAACCAATTCCCGGGTGGCTAGTGGTCCCCCATCCTCTGATTCCCATCCTTGTGAGAAATAAATATTTCTCTGGTGTCCAGTGGTCCTCCTGTTCTCTGATTCCCCAGCTCCCTGAGAAATAAATATTTTCCTGGTGTCCAGTGGTCTCCCAACATCTGATCCCCAGCCCCATTGACATATACCTATTCCCTAGTGTCCAGTGGTCCCCATCATCTGATCCCCAGCCCCATTCACATACACCTATTCCCTAGTGTCCAGTGGTCCCCTATCATCTGATCCCCAGCCCCATTGACATACACCTATTCCCTAGTGTCCAGTGGTCCCCCAACATCTGATCCCCAGCCCCATTGACATACTCCTATTCCCTAGTGTCCAGTGGTCCCCATCATCTGATCCCCAGCCCCATTGACATACACCTATTCCCTAGTGTCCAGTGGTCCCCTATCATCTGATCCCCAGCCCCATTGACATACACCTATTCCCTAGTGTCCAGTGGTCCCCATCATCTGATCCCCAGCCCCACTGACATACACCTATTCCCTAGTGTCCAGTGGTCCCCATCATCTGATCCCCAGCCCCATTGACATACACCTATTCCCTAGTGTACAGTGGTCCCCATCATCTGATCCCCAGCCCCATTGACATACACCTATTCCCTAGTGTTCAGTGGTCCCCATCATCTGATCCCCAGCCCCACTGACATACACCTATTCCCTAGTGTCCAGTGGTCCCCATCATCTGATCCCCAGCCCCATTGACATACACCTATTCCCTAGTGTCCAGTGGTCCCCATCATCTGATCCCCAGCCCCATTGACATACACCTATTCCCTAGTGTTCAGTGGTCCCCATCATCTGATCCCCAGCCCCATTGACATACACCTATTCCCTAGTGTCCACTGGTCCCTGCCGTCCTCCAATTCTCAGTCCCAGTAGACAGAAAACCCTCCCTGGTGTCCATTGGCACCCTCCACCCTCCAAGCATTCGAGGGGTAGGAGGAAGAAGGCTGTTGGTTAACTAGGATCTGCAGCTTATCAATAGGTAGGGAAATGGGCAGCCTAGGTGGGCCAAGCAGTCCTTATCTGCTGTCAAAGTCTATGTTTCTATGTGAGCACCTACGACACTTCTGTAGAAGAAGTGAGTGCTCCTGCAGTGAGTCAAGCTGTGGCTGTGCAAGGCTGACAGAAGCATCGCTCCTGCCAGGGAGGTGGGAGGGGAAAAACGGGGGAGAAATCCGGTAGTTGTCTGAATGATGGCCAGGTTTGACCTGATCAAGGTACATACCTTAATCCTCCCCATGCCTGTCTACTTGTCTCCCCTCCCAACTTGATGTGCTTCTCTTCTTTGGCTTGTTATCTCAAACCCCTTGCCCAGTCCTATTATAACTAATTCTTAACTCCTTAGATCTTTGTAATTATTGCCGAAAAGCTCCTACTTGCAGTACTCTGTGCCCTATCTCCCAAATGGTGCGAATGTTTCTCCCCTAAGGATCTGCCAACCGTATGTTATTTTGTAATTTCCCTGCTCATTATACCTGATAGTTCCTTGCAAGTATGTGGTTGTTTGTTTTCAGTGAACCTCTTGCAGAACTTTGCATCAATGATAATTCCTTGCAAATATGTGAGCTATGTCCTGCACCTGCCAACACATTGCCTTATCGCATGTTTTGTCATGAATCACACTGTTTTGTACCTTGCTCTCATCACCTTGCTTGTGTAACCCCTAGGTGGCACTATCCCAAGGGATGCTACTGCTGCCTGCACTGTGGCCTGCAGGTTGAGGGGCCTGGGCTCTCTGAGCTGGTGCCTCCACCCGGAAGACAGGGTTGTTGGCCACGTGTCTACCTTGGGTACAGCCCTCTGGGACACTGATACCCCCCTCTGGCTCCCCTAGTTGTCTGACATTGCTTGCAGCTACCCTACACCAATACACTTCTCAATATACAGTGAATTTCCCCTGATAACCACTTACTACCGGGGCTGGATTGGCTGAATGCCCTGGAGATCCCCTGTAAAACAAGGCCGGTAATGGTAAACAGCAATATCACAGATCTTTCAGTTCAGAGGTACACCACCACCAGTTTAGATGCAAAAAGATTTAGATCTGATTTATTAGGGAGACGTGAACAAGGGATGGTCAGTAATCCAGAGGTTGATTCTAGATCTGATTGATTCAGGTTATAAGGCATGCATTCAAAGATCCCTGTAATACAGTCACACACACTCTGGGTACACAGTTGGAACTACAGGCTAGCCTGAAGCGTTGCCTGGGGTAGGCCGGTATTGCAGCTGGTTGTGGCCTTTTGGAAGAAAGAGAACACAATGTGCACTTTAACCCTTAATTTGTAATCTGGAGTTGGATGGTTCAGTCTGAAAAGATTAGCAACAATTACTAAATCAGTTGACACACTCTGATTTGAGCTTTGTTGCAGGGAGCTACCCTGGTGTTTACTCACGCTACCCAGTACAGGATGCAAGATGAATGAAATGGAGACCTTCGGATGAAGAACAGGATGGCCAGGAGAAGCAGGGCCCACATGAAGCACCGTGATGTCGTTCCTGTCTGTTGTTGTTGAGCAGGGAGCTGAATTCCTGGCAGGTCTCTAGTCGGTTGTTTCTGTGTGGCATGAGCAATTGTCTGGGCCAGATTGGCAAGGCTCAGACCAGGTGAACAATTCGGATGCAGTCCGTTTACGTGCTGGATACAGCTTCCAGCAAGTGTGATGCATTAGGCAAGGTGGGGAACCAAATCGCGACCCACACTCCACAATCAGCACACTTATAGCAAAGGCAGGGAATTACCACAGATTTGGATGACAGCCCAGTTGCAATTTACAGTGTCTCTGCACAAGCTGTACACTCTGCAGTCGTTTTGGAAGTCGTGACAGGCCGATCGCATAAACCCAAGTCTTCGGTCCTCTTCAGGTGAAATGTAGTCACAATTCAGTGATCCAGTAGCAATACTTCCTTAGATGCAGTCCAAAATATTGAAGGCAATACTCCCTCATTAGGGAAGATGGTGGCAGCTAGGCCAGACACAGCCTTCCCGCGGATTTTCCCTGCGCACTACGCAGGAGCAGCTGCTTGACTCTCTTGAGCTGTTCACTCTTTCCTCTCCGACTCTACTCTGACCTTCTGTGGCTGGCAGCACGGGACTTTCTCCCTGATCCAAAAGGTTTGATTTGTGGATCCACCTGTCTGTCACAGCTAGAGCTCCCCTTCCAGATCCATTTAGGCACCAAGCTGTCAAAACTACAATTCCTGACAAATTTTACTCCCACAAGGCCCCCTGTGGGAAGACTCTGTTTTAAACCCCAAAGGTGCTGGTTGGTGCAGATAGGCAGTCCAGAACTAAAATGGTGGTACATAACAAAATGTCCATGCTGCAAAGAAAGGCAGATTAGGCAAACCACAATATCATTTTCCATTTAGCACAGATGATAGCAAACAATGACAGAGTCCTATAGGGCTCCCTCTGCACATTTAGTGATGGCAGAAAGAAGCGGCTGTACTGTAGCCCGGGCAGGACTCAAGCCTAAAACCACTCGGTCCTCACCTAGATCAATTATAAGTCGCAAAATAGGCAGCTCTTAAAGAGACAGGCATGGAGGCCAAGTGGGCAGTCACATGCAAACACTTTTAAACTTGCTGAGACACAGAACACTACCATGGCAGCGGGCATTTAGGCTCACCCAAGGAAGACTTTCGGGAACCCCCATTTGTAGGGGGGTTACACCTGTATTTTTACTGTAAAACCTTGTTTTGTTTCTGTGTTTTATGTAATTCCACTCTGTAACCTCCCAGGTCGTGCCTGAAAATAGTCATTCCTATGGCTAACACACCTACCCAGTAAACAAAAACTAAATAAGTAATACCTTTGATTAGGTATAGCCCTGCATTAAGCTGCTGTGTGGGGGAACCTATGTGGAAAAAAAATCTGTTAGCCAAGTGTCTGAATATCAGGCCTGCACTGAGAGTAAACTCTGAAATGCAAAATTGCAATATAGTACAACACAGGTTTTAGTCAACAAAAACTGGAAGAACATAAGACAAGTGATGCTGGAATGCTGCCACTTCAAAAAACAAGCATTTGTCAATGTCAAACATATTTGCTTGCATGCTGTTATAAGTTAGAAGAACAGTGGGCCAGATTCACAAAGGGCAACTCAGGACACAAGGCAACTTGCATCTGAAACAATGGTGCAAGTAGCACTTGCATCCTGAGTTGCGTCGTGGTGAGATTCACAAAGGCAGCCTGCAACCAACTGCACCAATGTGCCTGAAACCCCCTTGCGACACGGTGTAAGGGGGTTTAAGACAGCAGTCGCACCCTATTCACAAAGGGTGGCTGCTACATCCCACATCAGGTTTCAGGTACAATCCTCAGTGAACATCTGTCAAAGACCATTTACACCACCTATGAGGTGGTGTAAGTGGTCTTTGCCATCCACAGGGGGTTACCACTGTGCCCCAGCTCTACAGCCCCTGTGGGCTACAGCCTCCCACCGGCCCCAGTTCCCAGATATGGCACCCACTGTGCCTAGATGGGCGTCTGGAACACCCCCATATGCCCTGACGCCCCACACATGTCCAGAGCTCCCCAAATGCCCACTGCCCCCCCACATGCCCTGGAGCAAGATCCCCTCTCCACGGCATATCTAGTATGTTCCTGGTAGTCTAGTGTCCCCCCCTCCCAGCAGTGCCAGCACACCCCACTCCCCCCACCCACACCTGGATGGCAACTGGCACAGCCACCTCTCACCATCATGGGCAGCTATCGGGCTGAGCTTTGCTGGGATCACGTACAGTAACCATCGGTGCTTTGTGAATGACAACCGCTGTCATTCACAGAGCGTGTATGACTACTGTATGCACTCCCGGCAAAGCTCAGCTGGCGGCCGGGTCGGTGGAGAGATGGCCAGCCAGTTGTCAACCTGCCTTCCAAATGTGTGTGTGTGGGGGCTGCCACTGATGGAAGGGGTGGGAACCACCAGCCACCACGGCAGTTAGTGTTTTGGGGGTATCCATGTCAAGGGTGATCGGGCTGGGGCCCACACCTTACGGGGATCAGGGGCGGGCATGGGGGTACCATGGCTGCTGTCAGCTGGCTCATCTGCCGCCTACCCTCTCCTGTGGCTTGCGGCATACCTGGGAGCTATGCCCTACCTTGCACAGCTACCGCAAATCGCAGGACGCAGGCTCCTGGACCTGGCTCATTTCTGCATTGGGCACAGGGTCCAGGATGCGGAGGCCATTGCCATAAGCTGCCATTGTTGCAGCTTGCGACAAATGTTTGCGAATCCAGCCTAGTATCTTTAAGCTGCAGGCAGACATTTCTTTCCCCAGTAGCCATTGTCTCTTGCACTTTGGATTCCATCAGACTGAGGGGTGTAGAGCTGGTGGTGAACAGAATAAAGAACATAGTTATGTTAACCATTTTTTTCACAACTTCATTGTTTTTTCATAGTTTGACCCCAACTTTTTAATATAGCCTTTTTATGACCCTGTCTTCTGATTACAGCAGGTGGGAGTTTCTAAATCCTGTCTGAAAGAAGAGTTTGCAAAGAAATTGTGAAAACATGTTTTTGAAAGGATTTGAAAAATGACATGTCACGTTCATGAGGTAGGGTACCAAAAGGGTTATGTTAAATATTTGGGGTCAAAATCTACAAAAATAACAAAGTTATGAGTAAACACTGAAAAAAATGCAATATTGCTTCATAACTTTGCTTTTTTGGCCTGAAAACTTCAAGTCTTTTCATGACCCCACCTTACTATCAAGACGGAAGAAACAAAAGGAAGGAAGGCACCACTTATCTGATACAGCAGTCTTATAAGCTTATTTTAATGAGAATGAAAAAGTTCCTGTGACACATAGAAAAGGGGTACTCACACCACCAGCCTCAAACAATCCAACTGGTTTCAGTCGACAGAGCCTCCTCAGGGATTGGTCTGTCGAGTGAAACCGGTTGGATTGTTTGAGGCTTGTGGTGTGAGTACTCCTTTGCTATGTGTCACAGGAACTTTTTCATTCTCATTAAAATAAGCTTATAAGACTGCTATATCAGACAAGTGGTGCCTTCCTTCCTTTTGTTTCTCCTGCCTGTTCTTGGAGTGTGCACACTGACTTCGGAGCTGTCCTTCCTTGTTTTGAACCGTTATTATCAAGATGGGTGGAATATTCTAAATTTTGTCTGAAAGGCGATATCATGGAGTGACTGAGAAAACCTGTTTTTGAAGAGGTTTGAAAAATGACACCCATCATTTTCACAAGGTGGGGCAACAAAAGGGCTATGTTAAAACATTTGGGGCCAAAATCTGCAAAAATGACAAAGTTATGAGTGCATGTCAGAAAAATGCAATGTTTCTCATAACATCATTGTTTTTTTAATCCCAAATTTTCAACATAGTGTGTTTATGACCCCACCATTTCATTAGTACAGGTGGAATTTTTTAAATCCCATCAAAAAGGTGATTTTGCAATGGGACAGCAAAAACATGTTTCAGAGGGGAGTTGACAAATAATACCAGTCAAGTTCACGTGGTGTGATAACAAAAGTGCTATGTTGAACATTTGGGGCCAAACCCTGTAAAAATCAGAAAGTTAAGTGTAAATGTTGAGAAATTCAATGGTCTGTCATAACTTCATTGTTTTCTGACAGTTAGACCCTAAATTTTCAAAACAGTATTTTTATAACTCCACTTCATGATCGAGACAGGTGGACTTTTTACATTCCATCTGAAAAGTAAATTCTCGGAGTAACTGCAAAAATATGTTTTGAGGGTTATGAAAAAAATCACACCTCCTTTGTTCATGAGATGGGGTAAAACATAGAAACATAGACAATTACAGCAGAAAAAGTCAATGGTCCTTCGAGTCTGCTTATAAGGCCATGGAAGTAAAGGGGCACCATGAGAAGAGGGAAGGGCTGAAGGTCCTGTGGATCATCCTGGAGATAGGCTCTGTCGCTGTTATCCGTAGCGGGGTAGTGTACAAACCTCCAGCACAGGGAGTGGAGTTGGATAACACACTTTAGGAAGCCATCCTCAGAATCACACTTAAGGGGGAGGTGCTGCTATTGGGTGACTTCAATCTACCAGACGTAGAGTGGAGCCTCCCAACTGCAGCATCACCAAGGAGTAGCATCATCCTTGACTCCATACAAGGGATTTATCTCAGGTAGCTCGTCAACAAACCCACTAGGAACAGGGCAGTGCTGGACCTTAACTTTAAGACAGGAACAGAGGTTAAACAGATTGGCACGGGGTCATTATGTTGCACCACATAATGCCGCATGGCACAATCATGCTGCATGATTGATGCCATGAGGCATATATCTTTGTTCTGTGGGTGGCTCTGCCCCCCACACCCCCCGTTACGGGGGGCTGTGCACCACGGTCCCCCCCATTAAAGATTCTCAACTCTGGGGGGGTCCAACTCGGGGTGCGCACAAGTCTGGGTTCGCCATAATGCTGCACACTATTATGTCGTGCAACATTATGACCCAGTATGAAACAGATTAGGGTCCTGTCTTTAAGAGGTAGATTTAAAAGAAATGGGGCTGCCTCAGTAACTGTGCCAAGGAGGGATTGCAAGGGAGTTGTAGAGGTGTAGTGTGGAAAAATAAGGGGGGTATAACTAGAGCAAGTAACCTCTGCATGAAGGAAGTGAGTAAAAGCAGAAGGAAAAAGAGACTGTTATGGTTCTCTAAGGAAGTGGTAAAGGTGGTGAAGGAAAAAAGAATGGCAGTCAGAAGTTATTTATTTATTTATTGAAAAGTTTCACCAGAAAGGCACACTGAACAAGTCACTCGTCTCATGGTGCATCCTGGTGTGTTATAAGGAAACTCAGAGGGAGGAGGACAAGGAGGTATACCTAGAAGAGCAGAGGGAAGCAGGCAAGGTGGTGAGGGGAGCAAAAGTGCAGACTGAGGAAAGAATCACCAAAGGAGTCACTAAGGGGGATAATACTTTCTTCAGATACACAAGTGAGAAAGGAAAGCATGGTCTCCTCAGATAATGAGGATTACAGTGGGCCGGGGGACTGTGAAGAAGGCGACCAAAGAAAAGCAGACACCCTAAACAGGTACTTCTGCTCAATCTTCACAGTGGGGGGGGGGAAGAGAATGACCAGGGAGTAGCAGGAATAAGGGGGAAGTGGACACCAATTCATTTTCAAAGGAAAGAGACCTGAAGGGACTTGCAGGTCTGAAGGTTGACAAAGCTATGGGACCAGATGGGATACACCCAAGGGTTCTAAAGGAACTCCTGGAGGATCTAGCTGCCCCTCTGAGCTTTATTCAATGGCTCACTGGAAATAGGCATGGTTCTGATGGACTGGAGAAGAGCTGATGTGATGCATCTACATAAGAGTGGAAGCAAGCTGGAGGCTATAAACTATAGGCTGGTCAGTCTTACTTCAGTGGTGGGGAAATTAATGGAAACCTTGCTAAAGGAAAGACTGGCAGAGTATCATAAATCCAATGGGCTACAAGACCACAGACAACATGGATTCATGGAAGGGGTCATGCCAAATGAGTCTGATAGATTTCTTTGATTGGGTGACCAAAACCCCTCCTGATAAACCCCTGCATCCTATTTGCCATAGTGTAGGCTTTGTTACACTGGCTAGATTGTTTAGGGGAGTCACTTGTGATGACTAGTAGCTCCTTTGAGTCAGAGTAGTGCCCAGTTTAACCCCTCCCATCCATTACTTTATTCTGGGGTTCTTGTTCCCTATATGCAGCACCTTGCACGTTTTGGCATTGAATTTCAACCTCTAAACCTTGGACTGCCTCTCCAAATTTTGCAGGTCCCTCTGCAGCTCTTTTACTCCCTCTTCGCAGTCTGCTCTACCCCAGAGCTTAGTGTCATCTGTGAAGAGACACATCTTGCCCTGAATTTCTTCTGCTATGTTGCTAATGAACATACTGAAAAGGACTGGACCCAGGAATGAACCCTGTGACACCCTACTGGTGACATCCCTCTCCTTGGATCTGACTCTACTTACCACTACCCTCTGATGTCTCCCTAGAACCAACCTCCCACCCATCTAAGTGTGTCCTTCACTACATCCAGATCCTCTAGTTTCTTCAGCAACCTTCTGTGAGGCACCAAGTTGAATGCCTTGCTGAAACTGAAGTAGAGTAAATCCACTGCATGACCCTTATCCACTGTCCTCCTTACCCAGCCAAAGCACACTGTCAGGTTAGTCTGAGAAGGAAAAAAAGGCCATGTTGAAAATTTGGGCACAATTATGAAAAACAAATGACAATGTTATATTTACAAAATGCCAAATTGATGAGTAAAAGTTAAAAATGCATTAAAAAACCATTAACTGAACTTACGTTGTTTTCAGTCAGTTCTAAAGCAGCCGAATGATTTGCAGAAGGAGAATGGATTGCAGCGCTGGATCCAATGGATAAGTGAGGGGTGGGGTGTGGGCTGGTGAGAAGGGGGTCTGGGTTGGGGATTGGTGGGTGTGGGGAAAGCAGAAAACATTGAGGGACCGTTTTCTTTTTTACAAGCTTTTAAAAAAATCAGAGGATGATGAGGGATGGTTTTCCTTGTTTCAGGGAATGGAACAGCTTCCCCACAGAAGTGGTAAGGGTGCAAACAGTGAAGGCATTCAAAAATGCATGGGATACACATACAAACATACGTATGAGCATACGAAATTGTCAGCAGAAACAGGCCTCATGGTCTATCGAGTCTGCTCGAGTGTGCATCTAGCCCCTCATCTCACAGCTGCCCCTCCTGTCCCCCCCCCACATAAGGAAAACTTAGTGGTGGTGAGGAAAGGATTAAGGGATGCTTGGGGAGGTAGGGTAAATGAGCAGACTAGACAGGCCAGGTGGTCCTCATCTGCTGTCAGATTTCATGTATCTTTGCATCTAGGGACTGACACTGGGGATTGGCCAGTCCAGTGTCATTGTGTTCGTTGGGGGCAAGGGGGTGGGCATCCTGGTGTTGCATCCTGTTTTGGGGGAGGGTTTATCCAGCACTAGGTATAGGTAACCCAGTGTCAGGCTGCACGTGTGTGAGTGTGTCTAGGGGGATTCAGGGAGTTGAAAGCTATGTCAAGTGGGAGGGAGGACTCACAGTTTAGTCGAGCACTTGCCATCAGTCATATGACAAAAGCATGTTCAGGTATGAGGGGGGATACTGGTGGTGGGGTTCAGCACCTGACACAGTTCATATGAAAAAAATTGGGTAAGGAAGGAGGAGTGATACTGGCGGTGGGGTTGAGCACCTACCGCTGGTTGTAATAGAAAGTGAAGTCACGTAAGGGGATACAGGTAGTGGGATTGAGCACCCACCGCTGGTATTATAAGAAAGTTGGGATGGGCAGGAGGGGAGGGATACCAATGGTGGGGTTGAGCACCCTCCGCTGGTCGTTTAGTTGCAAAAATGGTGTGTCAGGAGGGATGCTGCTTTGTTGCCTGATATCTATGAAAGGGTTTAGCCGCATTGTGATTGGTGTGGCAGCATGACACTGAAAGGGAGTCGGTATTACCAAGGTATGTGCAAGTCGGTGCTGGCAGGGTGCAGTGGGCTCAGTGGAGGTGAGTGGGATAGGGGTGATCTGGTGTAGGAGACGCCCTGGGACTAGGCAGAGCCGAGAGAGAGGCCAGATGTGTTTGGTCTCCATCCCCAGGGTTCCCACCTGACCAAGTGGGCAGGTAGCTGGGGGGCTGGTAGCGCCTACCAATCCCCTTCAGGCTGTGCTATGCAATGCCAGGTTAATGAGAAACAAGACTGCAATTATGGAAACTTGATTTCTTCAGTTGACCAGGCTTGCATTATGTAGACCTTGCTGTGTGACGATGCCGGGCCAATATTGGAGGCAGCTGTCCCCTCTGGGTTCTCTGTAGTGCACTGCCCAAGGAGGGAATGCAGTGGTGGGGGAATGGCCATCTGTTTTAGATCTGACTTGAGCTTCACCATGCACCCAGTGGGATTGACCAGGTCTTTTTTGGTTTTTACTTTATTTTGTTTATACTCCCGTGGGTCTCGACTGGCCTGTCTTTAGGCTGCCATGGGCCGCATTCCCTCCCCCGGGAGTCCCCGTTGCCAACCCCCCACCTCAAATTGCAGTCATCCCAGGGTAACCCAATGTATCCCTTCAACAGACAGGTCCTCTCCTTCCGGAGAGAAAGTGTCTTGTGGCTTACCTTTCTTGGCCCTGGGTGCTGCTGAGGTAGGTCCCAGCTGTCTGGGGGCTCCATGTCGGTGAGGGTCCGGGTGGCCGTCATCCGGTCGAGTGAGGCACTATTTTGTCTTTGGTTTTCTTGGCCTCATCTGCAGCACAACTCTGTAGTGCTCCAGGTCTCCACCAGGGGCTGTCACAGAGTGAGGCAAGCTGCCCAACCCACCCCAGGAGAGGAGAGTAGTCCTCTGGATGCTCAGTCTTCCACTTCCTCAGCCGAACTCCAGTGTTCCGAGTCTGTTCCAGAACCCAGGTCACCAGCATGGCGTTAGGTGTGGCGTCCAGTACCTCAACCCTCAGTGCCACCAGCCCATTTTTTTTAATATAGCTCTTTGATCCCCGTCACCATATCCCACTTACTTGGCAACGGGGATACATGGGCAGAGCTGGTAGGCAGCTCTGGCCCCCTGCTCAGAGGGGCTCGGTCTCTGGTCCACTGCATCCCCACACCCAACCCTCCTGGCAATACCCCACAAGTTAATCCCTCCCCGTGGCAGGGCCATGGGTGAAGGGCATTGACTCCCCTCCAAGAGACCAACATCTAGACTCCTGGGGAGGGCACCACGGAGCCTTCCAGCTCTGTTTTCCTTATTTTCTCCCCACCTCTTGCCACGGTGGCTAGCACATGTGTGGAGGCATGCACATGCAGCAACCCACGGCACCCTCCCTATTCGAGTTGCTCCTGACTGTACTATCTTCGGGCCTCCACCCAGGGACAGCCTTTTAGTGGGTGAGGCTGGGTCCCCACCTGGGATGGGAGAGCTGCCTTACGGCTGCTCAGTTCATCTCCCGGACTCCCACCCCTGCCAACCCCCGATGACCTGGGCTCATTCCCGAACTCAGATTGCCGATGTGGTGCAAGGTGTGGCGTCCAGTGCCTCAACCCTCAGTGCCACCGGGCCGGCCAGGTCTTTTGAGTGTGTGGCAGTGCATGGGGTGCAGGCTTCTCCTCATCTACTGCTCTCTGGGTTCCAGGGAAGATTTCCTGCAGGAGGTCATGGATTTCATCGTTGATGAGGTGTTGGAGTCCCTCAGATGTTTATTTCTGAGGTACTTCAATGCCTGGGTCGATGATGAAACCTCAATTTGGATATGACCTCCTCCAGTTGATGTCTTCACTGGGCCTGACATAAGTTGTTACATCTGTGACCCATCACCACGACCACATGCTCAACCTGGTCTTCTCACTGGGGCTTGAGGTTGCCAACCTCAGGACTGATCAGATTGCTTGGTCTGATCATTGCGGGGTGAAGTTCTTGTTTGGGGCCCCCTTGGAAGTCCCTCCACTGCTGAGATGGTCAGCTACCACCCTTTTAAGGGATTGTCCCCAGAGGGACTCCTGGCGGTGGCTGATCTATCTGGTGTAGATACTGCATGTGCAGTTGGCATGGGTGAGGTGGTGGCCACCTATAATAGAGTG
This sequence comes from Neoceratodus forsteri, assembly GCA_016271365.2. Taxonomy (NCBI): domain Eukaryota; kingdom Metazoa; phylum Chordata; order Ceratodontiformes; family Ceratodontidae; genus Neoceratodus; species Neoceratodus forsteri. Next base: position 606,709,125 of record CM057459.1, read on the forward strand.
GTCTCTGAAGCACTTGACACCATTGCACTAGTCCATATTCAACCCAGATCCTCTCACTTGAGAGCCTTCTGGTTTAATGGTGATCTTAAGGAGATGAAGATCAAGGGTCAGAAGTTAGAGCATTGCTGGCAGGAGACCCGCTTGGAGGGGCACAAACTGACCTTGCATGCTTATTACCATGAGTACCAAGGGGAAATCAACCATAAGAAGGCATAATTCCTCTCCAGGGAGATGGCTGCAGGGAAAAACAGACCGTCTCAGTTCTTTCAGATTGTGGACAGATTGCTACCTCCTGTCTGACTGTAGCCAAGAAAAGCTTTTTCAACCATGTTATGTGAGGTGTTTGCTGTTTTTCTCTGACATGGTGTCCTCCATCTGAGTGGGGATCCCATCAGTGAGACAAGTTCTGTCTCGCAGTGATAGGCCTGGAAGGAGCAGAGGCACTCCATCTGTCTGGGATGAGTTTAAGTCAGTAGAAGTGGCCAAAGTCATTGAGGTGATCTCAAAGCTAAAGCACACTTGTGATTTGGACCCAGCCCTGACTAATTTCTTGATGAGATGAGTTGGGACCATTGGCCCGGTGTTCGCTGGCATTGTCCAGTATTTGATGTTCGAGAGAATCTTTCCAGATGCCTTGAAAGAGGCTCTTGTGAGATCCCTTCTGAAAAAGCCATCTTTTGACCTGGATGTCCTGGCGAATTACCGTCCAATCTCCAACCAGCCATTTTTGGGCAAGGTTGTTGAGAAACTAGTGGTGCAACAGCTTGAGGAACACCTCATGTCCTTTGACATCTATGAGCCATTCCAATCTGGTTTCAGGGCTAGGCATAGCACTGAAGCAGCATTAGTCAAGGTGCATAATGACCTCCTCGGTACTAGAGACAGAGGAGACAAGTCAATTCTAGATCTTCTTGATCTCTTATCAGCCTTTGATACTGTGGTCCACATTGTGCTTCTTGATTGCCTTCAAGAGTATTGTGGACTCACCGGTATTGTCATCAACTGGTTTGAGTCCTGTCTTGCTGGCAAAAAGCAGTGGGTGGTGGTGGTGATGAGGAATTTCTCCTCCTCCCTGAGGCTTCTGCCTCTTGGGGTACCTCAGGGCTTGGCCTTGTTGCCAAAGTTAGTTGCGGTACACATGCTGCCCCTGGGAGAGCTCATTAGACAATACAGTGTAGAAGTTCATTGCTTTTCAGATGATACCCAGCTGTACTTGTCATTTGTCCCGGGAACACAGGATGCCATGAAAGTGATTAACAACTGCCTGGCTGAGATCAATGACTGGATGTCCTCCAGCTGGCTGCTACTGAACCGGGACAAGATGGAGGTACTGGTGATTGAGCCAGGTCATGGTCATGATATGAATGCCTCTGATATGGGTACAGGATTATTTCTGGGTTCCACACCATTGATGGCCTTCCTAGGGTGTGGGATACTGGCATTGTTACAGCAGATTGACATTTGAAGCTCAAGTGTCATCTTCAGTCAAAAGTGAATTTTACCACCTGAAGAATCTCACCAGAATTAAGCCCCTAGTTCCACCCGAAGACCTGCCATCACTGGTGCATGCCTGTATGACTTCAAGGCTGGATGCTCAATACTTCAGGGTCAATGGAGGGACCCTCCACAGACTGCAGCCAGTGCAGAATGTTGCGGCGAGGTTGCTGATGGGCCTGTCAAGGTCCAGTCATGTGATCCTCATTCTGCGGGCTCTGCACTGACTGGCTGTCAGTTGGAGGATCCTCTTCAAGGTGTGTTTGCTCACCTTAAAGGCCCTATATGGTCTGGGCCCTGGTTATCTGGCTGATCTCCTAATACCTGTCTTCTCAGCCTGTTCCCTCCGCTCCTTGACCTGGGGCCTCCTTGACTGTTCCCAAGGTCAGGCCAAAAACATCCAGTGACCATACCTTCAGTGTCACTGTGATGACTCTTTGGAACACTTTGCAAGCTACTGTCAGGGAGGCCCCAATGGTCGAGCAGTACAAAAGGGGGCTAAAGGCCTATTTTTTTTACCTGGCCTTTCTCAGTGAGGATGGCTGACTGGGATTAACTGAAAAAATAATTTTGATATGCTGAGATGTATTTTATGTATTTAAACTGTCTAATTTTATTGTATGTTGTACTGTACTGATCCTGCTTTATTGTAAGGCACCCAGAGCCTCAGGTATTGGGCGCCAGATAAATAAAATGTGCCTTGCCTTGCCATTCTTTTATATCTGAGAAGTTTCTGTCCACTAGCCACTGAAGCAAATTCAGCCTTTGCAGGACTGGGTGTTGACTAAAACAACTCCTGCAGTCTCACCTACATCGGCTGCTATAGCACACTGCCCAGTCTCTACACTGCTGGAGCAGCACCAATATGTTCTGCTTGCACATCCACAAGCAAACATAAAAAGTGAAAGCAGACATTGTGTTAATAGTTGTGGCTGCACCCTTACAGCTTACCCATTTAAAGCAACGAATCAGTAAGAAATCTCATACCTAGGTTCTTGGAAGGCTGGGATGGGGGGTCTTGAGGCACAATCCTGTTTTAGCTGCTAAATAAGAATAGTGATGCAGCCATACATGATCTGTATTTCTATAGGAACTAAATAGACCAGACAGGGAAGGTTAAACATAAAACAATATTCATCTGCTACACAGCACATCAATGTCCTGTCAGAATGGAAATGATGTCCAGTCAGACCTGTTGAAATGAAGGGGACAATTGTTCACTACTCACCTAGCATCAGGACAAGCCCCCAACCCTCAACTGACCATTGACTATGTGGCTGGACTGACCACCCCCTTAGGCTTAGTGCAGTCCCCCCAGCCAAGCATTCTCCAGTCACGTAAACTACTCTTCTGTACCAGCATCCTCTGTGCATCTATCCTTGTACTAGTGGAAAATTATAGTGACATCTATTTTAAGATCAACCTGCATCTTAAATGTATGACCTCATTCAGTGTAGGATCCAGGATCCCCACAGACACATTGTGGTCCCAGTCTTCACAGGCCAGTCTCCTGGAACCCATCCTGAACATTAAGAATTTTTTGTGTCTATTTTTATTATTTTAACTTGAGGTGGTGGGAAGAGGGTATGCTGTGGTGGCCCAGCCTTCTACAAACACTTCCCCCCTCACCAATCATCTAGAAATAGTTCTTCCACCCACAACTGTCCAGTCACATACAAATGCAGCTAAACACATATACACATACACACACATCTCCAATATTCATGTGCAAAAAAGACAAAAAAATGAAAAAAGGAGCACCCACCTCCCCAAAGCTATGTATGCACTATGTGCAATATCTAAAAGCTACAAAAAGAAACCAACATAAATGCAAAAATGTATGCTATTTTAAACAATTTATATACCAGACAGGCAGTGTAGTGCAGTGGTTTAAGGCTCTGAGATGCAAACCTGGAGACCTGGGTTTGAATCCCACAGCCCCCACTTGCATACTGTGTGACCCTGAGCAAGTCACTTAACTTCCTTGTGTTCCCAGGTCACACCTGGAAACAAGCTTTGGCTTAGTGTGCCTTTCCTGGTTAAACAATTTCCCATTTCCCACATACATACATACATTCAGTGGTAAGAACAGACCCAATATAAACTGTCATTTTCAATAGCTGGTATAAAAACACACAGTAGGAGAGGTACACTAAACACTGCAGTCCATCTTGCACAGCAGTTATATTGGACAAGCCAGTGACTAAACCTTATGTTTCACCTCGGCTAGGCGGGGCTTCATCAGAGGTCTCGCACAAGGTGTCCCTAAACCCTTTATATATGTTCCCTGTTATCATGACAGCCTAAAGTGCACATGTAGATTTACAATAATTTAACAGTAATTAAAAACACATATAAATCAGTTACACACACCTAATACATTAAAAAGCAGCTTCTGCTTAGCCCAAGTACCGAAACCATAAATCGATATAAATACTAAAGTCTAGTACAAACATTTCAAGCCAACTATTCATACAAGTCTAATAATTTATTTCACGTTTCACATTTTAAATTTAGTCCTTCTTTTTATCTAGATTTTCCATAGATCTCCTTCTGTTTACTTGAAAATCTTCTGACTTGTATGTGGCTTTTCCATTCTAATATCTGGTGGTCTTACAAATCTATAATGTGGTATGATAAATGAAGTCTTCGTTACTAAATAAAACATTTTAAACAAGAAATAAATAATTAGACTTGTTTTATGAATAGATTACTTATAAGAATGTTTGTGCTAAACTTTAGTATTTATACTGATTTACAGTTTCAGGGTACTTGAGCTAAGCAGAAACTGCTTTTTAACATATTAGGTGTGTGTGTAGCTGATTTGTATGGCTTTTTTAATCACTGTTAAATTTCTGAAGTTCTGCATGTGAACTTTAGGTTGTCATGATAATTGGGAACACAGAGTATAGAATGCGTTTAGGGACACCGTGTGGGATACTTCTTATGAAGCCCCGTCCATTTGAGGTGAAACGTAAGGTTTGGTCACTGGCTTGTCTGACATAGCTGATGCTGCAAGATGGACTGCAGTGTTTCGTGTAACCTTCCTACTGTGTATTTTTATGCCAGATATTGAAAACAGCAATTTACATTGGGTCTGTTCTTGCGCCTGAAAGTATGTATGTATAATAAATTGTTTGAAACAGCATACATTGTGGCATTTGTGCTGGTTTCTTTTTGTAGCATTTAGATATTGCACATAGTGCAAACAGAGCATTTGGGAGTTGGGTGCTCCTCTTTTCATGTTTTTTTTTTCTTATTTATTTAGATTGGAGCACCACCGAGTATCCCAGTGGTGGAGTGCCTTTAATCAGAGCATTTACAAAATTCATGTGTACAAGCACACTTCCTCCCATTACACAGATTTATGCATGCAGACACACACCACACACACACACCCACCAGTTCCATGCACATACATACTGTACATAAAGTGCACACATACTGTATATGCTTCACATTACCCCTAACTAGGGATGGGCAGATATTCAACCTGATAAATTAATCCAGTCAGATTTCACACTTTCTGACCCAATCAGATACTGCTGTATATATCAGGTAGAGAGGTGACTGATTTTAGATAAGTTGCTGCATTAAAGGGTGTGTGCTGCTGAGTGAAGCTTGCTTCTTTAGATTCTAGCTGCAGTTCTTCCCTAGGGCACTGCTGTACAGAGCCACTGGGTTTCAGAACACATGCTCACTGTCCTGAGGTTGATGGACCTGAAACTGACCAGGAAGTTAAAATACAGTCAGCGCAACCCTATATATCTGAGAGGGTATTTAGGTTTTGATATACAGAATACAATAAAATCCCAAGAATCTGGGTTAGAATTATATGACAACAACACTAAATGTCTTGTATTTAGTGTTATTAAATTAAATTGAAACTGTAACTGCACTGGAGGCAGAGTGTGTCGGAGGACTCAGCTGATTGTTGCATTTGGTTACAGGAAGACAGCGTGACCAGCGGCATTCCACAAAGAGCTTTTTGTCTTGCTTTTTGTTTTAAGTCAGCAGTGGAATAAAGAGCTGGCACCCAATCTGAGCGTTAATTTAAACTTGTGATAATTGCTATTGAGAGCTTGACTCTGTTTGATTAATTCATTTGCTTGATACTAGGATTTCAGGGAAGAATCCATAGCTCCAGAATCTCAGGGGAAAAAAAGATGGTTTCAATGCAATTACAATGTTGTGAGCGTTGTAACCAGAGAGTACTCCTGGATGCACCTTTGTAAGCTACTGCTCCCGCAACGGCAAAATAAGCATTCTGCTCTTCAGCGTGTGCTGTCTTGTAAAGAGGGTTTAATACTGCCAGAGCCTTTGCCTTGCTGTAGCACTGATTAAGTTTAAGATAATTTTTAACAAGTTGTATTTTTTTAACAACATACTACTATCCGACCCAATGCAAAACCAGATCCGATCAGTTAGTAGTCATGGGGGATCCGGATCCGACATCCGGGCACATTTCGATATCCACCTATTCCTACCCCCAACCCACCCCTAGACCTTACAGAACCACTCATCCCCTAATATCAAAACTGAACACACATGCACCCTGCAAACTCATAGCATAACACAAATACCTGCAGCATGTCAGCTTATTGCACACACACAGTCCACCACCTCCAGGTGCTCAGACAGGCAGGCAGGTGACCTCCTCCATACATGCACACACAGATGTAGTGTGCCAGCTTCATTTGGACATACCATGCGTGCAGATATACATAGTCTGTCAGCTTCATGCATGTGTGCATTCGCATACACTCTCACCCCCCCACCACACACACACACACACACACACACACACACACACACACAGTCTTTAAGCTTTGTGCTTGGACGCATGTAGACACATACACACTCCCAGTCTTCTAGCAGCAACTGTGCATATGTAAGGCCCTGTATGGCAGGGTTCCCTCCCATTTGGTTTAGGGGACAATGTGTCACTACCTTCACACAGCCAATGGGCTACCATTGATGTTTACAGTGCTGCAGGGAGAGGCAAGTCATTTATTCATTTATGTATTTGAAAATTGGTGACCATGAAAGGCACACTGATCCGAGGCTTGTTTTCAGGTGTGATCCCGGGGTAAAGGAGCTGAGAATACATAATACATACCACAGATACTGTTTTGGAGTTACAATAAAGTGCACTCAGAGACATGGGTAAATACAGGAGTAAGAGCAAAAATAAGTGCAAAAACAAACATACAAGGCATAAGCAAAACATGAGCATTTCAGCAACACCTCCACCTAGGTATAAGGCAGATGCAAGGAGAACAATCAGAAAGGGGAAAAAGGTGCAGTGGAGGAGGGAAAGAGTTACAGTTGGTGGTTCAGGGAACCAAGGGAGGCAGTGAAGTGAAGGGAAGAGAAGAGCTGATTCCAAAGTGATGGGAGACTATAGGAAAAGACTGATTGCTTAGTAGACATGAGGGGATAAGGTCAAGGAATGCCAAAAGTGCAAGGATCCTTGGAGCAGAAGGAAGAGGAGGCAAAGGAGAGATGAGAAGTAAGGGACCCAAGCCAGTACTTGGAAATGAATGTACAATGGATATGGCAATGTGAAGGCAGATAGAGAATGGATAAGGAGGAGTGTAGTTAGCAGTGATGAGTATGATGAAGGGAGTTGGTAACAGAGCAGCAGAAGGAGTCACAGAGAGTATCCATACTGGCCAGGGAAGTGGATGGGACAGTACTGTAGACCACGTTCAGATAATCAAAGAGTTTTGGCAAGAAGCTCACAGCAGACCTGCAGAGACAGACACTCTTTATTGCATTAAAAGGCACCAAGTTTAGGGTGGATCTTTGCATGAATGGCATCATTGTAGGCAGAGAAGTCAAGCTTGCTGTCTAGCCACACACCTAGGTGCTTGAAGGATTAGATCACTTCAAAAGGGTTGCCATCTGAGGTGATGAATATGAGCAAAGTTGGAAATCTGCCCAATTTCTGGCTGCAACCAAAGGTCATGGCACAGTTTTTTCCTTTTTGTGTTGACAAAGAGCTGGTTTGATTGGAACGAGCACGTAACATTGTGGAAGTATTTCACAAGCAGACCTTCCATGGCTGAGGAGGAGGGACCAGAGGTGTAGATGACTGAGTCATCTACATACATGTGAATATGCAAGTTGGCATAGGCCTGGGGGAGGTCATCAAGGAATATTGAGAAATGTTTGGGACCCAGGATGGAACCCTGTGGGATGCTAGCATGGATGAGAAGAGGAGGATGAGAAGGGTGCTACTAACCTGTACTGATTGCAGACAACCCATGAGGTAAAAACTGAACCAGTCTACCACAGGCACTGAGAGGACAACAGAACTTAGCTTACCCAGGAGGAATGAGCGGGACACTGGGTTAAAGGCCTTGGCTAAGTGATGAAGATGGCAGCTGTGATATGTCCCGGATCCATCCCTGAGAGGATAGAATTAGTTACACACAGGAGGGAGAAAATGATGCGGTGGAATGATGCTTCCAGAAGCCAGACTGGAATGGAAAGAGGAACTCGATGGAGGATAAGAAATCTGAGAGTCTGGTGTTGACAAGCATCTCTTGCAGCTTGGCAAGAGAAGGAAGGATGGAGGCTGGCTGGAAGTTATCTGAGGAGGAAGACCCCCCCCCCGAGGAGTGGAAGAACTTTGGTCAATTGCCAGAACTAAGGGATAGCGCTTAGGAAAAAGGAGAGTTTGAGTTGGTGAGTCAGAGGAGATGCTATGGTAGGTGCGGGGATATGGAGTCAGTGGCGGAGGAAGAGAAAGATGGGCCCCAGTGCAACTTGTAATTTTGGACCCCCACCCCATACCAGCGCCTCAACCCCCCACCAGGCCCCCATATTTTTTACCTGTTTACGGTGTTGCTGGGGCAGAGAGTCGGGACGGGGTGAGCCAGACAGGCAGCCAGACAGAAGAAAAGAATGAAGCAGTGACTCACTCAGTCTCCGGAGACCGGAGAAATTAGAACACAACACACAAGTCAATACTAGGTTAATAGGACTAGCAGAAGGCTCTGGGCCCATATAGCAAGTCCCCCGCATTAGCGGCATTAATACACACAGACCACTCACTCACTCGAGACGAGTAGAGAAGAACTCGTCGGCTCATCCGGGCTGGGGAGAGAGAAACAAGTAGAAAGCAGACTACAGACAAGCACAGGCAGCAGCCCCCCCCACTACATAAATAATAACAAAACAGTAAGTAAAAAAAAAGGTGGACCGACCTTGGCAGCAATCATGATGCTGTTGCTGTGTGTGGAGCTGGAGCCAGAGGATCAGGATGCTAACTTCACTTGCTTGCATTTCAGCTGCCGGCCTGCCGCAACTTAAATTGCTTGTTGTTCTTTTCTTGCCCTGCCTTGCCCAGCTCTAAAATGCCCTTAGTGCTTGTCTCTGTGCGACGGCAACACGTCCCTCCAGTTAACTCCCACAACTCTGTGGTCAGTGCTGCCATCTGCAGTCAGGGAGTGGTGGTGGCAGCAAGCACGGCAGGCTTGTGTGAGTCATGTCAGCAGCTGAGTGAGTCAGTCAGTGTCAAAAAAAGACAATGCAATCATTCCAATTGCTGAACAAATGAGATCCTTAATTTTTACAATGGGTCCCTATGTGTGTTGAGCCCCTGTGCCACTGCACCGGCTGCACCGGCTATTACTCCGCCACTGTATGGAGTAGTTAGGAACCAGCCCAACAGGGCTGGATTTGCATAGGTTGAGGGAGTAAAGGGCTGTCAAGGTTTCCTGGGTAGTATCAAGGGGAAGGAAACCCTGTGAGGGGAGCATAGGGAACAGACGGGAAACATGTGGAGGAGTGGAGGAGGGTGGAGAGTAGGCAAAAGGGAGAGCACAAGTAGTGAAAAACTAATTGAAGCAAGCAGCAACAGAGGAGGGACCAGACACTGGTGAACCATTTGCCTGAAGGGCTGGGGGGCAGACTGGGTGGAAGGATCAAAGAGGGAGTGAATTACCTTCCAGAACTTTGAAGGGGCATTAAGGTTGTTCTGGAGGTTGACCTTGAAATACTGTGATTTCACAGAATGGGCATCCCTTGTGCAGGAGTTTCTGATAGTTCCGTAAATGAGGAGGTCAGGAAGGGAGTGAAATGATTTGTAACTTGCCCAGGCAATATCTCTGGACTTGCACTGATCAATGACGTAAGGGGTAATCCAATGGTGCTGGTGAGGTTTGACCCTGGATTTTCTGAGTGGGACATGCTTGTTCCAGACAGGGGAGATTTTAGAGTGAAACAGAGAGAGGGCAATGTCAATATTAGTGGCAGAGGGTATGCAGCAGCAAGGTCACTCCAAAGAGCAGTGGTAAAGAGAGATGAAGGGATCTAGTCCACATGTATTTAGGGAGGAGGGTGGATGCCAGATCTTCCTGATGCAGAACATCATACAGTAGTCACTGAATGTGTCCAGCAAGATACCTGCTGCTACAGTACTGCGGGGGGTAGAAGAAGAGAACCCAGTCCAGGAGAGAATGACTGTGAGAAATGGGGTTGAAGGGAGTGGGTTCAGTGATAATCTGTGTGAGACTAAGGGATTCAATCCTGTGGATGGTTGTTTGGAGACCGGGGAGAGCCAATGGACATTGAAGTCTCCTAACAGGATGAGTTCACCAACAGAGGAATGTGAGGTGTTGGGAAAGAGTGATGCAACCAGGGAGGTGGAGGATATTCTTGGTGAGGCATAGAAGACCCCAATGATGATGGACACAGAGGAGGGGAATGATAGCCTGACCAGGAAAACTTTTGTGAAAGAAAGATGAGGCCTCTCTGATAACTACAGTGCCAGAAAGGCTCTGACAGGCATAGATGACACCCCCTCAATATTTTCCCCATGCTACCTGAAGAGATGATGGCCAGGAAGGAACAGGCTAGAGTCTGGGATACTGGAGGAGAGTCAAGATTCTGAGATACAGAGGATGTTGGGAGAGTGCTGTGAAGTCCAGACAGACAGCCAGCTTGGTAGTGCTGAGGGCTGAGGCATTGGATGCCACACCTTGCACCATGCCAGTGATCAGAGTTCGGGAATGAGCTTGGGATGCTGGGGGTCACCAGAGGAGGGAGTGGATTGAGCATCCTAGGATAGCTCTCCTCCTCCTCCTCCTCCTCCTGGGGAGGGATTTGGGGAGTATCAGGAGAAGTAGTGGCCCCCGGTGGAGACTGGAGGTACAGGCTGCACAAGGAGCCAACTAAGGAGTGGAGCGAGGCAGACATCAACGGCTTGCTATCCAAATGACATTGCATGGCTGAACTCCAGGGGCAACTCTAAGGAAACCTCCCCCTAGTCATGGTAGGCAAAGGTGAGGCCAGTGACCACCTCCCTAAGCCCAACGTCGAGTGCGCTGGCTGTCTCTGGTGCTTCATCCGCTCTTGAAAGCCTACCCAGATTCCAGATAGGTCACCGAGGGAGTATGGCATTCCCAACCCAGGGGGCATAAATCTGGGGGAACAAGCACTAGGCAGTGGAAAGAAGCTGGGTGAACCAGATGGCAGGACTGAGCCTATGCCAGGGCAGGATGGTAGGTGAGTCAAGTGCCTACACTGGAGAGAGTATAGGATGGGGTGTATAAAGTGTTTAGGAAAAAAAAAAAGTCCAGACAGACAGGAGGTTGAGTTTTGGGAGAAGATTCAGAGCATTGAGGTGAAAAATGCTCAGCCCTTTGGCAGATGGAAAAGGAGGGAAGGGAGGATCCAGGGTTGGATTCAGCATCACAAGACAGGAGTAGGAACAGGAATTTGAGGACGGAGTGTGATTTCTGCCCCTTAGAATGGGGGGGCAGGAGGGGGGAGGTGGGGGAAGAGTAGGAGGTTATGGTGGAGCAGCTCCAGGATAAGAGGGGGGAAGAGAGAAAACCAGGGTGGATAAGAAGGGAGGAAGGTAAAGTGGAGGAGTGAAGGTGGAATGGGGAGGGAGGAGGAGGTAGGGGGCAGGGGAGGGGATAAGGTAGAGGAAGGTAAGGTAAATTGTGATCAGGAGGTGAGATGCAGCAGCTATCAGTTCAACAAAGCAGAAGCTGAGATTATGAATAAACGTTAGGTAAAAAACCCCCACAAAATGGCAGTCACCTAATGAAAATCCTGGGGCAGGATTTCAAAACATGGTGCAGGGCTTGCGACCTGCCCTGCATCATGACACTTTGGCTCCGGCAGTGTGCAAAACCGCTCACCGTAACTGTGCCCTATTTTATAATTTTGGGTGCAGTTGTGACAGATTTCATGAATTACGGCAGCTTGAGCCAAAGATTTGGTGCAAGTTTTGTAAAACAGGTCCCTAGGAGTGCCAGATGTTAGACCAGAAAAAGTTGGCCTAACTTGTGGCAATTGCTGCAAGGGACAGAAAATCCTGTTAGATCACTGCAAGCCCCATGTGCCATATTGTTGGTGCACTGGGGCTTGGACTGATCTAGGACATTTGAAAATCCAGCCCCTTGTCCGTAACTGAAAATAAGAAAAACATTAAGGAGGCGCAAGTAGCAAAACAGATATACTCAAAATAAATTACTGACTAGGCTGAGCTAGTGCAGAAACTGATGTGAGAAGCACTAAGGGATATACAAAGCACAGACAACTGCTTAAACAAATGCAAAATTGGTAACTAGACAATGCAAAAAGTGGGTGTACCCAGATAAAGTCTATTTAGGAGTCGGCATGAATGGCTAAATTGAACTAAGGCAGAAAGCCACAGAATGGGGGCCTGACCAGCTGACCAGCAATGCATAAGATTAGGCAGGTTAACACTGAACTCAGGATATTACAGTTAGGATTAACAATGCAGTTCACAATCACAGCATTAGCTAGGTACCATATTGTATATAAAGCAAACAGAGAGGGCAAATAACCATTATACCCAGATCAGGTGTATCTAGGAGTTGTAGAGACAGGTATTTTTAAATAAACAGTGGGCAGGTTAAACAAGGTGGATGGCCTAGTTAGCTGGCAACAAAGTAAGCCCGACAGGCTTAATAGAGGGTAGACACTGCAGCAGGTAATAGCATTAGGGCAGTTGTGGAGTACCCCTACAGGATAAATGCTCCTACAGGGAGGAGTGGCAGTATTTACAGGCAAGTAAAGTACAGCATCAGAGGTTACAGGAGGCAGACTGGAGAAGCAGCATGGCCAGCCAAAAGGCTGACTCCAGGCAGACTCCTCAAGGATGATGACCACTGAACTTAGCCTGAAGTGTGGAGGGCCACAGAGAGGAGTGCTGCTTGATGGGGACTTTCTCTTAAGGGGACTATGAGCATTCTGACTGGCTGAGGAGAGCAGTTCAGTTTCAGATTATTTGAAAGGTTAACAACCATTGAGCAGGCTCAATCACAGGGTGGTCCTTTATGCATAAACAATGATAACAAAACACTAAAGTATATTGCAGATTGACAACTAAAATTTGAGTAAATTACAGTGAACAAATATGAGACATTAAGCAGGCAGAATGAACAGTGAGAACTTACAGTTATAATATCAAAAAGTAAAAATACATGTCACAGCCGGAAAAACATTGTGAGCACAGGAGACAAAAATAAGTGCATAATACAGCTTTTGTCATGGCTTTTGTTCAGAGATATTTAGAAGGTTGGGCAGGACAGGAGCTAGGTAGGACAGTAAATGGTAGTAGCACCGACAGGTTTCTAGGGTTTTTTTTCCCACGATGGATTTGAATGCATTTAGGGGTATCAGAATTTTTAGTTTAAGTGTACTTTGGAGTTTGTTCCAGGCTGAAGGGAGGACATAAGTCACGGCTGACTTGCCAGCTTGGTGCGGGTTTTGGGGATTTCCAGTGAAATATATGCACATTTCCTTAATGCATAGGAGCTTACAGAGCAATGCAGGGTAGAAGAAATGTACTGAGGTAACTTCTTCAGGAGGGCTTTGTAAACCCAGTTGTAAATATGGAAGAGTCTTCTGGTCAATAATGAGGTACAATTCATCTCCTTGTATAGTGTGCAGTGGTGTGTTCTCTCTGGGACATTAGTAATAAAGCATAAAGCCGGGTGATAAAGGGTGTCCAGTGTATGAAGGCTGGAGACTGTACAATTATTATACATTATATCTGCCTAATCAAGTAAAGGCATGAAGGTGGCCTGTACCAATCTGGTTCTTGAATCCCGAGAGAAGAGGGATTTATTCCGACAAAAGAACCCCAGTCTCTGCCTCAGTTTTTTGGACAGAGCAGTGCTGGTCCAGTTGCTGGAGTAGCTCATGGAGCTGTAGAACATGAATGGCTGGCAGGGATGGGCTGGAATAAACAGCTGAAGCCCAGATGAAATCCCTGCTGGTCTTTTGGCATTGTTATCCTGCTGATTCTGAGCTAGAAAATCTCGCAGGTAGTTTAAAATTTCGCAAGAACCAAAGGCTCCATCCACCTTCTCCCATGATAGGCTGAAGACAGCAGTGCTGGTCCAGTTACAAAGGGGCTCACAGAGCTGTAGGACATGAACAGCTGACAGGGGTGCACTGGAATAAACAACTGAAGCTCAGATGAAATCCCTGCTGGTCTTGCAGTGCTGTTCTCTCACTGATTCTGAGATAACCAGTACTGGTGCTGGGTTCTGCCATCCTTTCATGGTCCCCTGGCAATAAGATCAAGGTCTTGGAGGCTGAAGAAGGCAAACAATGGGGTGCAGCTCACAAAGTTTGTTTGGGGCCCCCTACTGCATCAAAGTACCTTTCCAGTCTCCAGACTAGCCTCCATTCCCAGTCAACCAGCTCCCCTGTCTGTGGAGTACACTTTCAGGCCCTGTTTCCGTCTCCTTCCACAGGCAATCTCTCTTCATGCCTCTTGATCAGCCTTCCATGTCCCAGACCATCCCCCAAGCAGACCACTCTCCCTGCAATTGAATCAACTGCACAGCCACCCTCCCCCCACCTACAGCTGGACCCCCTCCAGAACTACACTTCATACTTGTTGACAGCCCTTCAGTGCCACAGACTAATCTACCAATCCGCACTCTTTGACCACCCCTTCTGGTCCCACCTATGGGCCCTCCTCCAAGCCAAGGACTCTCCCCATGGCCTGACAGCCCCCAGCACCCAGACCAGCCTCCCCCCCGATGACTACTCTTATTGCAGCCACAACACCTCCCCGTCCCACCACCTGCACACTGGGCAGTGTGGCAGACTGGACCAGGTGAGCGGTCAGGTGGCCAAAACACAGCAACAGGTGGGTACTGCAGGCAGAGTGAGGATTGCTGTGTTGGGTGGCAGTGACTGCAATGAGCAAGTGCTGTCTTCTGCAACTCAAGACAAGCATCAAGCAGCAGACAGCAAGAAAAGTGCAATGAAGGCAGAGATTAGAAAGAGAGCCAAGGGCTGTGATCTCAGCAATCCTGGACAGACTCACACGCAAACCAACAGCATACTGAGTTTTGGGGGTCTCTCTAATTTGTATACCTTGTCAGAGGCATGCATGGGAAGGGGCAACCCTTGCTTCCCCCTGTTAATTCTTCTCCTCCTCCAAAATGTTATTTTTATACAGTGCCCAGCCTAATTACTTAGTAACAAATTAATTACATATCATATTTACACCTGCTTCACTCAGCAGTATCTATCTCACACAATGATTGATCTACTACTGAGTGACATTAACAGAGATTAACGTGGACCCCTGACTCTAATCCTAAACACACCAATCTGTAGATTTTTATGCCATCCGGGATGTTTAGGAGGCTGGTGTTACTGCTGTTGTTGACTTCCTTCCATCCACTTGTTTCTTCCTAAGCAGGTTGCAGCAGACTCAAGTTGTCCCAACCTCCACTGGCCACTGTGTCAGTCAGCCTGGCCAACTGGTGGTGGAGTCTGACCATGTGTATCCTCCATCTGACTCTGGCTGTAGTGGCCTTGGTAACATTGGCAAAAAAGGTGCTGTGTCTATCTGGATGGACTCTGTGGCCTGCCAAAAACAAAGGGTTCAGTGGTGGCTGGGTGACTGCTGGTGCTGTTTTTTTCATGGTGGGTGGGATGATGGCAGGTTAAACATGTACATGATCTAATGGCCAGACCATGGAGTTTGAACTGATGGGGGTAGGGACTACTGGTGGCTAGCGCAACAAGCTGTGACTGACAATACAGCCCTACAGCAGCAGCTGTCTGATAGAGGCAGAATGAAGAATGGTTGTTCAGGGGGTCAGCAAAAAGCAAAAGAAAAACAAAAGCACTTAGTCTGTACTGTAGTGTAAGCCATCTGCTCAAAATCAAAAGTTGTGCTGTATAATGGGTGGGGTGGGGGTGTTCAAAAGAAAACAGATATCACACAGACAAATGGAGAGGGAGCCACAGGGAAAGAGTAGAAGGCTGATGAATCACACCCTCTTTGTATGCTAATGAGTGGAAAACCGCTATGATAGGTATGGCTGCATATTTTCATATCTAAGAAGTTTTTACCCATAAGCAAGCTGACTAGTATCGTCATCAACCTTCATGCAATTGGATTTTGACTGCCAGGCCTCCTGCAGGTTGGAATCCATTGGATTGCAGAGAACTCACCTACCATGCCCCTAGATTACACCAATATTTTTGATATGCACATGTGTGCAAGCAAACAAAAAAAAATATTGCACATGGGTTCCTTAATGCACAAAGTATTATCTAGAGGTGCCCCTGATTTGATGGCTGACATGTTAATGCTGTATGAGACAATTGCTAACCTGAAACCAGCGAATAAAATCCTCTTGAAGGTCCCATTTAGGCAAGCTAATTGGAACAGAAAGACTTTTACATACATTGCTGCCAAGTGATGGAATGCACTTTCATTTGACTTAAGACAAACTGAGTCCCTCCCACATTACTTTTTAACAGTCCGATTTCCAACAGTCTGGAGATCCAAAACAAGGTGCATAAATCCTGTATGGAGATATGCGCTGCATTAAGGCTACACACAATTTAAGACCTACAATGCTAGTGGGGGCAAGCACAGGCATGGAGTCAGGAGTGCAGAGGTGCATAGTGAACAGGGTCTGGCTCACGAAAAACCTAAACGTGCCCATGGAACAGTCCCTAGCAACACTGTATAAAGAGGTATTCATCTGCGCGTACCTTTGCAGATTTTAAAGTGCGTGTATTTTATTTTATTTATTTATTTAGCTTTTGTTGACCGGGTAAGTGCACTAGACAAATCCTGCCTATTTTCAGGCACGACCCGGGGGAGGGGGATACAGATGAATGCCAACTGACCTTGAACCAGATTAAGCTGTTGGTGGTATTTTTAGTGAATGAGGGAAATTTGGCCAGGACACTGGGGAAATTCCCCTACTCTTTTCGATAAGTGCCATGGGATCTTTAACATCCACCTGAACTACCACCAATCCAGGCAGATGGGACCTCGGTTTAACGTCTCATCCGAAAGACGGCACCTCAGAAGTGCAGCACCCCTCTCATGCTGCACTGCAGTGTCAGTACTGGGATATTAACCCAAGTGCCAGATGTGGGAACTGAACCCACAGCCCTCTGATCTCCCGGCCTCAGAGGCGAGTGTGCTACCTACTGAGCCACTGACACTGTTATCCTCATAGTGTTGTACCAGCATTTACCTACAGCCAGGCACTAATGCATGGGCCACAACCAGGGCTGCTGTTGTGTCTGGGTTCACAGTGGTGGCAAAGTTGGTTATATAAGGTGGCCGAGGTCTGACACACATGGGTGCATGCTACCAGAATCCATGCTGGAGATGTCTGAATTGTGGACACGTGTGAATACTGACTCTGCTCCATATGGCCATTGCCAGATGATGGGTGTCCAAAGCACACATACAGCAACCGTATGCCAACAGAATGGGATATCACTGCAAATGTTTTCTCACTCTGCAAGGAAACTGCAAAGGCATGTGCAGGTGGGCAATAGAGTACCGAGTAATGGATGCAATATGCACACTGGTGACCTCCATGACCTTCCAAGCACATTTCGCACATAGCACAAACCTCAAATGCGACTGCACACCATGCAGCAATGCCCTAGTACTGTCAGCACATTTCCCAACACCTGCACCGTTGGCAGATGAGAAAAATCGTACTAGCTATTAAAAAATAAGAAGGCAAAGGTACATACTGTTCAGCATAACATGCACTGTTTCTTTAAAATCCAAATGAAAAGTCTCCACATTGAGCTTTTGTCACAGCAGCCTTTGGGAATGGGTTACTGGCTGTAATTTTCCA
The DNA here is from genome assembly GCA_016271365.2 of Neoceratodus forsteri. NCBI lineage: Eukaryota > Metazoa > Chordata > Ceratodontiformes > Ceratodontidae > Neoceratodus > Neoceratodus forsteri. Next base: position 606,726,758 of record CM057459.1, read on the forward strand.
CATACCCATGTAGGGAGCAAAGCAAGGTAACCTGAGTTCATATTTGTGCCGGGTGCAGCTCTTAAAAATAATGTTTTCCATATTCCAGTGTAAACAGCTGGATTATTTTATAGTACATAGATGACATTGCTGTCCTCAGGGGATATAATCCAAAACATATAATTAAGAACTAAACAGATGGGGAAACAGCCCTACACGTGCCAAGGATGTGGGAGCCTCATCCACAAAACCGTGTACCAATGTCAGAAAATAGTTACTGACTCTTGCTACAAAAACTGCAATCAGAATTGTGCATACTGCATTTTTCCTGAAAGTTACTAATTTTCGAGGGTCTTTAATTCCTTATGTATCAGTAACATCTTGTCTTACATGTAACTGTGGCACTCAGATAAAAAAATATTTAGTGTGCATAAAGAATTTCACAGTTCTATAGAAGAGATGCTCTAATCTTTCTGCTGTAATGCCTTGAACACATTTACGTGAATTAATTTTTTTGTGTTTAAATTTATTCTGCTAAACCAGTAGTATCATTGAAATAGTTAAAACATCTTAGTTCTATTACCTTAAAATATTTATTGGTCTTGTTAATTGTTTCTATCAGAGACATGTTAGCATGCCTGAGTAAATTAATTCATGATTTGGGTTCTAAAGTAATCAATTACTGTCAAATTCTGAAAAATGTAGTCTGTAGCAGCATGCACAACTGAAGAACTACCTGCATTTGGTGGGTAGCAGAACATGTTGGCAGACTGGTGCGGTGTGTGGAGAGGGGTGACAGAGGCAGTCACCTTCCAGCATACTCCTGGGGGTTCAAGAGGGTCTCAGAATTCGAGCCTGCTCTCCTTCAGTCACAGAGGACATCTTAGGGCCTTTTAAATTCACATCTCCCTGAGTGGCAGCCCATCAGGCTAAAGGAGCAGCACACCTGTCCATACAAAAGAGGATCTGGCCCTAGCCATCTCTGCGAGACTGGCATGAAGCCAAGTAGTGAGTCTGCCTAGTCTTCCAGTTTGTCCTAGTTACCTGCTTAGGATCAATCCTAAATCACACTACTGTTGGTATGTAACTGAGTCTTTTAGTGCAGCTAAAATGAATAATCTATGTTAGCTGTTCTCTCAATAGTTAAGATGCCTGATTCATAATTATAAAATGGGAAGATAAAATCCTGTGTCCAGACTGGCTGCTACCTGTGCATTAGATCTGTCTAATGCACAGGTAAAAACAAGTGCAGACAATCTGGACTCAGCTATAAAAAACACATATAAATGCACATTTAGAATGTTTAGGAATGATAAGAATGTTAAGGGCCGCCATTTTTTTCCCCATAGCGAGACATTTTCCCCACATCATACCATCCTATTTCTGCCACAAACTAAACCAAACACAATACTGACAGCAGCATTGAAGAAATTCCCAATTTCCTTTGTACTCGTTCTTTCACTTCTCTCCTTCATTCCCCTCAGCACACATTCCCCTCCTCGGGAGATGGGCAATGCACTCGCTGAATTATACCAAGCCCTCCCACCACTAACTCCCTTCCTTTCGTCAGCAGACATACCTGTAAGAAACATAATTCTTTAAAGCCCTGCACACTACAGCCAAATGTCTTTTCTCACCTCCTGTGCTCTGCAGTTAACAGTTTCTCCTACATGCCGCCAGACGCTCTACTGCTCAGTTGCTCTTTCATGGCCATAACTGTCTGAAGTCTAATGGCAACGCTTATCCCTATGGCAACAACTCAAGATCGCTTCACGTATTCATTCAAGGAACAGCTGGCAATGGCAACCCAACACAACAAAAAAAGTAACTAAATTTGAACATGGACTGAATAAATCATTTGCCAGCAATCTTTTTTTATATTTTAAAAAATAAAAGGAAACGGTTATGCTCACACCAGAGCTAAAGTGCTCCCAAACAGCCCAGCAGTCATTAACTTTCCATGACAGCCAAGTGCTTCAGCTTTCCGTCAGAAACTGCCTGCTCTTTTTCTGCCATGAATTCCCCAGCCAGCAGTAATCTAAAAAAAATCTCTTGCTTCTTGCTGTGTTTCGTTTTTTACTGCTTACCGAACCTGCGTTAGTCGTCTTGTGGTCACGCATTTTCCTCTTAGCTGTCCACTATCCACTCAATACCTGCTTGCACACACAGCATTGGCTCTCAGAGGAAGTTAGTTATTTTAGCCTTGTTTTCTGCTCTTAAGTGTTTACCCTGCCCTATCGTTTTCATACAGAAGTCAGTGTGTGTGTTGGGGGCAACCACTATAAAAAAAAACTACAGCTACAGAGGCACTAGAAGGACAAAAATCCTGAAGCAAAAAAGAAATGCATTTTGGTCATACAGGCGGAGGAACTATTTTAGGTCAAACTACATCAAATAATTAACTTTTTTAGCATTTAAGCCATTCAATTTTATTTGTTACTTGCATTTAAAATACAGAGTCCCATTTCATAAGCACAATAAGACACTCTGGGGTTGTGCATTAGACATTTCTACTGCACAGCCAGGGGCTACAGGTGAGAAATCATTCCTTCATTGGACGGGTGACTGATAGATGGAACAGGTTGCCTAAGGAGGTGGTGGGGACAGAAACAGTGTCAGAATTCAAGCATGTATGGGACAGGCACATGGGCATCATTAAAAGGAAAAAAGAGGCAAGAGAGGGTGGGGGAAGCTGGGGGCCAGACAGCGTTCATTGCTACTACATAGAGTATGTAGGGTTGTAGAATACTGGATGGAATTTGCTGTCCTTTTCTGCTGACAAAATCTAGGTTTGTGTATTTCTAGTCCACTTGAGGTAATTACACTAAGAGATTACTCCAGACTGAACCAGGATACCTTGCTTGCAGACTTGGCTTTGATTGATTGGTCTTTCTTATTTGAAACATTTGAGGCCAGATATTCAAAACTGGATGCAAGTGGGGTGCAAAGGTTTGTGCTGTGCTTGTGTCTGACCCACAAGTTGCAGTATTCAGTCAGATAGCAGACCGCCGCTATCTGACTGAATATTGTCAAGTGTTGGTGCCATGCTGAGTCAGTCTGCACTGCCCCAACATGGACCTGGGCTGTATCAAGTCCACAGGAAATTGTGCCCCAGGAACGGATAGCGTCAAGAGCCATGGTGGGATATTCAGCCGCACTATGCAAATGAGCCCATTGGGCATGCATAGTGCTAAGGGTTCATTTGCATGGCCATTATGGGCTCATTTGCATGGGAAGTGGCGATCCGATTGCAGCTATCCGGTGGGCACCCACCACTTCATCACTGGTGCCTGGTCACACCCCCCACCCTCTGATCACCTGTCCCAGTTCTAATAAACATGTCCCTGACCTCTAGTGCCACCCCTCCACCCTCTGATGTCATGTCCCGGTTCAGACAACCATGACCCTGGTGTCTAGTAGCATCCCCACTTTCCAATCACCCATCCTATATATCCTATAGAATCCCTGGTATCCAGTTGTACACTGCCACCACCCCTCACCGAATGCCAGTTGACATATGGACTAGCAAACATTGACAGCCCAGCGGTCCCCACCTGCAACCTGAGGACCACTCATGCAATCCCCCCACTACTGGTGTGATTGGGATGTGCAATTAATCCCAATAGGGGGACTGGTACAGCTCTTCTCTCACCTGCTCAGCCAGCTGCCATATGAGCTGTAGTAAGTGTAAGTACAGTACACACTATTCTGTACGTGTGCACACTGCAACTTATACAGTGATTGGCCGAGGAAGTAAGAGGAAGGTTGTGCCAGTCACTGTATTGGGATTTATTTAGTTATTTGGATTTTGATGACCGCGTAAGCCAGCTGAGACAAACAAGTCCCTTTTTCAGTGGCGACCTAGGGAATAAATGCATTCCAAAAAACATAGGATATAAGTAGTACATTACAAGCAGGGATACAAAATAGTCTGAACATGGGAAGTACAAATCAAATCATACAGTAGGTTAAATTAAATTTGTTGCAGAAACAACAGTAATTGATATTCGTGACCAACATGTGGCTACATAGCGTTAGTTACAATAGATTAGTCATGTTATCTAAGGAACACTTATATACAGTATGTGAACATCAACATAACATATCAGTACAAGGATTTAGCTTAGAGGTGAGAAAGGGAGTGAGAGTAATGAAGCAACACTGGGGAGCGATGGGGTTAGTGCCCGCCTACAGGAGGATGTGAGGCACGTGGTACTGGTTCAGTTAGACATAGACTAGCAGTGTGGTAGGGAATTACAGTGGTAGATTAGTCACAGGAGCCATTACATAAAGGAGGCAGAAAGAAGGTTTTCTTGTAGCATTTTTTGAACAGTGGAAGAGTCTCACAGGAGAGCAGAGTGTGAGGGAGGTTGTTCCATTTTTAAGATGCAGTGAAAGTAAATGACCTTTGACCTATGACTAGTCATGTTTTGGGTTGCTTGAGCAACAGGAGGTGTGATACTCTGTTGGTCCGGGTGAAGGGTTTCATGGTGAGCAGGTTGGATAGACTGGGTGGTGGAGGTAGGTGGATGAGCTTGAAAGTGGCGCATAGTACTGGGAGGTCTATCTTGGCACCGAAGGAGGGCCAACCTAGTATATTTAGCACTGCACAGTGATGGGTCCATGCTGGGGCCTTAGCAGTGAAGTGGGCAGTTCTACGGTAGGTCACTCTTAATTTGTACAGGAGAGTAGACTTGACTGAGTGGGTGATTGAGGCATCATAGAAGAGACCCGGCAGAAGGCTAGAAGAGGCGATTACCTTCCTTGCCATGTTGGAGAGGTAGGGTGCTGTGCGATATAGAAGACACAGTTTTCAAATAGTGGTCTTGATGACACTGGTTTTGTGCGACTCGAAAGATAGGTGTCCGTCGAGTGTGAGGCCTAGGTATCTGAAAGAGGTAACCCCTTCAAGGTGGACCCCTGATGAGGTTTTGATTGTGAAAGGAGGATAGGCTGACAAGTTAAGAGAGGTGTGGCAGAATATCATGGACTTGGTTTTTTTCATGTTTAGGACCAGCAGGTTGGCCTTAAACCAGTCCTCTAGAGTGTGGAAGTAATTTTCCAGATTAGAGGTGATGCTACTAATGTTCTTAGAGGATCTGTACTTGTTGCATGTTCCTGGTCATGCCAGTATGGGGGGAGTTGCATGGGTGGTGTTTAGGTTGTGGGTAGTGGGGTTGCTGGACTGCCACTGTTTTTGAGTCCCTGTGTCACCTGGCATTTGGGGGTGGGGGTATGACAGGACACCAGGGATTGTATAGGATACATGGGATGAGTGATTGGAGGGTGGCAGTGCCAGTAGACACCAGGGACAGCTGTCTCAGAACCAGGACAGGTAATGGGGGGGTGCCACTAGACACCATGTAACTGCTACCATAGCCAGAATGGATGATTGGAGGGTGGTGGGTGACACTAGACATCAAGGAAATGTTCTTTATAGCCAGGACATGTGATCAGAGGGTTGGGGGTTCCACTAGACATCAGGAATAGGTGTTTCAGAACTGTGACAGGCGATCAGGGAATAGAGGGTGACACTAGACACCAGGGAAACCACTACCTTAACCAGGATGGGTGACTGGAGGGTGAGGGTTGCCACTAGACACAAGGGCCTGCATCCTCACTGGTGTGCTGGCAACTGGGGAAGAGCAGCTGCAGTCCATCCATCCTCCCATTGGTGGAGTGGGGGTGCATGCTTTGTGCCCAGTTAGGTCAAGGGCTTTTATTTTTAAAATGTATTAATTTCTTGTTGAACGGATAATTATTATCCGCATTCTCATAAAGGGAACAGTACTTTTAAAAGATAATGAAATACTGCTTCAGTTCAATAAACTGTCATACATTTGTTGGTATTCAATGCATTCTGTTACAAAGGAGTGGGGAGGAATCCTATGGTAAAACCATTGTAAAGTTAATGTCTCTAGTAAATGTCTAGCCTCTTCAATGGCATTAGGTGTGTCCAAAAGGGAGAATCATACAACGGGGAGAAAAACACAGTGATACAATTATTATTTAACAAGTACATTGAGTAGGGAGAAAAAAAACTGTTGAAATTGACTCCACAGAGACTTATCTCCCAGTGAGTACTGAAACAGCAAACACTATCAGGGTGATCTTTGTTTGTTTTTATTTTGATGACCAGATAAGATACACTGGCACCAAAGGCACCTTTTACAGGTATGACCCGGTGTACAGTAGTACAACATACAACAGTGCAGTATGCATACAGACAAGTTACTACATGAACAAGTAATTCAGTGCATAGTTAAGTTGAGCAACAGAACAGGATTCAGGTATAAACATACATAGTACATTAACCAAAGAGAATAAGAATCCTCAGCACATAGATGAGGAGGTAGTTATAAAATACTATGTAATTCATGCAGAACACATGCAATCATTCAGTGTTAAGATATGATTTTTCAGTTCTTTAGAACGTGAGGCAAAACTAGTTAGTGCTCTGATTGGTACAGGAATAGTGTTCCACAAAGATGGGGCCTGGAAAGTAAACAATTTTTGGCCCATGCTTGTAGTTATAAGTGGAACCGATAGGCAAAGATTTTGGATTGATCTCGAATTGAAATTCAGTGCAACTGGTTGAAGCAGGCATGCCAGGCTCACAGGCTGTTGCTTATCTAACAGTTTGAAACTGAAGTTTGCCAGAGGGAACTTCAATCTAATTTCAAAAGTAGGCCATCCTAAACCTTGTAGAATTGAGCAGTGGTGTACCCTGTTACCGCTTTGACTAATAAACCCTGACATTTTATGGTATAGAACTTTGTTAGTGTTGAGACTGACTTTAGGTGCTGTGTCAACAATCAAGGAGCCATAGTCTGATAAGGAAAGCAAATTATGTCTTGCAATATTTAGCCTGGCATCATATGTCAAAAAATGTGTTCATGTGGTAGAGCTGACCTAGCTTTTGATGCACTTTGCACGTTAGGTTTTTAATATGGGTGCCAAATGTCAGATTTGAGTCCATGTAAACACCAGGGTATTTAAAAACATTAACCGTCTCAAGGAGTTCACCCCTGTAAGTTGACACTGATAATTTATCGTCACTTGTTCTAGTTTTTCAGGATGATCCCAGTAACATTGTTTGCATTTTTGTTACATTAATGATCATCCTGTTTTTCTCAAACCACCGGTACAGAAAGCTAAATTCGCGATTTAAGTTTTTATTAATTACCGCAGCCTCCTTTGCATGGGTAAATAGTACTGCATGGTCTGCATAAAGTAGCATACTAGTATTGGTGGAGAGTGTGGGGGAGTCATTTATGAAAAGTGAGAATAACAGTGGTCCTAGTATGGACCCATGTGGCATCCTGCAAGTGAACATCCTTGTGTTTGACAATGCTGGTCCCAATTTAACCTGTTGCTAACTGATAACATATAATGTAACAATAATGAAAGGGAAAGTCCCTGCAACCTACAATACTTTCTGTATACCTGTGTAGTTTGTAGGCATGAACAATAATTTCTTCCTTTCATCCTCCTAATTTCATCTTACTTTAAATATAAATTAGGTTGCTTCACTCTGTTTTTTCCTGGTGTGAAAACGTGTTTGTCTCCATTGCAAACATCATGGGAGTTGATGCATACCTGCACAAGCCAACAGAAGTTATACTCTCATTCATTTCTGTTACATGTCTTGCAAAGTCCCTGTATTCTCTAAAAGCATTTTTTATAACTCAGACACACTTTAAACTACAGACAACAGCAGGGCACTTACTATTCTTTGAAAAGTTTCATGGACAGCATAAGATAAGAACATAGAGACTGCAGAGGACAGCAACAGCACTAATACAGTATAACTGCTACAGGCTTTAGCACTAACATCATAAACTTCCAGGATGCCTTAGATGAGTTGGGTCATGATCTTTGCAATGGAGTCAAGCAAGTTTTCACACCAGACTTAAGTTCTTTCATATACATTTAAATCCTGATGAAATTAGGAGGGTGCAGTAGAGGCAGTCATTATTCATGCCCACAGACTACACAGGTAAACTGAATTAAAGGCTGGGGAAGCTTCTCTTTAAACTAACTTCAAACACAAAAAAATTGATTTATGGTAACATTTTCAGCTAAGAATAAACAGACTATCAACTAAAGTCTAACATGACAAATCATATGTCTGCAGTACCCTTTTTCTGAGGAGTTAAAACAAGTAGGAGCCTTGATATGGTGGACTTCCTGCTATGACCATACAGCCAGTTTCCAAATTAGTATTTCAAGAAAAATAAACTACTCTAGCTCCTTGCTATGTCCTTCCTCAGCAATTTCAAAAGGAGGCTTACGTCAGTACAAAAAACGTAAGCCACAACTGCAGCAGTGTTCAAAACATGATGCTAAACAAGGAGAAAGGGAAATTAACTCACGCTTAGTTCTCTGAATCAGGTTAGGTGATTTCCTCAGTTTCACATCTTGCAACAAATTCTGTCTTTGCCTTCTCTGTTGATCAACCCATGTCCTGGGGATCTGTGCACTGCCAGGTCTTACCCCCATACACTATCCATAACCTAGCTTGTAACAAAAAGGAAGGTATGATGTCCAAAGCTCTCAGCCTCTGTCTCACAGCATCGAAGTCCTTTCTCCTTGCTGTTGTCTGGAACAAGAGATCGGGGTACAGTATTATGTCTGCTCCATTAATTATTATAGGATATGCTTCTCTAACTGCTAATGGGATAGCGTTGTGTATCTCTGAACCCAGCATTCATTACAGGAGAGTCCAGTGCTGGGTTGGTGCTGTCGGGTGAACCCTCAGATTACATGGTATGCTTTTCTAAGAGACAACCACTGGAAGCCTTTTGAAATGGTGAGTTTATCTTTAAGCCAGTCCACAAGATAAGTTATCAAGTCCAACCCTTTGGCCCCTTCTGGTAATCCTATGGTGCAGAGATTCCTAGCTCTGAGCTCCTTTTCAAGAGCTTCCATAAGGCCAAACAGCTGGCTGTTGCACGCATTTTTCTGAATCTGCCACTGAGCCTGTTAGCTTTCTGATGGCTGCATCTTGTATCTCAAGCTTCTGCAATGGTCTCTATTTTTGAATCCATGGCCTGCATGAACTCAAGCATGGCTTCCCACGTTGGGTATGTTGTAGAGTTCAGGCTGCTGTCTTCAGCACTGCCTGGGTTCCCATGGCCTTGCTGGTTCCAGGCAGCTGATCTTTTGGCTGTCCCTGGTGTTGCATTTTTGGACAGCCCATGCTGAAACTGGTGTCAGTTTATTCAGGAGGAGATGTAGAATCAATATTTTGTAATTTTCTGGTAAGTTTTAAATGTTACCTCTATTTTTTTATGTTGTTGCCATGACATGGAAGACAGCCCATGTAGAGCATGTCTAGCCTAGAAGATGCACCTCTCACACCCCCATTAAGTTGAGGTTTTTGGAGGCAGTAAATAGTGCCAGTTTGGGAGCCATTTACTGCTGAAGCAAACCTTTGAAATTGCTACTGCACCTGTATGCAGAAGGGGATAACTCATTTGCATGGGTACAGTGTTATGTTAGTGCCTGCGTGCTAATGGGTTTAGTCCACACTACAGGGGTTTCTGAATATAGACCACCATCCCAAAACTGGACACAAACCTGGATAGCGCCGGTAGAAACCCATTAGTGTCCACATTAACTTTTGAATATCCATCCCCTGATGTTATTGTCTTATTTTTATTTAAATTTCATACTTTACAAGACTTACACATCCCTCTAATCAAGGGGATAGTGAGAGGAACATCTTCTAGGTGAGGGCATTTAAATCTACTAACTTAGTTTAGAACAAAGAATAAATGCTGGTCCAAATTTAAGGCCTCGGAACTCCCATCAGATTGAGCTGAGAATACAGTATGTTACTTATGAGTCCTGCTCATAATTCAGGTCCTTGTATGCATGTGCTGAGTAAGGAAAACACAGGGCAAACAAGTAATATAGGAAATATTTATTATGATACTCATGCCAAAACATGTAACAAGGAGTTACAAAAAGGATGATTTCCACCAGGCAGCCCCAGGGTTACATGTACTAAATAAATCTAAACACGAAACAAACAAACGTATGGAAAGAACACTAAAATCTCAGAGACTGGGGAGGGGCTGGCAGGCAGTTACATATATACAGTGCTGATAAGAATGCAACATTTGGATAAGGCAGACAAATACAATTGGATATAGTATACAGAGTGTAATATATGGGTGGACTCCAGGAAGCAAGAGTGCATGGTTGGCGTATATCTTAGAAAATGGTAGTTCAGCAAGAATAAGCATTATCTGTTCTTATTTCCAGACTGACTGGAAATATATGCAACATAATCAGAAAACCACACTACATGTCACAATAGTAGAAAACTACAGAATATAAGTAATTATGAGTATAGCAGAATATAGGGCAGAAACATAGCATATAGATAAAAGCATTACAGACAGATATAAGCATAGCAAATATAATAAAGAACACTAATATAAGTAATAACACAAGATAAAACGTTATAAGACTGTGTAAGGCACTACTACTTGTAGGTATATAAGGTTACTGTTACATATGGGTCAGTTGGTGGTATATAATCCAGGCATAACAAGTAGGTCACCAGGAAATAAGTGTAACAAAGCTATCCACCTAGCTTAAGGTATTTTTTGTAAAAATTACTCCTGGTATTTGCTGGGGATTCTTATAGACTCTGAAATCACATAAAGGGCTTCACAAGTTGATGCTTAAACCATTCTAATAATTATATGGTACTAGATGGTATAAACAGCATGAAGATAGACACTATTGCCAATGCTTTTAATGCTCTATTTTCGGATATGTCAAATTATTCTTGTTTCTCATTGTCAAGTCAAGTATCTTTCATTGATCCACTGCAAGCCTTTACAACAATATCATTACAACAGATACCTGTACACAATGTTATGCAACATATTAAAAACACATTACAAATACCTACAACATTTTATGGAAGGTTCAAGTTTTACAATATCAAAGTTTCAATCTAAAAAGCAGTGACATACAAAGGAACTCCTATCTGGAAATATTTTCCCAATATTTGAACAGGCAAAAATCCACATCTATACAATATCCCTTCTAGTCAGCAGACATCAATAGTCTTGCATTAAGTACATCAGTATTCTTTAAATATAAAGCTTTTAACGAATATATCAGAAAATTATTTGTATCACCCTTCATCTTTCCAGATTACAAATGAGTTTTTGCTAAAACTCCTGAAAGTTTATACAACATTCTGCTATTAGTGGGTGTACCAAGAGATAGGACTATTTGGTCGGGGGGAAGGGATTACCCACTGTTTCACCATCCATTCATTCCTTCCCTTTGAATACAGGGGACATAATAGCAATATAAGCTTCAAATCATCCTCACAATAGTAATCACATTTGCAATATGGACTCTAAATTCCAGGGCCTGGATAGTCAAAGCAGTTGCACATGCGCAACTACGGAGATGCGCCATAGAGTGATATTCAGCAGGAGCAACTGCCCAGTGCAAGTAGCAGTGTGACAATGCACAATAGTAATGTATGCATGCGCAAGAGCAGGAGGCGTACCCATGTATATGCGGCACAGTGCAATATTCAACCCCCGACCAATGGCACAAGTGAGGAGACACTGCTAGTTGCGCAGAGCAGACTTGAGCCTATAAAAACAGGGAGTGAGTAGGAGGAGGGCACTTGCGCCAGAGGGAGCAGGACAAAGGGAGACAGACAGGCTGTCTGAGAGAGGAAGAGGGAGACAGGGAGAGGAGGAGAAGGACAAAGAGAAAGAGAGTGTGGGACAGAGAAAGAGGGGGAGAGAGACAGAGAGTGTGTGAGAGAGAGAGAGAGTGTGAGAGCACTACACAAGGAGGCCCACTGAGGGAAGGGGAGAGAGTAGGTACTCAACAGAGCCACTGTACCCAAGGGGAGTGACACAGGCACCCACAGGGGTGGGCAACAAATCCAGCAGGCAAAACCCAGCCAGGCAGGGTATGCAGGGTATGCAGAGGGGGCCCTGCCAAGCAACAGGCACTGCCCTACAGAGCCGGGGGGGGCCAGTGGAACCGGATGCCCAGGGGGTGACAGGACAACAGGGGCCATGACCAGTGCAGCATTCCAGATGGAGGTTGTGATGAGGGGTGTGAGGAGGCAGGAGACAGAGCAACGTGGTAATGGAAGAGCCCGTTGGCGGTACCCCTGGAACAGGCAGTACAGGCCCTGCATCAGCTTCGAGACCCACGCTGACATAGAGATCGTGGGCCATTACCGCCTGAACTGGGCAATTCCGAGGCAGCTCTGTGAGCTGCGCAGTGAGGAGATACAGGCACCCACCAGACAGAGCCATGCCCTGACAGTGGAGACAAAGGTAACAGCTGTCATGTGCCTGCTCGCCACGGGCACCTTTCAGAGACCAACAGGGGACACCACAGGCATAACCCAGTTGGCCACATCACAGTTCCTCACACAATTCCTCAACACCCTGCTGCCACATGCTGCGGAACTCATCTACTTCCCCAGCACACAGGTGGAGCATACAGCAACCATGCAGGAGTTCCACAGGGTAGCATGTATGCCTGGCATGCTAGGGGCAATTGACTGCACCCATGTGGGCATCTGCATGCCATCTGGCATGGAGGGGGTAGCCTACATCAACAGGAAGGGCTACCCCAGCATCAACTGCCAGGTGGTGTGCGATGCCAGGGGGCACATCACCAATGTCTGTGCCACACACCCTGGGGGAGCACATGACGCCTACATCTGGCACAGCTTGGCACTGTGCCACAGGTTTGAGAGTGGGAACATCCCCACAGGACATCTAGTGGGTGAGTATGGTGAGGCCACAGGCAGCAGGGTATAGCAGGGTGTGGAAGGGGGGGTCATCGGGGTGGGGGAACTGTCGTGTGCGACTTGGAGGGGCATGGGGCACAGCGACAGGGGTCACTGGGCTAACCTTTCCCCTCTCTCTCCCCCTCTCTCCCCACACACAGGTGACAGTGGCTACCCACTCAGTCCCTGGCTGCTCACCCCCTATCAGCACCCATCGCCCCCAGCAGAAGTGCAGTATAATGAGGCATACGCCAGCATGTGGAACATCACTGAGTGTGTGTTCGGGATGCTGAAGGCATGGTTCTGTTGCCTGGACAGGTCTTGTGGTGCCCTACAATACAACCCCTCGAAGGCCTGCAGCCTATTCCTGGCCTGCTGCATGCTGCACAACAAGGCCATTGACCGTGGAGTAGCTGTCGAGGCTGATGCAAACAGCAGTGGGGATGATGCAGGCATTGGGCTGGGAGGTGGTGGGCAGCCCCCCCCCCCGGGCAGAGGGATCCCTGGCTCATGTGGCTGGCACACCACCGGCGAGACACAATAGCGCAGGAGCACTATGGTGCATGCAGGTAGGTGGACAAACACATGTGCACAGAACTGACACATTGGCAGGGCACTCAGCCATGTGCACACACAGGCACAGTGCAGTGGTGGAGCAGTGCCACATGGCCATGTGCAACACCACACCACACAGCACTGCACAGCATCACACACACACACACACACACAGCGGCATGCATCTGCATGCGACCGAGCACCAGCGCGTGGTGTGGATCAGACGCAGGGCACCGGTGCACATGCACAACCAGTGTTGAGGTGGCATCATCATGCACATGCCACACAGGCCAGTGGCCAGGCATGTGTGCACATGGGCAGCATGTGGCGCACAACACGATTGCCATGACCGTGCCATCCACACACACACAACACCCATGTGCACACAGGGCATTGGCTGCAGACAGCAGGACAGGGGGGCGTGCACATCAGGTCTGCCATGCAGACACATGGATGCCACAGACACAGGGACAGCTGCGCCACATCTGCCCAGCAGTTGCAGACTGCGTGACGGCCATGGGGGGTCTGCGACCACCCCCAAGGGTGGGACCATGACCAGGTCCTCGCAGTGGTCTGCAGGCTTCCAAACAGGCTCGTACCAGGTGTGCCTGGGATGCCCACAGCAGAGCCCGGCTGTGACACAGATGGAGTCATCTGATGCCGGGGCCATGGGGTGGACATTGTACTCCACGGTGTCTATGGTGGTTGGCCATGCCCTGTGGCAGCCAGTGGGGCAAGGCCAACTGAGACTGCATTGGCAATGCGGTCCACAGCTGCGGTCGTGTCCTCCCACAGACATTGACTGGCCTCCAGGACCTGCTCAGTGCCCCTCTCGTGATTTTTGGCTGCCTGGTGCACCTCTGCAAGGAGTGCCTGCACCCCAACCATGAGCAGCACCTGTTGCTCCACAGAGGCCCACAGCAATTAGGTGTGCTTTGCCAAGAGATTGGTGCCCTGGGGCACATGGATATGGCACCGACCTGCCGGTGTTGTATGACCATGCTGCACGACCCCCCACTCAGGTGGGAGATGCACAGCGTGGCCCTCATGGGAATGGGCAATGTCAGGTGCCCCAGTGGCGGACACGGCACTAGGCTCCCCAACATCTCCAGCCTTCTGCTGCTGCCACCCCTCTGGCCCCTGTGCACAGGCCAGTGCTTGTGCAGGTGCTCTGCCACCCTGCATCACTGTGCCTACACACACAGCAGTACCAGTGTCAGTAGTGGGCAGCTGTTCCACTACCAACAGGCCACCAGCTGCGCAGCAAGTGCTGGTGTTTGGTATGGGTGATTCCCCTCTGACGAGCCTCCCGCTGTCCAGGACAATGGTCTGATCATCATCAGTGTTGGACCCTACCCCGATCTGTGTCTCTGTACAGAGAATGCTGTGGCTGGCGTCTCACTGGAACACAGCCAGGGACTCGTCCGTCACCACACCCAGGACATCCGGCTGGATGGTGGTGTCAGTTTGCAGCCTATCGGGTCTCTGGATGCCCGTGGATGTATATGACCAATCCTCCGGGGCTGGGAGGGCTACCACAACAGCCGCAGGTGCCCCAGCCACTGCATGCTGGTGAGCCAGTGCTGTAAGGGACCACAGATGTGTTAGAGCTGCTGACCCAACATGCCCCCCTCCCTCTGCCTGCCAGACCTACCATGCAGTGATGGGATCCCTCCAGTCTGGAAGCCACTGCCTGGCACACCCTCAACCACACTATGCCGCATGGTGGCTGCCACCATCTCCTCCTGCAGCATGAGATGTGTCACAGCGGCCAGGCCCCCACCTGTGGCCGGCCTGGCAGCCCAGATGGCTGCCACCTTCTCCTTTATCCGACACTTGTCAGTGCCCACCTTTTTCTTGCACTCCTGTGCAGACCACTGGTGGCTGCCCTGCTGGTTCACGGCCTCCGCCACCTCCTCCCAGGCTGCGGCCCTGGCCTGGGGTGTTCCAGTGGTGCCACTCAGCAATGGATCCATGTCAAGGTACACCTCGAACAGGGCATCTGCCTCTGCTCTTGTAAAGTTGGGCCTACGCTTCTGGGCAGGCCCATGCTCCTCACCTTCCTCGTGCTTGGACATGGACATGTGGTTAGTGGCTGCAGCGGCCCAACCCGGCCATCAAGCATCCTGTGCTGGCCCTCCCCTTGGCAGGCGCATCTTACCTCTGATGGTTGCAATACCGGTCCATGGCCTGTGATGTTGCATGGCGCTTTATAGCGCATCACATGCAAATGAGCTGATGCACAACTATAATGACTTGCAAATGTCCTCAGTGCGCCGCGGATAGGATGATGAGCTAATCTGCATATATCTGCTGAATATTGCGCTGTTGCACAGTGTGGACTTGCCAGCGCACATCTGCAGCAGCATATGCTGCTTCCTATTGAGCAGCATTCATTATAGGGGCCTTCGCGCCCATGTGCCATGGGCCTTATGGCGCTCTAGTGCTATGCATCCTATAGTGCTCAGGCACCATTGGGCCTATGGTGCTTGGGCACCATTGGGCCTATGCTGCCCAGGCACTATTGGATCCATGACACGTGCTGTCTTCATGGCCTTACTGCGCAATATGCATCATGGGCCCAATACCGCTCCTGCACACATTGCGTGTGCTGACCCCTGACCCCCACCATGCCCTATATCCCCCAGAGTCCTCTGCCCCACATGCTGGTGTGGCCATGCCCATGCCACCCATCACCAGAGATGGTGATTGCCACTGACAGCGCATTCCGCACGGTATGCCGCATCCTGACGCTGCACGTGCACCACTGCTGGGTGCCATTTTGGCTTTCTACAGTGCTGACTGACCATGCCATGTCGCACAGTGCCCCATGCCTGCAATTGGAGCCAGGTCAAGTGGTGAACCTGGTGGCCCAGGTGGAGCCCCATGCTGTGAGCCTGTTTGGCCAGCAGCCCCTCACTATACCCAGGACAGAGGTGTGGCAGGACATTGCCGACAGGCTTGTCCAGACTACCGGTGTGCTGCGCACCAGGAAGCAGTGTCGCTACCAGTATGGGGACCTGGTACGGAGGAACCTGGAGAGGCTGAGGGGGCTGCAGGCGTGCATCCGGAGGGGGGCCGTGCCATGGGTAGGTAAGTGGGCCCCGACTGTGTCTGTGCAAATCCACTGTTCCATGGGGCTGGCAGGGCTGCATGCCATGCAGGTGGGGGCTGTTGCAGTGCTCCCTGTGGCATGGCATTGTCAGTCACTGTGTGCGCTGTACAACTACCCAGTGGTCCTGCCAGGTTGGGGTGCATTCTGTGCATTGGTGGTGGGGGCAGTGGGCCCATGTTGTGGCTGTGTTCTGATGTGTGCATGTTTGTGTTCCCATCCTAGGACCAGAGGAGAACCAGGGTGGCTTGGGCACCTGGCGGTCTGCAACAGGCTGCTGCAGGCCCATCGGCAGTGGGAGGAGGCCCGGCCAGGTGTGCAGTGTGGGGACCAGTGCACAGACTGCCACAGGGAGCTGGTAGGCACTGTGCAGCCCTACGTTGTTGTGCAGGGTGGGTGGTGGGGGTGGGAGTATGACCTTGGTCCCCTGTGCCATGTACCATGGCAGCTGTGTTTGACACCTGGTGCAGTGTGCGTGGCACCATGGGGTGGCCATTGCACATGTGTGGCAGCTGTTGGTGAGCTGGGTGTGCGTCCGGCCACCACTTATGCCAAAGCGGTTCCACTGCAGCACCATGCCACCTGTCTGCCGCTGTGCCGTTGAGTGGCCCTTGAGCAGTGAATTCCAATGCTGTGTACTGCTGTGGCTTGCCAGGTTGGTGGCAGGTGTAGGCCCACCCACTGTGGAAGGCCAGGGTACCACTCCAGGGTTGTGTGCTCCCGCTGTCCGCTGTGCACAGGGGGGGTCTGGGATGCTTTGGACATGCACCGGTCACCTGTCCCTTCCTCTGTCATAGGTGTCTGGAGGGGTTCCAGGTTCCTGCTCTACTGCTGTTTGCTGTGCCAAATAAAACTGATAACGCTGTATATTATTGAAATTGCTGACTAGACCAGGCGGATCCTGCTCCGGGACTGGTGCAGGGGGAGGTGCCAGGTGCCGACAGGCCATGGCCAGCCATGAAGAACACCATCCCCCATCCTGCCTCTGTCCTCCCTTCCCCTACCTTCCCCCATCCACCTGTATAGACCCTGTCCCCTGACCCTTTCTCACCTACACCTACCCTCCCCTTTGTTTATTGTATTCTGTTCAGCTATGTTGCTTTCTGCCATTATATTTATTACCTGTTTACCCTTCTGTGTCCGTGTCTGCTTTTCAGCTGGCGAGTGGGTCCATGCTTCAGTCATCTGGTGGTGGCTGTGAGGTGCGCCTGTGTCATTGGGTGGTGCGTGCATGGTGTTGGCATGCCCCTCGGTCAGTGGCTATGCCTTGGCGTGGCTTGGAATGGCAGTTCGGGATGTGTGGCGTGTGTGTGTGGTTGGCGCCATGTGTTGGGGTGTGGCTTGTCACTGGCCGGGCAGCTGAGTGCCCTCCAATGTGTGGTGGACTAGGGTGCCCACCCCTGTACATCAGTTCCGCCAGTGCCCTGCGTCCTCCACGGGGGGGGGCACTGGCTGCATGCTTGCACTCCATGTGCAGTGGTGACCTGTGTGCTGGCTGTGTCCCTGCCAGTGTTCCTGGCCTGGTGCTTCTGTCTTCCTGCACTGTTCCACCCCCTCTTCCCCCTTGCCTCTCTCCCTACTGTGCCTCTGGCTGTTCCTGCTGTGCCTTGGGACATCTTCTTCTGCCCCTTGCGCATCCCTGGTTGTGCTATGATGCATTTCTGGTTGCTCCCTGGTGCACCTCTCACTGCGCTATGGCATAGTGCCTGTGATATTCAGCTGTGTTGTGCTGGTGCATGTTGCCGTGCACAACCATTGAATATCGTAGTCACTGCACCATTGTGCAGTTGACTTGCACTACGCCGGGGTTGTGCATGCCTTTGGTGCATTTCTCAATATCCAGCCCCAGGTCTTTTTCGTTATAAATATAAAAACTGTGCAAAATAGAGTTCCATCCTAAGTCTTGTTATTAAATGCCTAGACTGTGGGTTGGACGTACAAATCAGATATGCTTCTAACTGATGTGTTTTCTTCATCATTTTATACCATCTGAAATGTGTAACGGTGTTTACTCGAGCAAAGTCTTTAGCAATTGCAGTATCTCTGACTCTTTTTTAAATTTTTTGTGCAATATATTTTTTTTTTATTCTTTTCCCCCTCCTTACGTGTTCCACGGCAGCCACTCCTTCAGGCTTACAAAGGCTGGGCACCGACCCATCTGTCCTCCAAGCCTCTGCCTCATATTGCAGCCAGCCCCCAGGGTGACCCAGCATAACCCTTCACCGGATGGGTCCCCCTCCTCCAAGGAGGAGAGCACCAGCCAAGGGCAGGGGGCAGACCAGCAAAACACTTAGCCCGGGGGGGTGCTGCTGAAACAGAGAGCTCTGATGGACTTGGATGGCCTCGGCAAGCCAGGTAGCCATCATCCGGTTGCCGTGAAGTGGTATTTCCACTTTTTCTTGGTGATTCCTCCTGCGTGCATCAGCAGTGCTCCTGATCTCCACCAGAGGCCACTGCGGCAATGATGACACTCCGCTACCCACCCCAGGAGAGGAGAGCAGTCCTATGGATGCTCAATCCTCTACCACCCCTGCCAGCCACCGGTGTCCTGAGTCCATTCCCAAACCTGGGTTGCCAGCGTGGGTCGAGGTAAGGTGCCAGCGCCTCAACCCTGTACGCCACCGGGCCGGCCCAATATTTATTTTTGGTTGTATGTATATTTCATAGATTAGATTACCCAGCCCTAATGGAAATAATTCTTTTTTTATTAATTGAATCGATGGAAATGTAGATCCTCAGTAAGTTATTTTCTTCTTTCAAGCAGCATCTTGGAAAATGTATTTCTGGTAGATGGAAAAGACAATGCAAAAATTTAACGCCTTTCCAAGGCAAGTGTTTCTATTAAGCATTGACCCAATTCAGGTCTCAAAATTTCTGAAGGGACGTACTGAGGTGCCACCAGAAGGATATATTATGAAACCTAACCTAGAAACTCGGTCCCCCAAGTTTCACTATCCTGGCCTGGCTGCCCGAAACACGGTTCCCTGACATCAGGATTTTTGCCCACAGCAGGGTAACTTTCATGTTTCAGGGGGCTTCACCACCTGCACCCCCTTAATTTATATAACAAACTCTGCCACAGGCAACATCCCAATGTTGGGGAACCGTGTTTTGGGCAGCCGGCATTGGGATAGTGAAACTCAGAAAACCGAGTTTCTACATTTCAAAATACTCCCCCATCAGAATATTACACTACAATTTGTTCATAATAATTTCAAAACTTTTTAAATCTGCTGTTACCCAAGCCAGCCCAGTGGCACTGAGGGTTGAGGTGCTGGATGAACACACCTCGCCCCACACCGGCAACCTGGGTTCGGGAATGAGCCCAAGTTGTCATGGGTCAGCAGGGGAGGACTAGGATTGAGCATCCGATGACAGCTCTCCTAGTCCTGGAGAGAAGGGGTGGATGCACGCCACACTCTGCTGATCTCTGGGGACGCCCGGAGGTACTGCAATTGTGCGGGTGCTCAGCTGGGAGGGGAAGCACGGCAGATGTCTGCACATTAGTGCATGGACATCACTGCAAGTCTGTGTTCCATCGGGGGAAAAAATGGCAGCATGATTTCATGGCAGCTTGATGGCCGCAGTTTCACCAACGGTGATGCCTGGAAGGCGTGTGCCAGTAATGGATCCTCGCTGGGCATGGGGGCTGAGAGGGGGGGCCCCTTTCAATGGTGTAGTTGCGTGTGCCATCTGGGCATGTCAGCTCCATGTTCAGCAGTGAATGGAGGAGCAGTGGCTGGATACAAGGCAGGACTGTGGCTGCAGGTAAAAATTCTTAAATAAAAAAATAAAATAAATCTGCTGTTACCCAGATTTCTGCTGCATAAAGGGCACTAGTTTGGATTTTAGCATTTAAAGTAATGAGTAACCCTTTAACTGTACTTTCCCTCAGTTTTGAGTTAAATATTTTAAATGCATTTGTGGCTGTCTTTAGTTTGGTCTGAATATAAAGAAGATGTTCATTCCATTGGCAATTTTGGGCATATCTCACTCTCAAATAATCATAAAATTTATCAGTTACAATCTTTTTATTAGCAATAAAGATCCTTACAGGAGATCTGGACTTATTAGCAAATACTACCACTTTAGTTTATTTGGTAATAATCGATAAGTAATTTTCTTTGCATAATTCTACAAAACAGTTTCGCTTTCTTTGCAAACCTAACAGGGAAGTAGATATCGTCCACATAGGCGAGACAAGATATTTTACTTCCAGGCACTGTGGGAGAATGAAAATTTGAGTGTTCCAACACCTCCAGTATTGAATTTATGTAAAGATTAAATAATGTGGGTGTAAGAAGGCATCCCTGACGTACGTCAAGGTTAGTATGTACAGCAGAAGTCATATGAGCAAATGGTCATATTTTACTTTGATCCAGGTGTTTTCATGTAGTCTAATAAGAATATCCAGTAGTTCTGAATTAATGTTATATTTTCCAATTTTTGCCATAATAAGTTTGGCTGATGCTATCGAATGCTGCTGATAGATCAACGAAACAACAATAGAGTTTACTCTTTTTAATGTTCACATATTTCCAAATCAAATGGGAAAGTACATAACAATGCGGAGTTGCTGTTTCTCATTGAGTCAGCCGCACACTCTGTTAATATCTCTCAGTACCACTGTTCTGACCATGCCCAGTTCTACCTTAGATCTGTATCACTCAGGAAAGTGCTTAAATTGTTAAATAAAACTCCATGTCCCTCCTGCAATAGTGTTGGACTATGTTAATTTAGAACCTAGACTTCTTAAACTAGCTGCCCCACACCTGACTTCTCCCTGGCTCACAGAAATAATACATTTCTTGTCTGTGGCAGTCTGAAGAATGGAACTTGGTCACTTTTTTCTAATGCACTAGAAAGGTGATCCAAAGCTTGTGGATAACTATGCCCAATAGCTATCCTTACAGTAGTTAGTAAACTTGGAAAAACACGTTGCTACCGAACTTACTGAATATCTACTTAAACATACCTTGCTATGAAAGTGTAACTTATTGTCACCTAAATAACACAGTTTTTGGCAGGGCCCTATTAATACCACAGCAATAATACAATTTACCAATGATGTCAAAACTGCTATGGATAAGGGTCTGCCAACGAGTTGCTTTTTGGTGACCTTACAGAAGCCTTTGACCTTATCAACCATAACTTGCTATGGTCTAAGCTCCTAGCACTAGATAGCTCCTCTACTGCTTTATTATAGTGTAATTAGTGATGACCATTTTTAATGTTCAGATAACCAGGCTGTAATTTTACATCACAACTGGGTCATTATAACTGTGAGCTGTCAATCAAGCTTGGTCTAGTAACTGCACATACAGCAGTCCCTCAACTGCTGCCTGCTTAATCAAATGAAGTTACAAAATAATACTTTTGCTGTTTTTATCTATGTCCATGGGTTTAACTAGTAAAACAAACAAGTTTAAAACACAATTTTTTTCTTGTTTTTATTCATTCAAAGCTAAACACATAAGCCAATCATTTATTAAAACAGCTGTTCAGGAGTAATAAAAACAGAAGGCATGGGTATGTGTATGTAACTCAGAATTTTCTACATACTCTCAGTGTGGGATGCATTTATAAACCCCAAGAACATTGCTCTTGGGGTTTAAGTAGCACTCCATACCTTGGGTGTGTATACAATTCTGGCTACATGCACTCACCCATGTATTATTCTCCATTTAATAATTACCTTTGGTCAAGACAGCAAATGATTAAAATGACTCACTCTCTTTCTGACATAACAATTACTTAAACTGGTGTCCCACAGAGATCCATATTAAGTCCTTTACTTTTTTCCATTTTCATTAATAGTTTCTTGATAGTACCTAGCTTTTGATCCTCATTATGTATGCAAATGTTTTAGTACTCTGTTACAGCTCCAAAAACCCAGCTAATCTCAATCATCATATTCATTTAGATTCCAAAACTTACAGACCTGACTCCTGCACAACAATCTGCTCTTTAATGTACATAAGACACAGTCTATGCTGTTTGGGCCCAACTCTGAACTTCACACCTATACAGTTTCATTGTTGGTTTTTGTCTTGATGGAACCCTACTCATCACAGTGGGTCTTTTAAGTAGCTTGGACTAACCATAGGCGCCTCCTTAGACTTACCTCTACATAGCTCCACTACCTGTAAATCTGTCAACATTGAATTAGTATTGACTATATGATAAGTGTGATATCACCTCCAAAGCTTGTTGTACTATTGTACAAGGTATTCTTCACCCAGCATAATCTATGACTTGCTGGCATAGCTTACCTTCTTAAAATGTAACATGGCTTAATGGAACACTACTTGAAATAATAAATGTTTTGCTTTAGCTACAGCTCACCTCATCTGTCACTATTTGCTCAACACAGCCTTAGACTGGCTATCTCCTTTAGCTCAATACTCCTCTGCCCTTGGGTGTTTCATTGATAAGCTCCCTAGGTCCTCTATCCCAGCTTCCCTGTTTGCCCTCTTAAAACATCCTTCTCAGACCAATCCTTTTAGGTCTGCTGACCTCTCTGCTGTATTTTCCTGGGTATTCTGTTAATACGGGAGAGCAATGTTTCTCCTCCTTTGCTCCCATATTTTGGAACTCCCTTCTGGTGTCCCAACTTTACTCCCCTTCTAACTTGCAATTTAAATGTGAATTATATAAATAGTTGTCTGCCTCTGATACTTGTACCTGTAGTTAATGCTTAGATGTAAGATGTGCAATGGACCATGTGTATACGTTTATTGCTGTGTGATTCTAGTTCATGTGATACTACATTCATGTATTCTGTACTGCTGTGTTACTAAGCTCATGAACTACTGTTTTCATTGTTCTTTACTAATATGTTACTCTGTATCTAATTTATGTACTGCTATTTTGCAAAGTTCTGCTTTTTACTACTGTTACAGTTTATGCAGTATTGGCCTTGGCTTGGACCCTCTCATGTTGTTCCTGAAAATAGGCAATTTATGAGTAGTGCACATACTTGGTAAACAAAAATGAAATCAATAAATGTACCGCACACTGTAAAAAATGGCTTTGTTTTTTTATTGGGTGGCTTGGCCCTACTATGTAAATTCCAGATTTTTGGCACTTGGAAGTTTAATTTTTGCCAGCACACTGTTTCCACTTCCTGCTGTACTCCTCTCTGCCTCATGCAGCATACTTGGTAAATGTAGACCTCAAAAGACTGCAGAGCCCTATACTCTTATTTGTTTTATTTAATTATAAAATGGGTCCAGAAAAGTTAGGGATGTACTGTTTACAACCATAAAACAATGCGGGGAATGCATACCATGCTAGAATTAACCCCACTGAAATGTCTGTGGGGCCGATCATGACAGGAGTTAGGGATTTGCAGATAATCCACTACCTAACTGTACTGCAGAAAACTGTAATAATAATCCTTTAACTTCTTTATATCTCCCCAAGTCACTAAATAAAACCTTTCTTAGCCCAGGACATCCTCTGTCTACATGATGCCCCTTGACCCAATGGGTGTGGGTGGTAAACACTTCATTAATGCAGTGGTGGGCTCAGGGGTTCTATTGTGTTCCCAGGGCTATAGCAAAATTGTAACCCATCTACCCACCCCACTGGCTCAGATAAGAAGTAATTGTAAATAAATATCTGTCCATCCTTCCTCGTAACCCCACCTCACCTAGCCAGTTACCCCCACACACACACACATACTGTACACATATGTAGTCCAGCCCATTCTGCCCCCCCCATTCTGTTGTCCTATCCAGTCCATTGGCGTGAGAGTGGCATGGCAGCAGCAACCTGAAGGCACCTTTTTTTCTCTCAGCTGCACTGACTAAATGAATGTACTGTAGCTCCATCACTCCTAAATGTAGCATTAGGCATCTGACATAGTAAATCACAATCTCCTATTGACGAGACTCATGAAGCTGGGATTATAAACAGATGCCACCTCATGCTTCTCTGACTACCTCAGCAACAGGATGCAGAAGGTCAAATGTAGGGATGTGTTCTCTGGTCTATAGCCACTGACCAATGTAATGCCACAAGGTCCCATCTTGGGGCCTCTTCTGTTCAGCCTTTTTGCAAACAACATTGTGGAAGTTTGTGATGACTCCAAAACCCTCTTGTATGCCAGTGACATGGTTATCCTCACCTCACACCATGACCTAGGGTCCCTTGAATGCAGCATGCAATCAGATTTCAGCAAAGTGTGCTGCTGGTTTTCCAGACAAAATCCTTTTTGTTCAGGAATAATCATGCCCTAAAGGACATATCAGGATGAAGTATCACTACTCTGAATGTGGAACCCATTGAGTAAGTACAGATCTTCAAGTATCTGGGAGTCTATCTTGACTCTGCCCTGTCTTTCTGCCACCATGTTGACTTTGTGGTGAAAAACATCCACCAAAGACTAGACTTACTCTACAGAAACAGGTCAAACCTTACCCCTGAGGTAAAAAAACTGTTAGTTTCTAGCCTCAGTATTTCTGTCATCGACTATGGGTCAGTAATCTGTGGCTGTTAACAACACTGTCCTCATCAAAATCTGAGTGGGCTTCAAATGTGCCCGTAGATTTGTACTTAACAGGAAACAGGATTCTTACCGATATATCCATACATCTTCACTAAATGGTTCCCTTTCCTCCTCCATACCACCTGCAACTCTGCTCTACTCATCAAAAGAGCCCTGCTTGTTCCTATGCCTCCTGGGGTCTGCAACCTACTTACCAAGACTGACAACTGTTATAGCACAAGGTCCACTGGCTATGGTAAACTGGCTGTGCCCTGCAGGAGAACCACTACAGCCAGCACTGTTTTTCATACAGAACAGACAAAGCCTGGAACTAGCTCCAATTAACAATGAGTTTTACTGAGGCCAGTGCAGAATGAGCGGGATGTAGGAATAATAATTAATGGCACATTTACCCTGTTAGACCACTGCAGGAGAGTTATCTTTACCGCTAACAGAATAATATATCTTAACCGCTAACAGAATAATAAACTCCAACAAAAAAAATCATTTATTTCCAGGAATGAGCAATGTATAATTCCATTGTATAGAACTTATGTTAAGCCACATTTGGACTATGGGTTCTCTTTTGGGTCCCTATATTTCAGGAAGAACATTAGTTTATTGGAGAATATCCAGATAAGGGTTACTAGGATTATACCTAGATAAAAAGATAGATCATACAGTGAAAGACTTACTGAATTAAATCTATTAAGCCTTGAGGAAAGAAGGTCAAGAGGAGACATTTTAGTATTGTTCAAGATATTAAATGATTTAGATCTTGCAGGACAATGTAATATTATCACTGCTGACAGACAAGCAAACCTTAGATCCCATAGTACTTTGTTGGGCTCTGGATTTAACTTGGGGACTGCTGCTGTGATTTCCAGCCATTGGCCTTGTAGTGCTGTCCATCACACTGCGTTTAGTTATTTGACCTAGGGCCTTGGAATATTCCCTGAAGCGTTTTGTGGATTAAAAGGGAGCTGCCGTTTTTGAGAACACACTTGGATAGAAGACTCTGTATTTCTCTAGCTGATTTCTGTACTTTATTTGTTGTGGATTTCTTATCCATATCTGATGGATTTTGATTAGCCCATTGTCGGAGCCATGGGCTCCTGGAGGGATCGCGGGAGTTTCTGGCACACACAGGGTTGTGGAGTGGGGCCAGTTGGAGGATCGGTTCTTTGTTCCCCTTCCCTAGACTTTTGGGGTGGTCAACCAGTTGGCTGGCTTGTCCCTTAGTCGTGGTGATGTGCCACTGACTCTTCAAGTTATTTTCCCTTGTGAACAGCTGAAGTAAACCGACGGCCGATGGTGGTTTTTTTTTTTCGTTTTTAGAAATATGAGGCTGAAGACTGGGAGTTGCTGAGTTTCTGACACTTTGAATATCTGTCTTGGTATAAACAATTCTGCAACTGAAGCATTGAAAATTGTATGCTGGACGTCTACTGCTACCGTGAACTTCTTCAGACAGCAAGTACCTTTTAAACCTATACCATGAACTTCTCCTGTTATTAACCCCTTTTTATTTTACATTTGTGAAATTACTCGAGCAGTGAGAGTGCTTAGCAAACATTTGTAATCACCCTCATACTGATATTTGTGAGAGACTTATCTTGAGGGTGGTTTTTCAACGTATTTCTTTATATTTATTTCTAGTTTGTTTGGTTTATTATTTTTATATTTGATGTGTATTTATTTGTTTATGAAATATCTATAAACTCATCCCCCATTGATATTTGTGAGAGATCTCTTTGGAGGGTGGTTTTTCAGATTATTGCTACATATATAGGAAGTGAGAGGTTTGGGTGTTTTAATATTGGTTTATTTTACAAGTTTTGTCCCCCAGGTAGTGAGAGGACCCATGGGCTTAATATTGGATAGAAGTTAAGTTTTTAGATCTTAAGTTATTTCAGTTATTTGTTATTTTTTGTAGTAGGTATATATTATTTAATTGGGGGCGTGTGTGGAGAAGTTTAAGTTAGACTGAATTGTTGGGTATTACACTACTATTATTTTAGATTGTGTAGTTAGATTTAGACTGAATTTTTAGGTTGTGGGCCTGGGATATGTGTCAGGTTGTTACCCCACCGGTCCTGCGCTATTCAGCCTCTGCTCTCCATGCCCTCCACCCTTTTTGCCCCTCCATTGGTTTTGTCCACCTATCAACGTTGTCAGGCCTTGGGTATTGCCCACAGAAGGGGAAGAGGGGGTGGGGGGCATAAAGAGTGGAGGCTGTAAGAGCGGGATGCTCTCAATAGGGTTGTTAAGCTGAGAAAATGCCCTGGAGTGAAGTGGAGCTTAGAGTGTGGGCCATCTGGTTTGGTTCCTATACCCAAGGTCACCACTGTTGGTGATGGGCAGGTGGCTGGGGCAGCCCAGGAGTTTTGTCCAACCCGGGCATTGTTGTGCAATGCCAGATCTGTCAGGAACAAGACCGCAGTGATTTCCAATCTTGTTGGGTCAATAGATCTGGCTTGTATCACCGAAACCAGGCTGGATGATAATGCGAGCCCAGTATTTGAGGTGGCAGTTCCAGCTGGGTATGCGGTGATACACTGCCCGAGGTTGGACCGCACAGTGGGGGTGGGTTGCGGTCTATTTCAAGACCAATTTGGAACTCATCAGTGTTCCAGTTGAGGAGGCCAGCTCATTTGAATGTGCTATAGCAGCAGGTGCAGGCTATAGAATTGCTCTCATCTACTGTCCACCCAGAGATGGGAAACAATTCCTTAAGGAAGTGGTGGACTTTGTCATCGACATGGCATTTGAGTCTCCCAGGCTGATGGTCCTGGGTGACTTCAATGCCTGGATCGACGACGAACTCGCAATTTGGACAACACTTCCTCCAGTTAATAAACTCACTGGGCCTGACACAGGTGAGTACCACTGCTACTCATAAGTGCAGCCATTCTCTTGATCTGGTCTTCCTCCTGGGGATTTAGGCCTCTGACATGGGCGTGGAACCAGTCGGTTGGTCTGATCACTATAATGTGAGATTCAATTTTGGCACCCCCCCTTGTAGGCTGACCCCTGCGAAGATAGTCAAGTACTGACCTTTACGGAATATTATTTCCAATGGCCTTGCTGTGCTACTTGACCTATCACAATTTCCTGTGCATTGCTGGGATCCGGAGGCTTTGGTTTTGGCATATAATAATGCCATTACCTCAGCCCTGGATTCTATTGCTCCAGTTCGTGTGCGTGCTCTCTCCCTTCGACCTCTGGGCTCCATGGTCTGACAGAGTCTTGAGGGAGCTGCGGCTACTAGGACACAGGTTAGAACATGGTTGGCAGAAATCTGGCTTATATGCCGACCATCTTAGACTGATAGAACATTATCGGTTCTATCAGTCAGAAATCTCCCGTAAGAAGGCAGAATTCCTGTCCAGGGAAATTTCTGCCGCTCAGAATCGACCAGCTTAGCTTTTCAGAACTGTGGACAGGCTGTGCAACCCAGCCTGTATTCAACTCCAAAGAGTTTTTTCACAATTAAAGTGTGATGAGCTTGCTCGGTTCTTTGCTGATAAGGTGGCTGACATTAGGTCGGAAATCTACCTGACACATTCTATGCGAGTTGCTGGTGATAAGAGCTTGGTCACTTTCCTTCCGCTTTCCTGGAGTACCTTCGACCGTCTGGAAATCGTAGATGTTATGTGGTTTGTCCAGGGGATGCGCCCTACATGCTGTAGTTTAGACCCAGGCCCCACTTCCCTGATTATGGGCTGTGGTGATTCAATCAGCCCAGTTCTGGCACAGATAGTCTGGTGTTCCCTCGACTCGGATGAATATCCCTGCTGTTTTAAAGAGGCAGTGGTGACACCTCTGTTGAAGAAAGCTTCTCTGGACCCAGACTCTCTGGCAAACTACAGGCCTATCTCGAATCTCCCCTTTGTAGGGAAGTTGATCAAGAAAGTAGTGGCGGCTCAACTGGAGAACCATATGACCATCCATAGCATCTATGAACCTCTCCAATCAGGTTTTCAAAGAAGGCATAGTACTGAGACTGCACTGGTTCGGGTTCTCAATGATCTCCTGATGGCAAGAGACCAGAGAAAACAGTCCATTTTGGTACTTTTAGATCTGCCATCAGCTTTTGACACCATGGACCATGGGGTTCTGCTTGAGTGCCTGAAATTTATCTGTGGACTGTCTGGTTTGGTCCACAGATGGTTTACCTGTTACCTCACTGGAAGAACTCAGAGAGTAGTGTCGGGGCCTTTTTCCTCTGACCCTATCTCCCTGTCTTGTGGGGTTCCTCAGGGCTCAGTATTGTCCCCCATGTTGTTTGCGGTGTACATGCTTCCCCTTGGAGACATTGTAAGACAGTATGGGCTCAGGTTTCATTGTTATGCTGATGATACCCAGCTATACCTGTCTTTTGCCCCCGACCAGGAAGGAGCACTCTCAGTATTTAATAACTGCCTCAATGAAATCCAGGATTGGATGAGGTTCAGTTGGCTGAAGTTGAATTCTGGGAAGACGGAGGTGATGGTTTTGGATCTGGATCGCCAGATAGGGGGGCCTGAGGCAGGCTCCTCTTTAGGATTATTTCTTGGGGATGCTGAGCTTCAGGTCTCTGAACAGGTGCGAGACCTAGCGGTGATGTTGGACATGGGGCTGACACTTCAGATTCAGGTGTCAGCTGCCGATAAGTCTTCTTTCTACCATCTGAGAAACATTGCTAGGATCAAGCACCATGTTCTGTCTGGCAATCTGCCTACACTGATCCATGCCTTTGTGACCTCGCGTCTAGATTACTGCAACTCGCTTTACTTTGGGCTTCCAGGGGTTGATATCTGCCGCATGCAGCTGGTGCAGAACTCTGCAGCCAGATTGTTGATGGGGACCCCTAGATCTTCCCACATAACACCGGTGCTGTGGGAACTGCAATGGCTGCCAGTTCAGTGGCGGATCACCTTCAAAGTCGGATTACTGACTTTCAAAGCCCTACACGAACTGGGCCCGAACTGGGCCCTGACTACCAGAAAGAGCTCCTGATCCCTTATCACCCTGTGAGACCTCTCTGCTCGGCCACTGAGGGGTTGCTAGAGATTCCAAGGGTGACTTTAAAATCTTCTGGGGCCCGGGCTTTTATGTTCATGGCCCCGTCCCTCTGGAATTCTCCATCCCATCGGATTAGGGAGTGCATAACCGTGGGGAGTTTTAAACAGGTCCTAAAATCATTTATCTGGATTAAAGTATATGGTAGTCATGATTCTTGAGCTGTACTGTATATTTTATTACAATGACTCTGTTTTAATTGTGTCAATTGTTTTACTGTACTGCACCTTGATATATGAAAGGTGCATTATAAATAAAGTATTATTATTATTATAGTAAGCGACTACGAATCTCAAGAACAATCTCTAGTAAACGAGGTAAGTATTTTAGAGTCAGGGCTCCAAAATTAAGGAACAGCTTGCCTCATTATATAGCTGATCCCACTGATTTTGATAAATTTAAGATTGAGCTGGATAGGTATTTGAATAATTTTAAGGGACTTTATGCCCACTAAGTGTGCGAGTCAGTCTCGATGGGCCAATGGCCCCCTTCTGTCTATTATACTGAGTAACTGAGTAACTGTGTAACCTTCCATTCCTTAAAATTGCAAGTGCCAAACCTTTTCTCCTAGTATCTGAAATGCAAATTCCCACAACATTAATCCCAGCCTTTGGTTACTCTGGAAACCCAGTCCCTCCTATGGCACTGCCCGTAATATGTTAATACATAGGTGCCCCCCCCAAATCATTCTGTACTGATTGACCCAGTTCTTCTACCTGTGCCTAATTATGGAAATCTCATGTCTGATATTATGCATTTTGTCTCTGGTTTTATGTATTTGTCTTTCCTATGATTAATGTTGTGATGTATTTATTGACTTGAGCACCTTTGAAAAAGGTCTCTTGAACTCAAAGGTCTTCCAAACAAGAATAAATAAATAAATAAAAATAAAGGACTGGAAAGCTGCCACTGGAGGAGGCAGGATGGCTATATATTTATTTAAAATATATATTTTTTTTTAATCTCACTATGTGGGTAGAGGAGTGGGGTTATAATATTATGATGGTCCTGGAAGTAATCAGGATTAGTCTTTGCTTGTGCTTTGGATGGGGCCAAAGTGCGCTACTGGGTTGCTAGCCAGAGATACAAACAAAACAAAATAAAGTGCACTTGTACCATAATGGGGTCAGTAATAACACGCAGCACACAATAAAGCTTGGTGACTTAGTCAGTTTTTTATTCAATCATCCATTGTGTGCATTTTAGGTGCTAAAGTGTTATCAGGCATCTGCCTCTGATCCACCCCAACTGTTTACCCCAGCGCTTCAGTCCCAAACCTTCATCTGGGGTGTGGCTGGAGCAGTGGATGGCCAGCCTTTTATGTGACGGATAGTATGACATCACAATGACATCAGAATAAATTACAAAAGTGATAAAAATGTGAAAATGTATTCAATAAATATTTACAAAAAATGCTAAGAGATACAAAAAGTGTATTTACACTGTCTTACTAATACTGACCTTACTTATTTGGATATATTGTAAAGCAGTTCATTAATCAGTTATTTCCATTCTTTCAGAAACAGTACTTGCTTAAAATTTCTGATAACAAAACTCTGCAGTCCACCATCCTTTTTTTTTGCAGTTAATGTTTATTAAAATAAATTTGTAATATAGTACAACAGTACACTCTAGCAGAAAATACAGACATTCAAGGCAAGTAGGCATTAGGACACAACATCATTAGGGTTCTCCAGTGGTGTGTACCTGCAGAAGGAATGCATTATAAGGCAGAACTGTAACACTACTTTGTTGACATCTTCAATGCCTTCGACACGGTGGATCATAAAATACTGTTAAAGAGTCTGGAAGACTTAGGATTGGGGTTGGAGGCTTTGATATGGTTTCAAAATGTTTTGATTGGACATCAACAAAGTACAGTGGTGAATGGACAACATTCTAAGGTCATAAATACTAGGAAAGGGGTCCCACAGGGATCTGTTCTAGGTCCCTTATTGTTTACTATTTATTTGATGGAACTGGGGAGCAGTATTAGGGGTGTAGACTATCAGTGTTATGCTGATGACACTGTGGTCTATACCTTTGATATTGCAGTTAGGGAGGTCCAGTTGAAGCTACAGTGGATGTTTGATAAATTACAAGTCTGTTTTGTCCAGTCCCATTTAAAATTGAATATAACGAAGACAAATGTGATGTTGATTGGGTATTCAACAAAACAGTATGACCCTTTAATCAGTCCATTGGATAGCTATACATTGGAAGGTAAAAAATGAAACTAGTAGAGGTTTATTAATATCTGGAGCATTGGATGGATACAATAGTATCATGAAATATGCAGACAGCTAAGTTGATAAATAAGGTAGGGAAAATGTTTAGGAGCATTATACTGACATAAAGGGTGTCTGGACTCAAAGACTAGGTTAAAGATAGCACAGTCACAAATTCTTCCAATTTTAGATTATGCAGATAGTGTATGAGTACAGCATGAAGGAAAAACTTATTAAATTGGATGCATTGTATAAATAGATGTCACAATTTGTGCTAAATGCCCCCTGTGATTCATACACATGGATGCAAATTATATTAATCAGCTAGGATGGACCTCATTGCAGGAAAGGCGTTGGTTACACAGAATATTGTTTGCATCCAAATGTATATGGAGAAATGTTCCTGATTATTTGTTAGCGTGTTTAGAGTATAGGGAACGGAAAGGATGTTTGAGGAATTCAAGTTTAGTGGAACTGACATTCCCTAGGTCTAAAACATTGAGAGCTAATCATTTCTCTAGCCATAGGATTCTCTATGAATGGAATTCCTTGCCAGATAGATTTCATTTGAAGGGTGATAAATCACCATCCCAAGCTGTTATAAAGGCATGGTTCATGACTACTGCATCATATTGTGAAAGATGTAAACATTCTAAAGAAGGGGTCGCATAGGGTTAATTTGTGCAATATATTGTGATAAGTGTGCTATGTAAATTTTGTATTGTGGAATTTATATTCTTTTAAGTTGCTGATGTATTGTGTATTATTCTTATGTATTGTGACATTTAGATTCTTTTGTTGATGTATTGTGTGTTTTTCTTGTTATTCCATATTATATGGAACTTTAATTTTGATCTGTACCATGTGACATCATTGTAAATGAGCTTACTCAATGAAATTATCGCAAACAAACAAATTACTAGGCAGGCATATAATAGTAACCAGCAGTAGACTGTACGTACTTTTACATGGGAACCCTGAGGTAGGATAAGGGCACCTGTGGCATGGAACCTCAGCCTCCAGTGACATCTAGGGGGGAACCAGCATGAAGTACTGTGAAGATAAGAAGGGGTCCCATATTGTCTGATACCTGGGGAGCATTTTCTTGGCAAAATGGGACATTCTGTCCAGGGTTACTAAGTTTGTTACAGCTGCCAGCCACCGTGCTATGGTTGGTACATCTGCTGTTCTCCATTGTTACAGTATTAGTCTTTTGGCCTCAATATCTACCAGTAGGAGCCAATGCTTATGTTGAACTATGAGTGGGGAGGAGTCAGAAGGAAGGCCAAGTCAGTACAGTTGGGGCAGAAAGGAAAGAGATTTGCCTAGAATTTCAGAGCAACATTCATGGATTTGAGACCAGACGTGCAGTAACATAGGGCACTTCCAAATGATGTGCAGGAGGTCTGCTCCAGGAGCCTGACACCTCCAGCATTGATCATGGGACAAAAGCTCAACATGCAAAGCCCAATCAGCGTATGGTACCACATGTGTAATATTTTGTTCTGGATAAGGAGGATTCTTGAGTTAGGGCAAGAGTTGTGTGCCAGTCTCCACAGCTGGGCCCACTGACCTGAGATCTCAGTTCCTAGGTAGAGTGACCATTTGCATCTGGCACTCTCTGATATATCTGTGGCCTTCTGGAGAATCAGCTTGTAAATCAAACCAGCCCTGCGTTTAAGTGCTTTAAGCCTGGAATGGATGGCCTGTGGTGGATTTATTGGGGTTCTCTGTGGGAGCTTTTCAAAACAGGTGTTTATAGTAGTGCAGAATTGGAGAAACCTCCAAAAATCTATTTTGCGGAAGTCATACCACGCCCTGAGGCCTTCAAAGGAGTCCAGATGGGAGGTGTTTAGTTGCCATAAGTCAGAAAGCTGTTGAATCCCCTTTGTGCACCAAGATTCCCAGCAGATCTGCTACCCACCTACTGTCTTCAAAGGGTTTAACAAAAGAAGTAGAATTGCATATGACATCAAGGGGGTCTGAAGCCAGTTTTCTAACTTTTTCCAGGCCTAAAGTGGGGTGGGAGTGTGGGTCCCACTTCTTGAATGCAGGTAGTGGTCCAAACAGACAGCTGGACCAGCCATTTAGCCCATAAACTGTTTCACAGTGACCCAAAGTGGGGGGCCTAAGGGAATGCAGAGATAGCCACTGAATTGTGTGTACACATCTGAATGTTATATAGTAATCATGAAACCATGGAAACCCCATCCTCCTATTTTCAAGATAGCGTGGAGCATAGCCCAGCTATAGTGGGGAAGGGTTGCCCTCCCATAAGAAGTTGATAAGTAGGGTATCAAATCTGGAGAACCAGCTGTTGGGGATGGAGGCTTTCAGGTGTGCTAGGTAATGGGTCGCTGTGTGGGCCATTATCATTTTAACCAGTGAGCTTTTCCCTGCACAGGACAGATGTAGAAGATGCCAGCAGTCACAGTCCTCCTTAAGCTTATTCAGGAGCAGGGAATGGTTATCAGAGACCATACCCACTGTGCCTGGATGTGTTCAGATGCTCAGGTATCCTATCCATTTGGGGAATCACTGGAGATTAAAAGGGGCTACTAAGGCCTGGGTGCATAAGGTCTTCAAAGCTAGGATTCAGGTTTTGGTAGGGTTGGTCTTGAGACCACAGATTACGCAGAATTCCCCCAGATGGTCCAGTTGGATAGGGATGTTTGAGGGTGCATCTCAGGAACTCCAGGCAATCATCGGCATACCTCAGTGTACGTAACTGCAGTTGACCTACACAAATTCCCTACGGAGATGGGCATTTCTGCACAGCAAAGGGCAGATGCTCAATGGCCATGACAAAAAAGAGAGGGGAAGTGGACAGCCCTGCCTGGTGCCCCACTGCACTGCAAAAGGGCTGGAAAGGGCAGCATTGGTTATCACTCTGGCAGAGGGTTGTGTATAAAGGGTGCAAATCCAGTCTCCAAAGTGCAGGACCAAAGCCCATTTTGTGCAGGATCTCATGATGGTATCTCCACTCCACCGAGTCAAAGGTCTTTTTAAAGTCTATGGCCATGGCCATGGCTGGAGAGGGGTTGTTTTTGGCCAGGGACATATAGGAGAGCAGTGCCCTGTGATGGTCTAAGCTTAGACGCCCCTTCACGAACCCCACATGAGATGGGTGAATGAACTGAAGCAGGATGAATTACAGACTAGTGGCTAGTGCTTTGGCTAAGACCTTAGCACCTTAGTTAATTACAGATAGGGGCCAATAGCTACCCTGGAGGGTGGTGTCTTTCCTTTGTTTAAATAGGACTATAATCAAGATCTCTATCATGGTGGGTGGGAGCTAGGAGCAGCCACATGCTTCCTGAAGGACAAATTGCAGGACCGGAGAAATTACGTTTGAGACAAGCTGATGTAGGTTTATAGGGATGCCATCACTGCCTGGGGATTTGTGAGGGAAGAGAGCTCCAATGGATGCCTTGACCTGTAAGACAAAGAAGGGGTGTACCCAGTCAAAAGAGTGCAGCCTTAACAGCGCATGAAAGAAGAGCGCTGTCAAAATAGTGTAACGTGGACAGCAACAGGGGTAGAACAGTGAAAGGCATTCACCACTACCCCTGTAGATGTCCATCTCAGGGAGTGACTGGAGTGTGGCAACGAGGGCTAGAAAAGTTGAAGGCTGGTCATGCTGCTCCTGTGGTGGAGAAGGTAAAGGCACAGAACAGCTCAGCCAGCAGAGTTCTGGAAACCAAGGTTCTGGTCCCGGTCTGCAGTCTTTTACTGTTAGATGGGTTTCCCAAAAACTTTACAAGTCCTGTCTCATAGTACCTCCCCCACTGAGTTTCACTTTTCTCCCGAAATCCAAATCCGACTTGGAGTTGATTATTTTAGTAATGGAGGGGCAAAGCCTCCCTGAATTGGGGGTACAGGGGGCAGAGCTCCCTCGCAAAAACATAAATTTACACTTTGTTTCCTGTTCCTGTTGTCCTGGCGGGCACTGTTTTTGCGGTAGCTCTTGTTGCAGCACTGTTCTGGACAGCGCAGTTATTGGGTTTGTGCTTCTGACCTAGTGCCAAGGGGGGGGCCCTCAGGTCACTGTATGAGTTGCCAGCAAAGTTACAATGGGTAAACCTTCCAGAAAATACTTCAGTTTATTCTTCTCTGGGGCCCTGGAAGGCATAAAGGTGAGAGTGGAAAGAATGCATTATCTTATTGATCTGCGAGGCAAGGACTAGAGGGTGCCAGCCTTCATTCGAGAGCAGAGGTACATTGTGATTATCCTAAATTTAGTTTCCTTCATTCCTAAGATACTAGTTGCTCACATAGTTACTAGTTAGCCCTAAACACTGGCTAACATCCAACAGTGCTGTATGATTTTTTTTTTTACCAAAATAGTATTCATCATTCCTATAGAACAGCATTAATGGGTAACACAGTATAATTTCAATAACACTCCAAACCATTTCAAACCTGTCTACAGCCTTTATGATTGATTGACAGGAGAAAATAGAAAACCATATCTCTTGGAGAATAACAGCATATCTTCCACGTTTTAAAGATAGAAGAGTGAGAGGTGATGAATCTGCAAAGTAAACATCAAGACATAAAACATCATTAAATATGCACCTAGAGGAAATATTTTGTGTTGTTTTATTCGGTCCTTTAGGTTTTAGAGCTCTTAACTGAAAAATGCATATACTTTCCTTCTGAAGAAGTGTTTTAAAGGACACTCCCTGGTATTTTAGTAACCTGATGTCAAATGCATAATTATTTGCCCAGTACATGATGGTAATGCAAACCTTCCAAATCTACAGCAAAAAACATGAACAAAATTCATGGTGAGATTTAATCTCTATAGAAAAAATCTGTAAGTGGTCAGATTGTTTTATGTAGTTATAACATTAATGTTTGAAGTGTCAACATGATTGTGAAAGAAAATGTGAAACAAGAACACATCACTTGTTATGATATTTGCTTCATTTTGTTTTCAAAATGCAAAAATAAAGAGTAAATGTAACTTACCATTGCCATAACACCCTCTTGAACTAACATTCTCAAAAATGTGGGGAATATTTGCATGTTGTTTTGCATAAAACCATTTTAGCCCCATGTCATTTTCATTAAGTTTTTTGAAAGATTTAGAAAATGGATATGGGGAATATAGCAGAAGAAAGAAATATAGGGCCTGTCATGCTTCTTTTAGTTTTATCTGCTTTCAAAGTTGCAGTTTCAGAGGTGATCAGCTCAGGACAAAAATATTTGAAAAATCCCAATAAAATACCTGTCAGAAAGATATTCAAACAATTCAAAAGTACATGTAGAATGACAAGGATGTTACTATGAAAGAAATAGGGTAACCAAAGACAGACAGTCATGTACGTCAATCCCATTTAATGATGGGCACAGCTGCAGTCGTGGGAGGTAATTTCTTCACTGCCATCCTGAAAAATATTTTTAGTGGACATCATGTAATAGGATGAATTATTATTCTAATAATTAATGGGCTTCCCTTTTTCCCATAAGGAAACCGTGGCATAATCTGCCGTAATAAAGGAGTGTTTATTATGGCAAACATGCTCACGGTTTCCATCACACTGTGCATGAGCCCACTGGCATTTTTCCCCTTCCCAACCTGGTGATCGCTCGCTGCTTCCTACCACCACTACAGTCAACCATCAGAGTAACTTGGCAGTAAGTTATTTAAACCAAAGAAGCACTATTTTACATCACAGAGGGCAAAAACAATCTTTAAAAAATGCAGAAATGAAAATTGTAACCAGCAGCTGAAAATGAAACCGGACCACGGCCGCAATGGAACCTATCATATTTTACATAATTGCTGAGGTAAAAAAGTTAAACCCAGCAATTATATAAAATTAAATATGGGTCGGGTGTGTAAACTCAAAGTTTACACACACTCTCGGGGTTAGATGCTAGTTATAAACCCCTCGAGCTTCACTCTTGGGGTTTATGTAGCATCTAACCCCTTGGGTGTGTGTAAACTCGCTACACACCAATCTACTTTGTTCTATTTATAATGCTTCTATATACTTAAGAATGTACTACTGCCAGTGAACAGCCTTGAAAACGTTTTCAGGTGTATCAGAAAAATGGAAACTTGAAACACCACGGAACATCTTTAAGTGGTCACCCCCACCCCTTGCTGGGGGGTTTAACTCATTCTATACCCATGAATCAAATAATAGATAGGTTTGCACCATGGTGTTCCCTGAAGTGTGCACAAAGCAGGGTATCTGACCCGTTGTTACTAATGGAAAGGATGTGTTCCTGTTTAGTTCTATGTGATAACGGCAAAACTAGAATGGCAAAGCACATATGAGTGAAGCAAAATCTCCAAAACCAAAACTAGCACATGCCATCATCAGCGACCATCAAAATAGCGACTCATGCAGCAAAATAAAACAATAGAAACCCATCTGCAGGGCAACCACCAGGATCCAACTGAACAGCTTACATCTCAAATTGGAAATTGTAATCCAATCCATGCAGATATTCACAACATGTGCGAACAGTGTATTCTGACACCACACCACTCAGCCACTCACTCAAATCTCAATACTTTTTCTTCACAGTCATTGACTCTGCCCCAGACAGCAACTGCTCCACTCCCTATAGTTATACTTGCCTGCAACAAATGAACTGAAATACACCTGTAGCCGCACACAGGTGATCCTGATACGCCACAACTGAAACACCAACAAAAACCTCTATGGCAACACAACCGTAACAACATGATATGCAGGGGACTTTGTCCCCCGCATCCCCCCTAACTTAAAATAACCAACTCAGAGATGCACATTGCCACTAACACCATAGCAGAGTTGCAGTTGCACAGTCCCAGATGCCATTCTGATAGTATCGCTACACTGACACTGTTACTTATGTCATGTTGCAGGTGCTCAAATTGAGTCGATTAATTTAAGTTGCCCATATTATGGGATACATTTCAGTTTGTGTTTTTTGAGAGATCGTATTGTTCTTTCCACATACTCTAGGCCACAACCACACCACAGAATACACACTACGAATGTACTAGTGCATGAAATGAATTCTCTGCTTTCCATTTCAACATCCTGACTAAGATGTTCTAACTGTTTCCTTTGTACTCCCCATCCATACACTATACAATTACCATGCTTATGGAAACATTGTGGTTTGGTAGGTGACCATGATGGTGTCCTCATGTTGCAGATAACTGTTGACTAGTCTGTCCCTTATATTTGTACCACTTGTAAAAGTTACCCTTGATGTGTTGCCTAGTGCTCCTATTAAAGTGGAATCTGATAGGAGACTATGCTAATTATTTCTGATAACCTGGCCCACCTTTTCCTGCTATGATGCTATGTTGTGTCACACATGTGACACAAATCCACTTTAATCAGTTCTGCTTTTGGGTACCAAAAGAGTTTTCCTCGCTATAGCCTGCCCTTTTCTTGCCATTTTTAAAATTTCCTTTTTCATAGCCCCTGGCTAACAGCCTCATTCCTAGTTCATCCTCTTTCTCATTAAACTCATTTGAATCTGAACAGTTTCTTTGTAGTCTGATGAACTGTCCATAGGAGATAGAGCGAATTAAGGATTTGGTTGGGCACGCCCTGCTCTTAAAATACTTTTAGTAGCAGTATGTATTCTGAAACATTTGCTACTGACATTTCCATTCTTGACTATAACAAGTACAACTAAGACGCTGATTTCAGCAGGATCAGTTCTACATGTAACTTTAAACCTCAGTTCAATGGTATTCAGCCACTCCATAAATTATTTACCACTTGTACTTGTTCCCCTCCACATGCAGACAATGTTGTCTATAAAATGGTACCTTTTGACGACATTGTCTGTGTACGAACTAGTGCCCTGTCCAAAGATTACATTTCTTTCCCATTCACCTAAGAATAGGTTGGTGTATGACAGGGCCACTGTGGCATCCATCACTTTCCCACATGTTTGCAGATATAGTAACAGCTGCCTTCAGAAACAAAATAGTTGTGGATAAACATATATTCAAGGGCTTCCAAGAGGAAGTCAGTCAGTATACTGTCTGTGTTTAGTCTTATCACCACATTATCAATAGCTCTGAGACCATCTTCATATTTGACATTATTATACAATGTTATTAAAAGGGGTAAATATGTGACCATTGTCTCATATTTACTCATATCAATTAACACAATGTTCCCACTCTTGTTGGCCAGTTTAAATAGGAGATTGTTATTACTTTCTACCTCCCTTAAGGCTGCGGCTTTCTCAGATGAGGCATTACATTAATGCATATTGTTACTTCTTTCTACTAGTATCTTGACCTAATTCACTACTTTCTCAAACATGCATATGGCAGTACATTTGCTCAGGGTGTAAAAAGTAGATTTGGGCTCAAATATTTTTCTCTTGCTCTGCTCACCTTCTCAATTTTTACCTGTTGGAAAAATGAGGTTATCAGTAGTGGCGTAAATTTCATCAGGTTCATTGCCTCCCATGACCCTTGGAGTGACGTTATTAGCTAATGCATCATTCATTGCCCCTGAAATATCCTCAGTTGCTAACATCACCCTAATTTTACCATCCATCTTTTTCTCTAAAATTGACAAATTACTTGGTAATTTTATATGGAATGGCACACCTCCTAGATTCAGTCGTAACAAGTTACGTACACATTGGAAAAAGGGAGGGTTCAGTCTTCCTTGGTTCAAAGCTTATTTCTGGGCCTTTTGGAATTACCAAACTATTAAATGGTTCCACAAACCCTCATCTCATTACTCCCCTATGGGTTATAATGGAATCTGCATCCTCTCCTGGAGGAGTCTCCACAGCCTTCATATTTAGCCCTCTCTCTTCCAAACTAAAATCGCATCCCACTATCTCAGCTTCCATTTTTTACTGGAAGTTAACTCACACATTTTTTAAATCTAATCCAACCCCCTTGTTTATACCCCTCTATGGGGTAACCCATTATTGACACTAGAGAACAAGACTATCTTTTGCCACTCTTGGAAAAACAAGGGTATTTTCTTCTTAGGGGATATTCTGGCCCAAAACTCACTTACACTTAAACCCTTCTCAGATTTACAGAACATTTGGAATCTTTCAAAACAAGATTTCTGGAAATATTTACAAATTCGTACTGCCTATACTTCTCTCTCTCTCTCATTATATTCATAACCGTAACTTACAGGATCATTACATTACATGTTGGACTAAACTAACTGTAAAATGTAATAGCTCCATATATAGAGACATTCTAGATGCCTTACCTGATCAAACTCTATCAGCTAAAAATAAATGAAGCTCCTTACTCAATTATAAAATAACGAGTAAGCAGTGGAGTAAATGTTGGAGCATATCTCATAATGTATTCAAAGATGCCCATAGCTCTTTAATTCAAATTAAAATTCTATATTCTTGGTATAGAACCCCATCTGTACTCCACCATATGGGTGTTTTAAATAATAATAAATGTTGGCATTGCAACCTACCTAATGGTGATATTTTCTGTATTCTATGAACTTGCTCTCCCATTAATAAACTCTGGCATAAAGTTCATATATTAGCCTCCAGAGTTATCAGACACAAAATTCCCTTAGATCCGAAATTTGTTTTGCTAGGTATATTAACCCCAAACAATCCTACCCTCTCACATGCACATTTTAGATGGCTAAATATTTTGTTTCTCTTAGTTAAACATCTGATTCTCATGAACTGGAGAGCAACCCATATACCAACTTTCTCAGACGTTCTT
The DNA here is from genome assembly GCA_016271365.2 of Neoceratodus forsteri. Taxonomy (NCBI): domain Eukaryota; kingdom Metazoa; phylum Chordata; order Ceratodontiformes; family Ceratodontidae; genus Neoceratodus; species Neoceratodus forsteri. The sequence continues at coordinate 606,768,692 of CM057459.1, forward strand.
CAAAACCTATCTCACTATGCATCTTTGGACCGTTTATCTCACAGAACTTTTGCCAGTCTCAATTCATATAATAGATATTGGCAGGATTATTTCAGGTATATTGACACTACCAATACCTTATGCCCTAATTTATAGTATTCAATTCCCCCTTTTTCTTGTCTTCTCATTTTCTTATCATCTATTCAATAGATTAGGGTCACGATAACTCATAGCACAGGTGCTCTTTTGTCCTTTGCTCTCTGTTCTTTGCTTCTTTTATATCTGCATTACTCTCTTCTTTTTATTTCCTTCTATCTCTTTTTTACAGGTCACATGCAACCACATTTTCTTGTTCTATGTTTTACAATATGCAAAGTAGCACTTGCACTATCCTTAGGTACTACTGACTTCCCTTTTTATACTTTATGGAGAGTATAAACCTAACTGTTTCTATTATTGTATCACAACTCTAGTATCATTTATTCATAGTACAGTAATCCCTTTTTTTATGTATATGCATATTGTGTTCTTCCTGCTATGTTCCTAGTTAACCAGTATATTTACTTCTTATATATAATATATTGTGCACCTGTAATTTTGTATGTATTATCTTTGTGAAAATTTCAATAAAAAGATAAAGTGAAATATCCTCAGTTGGTATATTCAAGCAGTTGTCATTGTATAGTTCCTCCATTATATCCAGTGTTTGTATATCCTGTGCAGTCCAATCCACTGTAGCTGCAACTGTACCATCAAAGTGTTCAGGTGAAATCATGCTCTCAGTCTCAGGGTCCTGATTTAAGGGAAAAAAGGCGTGATGCCCGATTACATCACCTTTGTTTGCAAAGCGGTATTTCAAATTAAGTTTACTTATCAGCTTTTCACTTTCACTCATAGCCCTTTGATGTAGAGACAAACAACAGACCCCTCATTAAGATACACTCCTGTGCTTCCTTTAAAAAAGTCCCCAAAAGATTTATCACTTCTTTGCCTTTATTTTTTTCTCCCTCTGAGCTCTCCATAGTGGCAGTTGTGCATGCTGGAAGTTTCCTCCTTCAGCCTCTCTGTCCCCTTCAGGTTCTTAATTTTCTTTGTTGTCATTGGCTTTCTTCATTTTGGTGCCATGCCATGGGTCCTGTCTTTCTCTAAAAAAAGCCACAGATCTTCTTTCCTACGTACTCTTCTTGTCAGATGCTAAATCAGTGCTGCTGCTAGAGGCAATATCTGTCCTGTTTCTGCTGTTTGTATTATTTCTATTTGGTCTTGTTTTATATGTACTTCATCACCTGCTCCTGCTTCTGCTCTGGGCTCTCTCTCACATTTTTTCCACTCTTACTGTGTCCAGTGCATAGTCACTTTCATGACTTTGCAGCATATTTTTCTTTTTTATCACCAAATATTTCTCATGCTTTGCATTGTCTTAGTTTTCTGTCCACTTCACTGAACCTTGGGTTATTGACACACTTTCTTATTTGTTTCTGTTTTTACTTCCTCAGCCATGTCATTATATTTTTCAGTGTCATTCTTTATTATCAATTTAACAATTTTCAGAGAGCATTCATGTGCACTTTTTTCCCATTCCTCTCCTTTTTTGAAAGCTTATAATCCTTCTGATGGTGTCCTAATCATTCTTAGGCCCCTTGGTACCTTTTCTTTGTCAACATATTGCTCGGGCATGATAAAATTGTGAAAAATGTTTAGCTGTTTCATCATCAAGTGCTCTACTGTGGTAAAAGTAATTTTGAGAGCTGTAGCTTCATTCACTGGAGTGGTATTGTGGCTGATCTTGCTTCTGTCTTTTTCTCACGATGACTGCAGGGATCTCCAGGGACCTGGCATTCTTGAACACAAAATGTCCCTCCAGCTCCATCTCAGAATTTGTGTTAACAGAGCTTCCGTTTTCACTCATATTCAACATCAAGGTAGTAAGAATATTAACTAGTCCAAACAAAAGGTTGGTGTCCAATAAGTAGATTTACAAAACCAGGTACAGTCCTTTAATGCCCATCATAGCACCCAGATTAGTGTAGTTAAACAAACAGCAGGCGGTAATCAGGATCAGACTTTATTCATGCTCGTGGATGCTGCTGGAAGTCAGGCTATACCACAAGAGTTACCCAACGGCTCTAGAGAATACTCCTATCCCCTGATTGGATAAAGGGGGCACAATGATGGTAGAGTCTCTTTGGAGGTAAGTAGGTTGTACTGAGCAAGCAAGGTGTTTGGAAAGGCAAATAGCAGTAGTTATTATAACACGGATAGGGATAGTACTCATATCTGACTGACTCAGACAAAATTCTACCCATGTCTTTTTTTTAAATTAACCATGAGGAGAAAGTCCCAGTATCTGAGTCCTAAGTACACCAGAAATCCATGTGACAGGAATTATAGATGACAGAGGTTTGCTAAACTTGCTTCATGAATTAATCCACAAATTTAGTGCAATTTGCAAAGTGCAGAATTTCATTGTAAACAGCAGAATTTTACCCGAAAAGCGCAGAATTTTGCCCACGAATGGTGGAATTCCAGCCATGAATGGTGGAATTTCACCATTCATGGGAGAAATTCCACTGTTTGTGGGTAAAATTCCACACTTTGTGGGTGGAATTCTTCCCTTTGCATGGAAAACATCAAAAAACTAAGAAACACAAAACATTAAACTTTTTTTAATTCTGTGCCATTCTACCCTCATTCAATTTGCCATGTTGCTCTCCCTTCAGGCATACAGTGCTAACATTTCATGAGACATGCTACTCAACAAACTCCCAAACTACTTTCCCTCACTCCAAACCACAACAGTCAGTCACTCAATTGCCCAGTCACCTTGCAATCATACTGCTTTTCAGGAAAAAACTAAATAATTTTGTAACATAAATGAAAACACGGCAAGTCAACAACAGTGAAAAAAGTGAAGCAGATCAACACAATGAATTGCAATGATTACAGGACAAATTAGCACCATCTTTAGGCAGTCCACCAGCAGAGGAAGTATTTTGCACATAATTGGGAGTTTTTAAAATATTTAGTTATTTAAAAACAACTTGCACATAACCCCTCAAAAATCAAACACAAAACACCCATTTTATAAGTGCAATCTGGATCCCAACAAGAAACAAGCCTTGGCAGTTTCTTGTTACTGATTTGTACCCCAATAAATAAACATATACCTGGAAATAAGCATTTGCTTACTGTGCCTTTTCTGGTCACCAATTTGTAAAGAAGAAGGAAGGAGAGAAAGAGAGGGAGGGAGGGAGGAGAGAGAGGGAGGGAGGAGAGAGAGAAAGAAAGAAAGAGAACAAAAGAAAGAAGGAAATTCACTTGCTATTATCCACTTTCAGGTTGCCTTATCTCTTCATACAAAATACCCAAAACTCAAAATTTAAACACAGTACATACTGAGGCTCACTAGAGCCAACCCTGGAACAGAGTTGGGCCCCAGGGAGATTGGCTTTGCCATTTGAGAAAACCTGGTGTAGAAAAAGCAGTAGCAGAGGTGTGAGGGAAAAAGCAGCAGACAGAATTATAGACAGGACTTAGGCTGAAGTGGATTTGGAGGTGGGCACTGCAAACCATGACCACATAGTCACACAGCAGTAAGATAGTCTTAAGGACAGTCTTGCGGCAGACTGGATGTGGAAAGCAGCACTTGTTGCAGTACAAGATGCTGAACTTGGGGAGTAACTTTGTATGAAGAAGAAGGATCAGCGTTTATATGGTGCTTTTCATACAAATTGCATCTCAAAGCACTTTGCATGCAATAAAAAACTGGTTGTGCAGTGACTGTGAACCTGTAGAGGCAGCCATTTCACACATCAACATCCAATACAGCCTTGGACAATTGCATGTACCAGTTTTATGGGATGGGGAATGTTGGCAGGATACTGGGGAAAATCCTCTACTCTTGCAAAAAATGCCTTAGGTTCTTTTAATTCAACCTAGACACCCACCAGGACAGCAACAGAGATGGGTTGACGGGACCTCGGTATAACATTACATCTAAAATATGGCACACTCCAAAAGTACAGCACCATCATAGTACTGCACTTGGGTGCTATTGTTTGTAGTATGAATCCAATCCCAGAATGGGACTAAAACCCATGACCTCCAAACCCAGAAGTGGATGTGCTGCCAACTGAGCCATACTGACACCTTATGGATTGAGGGGATGTTGGAAGGGAAATCCAAATTTTTTTTTAACTTCATTTATCCTCCTCTCAGCCACAGGCCGGTACCTCCTTTAACTACCTCCCATGTGAGCTACCCTTCCTACCATGATCCTACTGTGGCACTTTCAGGTGCCCTCACCCAACCAGGACTCACTTCTGTGCTGCCTCCCCAGCTTACCACTGGGGCCAGTTATGCCTTCAGCTCCTTCAGCATTTCTTCCCCACATGAAACTCACCACCTGAGGTGGGGATGAAGATGTGAGGATTCATCCTGAAGTGCTGCAGCTCAGATATGATGTGGGGGTTGACTGAGGGGGGTGCATTATCTGCCCAATTTATCCTGGAGTGCTGCAGCTCAGATCCAGTGTAGAAGTTGGTCAAGGGGGGTGCATCATCTGCCCAGTTCATCCTGGAGTGCCGCAGCTCAGATCTGGTGTGGGAGCTGGCTGAGGGGGGTGCATCATCTACCCAGTGCTGTGCATGCTCTTAGTTTTTTTGCCTTGTTCTTGTCCACTCACCAACAGCATGTAATGTGATTGTGTGCCGGTAAGGCCTGATATAACTAACCCATAGGGTACTCCAATGCTCCACATCTCAATCACTGTTCCCCTGCACCACCACCACTATTTGTTGTCACCTAAGTGGTGGTAAAGCAGCTGGATGTGACCCCCCCAGAAGAGGAGAGATAGCATGACAGGAGTTCCAGCTTCACTTTTCAAACAATGAAATAACAGAGCTAAAGAACTCATTATAGGAAAAGTTACATTGCTGATATTTGTAAGATAAATTTAACAGATGGTGGATTTAATTCATATGCTTTAAACAAAGGCAGACTCACACAATAACGAGTTTGCCCATTGCTCATCGCTTTAGACACATGGGAGCATCAGCTGTCGACCTTTCAAAGCAGGTCATTTAAACTATTTTCATTTCTTTGTTAAAAAATATATGCCTGCCACTCCACCCTAACCTACCACAAGTAAGGCATTATAAGTGTACTCCGGCTCTAGAACCTCTCTGGTATTAACAGACTGTAAGGAAGTTGTGGTACAGTAGGGACAGATTTGGTGGGGTTGTAGAAAATACAGTAAAGTACTAACTGTGCTTAAAATAAAAATGAATAGAAAATACAACACACAACTAATAACTCTAAAGAAAGTGAATACATACAAAGGAAACAACTACAGGTATTGCAGATACATTGCACTTTCTGTTAGCAGTCAGCCACAAACAGCCTGTCTTGATGAAACAAAGATGACTGCAAAGTACTGCAATTAATTTTCTACAGAGAAAGAAATAGGATGCACCCTTTGAAAATAGGGATGATTTGATTGATTGAAATGATAAGAAACAATTGCATTATACATGGATTATTAAACTGAAGCTGATTACTGTGAAAAAACTACCACTGCATTGAAAATACTTTGCATCAACATTGCAAAGGATCTGAAGGAAATTTAGAGAAGTTGAAAGTGAGTTGAAGGGTAGTTTGAAAACAGTTTACAGTTGCAGAACTTGAAACTGACACTGCATTGCCATCACAAAGAAAAACAACAACAAAAAAAAAATGAAGGAGCAGTGAGTTAGATGAACAGTTTACTGTGACTTCTATGACTGGGTGACCAAAGTAGTAGACCAGGGAGGGACTGTGGATATGGCCTACCTAGATTTTATCAAGGCATTTGACACAGTCCCACACAAAAGATTGATATACAATTTAGCCAGCCCTGGAGTGGGTCCCAAGGTGGTAGCCTGGATAAAAAATTGTCTGGACAACAGGACGCAAAGGGTAATAGTAAACAGAATCCACAGTGAAGAAAGGAGGGTAACTAGTGGGGTGCCGCAGGGTTCAGTACTGGAATTGGTCCTCTTTAATGTCTTTATAAGTGACATTGGAGAGCACCTGGAAGGAAAAGCATGTCCCTTAGCAGATGGCACAAAGATCTACAACAGGGTTGATACACAAGGTGGGGTGGAAAGGATGAAAAGGGACTTGGCAAGGCTGGAGGAATGGTCAAATGTATGGCAGCTCAGATTCAATGCAAAGAAGTGCAACGTAATGCACCTAGGAAACAAAAACCCAGGGGAAGAGTACACAATGGGGGGTGAGATTCTAACAACAACAAAAATCAAAAGGGACCTGGCAGTAATTATATCAGATGACCTAAAGGTGGCAAGCAATGTGAGAAGGCAGTAAGGAGGGCTAGGGGGATACTGGTATGCATAGGGAGAGGCATCAACAGTAGAAAACAGGAAGTCATTATGCCTCTGTACAGACAGTTGGTGAGACCCCATCAGGAGTACTGCATGCAGTTCTGGAGACCCCATCTCCACAAAGACATAGACAGAGTGGAGGTGGTTCAGAGGAGGGCAACTAAAATGGTGCAGGGTCTGCTCCAGAAGACATACGGAGAGAGACTAAAGCAACTTAATATGTATACCCTCGAGGAAAGGAGGGAGAGGGGGGACATGATAGAAACTTTCAAGTACCTCAAGTCCAAGAGGGTAGCATCTTTCAGAAAAACAGATGTGCAAGAACAAGGGGGGCACAATTTGAAGATATAGTTGGGACGGCTCAGAAGCAATGTTAAAAAGTATTTTTTTCACGGAGAGAGTTGTAGATGCATGGAACTGCCTTCCTGAGGAGGTTGTGGAGTCAAGAACAGTAGGGGAAATCAAGAATGATGGGGCAGACATAAGGCAATTCTAGTGGGAGGTAGGAGGAAGTAAGCTGCTGGTTGGCTAGGATCTGCAGCTTATCCGTCAGGTAAGGAAATGGGCAGACTAGGTAGGCCAAGCGGTCCTTATCTGCCATCAAATTCTATGTTTCTATGACTTGTACTGTAGATGTAGATAGTTTTTGTGTGTGTGTATATGTTGGGGTGGGGGTCTGAAGACAGCAATAAAAACTATAATATGTGTGTGTGTGTGTCCTGTGTGGAAGGGCTGAACCACCAATTGTGACTTTCACTTTCTCATACTCATAACTACTCTATGCATATGGTACTTAACCTACAGCCCAGCTCCTTTCAATTTCCCGATCCCCATTCAATAGCATTGAAACTGTTCTGTGCATGTGGTACGTTATCTTCAAGCTTGATTGTAGAGCACACTCAGAAATGTTAACAGCCCAATTTTACAAATGGAAATATTAAAAAAAATACAAAACTCCCAAGCATCAAGCCCCTAGGAAATCTTTCCCCACCAACCTCTACAACCATGCAAAATTTCACAATTTTATGATTTATATATTGTTTTCTAGACAAGAGCAAAAATTCAGAAAAAAAAAACACTACTGAAATCAAAAGAAAAATTATTTTCATACTCTAATATCTCTTAAAATAATTAACTGATTTACATAAAACTTTCAGGGGATGCAGATTCTGCCATGGACAAGAAATCCAGAAAGTTTCATGTGAATCTGTAAAATCGTCATTCTGTATGCTGCAAGCAAAGAATCCAGTTTAATGTAGAACTCACCAGCTACTCTAACTATACCTACTGCACCCATATATTTGTTTATTTATTTCATGTATCTATTTCATTTTAATGTTATGAGCTATTTTGTATGTTTACATTTTATTATACAAAACTGTGTGTGATCTCTTGCATATTGTTTAAAAATAATTGACACAGAGTTAGTTTGGGTGGGTTCTTTTATGAATTTAATTGGAATACATAAATGTGGATGTTGTTAAGTGAGATTGCTGTGGCTTTAATCATCCATCAAATAAAATTCAGAGCTCTGTTTAATATCTTGCTAACATATGCAAGTACATATGCACACGTTAAATGGATTAAGAATGAATTGAAAATATTTTCGTATTTTGAACTACCCATTAACATTATCTGTGATATGTCTTTGAATTTAACACCACTATGTCTTGTTTTTAATTGCACCTTTTTTTCACTAGCTCTTCTCTTGGCATTGATGTGAAATTGTGTACAGATATGAATAATTGATTATTTGGGGTATTTTAACATTCATGCTATGAGACAGCCACACCACCCTGAGGAAGCCACTTTGGGTGGCAATACATAGCTCTGTGTTCTTATGCACCAATACATTTTGTAATTTTTTTCTGCCAAAAGTACTCTGTGTGCTGTGTCTCTAGAATCTTTAGCCTATTTGTACTGCTGCACCTTAATGAGACTGGTGTGCTCTCCCTTTGTCCTTCTAGTTAAAAACATAAAACTAAGGCATATAAAGCCTCTATGAACTCTCCGTTTACTCTTTTATGTTGATCAACATTAAAATTACAGACCACCTTTGATCCTAATTATTTTGTTTTCAGTGTGTAAAGATCTTACTTTTATTTAGCTTTTGCTTTGCTAAGCCATACAAAATCTAAATTGTCTACAGTACAAAATCATTTCACCATACAAAACCATAACAAAATGGTTTAGCAAAGGTACAGCTATGTTTAGAATGTTAATTTGTGCTACCAAGCAGGCATGAAAAATTGCAAATTTTTTTGTATATAATTCAAAAATGTCTAAACCTAGTAAAATAAACATGACAAATGAATGCACTTTGGGCCAAACACCATCACACCAGAAAGTTCTGAGTTTTAAATACAAACTGTGTTTGAGCTACTGTATACAGCATGTGAGCAATAAAATTCTTAATTTTGGTGAATGTATCTATTTTTGCACCTCTGTATCTTTACTCCCACTAAACCTATCATCACAGAATTTACGGGATCTTGGCACCAACTCTGAGCCTGCCAACCGGCAAATCAGTACAGCAGGTGTTGATCTACTGAGGTACAAAAATTGTTGGGATTTAAGCTAGAACTGCTTACTTGATGGTAATATACAGATATATACAACAGGAGTGGAGGTAAAAATGACAAGATAAAAAGATATCTTGGCTGGTGATATCAGTAAGAGGAACATATCAAATATATGTTGTTACTTTGCCACAATGGATATTTTTAAGGTTACTGTCAACACAGTAGAATACTGAACCAATCCAAGAGCAGCTTTTGCAATACTGAAGACATCACAATGCCTAGCGCAGTACTGAAAGCAGCTGTTAAATCAAGATAAAACTGCAGAATCTTCAAACTGCAGATCTGAAAGCCATCACTTATAAACTACTGTTATATATATCGAATATACAACACCGTGACTCAGAATAGGCAATTTATCATCACTTGTTAGTGTGCAGGATTTTCATAACTCACTCATGGTCTCCCACTCATAAGTTTTGGTCTTCCCCTTCACACTTGAAGGTAAGTTGCTTATTCTGAGTCAGCCCATTGCATATACTGTGTGTGTGTGTGTGTGTGCATTTATATCTATATTCATAGCAAGTAACTGTGTTGATGCACCAGTTGTGGTTCTACATAATGCCAGAAAAATAGGGGAATGTGTATGTCTTACAGTGCTTACAAGTACCTATGGTCAGGGCCACTGGAAAATTGTGGAAAAGGGTACCCAAAATTGCGGAGCGTTTTGTAAAAATTGCGGGAAACTGTGGGTGTTCTACTATAGACCCTGAGTGCTTCACAATAAATCTTTTAATGTTTTCTGCAGCATATATTAGTCAGTATAAACTGCTAAATCAATACACTGACACCTAAATATGTTTAAAACATAAAGAAAAGTTGATGTTCCTAACAAGAATACTAAACTGATAAGCTATCATAAGCGTTGCCTGTCTTCCAAAATTTAAAAGCATCTGCCTCATACATTGCTAAATAGATTCTATAAAGTCAGCCATAGCAAATAAATATTAAATAGGGCCAGAAAAAATATTTGTTTTGTTTATTTCTGGCTGTAGAATGATGAAGCCTAATCAACAGCTGTTTATAGTGCTCTGCCAGCTATTCACCCACTTTGGTACAAGAAAAAATAAGCAGACAGAGTTGTGAATAACTGAGTTTTAGTAAAATGTTGTTAAAGTGTTTTTTGGTCATAATTTGTACTGTAGGTACTGTACACTATTTTTGAAATCACATATTTAAACATTAAGTCTGGAGGTTATTGGGGCTGGCAGTATAATCTAGAGGTAAGAGTAACAAACTGTGAATGAGCTGACAACATCTAGCAGACCTGGGTTTGATTCCCACAACCTCCACTTGCATACTGTGTGATTCTGAGCAAGTCATTTAACCTCCTCAGTGCTCCCGGGTTGTACCTGAAAATAGGCACTTGTTCCTAGTGGGCCTTACGTGGTTACCAAAAAATGTAAAAAGAAAAAAAAACAATGTATTTTTACTGCATCATACAAGAGTCAGGGTACCCTGTAATTTACCTTTGTTTTTCTCTGGCTGCAATGATCTTGTGTAGTTAAAGATAAATGTTCAGATATATTTTTTATGCTGTATAAGCTTGTTTTTTAGACTTTATTCAGTTTTTTTTTTTAGTCTTTGCATGTGAGCATCTGGGGGTAGTTGCTAAGAGTGAGATCACTGTTAGCAACTAGCTTATTTAAATTTAAAATTGGCAGGGTCATCCAAAAATCCTCAGCTGTTTGAATCAAAACTAGTCTGAATCAAAGTGTGCTCACAAGGAAAAACTTGCCCTGCCACTTACAAAAAGGCTTCATAGTTAGCACCCCATTTAAGTGAATGAGATAATTTGTACCTTTTCTCCCATATTTTGTTTCAGTCTGTGTGTCAACAACATGTTTTCTGATAGACTGCTTCAACACAAAATAAATGATAAGTGTTTAAGTGTTATTATGCTTGGCCAGTGGATTTTGAAACCCAACAAGACAAGGATTCAAAAGAAATCAGTGTCACATAAAACCCTTGCTCTACCTTGCGCTGCATTGTTTCTGCCAAACCAAAGTCTGCATGCAAAATTGCCAATATATTGAGAGTATTTTATTAAAATGTTAATACTTTTCACACAGTTCAATATAAAAACTCAAAAATTGCAATAAACTGCAGAACATGTCAGTTTTTGTGGAGTATGGTGAAAATTGTGGATTCCGCAAAAAAATTGTGGGCGCAATTTTCCAGTGGCCCTGCCTATGGCTACAGAAGGGCTGGCACCATAGGGACTTGTGCTTTTGCAGACAAAATAAATCCTGTAATGTGGGTTACATTGATTTGTATCTGTGGCTGCAGGGGCCTGTGTTTCTGCAGACAGAAGTAGTGTTTGATTTGAGCATTGTGGATTTATATCTGTAGCCAGAAATGAGTGTGTACACCTTGCAGTGTACAGTACATACCACAGATACAAGTCCACAAAGGTAGCACATCAGATCTATTGAATTTATGTCATCTGGAAACAGTTGTATGTTGTTTGTCTTACCTGATAATGGCTGCCTGTAGTTACTTGTGTCGTATTGTCCTTTTACTACTTGGGGTGGGGAGTTAGGGTTAGAAACCCAAACACCACATTTCCTTACTTTTGTGGTATTAACTTGAACCCTAAGTGGTGCATTAACAAAGTTCTTTGCAATTGATATCCTTTCTTTTTTTTTTATTTAAAGTTTATTGATTTTCTCAGTTTTCTTAATATAAACACACATAATACACACAATACATCTGTGAGTTATTGACAGAATATAGAAGTTAACTTTAATCCCATTCCTCCCCTCTACCCAATCCAGACCTCCCTCTCCTTACCCCAGGTGTCAATAATGCTTACTATAAAGAAGCACTATGAGAGTACCCTATATGTATATAGGGATATATTGTCCTAAGAATTACGTGGTGTATAAAACATGCAGCTTTTCCCATCTTTTTTATAGGATCCCATACAATTGAAAATACTGGCCATCATTTTCTCAACCCTTAAATTATGAAGGAGCTCTTGTGTCCATTCCATATAAGTGGGCTGCAAGGAGTCCTCCCAGTGTCTTAATACAACCTTTTTAACCAACAGTGCAATCATAAAAATATGATGATGATGATCCATCTGTGGAAAACCAGTGAAATCATCTAACATACATACTTCAGGGGTGAAATATTCCTTTAAAGTTAATAAGGGGTCCATTCTAGCTTTAATAAGGTCCCACAAAGGAGAGATTTTTGGGCAATCCCAAAACACATGATATAGAGTACCCATATTCATCTTGCATCTGTTACACATTGGGGTCACTGCCCAACCCATTTTGTACAATCGATAAGGGGTCTGATACATGTCTTTAAGGAATTGCAACTGCAATATGCGCAATCTGTCCTGTGTAATGTATTTATGACAGTTCTTCCAGATTTTAGGCCATCTGGAAGTGGAATTGGGAAACATATCAACCCAGTACTTGGGAATACCATCCACTTTTGGGAAGACCAAAGAGTATAAAGAAGTATATATTGAGGAAACAGCATGTGGAGCTGAAAGCCAGGTTTCCACAGTGGGAAACCCAGTCCCCCCAGTCACCAGGAGTAATTTTGGATCTGAAGTATGTCACCAGCATATGGCGGATTTGATATATTATAAAAGACCACTTTGGAACCAAGCCAAATTTGTTTAGGAGCTCCTGTGTGGTCAGCCAATCATTGCCCTGATTATGGAAATCCTGTGCTGTACAATGTTGCCTTAGTGGGACCCAGTTGTAGGGAACCATATGTCCTCCCAAGAGGAGATTGGGATTTTGAAATATGGGTTGGGTTAAGTCATACATATTCTCATACTTCATAGTGGCACATAGATCAGAATGTGTAGGAATTGAGTGACCCAATGGTGTGTGGCATAGGGCTAATGGAAGTTTTCCTATTTTAAGGAAAGGCATTGAGGCTGGGTTTATGCCTGCTGAGACTATCCTTTCTTGTTCCACCCTAAGCCATGTTGGGACATATGTTAACAGCTCCAGAGGCCCGTGCAGTCCTTCCCATCTCAAATATTTACTAAGGTGACTAGTCCAATGGTATAGGCCGAAGTGTGGGAGTCACAAACCCTCTAAACTTTGGGGGGCAGCTAATTTATGAAAGGCTCATCTCGGGGGCTTCCCTTTCCAAAGGAAATCATAAAGGTGGGAATGAACCTTCTTAAACCAGGCTTTAGGGATCCATATGTTTAATAAATTGAGGGGGTAGAAGAGGCATGGGAGGATGTTCATTTTAATGTTATTCACCTGCCCCCATAAGGTTAAAGGGAGATCTAGCCACCATTTTAAATCTTGCTGTATGGTTTTAAGTAGAGTTTCTAAATTCAACTTACGCTGTTGGGTGTCACTGGTAGAGAGATGTAGCCCTAGGTATTTAAGAGATTTGGGGGACCATGCGAGGCCCAAGTTTAGGATGTCCAGGTTGAGGACTTTATTATTTAGTGGGAAAACCAAGGTTTTGCCTTTATTAAATTTATAGTTGGAAAGTAAGCTATATTCCTGTATTAACCATAGAAGGCCTCAAACCAAGGATGTAATATTGATAAGATGCAGCAAGATGTCATCTACATATGCCACAATTCTTTCTTCTTTAGAACCTAGTTGAATTCCTTTTATCTCCGAGGACATCCTGATGACAACTATGAGGGGGCTCTAAGTATAAATTGAACAGCAAGGGAGGACAGAGGGCATCCTTGTCTGGTTCCTGCTGCCAGGGAGAAATGGGGAGAGAGGGTCTCATTGCAAAAAATGCTGGCAGAGAGGTTTGAATATAGTACCTGTAACCAGGAAATTAATGTAGTGGGGAAACCGTATCTATGGAGCGACCTGAATAAAAACTGCCAATCCACTCTATCAAAGGCCTTGTCCACATCCAGGGAGACAAGAGCCATGGCTTGATGAATATCCCAGGACGTGGAGAAGACATGGGGCTGCCAGCACAGGTGGTCTACTGATGACCTCCCCCTCATGAATCCAACTTGATCGGAACCTATAAGAGAGGGGAGTACTCAGTCCACCCCATGGGCCAGCAATTTGGCAAGAATTTTCATGTCACAGTTGAGAAGAGACATAGACTGATAGTTCGACACCTGTATTGGGTTTCTCTCTGGTTTAGGGAGTACTACAATAATAGTCTCCAACAATCTAGGGTCGAAGTATTCTGCCTGTAACATGCAAGAATAGACCGCCAGTAACCACGGAGTTAACTGAGTGGCAAATTTCTTATATAAATTAGCCAAATAGCCATCTGGTCCTGGGGTCTTAATGAGGGGTAGATCCTTAATAACTCTAAGAATCTCATCTTCAGTAAAAGGAGTAGTGAGTCCTTCAACTTGAGCTGTGGTGAGTGTGGGATGGGGAAGACTTGCTAAATATTGATCCACTGTATTTTGAGGTGGTCGAGTCGGCATTTGGGCATATACAGTAAGTTCTTACATTATTGCTAGAATTCTGCAGTGATCTCCTCAGCTTGAGTTAAGAGGGGCCCTTGGGGTTCTCACTGTATTGCCACAATACATCTTGATGCTTCCTGTTTTTTAAGTCTAAGGGCTAATAGCCATCCAGCCTTCTCCCCCTGCTCTGTATAGTTAGCTTTTGTTTTTAGTATCACCCATTCTTCTTTTTCCCTCAATAGTTCAGAATATTTGTCTTGTAATTTTAGTAGTGCTTCTTTATCTGATTCCATGGATCTGGTTAATAAGTATTTTTCCCTCTCTCTGATTTGGGCGAAGAGTGATTTAGTTTCCTGCTCTTCCTTCCGTTTTTTAGCTGATGAAGGTTTAATAAATTCCCCCCAATAAAACATTTGAGTGTACTCCATTCCATTGATGGAGACTGTGTTGTACCCCAGTTATCAATTTTAAATTGGTCCAAAGAGGTTATAATACTATCCATGATCTTTTTATCATTTAAGAGTTGATTATTTAATCTCCATAATTTATCCATCCCCCAATTGAGAGAGAGAGGGAAAGTCGGCAGGTTATTATCGAATGATCTGAACCTATTCCTGGCTCCATCTTGCTATCTAACAGGCCATTCAGCAATGATTTGCTCAGCCAAAAGTTATCAGTTCTTGAGGCTGAGCCGTGAACAGCTGAGCAGAACGTGAACTCCTCTTCTGCAGGGTGTAAGATCCTCCAAGGGTCACAAAAACCCATGTGACCAACTAGTTCTCTAACTGCTCTCTGTGCTGGAGAAAGCCCCCTAGATATTGATTCCATGGATTTTTCCAGAAGAGGATCAAAAGGAAGATTCCAGTCTCCTCCCAGGAAGAGTAGGGTATTCAGGAAAGGTGTCAGAATGGAGAGAAGTTCCATAAAAAAGGGTGGGGAATCGGTGTTAGGGCCATAAAAGCATCCGAAAATGATCTCAAATGATTGAATTTTACCTCTAACAAAGATGTATCTACCATTTTTATCTCTTATACACTGCTCACAAGAAAATGGAAAAGCTCTTGTAAACAATATAGCTACCCCCTGCTTCTCCTGCTGTCTCCCATGGTGAATACTTGCCCCACTTGCTGTCGTCTCAGTAGAGTACCCTCTATCTGTAATAGATGGGTTTCTTGTAGCATAATCACATCATTGTGCAAGATCCCCAAGTGTTTCAACATTTTCATGCATTTAAAAGGATGTCTTACCCTTTTTATGTTCCATGAACAAAACTTAAAATTTTGCATCATCATCCCTATTCACAGATGGTAAAATTATTGAGTTTCCAAAGGACAAACATCCCGCATATGCTCCTTTTTCTTGTATATAATTGGCACTACAATACCCACTTCCCTACGAATACAAGCAAACCCTCCCCATCCTCCCCCCATGTTCTCAAAGCAAACCCCAGATACCTGCCCGCCATATTCGACCCCACGACTAGGAAAAAATTGTAGGTAGAACATCTATTGTGCCATCTAACATGAACTTCTAGAAACCTTAAACAGTAATAAGAACAACCCTCCCCCCTTTGTGCTGGTCCGTGGTGATCAGCTTGCTGATGACCCTCCCCCTCGCTCACCCGACTGTGGTCATATTGTAAAGGTAACCCCCTGGGAGAGAACCGTAACCTCCTCTAATTAATTAACAGAGCTCCAGAAGGCCTCAGTGCTTTTCTGGGTGGAATGAACTGCCTGACAATGAAGCTATCAAAGCCCCACAACACACTAAGGCCTTTAATATTATTGGCCTCCGTTGTTACACCATAGTCCATTAGGTTGATGAATCACCACTACAAACCTCTCCCCGAATGGAGAAGAATGAGGTGGAGAGGGAAATAAGAATTCCCTACACAGCTTTCAATCCACACTGCCACGGTGCTCCCCCACCCCTCCCCCATCAGCTGGAAACAAAACCAAACAGAGGGTAGGGCTATTACAGACACTGTGTAATTGTAGTAAAATCTGCTGCAAAAGACCCACATGAGGAGTAACAAGAAAAATTTATAACAACAGAAAAGCAAATTGAGTTAAGTTACAAGAGTGAGCATCTGTACCTGCATATTGTCTGAGGACTCATCATACAGTTATATATTTTTGGTACTGTTCAAATCAGAAAGTACAGTACTTAATTTGTCCTCTTGAAAGTAAAGGAAAGTTTTTAACTCTGAGTTGTAAAATTATAAACGTGGTTGCATGCACCACTAAATTAAATAAGAGTCCCAGAGTGTAGGCAGTACTCTCAGCCCTCCCCCAGAAGTCAGAATGCCGATCCTGTGGATATTATAAAGTTCAATAGATTGTCACGTAGGAAAACGACTCCTCCGAGTTTCTAGGCTATTTGTAAGGAAGCTGAGAGGTTAAACCCCCCCCTTCGGAATGAGGGCCCCACTGTCAACCATCCATACAAAGGGACTGTACACCCACAAACCTGGGATCTTGTAGCAACATAAGCCTTCTAAACAGCCTTAAGCAGAGCTCCAGCCGAACCACAATGTAAAACCAAAATTTACAAGCAGATCAAGTGTACTTCAATAAAAAAATAAGCCAGCAGTCCTCCATGCTCCCTCAGCAGTCAGTAAATAAAGAAGAGCACTTTTGTTTGCAGAATTCTAATGCAGGGGCTACCTCCTCAAACAAAGCCCAGGTTCCATCCAATAGTATCTGCAGTTCTGCAGGGTAAGCCATACGAAACTTTATTCCTGAGGCAATGCATTTAGAGACAATTGGGTGGAAGGATGCCCTGCACTGGCGAATGGTGGCTGGTAAATTCTGTGTAACTCTTTATCTTCTGGCCCCTCCTACAGGACATCCTGTACTTCCTTCAGCTTCATTAGCACATGTTGTTTCTCTTGAAAATTCAGGAATCTAAACATCAGAGGTCTGGGTTGTGCATTTGGTGGTGGCATGGGCCAGAGTGCCCGATGCCCTTTCAATAATATAGGCAGACCCATATGGAGAGGGCCCCGCCAGTTTAACAAGCATTTTCTGCACAAATTGTATAGCCCTCCTCTTTCTCTGGTAGTCCGATCACTACCACGTTGTTGCGCCTACTTCTACCTTCTAGGTCCTTGATTTTGGATTCAAGTGTTTTGAGGGTTTGGTGGTTAGCCATTATGAGTGAGTCCATTTTGTCTGCCCGCTTCTCTTCTGAGATAATATGGGCCTCGTTGTCTGTGGTCTGCCGTGCGACCTCTTCCAAAGTGTTTGAGATAGTCTTTACATTAGTCAGCAGAGAGTGGACCTCTTCCTTGAATAGTTGAAATTCTAGGAGGAATCGCTCGAAAGTTAGAGGAGCTGATTCGTGGCCATGGGAGATGATGTTGCCACAGTATGTGTATGGCCTGTAGCAGGAGGCTGCGCCCTGGGTTTCTTCGGCGCTTTTTCTGGTGTGACAGATGGTGTATGCTGAGGAGCCGCCTGACGCATCTCCACTTCCATTTCGGACACAGAATCGCTTGCAATATTGAAGAGAAGTTCCATAATGCTGTAGGTGAGCAATTTCCAAGCAAATTATGTGGAAAACTTGTAGAAAAACCCTTGTAACGCTAGTCGGGTGAGTGGAGCACATCTTACTCGATCGGCTGCATCACGTGACGCCTTAATTTCCTTTCTTTTTGAAACAGTGGAATTTTCTCCTCATTCATACAGGATGCAGATGTGAAAGACTATCTGGGATCTGTGCCAAGGGAAGAGTCTGTCAACATTTATATTGTATACTGCATGCACACTCACTGCAGCTCATACGGTGGCTGGCTGAGGAGGGGAGAGGAGGGTTGTATCAGCTGCCATATTGGAATTCATTACATGTCCACGGCCATGCCAGTATGGGAGGTTGTATGGGTGGTATTCAGGTTGTGGGTGAGGGGGGCCGCTGGGCTGCCACTGTGTGCCAGTGGGGGCAAGGGCTTGACTGTACACCAGGGATTGTATAGGATACATGGGATGGCTGATTGAAGGGTGGGGGGTGCCACTACACACTAGGGACAAGTGTCTCAAATCTTGGACAGGTGATGGGGCATGAGGTTTTCCATTAGACACCAAGGACAGGATGTTTCAGAACCAGGAAGGGTGATCTGGGGGTGCCACTAGACAGTAAGCCAACTGCTGCTACAACCAGGACAGGTGATTGGAGGGTGGAGGTGACACTAGACATAGGGAAATTTTCCGTATAGCTGGGGCAGATGATTGGAGGGTGCGGGGTGCCACTAGACACCAGGGATAGGTGTCTCAGAACCAGGACAGGTCAATGAGGGGTGGGGGTGCAACTAGACAACAGGGAAACCACTACCTTAACAGGGGTGGGTGGTCGTAGGGTGGCAGGTACCACTAGACACCAGGTACAGTTGTCTCAGAACCTGGACAGGTGATTGGGGGTAAGCAAAGGAGGGGCTGCCACCAGACATCAGGACCTACATCCTCAGTTGTGTGCCGGGGATCGTGGATGGGTGGCTGCAGTACAGCCATCCCATCATTGGTGGTTTGGGGGCACGTAGTTTGCACCTAGTTAAGCTGAGGTTTTCAGAAGTGATGAAAAGCTTCACTTTGGGTGCCAATTACTACTGAAGCAAACCTTTGATATTGCCACTGCACCCGTATGCAGGCAGGGACTTTCCATTTGCATGGCATCAGTGTTATGTTAGTGTCCAAGTGCAAACAGGTTTATCTCACACTACAAAGGCCTCTCAATATAGACCCCTCCACAAAACTGGTCACAAACCCGGGTAGTGCAGGCAAAAACCCATTACTACCATGCTAACTTTTGAATATCTGGCCCCTGATGTTATTGTCTTATTTTATATCTAAATTTAGTGCTTTACAAGAGTTACACATCCCTCTGTTTATTAATTTATTTGAATTTTGGTAACCGGGTAAGCCCACTGAGACCATGCAGTCCCTTTTTCAGGGGCGACCTGTGGGAGGATACATAGGACAATAGTTTACAACTTACAAAAGAGGCATAGTAATATTCACAATTAAACATAACAATAAAATTGATATGTCAAGGATGTACAAAAAGTAGGACTATAATACATATAGAGGGTCAAAGTGCAATTTATGATTTAAGGCAGTGTCCTAAATGCAGTACAAGGTTTTGTTTTAACAGGATTGAAATAGGGTACAATCTTGAGGATGGCTATATAGGTGTAATGTGTTCATATTATAGAGCACTGATGCACAATGCAGGTGTTCTTGTGGAAATTTCAGTACAGTAGTAGTAAAGGGATAGAAGAATAAGCTTTGAAGTTATAGGAAAACAAGGATATGAGCAGGCACCTATAAGTCAGGTGAGGCAGGTACAGGTTACCAAAGCAGATAAGTAGTTGTGCAGAGCTAGTTTGAACCAAGGGAGGGTAGTGTAAGAAGATAGATGGAGGAAGGGAGTTCCAAGCTGCGGAAGTGGCATAAGCAAAGGATCTTCTGCCTGGGGATAGACGTGTCTTAGGAATGTCTAATAGTGGAAAAGAGGAGGAGCGGAGAGACCACCTGGACTGTATTCTTACAGTAATGTCAGATAGGTTTGGTGAAGAGAAGAGATGTGTGAGCTTATAGTTGAGGCATCGCGAGGAGTACTGGATTGTGTGTTCAAGTTGTAGCCATCCCAGAGATGCGATTGCAGAGCAATGGTGCTGGCCGGGGGTTGCTCCAATGGCAAAGTGGGCTGTTTTGTGATATAATTTTTTCAATTATTATCAATTGGTTTGTGAGATGGGCCTTGAGTGATAAGAATAGTGGAGCCCCGTATGAAAGCAGAGGCAGAAATGAGGTGGTAGCAATTTTTAGACGAATGCATTTGATAGCAAGGGATAAAGACGGTGTAGCAAACCAATCCTTTGATGTAAGGTGTTGGCAGTTTTGTTGACAGGGGCCTCAAAGGAAGGATTAGGATGATGCCCAGGTATTTGAAAGCATCTATCGATTCAAGGGGTTTCCCATTACTGGAGCGGATGGAAAGCTGCGGGTTAAGAAAAGTTTTAAAGGAGCAGTGATGGAAGAACTTAGATTTAGTTTTTTTGGTGTTTAATAGCAAGTTATTTTCAAGGAACCATGCTTTTAATTGGCAGAAGTCAGATTCCAGGTGCTGATTGAGCCATTGAGTGTCAGCTGAGGATCGGTATAATATGGCGTTGTCAGTGTATAGCTGAATGGACACCCCTCTGCAGAAGCCTGGCAGCTCATTAATGAATAACGTGAAGACTAGGGGGCCTAGAATGGATCTCTGGGGGGCTCCATGGGTAATTTGTCTGAAAGGGGATTGTCAGTTGGCCCATTTGACACTTTGGATGTGGCCGGAGTGGTAGTTTCGGAGTCAGGAGTTGGATAGTTGATCGAGACCCAAGGATTCTAATTTCATTATCAGCAGTGCATGGTTCACCAAGTTGAAAGCCTTTGTGAGGTCAAAGAATATAGCCCCCGTGGCTAGACCATAATCAAAGGCATGGTGAATGTCTGAGGTGATTTTGATGAGTGCAGACAGAGTGCTATGATGTTTGTGAAAACCATATAGACAGGTTGATAGGAGCTGGTGATGTTCATGGTAGTCTTGTAATTGGTGGTATAGAATTCTTTCTTGAACCTTTGCAAGGTGGCAGAGAACTGAGATTGGTCTGTAATTTTCAACAGTGGTGGCTGCCCTGCCCATTTGTGGATTGGTATAACAAGAGTCATTTTCCATTTTGAGGGTACAGTTCCTTCGAGAAAGGATCTATTGATGAGGTTTCTAACCGGTGCCGCAAGTGCCAGTGCTCCCCATTTTAAGAACCTAGGCTCAAGTGAATCATGACCAGGACAGCCACATTCCTTGAGATTTTGAAGAAGCTTGAGAACCGCTTTTTGGGTAGCTACTGTAGTTTGATGTGGAATTGCGAAGACGTGGTCCTATGGAGATTTGTGATTGGAGAGGGCTGGTTGACTTGGTTTGTGGTGAAGCAGGATAAATAGGTACTAAGGTCCATAAAGTTGTTGAGACCATCTGCCATGGACGCTGGGTCTGATAGTACTTTGTCTTTCGCAGAAAGCGAATTAGGGCAGTTGGAGATTTTGGCTTTAAGGAGTGAATTTATTTTGCTCAGAATTCTTTGTGGTCGCTGAGTTTTTCTGTTCAGATTGAGCGGTAGCAGGTCCTTTTTGGCATTAGTTATTTTAGACTTGCAGGTATTTCTGTGCTGTCTGTATGAATGCCAGTCCGAGGAGAGTCCAGTTTTCTTATATGTTTTCCAGGCTGCATCACGTGTGGACATATGGTTCCGTATATCTTTTGTCAGCCATGGGGCTTTAACACCTTTGGATCTATGTCACATAGGTGGGGCATGAAAGTTTATGATGGCAGTAACTGTGTCAATCAGGTATTCCAGGGCTATGTCAATAGTAGGCAGGGTACATATGGGGTCCCAATTTACATTATTGAGAATTGAGGAAGGATTAAAAGGAGGACATATTATGAGATTCAACAATATTAAGAGGAGGGTTTAAGAAATTATTCCTCCAGATACAATAGACTGGCGAGTGGTTGCTGATGCTGTTGGGTAATACTCCTGAGGCAATTATTCTATGAGCACAGTTAAGATCCAGTCGAGGAGGGAGTGGTTTCCCATTCTGTTATTCCTTCTGTGGGTTCAGCGATGTGCTGAGTTAGGTTGGCATTGGCCAAGGTAGAGGGCACCGTGTTTTTGTAACTGGTTAACCAATAAATGTTGAAGTCCCCACATATGATTAGTTTATGGGGGGGGGTCAGAGAGAGAGAGGCAGCAATGTTGGGTAGGGCAACAGTGGCAGACCTGGGTGGTAAGTAGGTACATCCTAGTATTAGTTTTTTTTTGTTGCCTAAGGTTAAGGAGAGAAAGATGGAATCTGTTGGCGATGTTAAGGAAGGGGAGAGTGAAAGGAACATCTTTTAGCGGACTGCATTTAGATTTACTAACTTTGCTTAAAACCAGGGATAATTGCTGGCCTGAATTTAAGGCCTCAGCACTCCCATCAGATCATGCTGTATATCCAGTAGGTCACCAGGAAATGAGTACAAAAAAATCTGTGCTATGTAGGTAATTCTGACTCAGCTGACCTCGTACAAAAAATGAAAACATATCATGACGGAGGAGCTGGATCCAATCAAGTCTAAATACTGTTTCCATGGATTGGATCAAAGGAACTTACCAAATATATAAATTTCCAAACAGTTTTATTCAGTGTAAATATTTCTCCATCACAAATCACTCCAACGTTTCAAATTAACCCTTCATCAGGGAAAACTGGCCCACACGTACATTCTTTAATCATTTTAATGTAATTTTCTAAGGCAGGGGACCAAGTCATGACCAATAAAGGGTCAAATGGTTCCATATGGCTCCTGCACCTGCTGCTTTACAAAGAGCTCTTGAAGGACCATCTGGGCTCTGTGCCAAGGGCACAGTCTGTCAACATTTATACCACCCTAGGGGAAACTATAGGGGTGGTGTCTAAATTCAAATACCTAGTCTTATGGCTTGATAGCAAGCTCTCCTTTAACACACACATCGACAATCTTACTAGCAAGCTCAAAACCATTCTAGGTTTTTTCTTTAGAAATAGGTCTCTCTTCCTGACCAAGATTAGAACAAGGCTTGTCCAGGCCACATTCCTGCCTCTTCTCAATTATGGGGACATATAACTCCACCTCGTCTACCAACCTGCACAAATTGGATTTCCTCTATCATTGAGCCCTATGGTTCATCACTAAAGCTCCCTTCAGAACTCACCACTGTGATACATATGCAGTCTGTTGGCTGGACATACCTCTCTACTAGGTGCCTGTTACACTCAATAATCTGGACGCTCAAAATCCTGCTGAACAAGCTATAGGGATATTTATTCCTCCTTGTCCATATCTCCCGTTGCACTTATTCCCTTAGGAAGTCAAATTTCATTCTCATAGATGTTCCTAGGACACCGACCTCCCTTGGCAAGCGTGTTTTCTCCTATACCCTGCCTAGTGCTTGGAATAGCTTGCAGTCTGTCCTTAAGCTATCCAGCTTCACCTCAATAAGCTTCTTCAAATCCTTAACAGTTAGAAAAATTAAATGCATCTGCCGGAAGTCCTAGCCTTGTCCCATGCATTTTCTCACTTTGGTCTCTTCCTATCCACCCCGCCCGCTGCTGTCCCTTCCTTTCCCTCCCATTCTACTCCTTTGTTGGCTGCTTTTTCCCCTTCCCTTCCCCCATGCCACCCCCACTACCCTCCTCCCCCTGTCTTTGCTCTCCCCCATCCACCTCCACTACTCCGCCAACCATCTCCAGAACTCCACTCCTAACCTCCCAATTTTTCCCCCCTCTGTCCTGGCTCCCCCTTTTCCTCCTCCTATTCTTCTCTTTCCCCAGGCCCCTCATTATCCCTTCACTCTCCCTTTCGTCCTTCTACCACCTCACAGTCCCTTGCTTACTCCTCTCGTATATTAGTTCTTTGTGCCAGATTCACTAGACTGGTACCGCTATTAGTCTGCAATGTACCAAAAGTTGTTACCTTGTAAATACCGTATATGTGATGTATATAATATATATTTGTACCCACTGTTGATCTTATGAACTATGACTGTCTGTACTATGCCTTGTCATGTATGTGTTATGCCGTGTCATTTCTCTGTATATGTTCCTTGGCAGGGCCCTATTAACACCACAGCAATAATACAATTCACCAATGATGTCAAAACTGCTATAGATAAGGATATACTCACAAGGGTGCTGTTTGTTGACCTTACAAAAGCCTTTTACCTTATCAGCCATTTATTTATTCTTTGGTAACCAGGTAAGGCCCACTAGGCACAAGTGCCTTTTTTCAGGGGTGACACAGGAGTGCTGGAGAGGTTAAGTAACTTGCTAAGACTCACACTGTATGCAAGTGGAGGTTGTGGGAGTCAGTCCAGGTCTGCTGGATGTACCAAGCTCATTCACAGTTTGGTACTCTAGGTTACACTGCCAGCCCCATAAACATAACTTACTACGGTCTAAGCTCCTAGCACTAGATAGCTCCTCTGCACTGCTTCACTATGGTATAATCACTGATGAGCATATTATTGCTGAGATAACCAGGCTATAATTTTGCATTACATCTGGGCAGTTATAACCACAAGCTGCAATCAAGCTTGCTCTAGTAACAGCACATGCTGCAGTCCCACAACTACCACCTGTTTAATCAAATTAAGTTACACATTTTGCTGTTTTTGTCTATGAAAGCTAAACACCTGAACCAATCATTTACTAAAGCTGTTTGTCAGTAATTATTAAAACACATGATGTGTGTGTGTGTGTAACTCAGAATGTTCTACATACTCTCAACGTGGGATGCTTTTATAAATCCCAAGAGCATCACCCTTGGGGTTTATGTAGCATCTCACACATTGGGTGTGTATAAAATTGTGGTTACACCCAGCCACCTATGTATTATGCTCCATTTTATTACCTAATCTATATTAGGTCCTTTGCTTTTTTTTCATTTTCATAAATACTCTTGCTCCTCACTATTGTATGCAGATTATTTAGTACTCTCTATAGCTCCAAATACCCAGCTAATCCAAATCATCATCTTACCTTAGGTTCCAAAATGTACAGACCTGACTCCTGCACAACAAGCTGCTCTTTAAGGTGCAGAAGACACAGTCTGTGCTGTTTGGGATCATTTCTAAACTTCACACCTATACAGATTCATTGTCAGTTTCCTATTTTGTTGGAGCCCTGCTCATCACAGTGGGTCTTGTAGTGAGTACAGTGCTTTTGACTAACCATACACACCTTCCTAGACTTCCCTCCACATACTGTAGCTCCACCACCTGTAAATTGTTCAACATTAAATTAGATATTGCCTATATAGTAAGGCATGACCTCACTACTAAAGCCCATCTTACTATTGCACAAGGTATTCTACCCAGCATAATCTATGGATTGCTAGCATTCCTTACCTCCTCAAAATATAACATGGCTAAATGGAACACTACTTATAATAATAAATGATGTTTTGCTTTAGCAATAACTTGCCTCAGCCATCCCTATTTGATCAGCACAATCTTAGGCTGGCTATCTCCTTTAGGTTGATGTTCTTATGCCCTTGTATGTTTCATTGATAAGCTCCTTCCTTCCTTCCTTCCTTCCTTCCTTCCTTCCTTCCTTCCTTCCTTCCTTCCCTCCCTTCCCAAGTAAGGTCCACTAGGAACAAGTGCCTTTTTTCAGGGGTGACCTGGGCACACTGGGGAGGTTAAGTGACTTGCTCAGAGTCACACAGTGTGCAAGTGGAGGTTGTGGGAATCAAACCCAGGTCTGTTGGACATACAATACTCATTCACAGCTAATTACTCTAACCTCTAGGCTATACTGCCAGTTTGCCCTCTTCAAACATCCTCCTCTTCAGGCCTATCACTTTTAGGTCTGTTGATCTGTTTGCTGTATTTCCCTAAGTGTTCCACCATAATTAGAGAGCAATGCTTCTCCTTCTTTGCTCCCAACTTTTGGAACTCCTTTCTGGTGTCTGACCTTTACTTCCCTTCTAACTTGCAATTGTTTCGTGTGTGTGTTTTCTTTAAGCTCCCCCAAGCCCTCGGCTGACCACTCCTTCAGGCAGGCTAGGGCCCCACTGCCAGTTCCTGTCACTGTCCCACTGCCATCAGTACTGCTGCAGCCCAGTTGACCCAACGTATCCCTTCATCAGGGGGGCCCCCCTCCCGGGGCTGGGGAATTGGGAGAGGAGATTTGCCTGAAGGCTTCCTTCTACACTGGACACACGGCGAAGGTTGGTGCAGATGCTTCCAGGCTTTGTGGCTTACAGTGACTGGCCGCTGTTATCTGGTCAGCTGAGTGGCTGTATTTTCCTGCTTTTCGACCCAACTCCCCTCTTGCATGTAGTGGCCCAACTGCGGCGGTGTCCTGTGGGGAGAGGCCATTCGGCAACATGTTGAGGTTTCATGCTGCCATGAGCACCAGTCACAGGCCACCACCAGGAGCAACCAAGCTAGCAGCTTATCCCACCTCCCCCCTGCAGGAGAGAAACATCTATAGGATGCTCATGACTCCCTCCCTGTCAGCCTCCACTGCTGATGTCTGGGCTCAGGGCGAGAACCCAGGTCGTCAGTGTGCCAAGGGAACAACCATCACTTGGTGCCATGCAGCCAGGCTTAACTTGCATGTTAAATGCAAATTATATAAATATTTGTCTATCTCTGATACTTGCACCTGTACTTAATGCTTAGATATAAGGTATGCAAATGGCCTACGTGCAGATATTTATTGATATGCTATTCTGTCTCGTGATACTGCATTCATTTGTTCTTTACTGCTGTGTTACTTATAATGCTTAGAGTTAAGGTAGGTAATGGACAATGTGTATACGTTTATTGCTATGCTATTCTAGATCATGTGGCGCTACATTCATTTATTCTTTACAGCTGCATTACTTTGCTTATGAACTACTGTATTTCATTGTTCTTTACTAATGTGTTACTCAGTATCTAATTTATGTGATGCTATTTTGCAAAGTTCTGCTTTTTACTACTGTTACAGTATATGCAGTATTGGCCTTGACTTGAACTCTCATGGGTCGTGCCTGAAAATAGGCATTTTATGTGTAGTGCACTCACTTGGTAAACAAAAACTAAATCAATAAATGTACCACAAATTTTAAATAATGGCTTTGTTTTTTTATTGGGTGGCTTGGCCCGCCTGTATAAATTCCAGATTTTTGGCACTTGGAAGTATAGTTTTGCCAGAACACTGTTTCCACTTCCTGCTGTACTCCTCTCTGCATCCTGTTGCATTCTTGGTAAATGCAGATCCTAAAAGGCTACAGAGTCCTGCGTTATTATTTGTTTTATTTAATTTACAAAATGTGTCCTGAAAGGTTATGGATGTTTACAACCATAAAGTAATGTGGGGAATGCCTACCATGCTAGAATTAACCCCACTATTTTGTTTTTATTTAGTCTTTGGTAACCGGGTAATGTCCACTAAGCACAATTGCCTATTTTCAGAGGTGACCTGGGAGCACTGGGGAGGTTAAGTAACTTGCTCAGAATCACACAATATGCAAGTGGAGGTTGTGGGTATTTAATACAGGTCAGCTGGATGTACCAAGCTCATTCTCACCTTGTTACACTAACCTCTAGGCTATACTGCCAGCCCAAATGTCTGTGAGGTTGAATTTGTCAGGAGTTAAGTATCTGCAGACAATCCACTATCTGACTGTACTGCAGAAAACTCAAAGAATAATCCTGTAACTTCTTCATATCTCCGCAAATCTCTAAATAAAACCTCTCTCATGCCAACAGATTTCCTACCTAGCTGATGCGCTCTGACCCATTAATTTTTTTTTTTGGGGATATTTCATAAAAGTAGTGGTGGGCCCAAGGGTTCTACTGTACTCCTAAGGCCATAGCAACATTTTAACCCTCTGCACACACCCCATTGACTCTGATAGTTATTGTTAATAAATGTCTATTCTTGTAAACCCAAATCACCTAGCTAGCTACCCCACATGCACACATACTGTACACATGCGTACTTCAGCCCATTGCTGCCCCTCTATTCGGTTGTCCTAGCCACTCCATTGGCCAGAGAGTGACATGAAGGCAGCAATCTGAAGGCTCCTTTCTTTTTTCTCAATAGCATTGCCTGAATGCATGTACTGTAGTCCTGAACCACCTGAGCACAGCATTAGGCTACATTTGTACAGTAATGTACACAAAAACAAGACCAGTACCTCTGCCTATGCATTCACGGAACTGTGCCATATAAGCAATATCAGTACCAACTTGCCATATAAGCAATATCAGTACCAACTTGGTCAGTAGCCACCAAAGTGTAAAATTTCACCAGGCAAGTAGGTAGTTCAATTCAGTTCAGTTCTTTTATTTAGTAGATAAAATGCTTGGAAACAACCCAAAAGGGGCAGAAACAGTCCAGTGCTACCCTGCTCCACCAAGTGGAACCCAGGAAGAAACAGACAAGAAAAGGAGGTTCAAAATGGAGGAGGAGGAAGAGGTCTGGGTACAAGTGGTTGATGAGTGAGACCTTGGAGAAACAGATGAGGACGAGGCAGGAGTCTTTGATGAATATTGTTAACATATCCAAGTACACTTTGAGTGACATGGAAATAAAAGTTTTGAATAAGGGACATTATTTTGCACCCAGCAAAAAATGTGATCCATTTGGAACAGTCATTGATCTCCACAAACTTGAGAGAAATCTTAGTTTAAAATCCGTTTTTTTGAGGAAGGACAACAATTTGCAGAACAACACATCAGGTGATACTCTGAATAACAATGTGTTTAGATCACAATCCTTATTTTGTTCCCCCATGTCACCTGCTTTGCAAGTATTTTTGAAAAGTTTTGAGTCTGATATTGAACAGCTATCAAAAGAGAGCAATACTAGATTTTTTCACAGCTTGATTAAAAAGCATTTGTCAATGCCGAATGTTTGCTTGCTGGCATTGGCAGTGGTAGTGTAGAAGTTACAGAGCTGCGTAATAGGAATGGCAGTGAAGTACTGAACTGAAGCCAACCCCACCAACACCCTGCAGAGAGTGACAGGCATTGGGGTGTGCGTTTGGGTCGTCAGGCATAACGGACATGCCATTTCACCACACCCCACTCTGCAGAGACTGACAAGTGTCACGTGTTCCTTGGGGTCTTTGGCCCTTATGCGTACCCCATTTCATTAGGAAATACAGTGAGATGGGTGCGATATAGGAGAATGGGGTGAAGTTTGGGGCCGAAGAGTCCAAGGCATACCTCGATGCCTCTCAGTGACTGCAGGGTGTGGAATGGTATGAGCATCACAGGCAAGAATCCCAAGTCACACCCCTGATTCCTGTCATTCTATAGGGTTGGGCGATTTAGTTGAAAAGCCTAATACCTCAGGCATTCGTTGGTATTTTAACTCCAAATTTTCAACATGTTTGTTTAGTGACCCCACCTCATGAACAGGGGAATATCAGTTTGGTAGCGAAGCTGCTTATGCACAGTGACTCGGCATTTAGCACCACAGGTGCAAAATATTCGAACAGGATGTAAAAATGACAGCTGTGCTCTTTCATGGGAGGTGTAAAATGGCTATGTTACAAATGTGTAGTAAAATATTTAAAAATGGTGAAGTCCAGGCTACATAGAAACTGTCAACGCACACCTGCTTATATAATTAGGTTGGGGATTTTTATAGCAGATTGTCAACTCAAGCATTTTGGTGCCTCCGATCATGAACAGTGTCACTGTGATTTTCTTTATCTGTGCCGAACAATGATTTCCCACAGCGACCATGCATCTCTGCACTGAAAGTGTGAAAACACACTTCGGCCATGTTGTGAAAAATGGCAGCTGTACTGTTCATAAGGAAGTGTTGAAAAATGCCACTAGTGAAAATCTGGACTGAAAATATTACAAAGTCATGAACTAACGGGGATGCGTGGAAACTGCACAATGCTCACTCGTAACACAGTCATTTTATGGACTTTTGTCACCAAATTTTCAACATAGCTATTTTAAGACCTCTGCTCATGAACAGTGTAACTGTGATTTTCTTAATCTGTCCTAAACATTGCTTTCACACACCAACAGCACCATTGTGCGCTACATGTGCGATAACACATTTTGGGTGACATATGAAAAATTGTAGCTGTACTGTTCATAAGGAAGTTTAATAAAATGGACATGTTGAAAATCTAGAGTGAAAATATTAAATTTGCAAACTTATGAGCATGCATAGGAACTGTGCAACGCACGCTCGTAAAAGTCATTTTTAGGAATTTTTTCACCAAATTTTCAACATAGCCATTTTAAGACCTCTGCTCATGAACAGTGTCACTGTGGTTTTGTTAATGTGTCCCATACATTGAGTTTGCACACCGACTGCGCCATTGTAGCGCTACAGGTGGAAACACATTTTGGGCAGGATGTGAAAAATGACAGCTGTACTGCTTATAAGGAGGTGTGGAAAATGGCAATGTTGGAAATCTGGAGTGGAAATATTGAAAATTCACAAACCTACGGCGTGTGTGGGAACTGTACAATACACTTTCGATAAAACAAACATTTTAGAATTCTGTCGCAAATTTCAACATTGCCATTTTAAGATCTCTGCTCATGAACAGTGACACTGTGATTTTCTTAATGTGTCCCATACACTGAGTTCTTGACAACCTCATGCCATTGTGCGCTACATGGATGGAAACACGTTTTGGGTGAGATGTGAAAAATGACAGCTGTACTACTCATAAGAAGGTGTGAAAATGGCAATGTTGAAAATGTGGGTAAATATTAAAATTCACAAACCTATGCGTGCTATGAACTTAACATTTCATCACTGTGAAACAGTCATTTTAGGAATTTTTCACCAAATTTTCAACATAGCCATTTCAAGACCTCTGCTCATGAACAATGTCACTGTGTTTTCTTAATTTGTTCCGTACATTGATTTCAGACACTGACTGGCGCCATTCTGCGCTACATGGGCAGAAACACATTTTGGGTGAGATGTAAAATGACAGCTGTACTACTCATAAGAAGGTGTGGTGAAATGGCAATGTTGAAAATCTGGAGTGAAAATATTGAAATTTCGGAACTTACGATCCTGCATAGGAACTGCGTACTACCTGTTAAACAGTAATTTTTGGAATTTTGGCACCAAATTTTCAACATGGGGTTTTGGGCCCCTTCTCATGAATGATGTCACTGTCATGGTGGTATTCAGGCCTGAAGGGTGATTTCACAGTCACTCGTGTGAAATCACCCTTCGGCCCGACTAACGCCATGACAGTGACATCATTCATGAGAAGGCCGCAAAACCCCATGTTGAAAATTTGCAAAAATTTCAAAATGGCTGAGATATGCAATAAAGTTGAAACCCCTATCTAGCCCATTATACAGCTTACCGGCATTTCCTCAGTTCGCGGTCGCCTTGAAGAGTGCAGATGTGTCCCGGTCCACCAAGATCGTCGCGCCAGAGTCTGAGGTAAGTATGGGGTGGGAAGTGTGGGGAGGCTGGTGCGCAGTGGTGGGTGCGGGTTGTGGGAGGGTCGGAGGCACAGCTGGACCGCTTTTTCTTACAGGTAAAAAAAAAAAAAAAGACATCGTGGGACCCGTTTGCCACGCTGGGTGGGCTCCCAGTATGGCACAAGGACTTTTGGGGTGTTCAGCCGACGGGGATTGGGCACCCCGCCGTAAAAAATTTAAAAACCTTATGGATCGCTTGCCACGCTTGGGTGGGCTCCAGCGGCACACAAGGACTTTGGGCGCTCAGCCGACGGGAATTGGGCACCCCATCGGCAAGGATGATTGATTGCCACGCTTGGGGTGGGCTACCAGCGTGGCATCAACTACTGGGGGAGGAGACAGATGCAGCTTAGCTGATGGGGATTGGGCACCACGTCGGCTATACACTGCGTGCGGGGCGCGCATGCCTGCGGCTGGGGGGGGAGCTGTGCGTGAGCAGCTTCTTATCGCTGCTCACTCAAGTGTAGCTCCCCCTTTCAACTGTATGCCACTGCATTTTGGAGCGTGTCATAGACAGCTCCAAAATGCATTGGCTTACAGGGGCCCCGCCTGCCAGCACACTGCCTGAATTGGAGGAGGAGGAGGACACACCTCCGAAATCTCCGATGATGGCACTATGTTTCTTGCACATGCGTGCAAGCAAACATAAAAATGAAAAAGAAGCCCAAAGGGTACTGGGTACTAATCCAGATATAACTATTAAACTGGCTGACAAAGAGGGGGCAGTTGTTATTATGGATGCTGTGAATTATGAAAAAGAAGTATTGAGACAGCTCAATGACTGTGTGTGTTTTATGCTAAGCTTGAATGTGATCAAACAATTGAATATAAAAAAATAATAGATAGTTATTTGCTGTTAGTAAAAGAACAAGGATGATTACCAATGAATGTTATTGATTATACAATGGCAAGAAAAAATCCTGGACTCTGATTGGTCAGTCTTGGGCTGGAACCACGATGTTAATCAGTACAACATCACGGGTCTAGTCTCAGCCTCACTGTGAACCTGCAGATGATTTTTTGGATGATGAGCTTTTTTTTTTTGCATCTCCTCTCAAGAAACAAAAATATTTTTCCACACTAATAAAAACATTCTTTAAAATTATTTTTTTACTTTATATATAACAACGAGCCATTGTATAATAGCAATAATGCCCTCCAGGGGGTGTGTCATTTGGGATAACATCACGCCTCAGTTATTGGACGCACACGGCCTACGGCCTCGTGCCCAACCACCTGAGGCGTGATGTTATCCCAGCATGACACACACCCTGTCGGGCATTATTGCTTAAATATTTAACTGTAGATTTCCCTGTTCAGGCCACTTTTTACTGTCTCCCCAATATACACAAAAATCTATTTGACCCATTAGGTAGACCTATAGTGTCTGAAAATAATTCCTTAACCGAGCCACTTGCCAAATATGTTGATTATCATTTGATAGATCTAGTTAATATGTCGCCTATGTCCTTAATATAGGATGGTACATCCTATATTAAGGACATAGACGACATATTAAGGGTCTTTGAAGACATTGCAATAGAAGATGAGTTGTACCTGGTAACGCTTGACGTTACTGCTCTCTACACTAATATTCCCCATAAAGAGGGCCTTGACACCTTGGAATATTATTTAAATACTAGGGAGATCAAGGACCCACCTACTGAGGTTCTAGTCCAACTATCTGAATTTGTGCTTAAATGTAACCTTTTTTTGTGGCAGGAATTACTATTTACAAAAGAAGGGTACAGCAATGGGGGCACGTTTTGCCCCAAAATTTGCAGATCTTTGTATAGCCAATTGGGAAGATGAAGTTGTGAGAGATGTCAATAATCCTTTTCTCCACAGAATTGATCTGTGGAGATGATTTATTGATGACATATTGGGCATTTGGAAAGGCAATGAGGAGGAACTGCTTTGCTTTAAACAATACTTAGAAAAAAGTAATGAGAATCTCACATTCAGTGTAGTGATGCACTCTGAAGAGATTAACTTCCTAGATCTTACTATTCGGAAAGATGGCAGGGGAGGTTTGGTGACAGATTTATTTCATAAACTCACTGACTGCAATAACTTATTGATGGCCAGTAGTAGCCATCCCCAACATGTTATATGAGCTATACCTAAAGGTCAGTGTATACTGTACATACCAAAAGGAATTGTAGTGCTGACGACACTTATCAAGCAAGAGCTGATGAACTTACACAAAGGCTCTATAACAGAGGCTATACCAGTAATTTATTAGTTGATACAAGGAAGTTAGTAGATGAGATACCTAGAACCACACTTTTAGAAGGAAAAAAAACAACCAAAGCAATAGACCCTGGGTTACTTTTGTGAGCACCTATAACCCATAATCTGGACAAATCACAGATATTATTAACAAGCATTTGTCAGTGCCGAATGTTGGCTTGCTGGCACTGGCAGTGCAGGAGTTAGAGAGATGCATCATAGGAATGGAAGTGAAGTACTGAACTGATGTCAACCCACCCCCACCCTGCAGACAGTGACAGGCATTAGGGTGTCCCTTTGGGTGTTTGGTAGTGCAGTGCGGGAAAACATGTTGGGCAGGATGTGAAAAATGACAGCTGCACAGTTCATAAGGAGGTGTAAAAAAATGCCAGTGTTGAAAATGTGGCATGTAAATATACCAAATTTGCGAAGTTACAAGGGTGCATGGGAAATATGCAACGCAAGCTTGCAACACTGCCATTTTATGGGCGTCTGGCACCAAATTTTCAACATAGGCATTTTAGCACATCTGCTCATGTATATTATCACTGTTATTTCCTCAAAGTGTCCCAAGAAGTGATTTTGCATAGCGAGCACGCTATTCTGCGCCAGAAGTGCGAAAACACATTTTGGGCAGGATATGTGAAATGACGGCTGTACTGTTCATCAAGAGGTGTGGAAAAATGGCAATGGTGAAAATCCAGAGTGAAAATATCACAAATGCACGACAGTACGAGCATGCTTGCAATCTGCCAACGCACGCTTGTAACACAGTCATTTTATGGAGTATCATCACCAAATTTTCAACATAGGCATTTTGGGACCTCTGCTCATGAATTGTGTCACTGTCATTTTCATAATCTGGCCCAAACACTGATTTCCCACAGCGACTGCGCTATTGTGCGTCTGACATGCGGAAACACATTTCAGGCAGGATGTGGAAAATGATAGCTGTACTGTTCACAAGGAGGTGTACAAAACTGACAATGCTGAAAATCCGACTTAAAATATTGCAAATGCGTGAAGTTACAAGCCTGCGTAGCAACTGTGCAATGCACGCTCGTAAAACTGGCATTTGTTGGATTTTTTTCCACCAAATTTGGAACATAGGCTTTTTGAGAGGCCACCTCATGAACACTGGCACTGTCATTTCACTAATGGGTCCCAAAAGGCGATTTCGTGCAGTGACTGCGAAATCACCTTTTGAGGTTGATTAATGCCATAACTGTGATAGAATTCATGAGGAAGGAGCCCAAAAACCCCATGTTGAAAATTTGGTGCCAAAATTCCAAGAAATGGCCAAGATATGCAGCAAAGTTGAAAAAAACCCTATTCATTCCATTATACAGCTTACCAGCATTTCCTCAGTTCATGGTCGGCTTTGAAGAATGCAGACATGTTCCCGGTCCACAGAAGATCGTCACATCAGACTGTGGAGGTAAGTATGGGGTGAGGGGAGGCAGGGTGCACAGTGGGTGGGTGCTGGTGGGGAGGGGGCATCGAGACTATGAAGGACGGTTTTCATTTTACAGGGTGAAAAGAAAAAACAGGGAAAACCATCACGGGACAGTTTTCATTTTCCAGGGCATTTGACATGCTGGGGTGGGCTCCCAGCATGCCACCTAACTGTTTTGAGGGGGTGTCAGTAGCCGACAGGGGATTAAGCACCCTTGTCAGCACACAACACGGGGGGGGGAGAAAGTAATGTCGACGGGGATTGGGCACCCCCGTCAGCAAACAAAGAAAGCAGAGGGGCACGAGCCGAGGTGATTGGGCACCCTCAGCATTCAACAATGGGGGTGATGCCAACTGGAGTGGGATCCCCATCGGCACACAAAGACAGAGGGGACTGTGAGCCGAGGATTGGCACCCCTTCTGCATTCAACATTGGGGTTTATGCCAGCGAAGTGGATCCTCCATTGGCACACAAAGACAGTGGGGTTAACAGCAGGGATTGGGCACCCCGATGTCAGCAGATGTGAGGCGGCCGCCCGCTCACCGACCATGCTCATAATGGCAGCGAGCAAGGCAAGCAAAGGACTGCTGCGTATGATGAGCTTTGCTCAGATTGCAGCGGACCTTTGCTTAGATGTGCTCACCCCATTATGTATGCATGGTGTGGTGCCGGGCATGCAGGCTGATTGGGGAATGAGGGACGCACCTACTGATGCGTACCCTGCATTTTCCCAACAGTGGCCGCGCCCCCAAATCTGCACTACCGCAAGATGTTGACTTGCGCGCAAGCGCGGCAAGCCAACATAAAAAGCACTGGCACATTGTGACACAAGATCCAGGCTTGAGGGACATTGATGGGGGGTGAGTCCAAGATTTTTTTTTATATAAGATAAAAGTATTAAAGAAACTTTGGTTCACTCACTACAACCTATTTTAGAAAAACCCAGGATGTGGTTACCAAATAGAGCCAATAGTTGCCACAAATGTGGTAACTGTAAATATTGCCCCAAAATAAAACAGAGTAAGACATTTAAGAACCCAGTCACAGGCAAGGATATTGATGTTAGGGGCTTTATTACATGTAATACTTGTGGCCTGGTTTACCTAGCCACATGTAAATGTGGACATTTTTATATTGGTAAAACCACAAGGGCATTCAAGATACAGATTGGGGAACATGAAAGAGCAGTTGATAATGCAGATCTTACAAATGCATTAGCCATGCATATCTTTAAGAAAAAAAAAAAAACAGAACATGGCTTCATGTATACTAGCATTGAAAAGCCTATATTGTCATGAGGGGGAGGAGACTATAACAATTCATTACTAAAAAGAGAGCAATATTGGATCTTTGCATTTAAGGCACATGGAGTGTAAGGGTCTAAATGGCAGAATTGAAGTTAAACCCCTTTTTGAAGAAATGAAATGTATTTCTGCTTGACATGTGTGTGCTTTTATGATTTTGAGGTTTTTTTAATATTTTTCTTTCTTTCCATACAGATTTGCACCAGCATATTCTTGACTATTGCCAGTTTTCAGGAAAAACTTTGTGCAATCTCTTTGTTTTACAAATTACAACTGGCAGGTTTGATTTTTATAGATTCTTATAGTGTTTAATATTATAAATGAAATGGTAATTTTAGGTTTTGACCACTAGAGTGCAATATAAGTACTCTTTGGGAGTAAGCTTTAACTATAATTACACCTGCTTATGCCAAGGAGAATATAAATCCCATGATAATATGGTTATGCTATAATTATAAACACAATCTTTACAGACATCTCATATCAATCAGCATTTGCACCTATATGAAATACAGACTTTTAAGGAGTCTTTTTAATTAAGGTTTTGGTATTTGCTACACATTGATTTGGTGTTCAATATTGTTTTGTGTGTGTCCCTTTAAGTATGGTTTTGTATTTAAGAGTGCTTCCTTGGCTACCTATTACACCACTGAGAAAGCACGTAGTGCGAAACGCATCAGGTGACGTAGCACATGTGTCATCACGTAACAAGGAAGTTTTGTGAAGGAGCAGGGTAGCGTTGGACTGTTGATGGCCCTTTTGAGTTTTTTCCAGGCATTCTATCTACTAAATAAAGGAACTGAACTGGGCCGGCCCGGTGGCGCTGAGGGTTGAGGCGCTGGACGCCACACCTCACTCCATGCTGGAGACCCGGGTTCGGTGATGAGCTCAGACCACGGGGTGTCAGCAGGGGAGGGGTTCTGTGCTTGTCCTGCTGCTCTACTGTCCTCTTTCGGGTGAACCTGGGGTTGGCAGTGCAGATCGGGTCACACAAGGGAAAGAGGCAGCGTTAGCTGGCAGCCCTGGGAGGAGTTGCATCGTTATGCACACCTCCCAATTGGCTCTCCTAGAGCACCAATGACTACAGGGAACAGAACAAGGAAAAATGGCCTGCCACTCCTAGGTGATGACCCCCTCTAGTGCTGAGCACGTTGACAACCGACAATGAGAGTAGACTCCGCTGTGTATCACCCACTCCACCGTTATCCAGGGAGAAGGTAAGGGGGTCCTCTTCTCACCCCACCCGAAAGTTATCCAGGGGTATTCAGGGCTACTGAGAGGATGATCACTCTAGGGGCAGACTCCTGTGTTGGGAAGGTGAGGTGATAAGGCTTGTAGGGGCTCTGAATGAGTGGAGTGACAAGGTCGGTAGGCGGCATAAAGAGAAAAAAAAAAAGTAAAAAAAAAAATTAAATAAAGGAACTGAACTGAACTACCTACATGCCTAGTGAGTTTTTACACTTCAGTGGCTACTGACCAAGTTGGTACTGATATTGCTTATACGGCACTGTTCCGTGAATGCATAGGCAGAGGTGCTGGTCTCATTTTTGTGTACATTTCTGTTGTTTTTGACCTGAATGTGGCCGTCCCTGGTGTGGTCATACCCGAACTTAACTGTTCACCACTCTATACATGTGTACCGTGCAGCCTGACTACACAAATAACAGTGGGGAGTGGGAGGCAGCCTACAAATCATTGCCACCTTGCCTTGCTTGGTCAATGAGGATGTCTGGGGAAGCTATAGAGGGGGCTGTGAGTCGGGACTAGCCAAAGATACAGGGGAGGGTGGAGGAAGGAATTTGGTGGGATACTTCATGGCTCCAAACAACATGGCTTTAGAAAGATGCACAGTATAACTACCACTCTAATTGAGTTTACAGCGGAGCTCCATATTGCCTTGTACGGTCTTCCTAACACAAATAAATAAATAAAAATAAAAGACTGGATAGCTGCTGTTTGGGATGGGGAGGCAGGATGGTCTTATATTTATTTAAAATAACTTTTTTTCTCTTAATCTCAGTATCTGGGTAGAGGAGTGGGGGTTATAATATTATGATGGTCCTGGAAGTAGTCAGGATCAGACTTTGTGTGTGCTTGTGGATGGGGCCCAAGGTCTGCTTCTGGGTTGCTAGCCAGAAATAACACAAAAAATAGTATAACTCACACTCATACCTGGGCAGGTATATAAATGAAAAGACAAAGACAAAGGAAGGGATAGTGCAGCTAAAAGATGAAGGAGTGGGTAGTGTAAAGGAGAACCACCAAAAAGTGAATATATTGAACACATACTTCTGTTCAGTGTTTCCAGAGGAGGGGCAGGTACAAAAATGGTAATCAGGAGGAGGCAGGAAACTACAGGCCTATCAGCTTGACATTAGTGGTGGGTAAGGAAATGGAATCACTGTTAATGGAAAGGATTGGTGAATACCTTGTTGCTAGTAGGCTTCAAGACCCAAGGCAACATGGTTTCATGGGGGGAGGTCGTGTCAGACAAACCTGATTGAGTTCTTCGAGTGGGTAACCAGGGAAGTGGATCAGGAAGGGGCAGTAGACATGGCCTACCTTGATTTCAGCCAGGCCTTTGACACCATTCCACATAGAAGATTGATAAACAAGCTTGGGAGACTAGGAGTGAGCACTAAGATTATTAAATGGGTAAAGAGTTGGCTGAGCAATAGGACTCAGACAGCGATGGTGAATGAAACCAGTAATCCCACCCGACAGCAACTTTTCAACAGTGAGGCCCCCTACAGTGACTACAGTGCCACATCACTGTAAGGAACCTGCTGGGACTCAGCGCTGTCTGTCTGGGGTCCTGCAGCCCCCCAAATCAGCTCTGACTTGGAGTTGATAATCCTAAGTTTGGGGGGGTTTTGGGGGTGCAGCACCCCACGTGAGGGGTTTGGGGGCATAGCCTCCTGTAGAAAACACTTAGCGCCAGTGGAAACTGGCAGCTGACTACAAAATGCAGTTGACCTGCCAGTTTCGATGTCGGGGTGTTCGACAAATATTTTGTCGAACACCCATCATGGAGCCAATGAAACCCACTCTGGAGAAGGCAAAGTGACCAGTGGGGTGCCACAGGGATCAGTGCTGGGCCCGGTCCTCTTCAATATCTTTATTAGTAACATTACTGAAGGACTGGAAGGAATAGTATGTCTCTTCACAGACTACACTAAACTATGTAACACAGTGGACACACCAGAGGGGGTGGATAGAATGAGAAGTGATCTAAAAAAGCTGGAAGAATGGTCAAAGAACTGACAGCTGGGTTTCAACACTAAAAAGTGCAAAACAATGCATATGGGGCAAAAAACCCCGAGGGCAACATACCAACTTGGGGGCACTGACAGACATGGAGCAGGGAAGGGACCTGGGTCATTATTTCAGGTGATGTAAAGGTTGGAAACAGTGTGACAAGGCAGTGGGGAAGGCTAGTTGGATGTTGGGATGCACAGGCAGGGGCATCACTAGAAGAAGGAGGGAGGTAATAATACCCCTGTACAGATCACAGGTGAGACCACACCTCGAATACTGTGT
Organism: Neoceratodus forsteri; assembly: GCA_016271365.2. NCBI lineage: Eukaryota > Metazoa > Chordata > Ceratodontiformes > Ceratodontidae > Neoceratodus > Neoceratodus forsteri. The sequence continues at coordinate 606,808,589 of CM057459.1, forward strand.
CCAGTTCTGGAGACCATGTCTTCAAAAGGACATAGTTAGGGTGGGGCGGTTCAAGGGATGGCAACCAAAATGGTACATTGTATGCATCTGGATACATTACAAAGAAAGGCTTAAGGAATTAAACATGTACTCCCTGGAAGATAGGAGGAGGAAGGGGGGATATGGTAGAAACTTACAAATACCTCACAGAGAAGAACAAGTACAGGAAGGTAGCATTTCCAGAAGAAAAGATGCTCAAGAATGAGGGGTCATGCTATGAAATTAGAAGGGGGAGGTTCAGAGGAAATGTGAGGAAGTGCTTCTTCACTGAAAGAGTCATGGATGAAAGGAACAGTCTTCCGGCAGAGGTGGTGGGAGTCAGGAAGAATTATGGGATTCACGAAAGCATGAGATAGACACAGAGAGATCTAAGAAGTAAAAAGGAGGGGGGACAGGAGACAGAATAAGGTCTGCAGTGTCACAGTGGATAGAGGAGATAGGGCAGACTAGGTGGGACCAGATTCCCTCATCTGCTGACATTTCACATGGTACGCAATACAGCTTGGTGACTTACTCTATTTTTTATTCAGTCATCCACAATGTGCTATTAGGGTGCTAAAGTGATAAATGATCAATCATCTGATTCTGATCTGCTCAAACTGTTTGCCCCAGGGTTTCAGTTCTAATAATACTGATCATACTTATTTGGATATATTATAAAGCAGTTCATTAATCAATTATTTCCATTCTTTCAGAAGTACTTACTTAAAATTTCTGATAAACTTTGCAATCCAGCACTTTTTCTTGCAGTTAATAATTTTTATTAAAATAAGTTTGTAATATAGTACAACAATACTCTCAAAACAGAAAATACAGACATTCAAGGCAAGTAAGCATTAGGATACAACATCAATAGGGTTCTCAAGTAATGTGTACATATGTACATACAGAAGGCGTGCATAGTGAGGCAGTAATGTAACAGTACTAGGCAGGCATATGATATTAACCAGTAGTAGACTGTATGTACTTTTACATTGAAGCCCTGTGGTGTGTGTGTGTGGGGGGGGAGACACCTGTGGCATGGAACCTCGGTCTTTGGTGACATCTGGGGGTGGTGGGATCCAACACGGAGTACTGGGGATGTAAGAAGGGGTCCCATCTTCTATGATACCTGGGGAGTGTTTTTCAGGCAAAATGGGACATCCTGTCCAGGGCTGCTAGGTTTCTGACAGCTGCCAACCACTGTGCTATGGTCGGTACCGCTTTTGTTCTCCATCGTTACAGTATTTAGCCTATTTAGCCTATTTGCACTGCTGCACCTTAATGAGACTGGTGTGCTCTCCCTTTGTCCTTCTAGTTAAAAACACAAACTTAAGGCATATAAGGCCTCTATGAACTCTCCTTTCACACTTTTATGTTGATCAACATTAAAATTACAGACCACCTTTGATCCTAATTATTTTGTTTTCAGTGTGTAAAGATCTTACTTTTATTTAGCTTTTGCATTGCTAAGCCATAAAAAATCTAAATTGTCTAGAGTACAAAATCATTTCACCATACAAAACCATAGCAAAATGGTTTAGGAAAGGTACAGCTATGTTTAGAATGTTAATCTGTGCTGCCGAGCAGGTATGAAACATGGCACAATTTTTTGTTTATAACTCAAAAATGGCTTAACATAGTAAAATAAACATGACAAACGAATGCACTTTGGGCCAAATGCCATCACACCAGAAAGTTTCAAGTTTCAAATACAAACTGTGTTTGAGCTACTGTATATAACATGTGAGCAATAAAATTCTTAATTTTGATGAATGTATCTATTTTTGCACCTCTGTAACTTTACTCCCACCAAACTGATCAGCACAGAATTTACAGAAGCCAGCGATCCTGGCACCAACTTTGAGTCTGCCAACACTCAGGCAAATCAGTACAGCAGGTATTGAACTATTGAGGTACAAAAATTGTTGGGATTTAAGCTAGAACTGCTTACTTGATGGTAATATACAGATATATACAACAGGAGTGGAGGTAAAAATGACAAGATAAAAAGATATCATGGGTGGTGACATCAGTAAGAGGAACATATCAAACATATGTTGTTACTTTGCCACAATGGATATTTTTAAGGTTACTGTCAACACAGTGGAATACTGAACCAATCCAAGAGCAGCTTTTACAATGCTGAAGACATCACAATGCCTAGTGCAGTACTGAAAGCATCTGTTAAATCAAGATAAAACTGCAAAATCTTCAAACTGCAGATTTGAAAGCTATCACTTATAAACTACTGCTATATATATATATCAAATACACAATACTTTGACTCAGAATAGGCAATTTATCATCACTTGTTAATGGGCAGGATTGTCATAACTCACTCATGTTCTCCCACTCATAAGTTTTGGTCTTCCCCCTCACACTTGAAGGTAAATTGTTTATTTTGAGTCAGCCCATTGCATATTCTGTGTGTGTGTGTGTGTGTGTGTGTCTTCATTTATATCTATATTCATTGCAAAAAACTGTGTTAATGCACCAGTTGTGGTTCAACTTAATGCCAGAATAATAGGGAAATGTGTATGTCTTACAGTGTTTATGAGTACCTATGGCTACAGAAGGGCTGGCACCATAGGGACTTGTGCTTTTGCAGACAAAGTAAATCCTGTAATGTGGGTTACATTGATTTGTATCTGTGGCTGCAGGGGCCTGTGTTTCTGCAGACAGAAGTAGTGTTTGATTTGAGCATTGTGGATTTCTATCTGTAGCCAGAAATGAGTGTGTACGTCTTTCAGTGTATAGTACATACCACAGATACAAATCCACAAAGGTAGCACATCAGAGCTATTGAATTTGTATCATCTGGAAACAGTTGTATGTTGTCTGTCTTACCTGATAATGGATGCCTGTAATTGCTTGTGTCATATTGTCCTTTTGCAGCTTTGGGTGGGGAGTTAGGGTTGGAAAACCAAACGCCACATTTCCTTACTTTTGTTGTATTAACTTGAACCCTAAGTGGTGCATTAACAAAGTTCTTTGCAATTAATTTCCCTACTTTTTGAGACAGTGGAATTTTCTCCTCATTCATACAGGTTGGAGATGTGAAAGATTATCTGGGCTCTGTGCCAAGGGAAGAGTCTGTCAACATTTATATAGAATACTGCATGCACACTCACAGCAGCTCATACGGTGGTCGGCTGAGGAGGTGATAGGAGGGTTGTGTCAGCTGCCATATTGGAATTCATCACATGTTCCTGGCCATGGCAATATGGGAGGTTGCATGGGTGGTGTTCAGGCTATGGGTGAGGGGGTCCGCTGGGCTGCCACTGTGTGCCGTTGGGGGAAGGGCATGACTGGACACCAGGGATTGTATAGGATACATGGAGTGGGTTATTGGAAGGTGGGGGGTGCCACTACACACCAGGGACAAGTGTCTCAAATCTTGGACAGGTGATGGGGCATGATGGCTGCCATTAGTCACCAAGAACAGGGTGTTTCAGAACCAGGAAGGGTGATCTGGGGGTGCCACTAGACAGTAGGGCAACTGTTCCCATAACCAGGACAGGTGATTGGAGGGTGGAGGGTGACACTAGACATAGAGATATATTCTGTATAGCTGGGACAGATGATTGGAGGGTGGGGGGTGCCACTAGACACCAGGGATAGGTGTCTCAGAACCAGGACAGGTCAATGAGGGGTGGGGGTGCAACTAGACACCAGGAAAACCACTACCTTAACAGGGGTGGGTGGTCATAGGATGGCGGGTGCCACTAGACATCAGGTGCAGGTGTCTCAGAACCAGGACAGGTGATTGGGGGTGAGCAAGGGTGGGGCTATCACTAGACATCAGAACCTACATCCTCAGCTGTGTGCTGAGGATCATGGATGGCAGGCTGCAGTAAAGCCATCCCATCATTGCTGGTTTGGGGACACATACTTTGCACCTAGTTATCTGAGGTTTTCAGAAGTAGTGAAAAGCTTCACTTTGGGTACCATTTACTGCTGAAGCAAACCTTTGATATTGCCACTGCACCGGTATGCAGGCAGGGACCTCCCATTTGCATGGCATCAGTGTTATGTTAGTGTCCACGTGCTAACAGGTTTATCTCACACTACAAAGGCCTCTCAATATAGACCCCTCCACAAAACTGATCACAAACCCGGATAATGCAGGCAAAAACCCATTACTACCATGCTAACTTTTGAATATCTGGCCCCTGATGTTATTGTCTTATTTTATATTTAAATTTAGTGCTTTACAAGAGTTACAAATCCCTCAATTTATTTATTTATTTGAATTTGGTAACTGGGTAAGCCCACTGAGACCATGCTGTCCCTTTTTCAGGGGCGACCCGGGGGAAGGTACACAGGACAATAGTTTATAAATTACAAAAGAGACATGGTAATATTCACAATTAAACATAACAATAAAACTGATATGTCAAGGATGTACAAAAAGTAGGACTATAATACATATAGAGGGTCACAGAACAATTTATGATTTAAGGCAGTGTCTTAAATGCAGTACAAGGTTTTGTTTTAACAGGATTGAAATAGGGTACAATCTTGAGGATGGCTATACAGGTGTAATATGTTCATATTGTAGAGCACTGATGTACAATACAGGTGTTCTTGTGGAAATTGCAGTACAGTAGTAGTAAAGGGATAGAAGAATAAGCTTTGAAGTTATAGGAAAACAAGAATATGAGCAGGCACCTATATGTCAGGCGAGGCAGGTACAGGTTACCGAAGCAGATAAGTAGTTGTGTAGAGCTTTTTTGAACCGAGGGAAGGTAGTGCAAGAGGATAGATGAGGAAGGGAGTTCCAAGCTGTGGAAGTGGCATAAGCAAAGGATCTTCTGCCTGGGGATAGACGTGTCTTAGGAATGTCTAATAGTGGAAAAGAGGAGGAGGAGCAGAGAGACCACCTGGACTGTATTCTTATAATAATGTCAGATAGGCTTGGTGGAGTGAAGAGATGTGTGAGCTTATAGGTGAGGCATCACGAGGAGTACTGGATTGTGTGTTCAAGTCGTAGCCATCCCAGAGATGTGAGTGCAGAGCAATGGTGCTGGCGGGGGGTTGCTCCAATGTCAAAGTAGGCTATTTTGTGATATAATTGTGTCAATTGGTTTGTGAAATGGGCCTTGAGTGATAAGAATAGTGGAGCCCCGTATGAAAGCAGAGGCAGAAATGAGGCGGTAGCAATTTTTAGACAGAATGCATTTGATAGCATGGGTTGAAGACAGTATAGCAAACCAATCTTTTGATGAAAGGTTTTGGTAATTTTGTTGACAGGGGCCTCAAAGGGGAGGTTAGGATAAAACAGAATGCTTAGATATTTGAAAGAGTCTACAAATTCAAGGGGTTCCCCATTATTGGAGCGGATGAAAAGCTGCGGGTTAAGAGAAGTTTTAAAGGAGCAGTGATGGAAGAAATTAGATTTCGTTTTTTGGTGTTTGATAGCATGTTATTTTCAAGGAACCATGCTTCTAATTGGCAGAAGTCAGATTCCAGGTGCTGATTGAGCCATTGAGTGTCAGCTGAGGATCGGTATAATATGGCGTTGTCAGTGTATAGCTGAATGGACACCCCTCTGCAGATGCCTGGCAGCTCATTAATGAAAAATATTAGAAGACTAGGGGGCCTAGAATGGATCTCTGGGGGGCTCCATGCATAATTTTTCTGAAAGGGGATTGACAATTGGCCCATTTGACACTTTGGATGTGGACGGATAGGTAGTTTTGGAGCCAGGAGTTGGATAGTTGATCGAGACACAGGGATTGTAATTTCATTATCAGCAGTGCATGGTTCACCAAGTCAAAAGCCTTTGTGAGGTCAACAAAGATAGCCCCCATGGCTTGACCATGATCAAAGGCATGGTGAATGTCTGAGGTGACTTTGATGAGTGCAGAGAGACAGAGTGCTATGATGTTCGTGAAAACCATATTGGCAGGGTGAAAGGAGCTGGTGATGTTCAAGGTAGACTTGTAATTGGTGGTATAGAATTCTTTCTTGAACCTTTGCAAGGTGGCAGAGAACTGAGATTGGTCTGTAATTTTCAACAGTGGTGGCTGCCCCCTTGTGGATTGGTATAACTAGAGTCATTTTCCATTTTGAGGGTACAGTTCCTTCGAGAAAGGATCTATTGATCAGGTTTCTAACCAGTGACGCAAGTGCCAGTGCTCCCCATTTTAAGGACCTGTTCTCAAGTGAATCATGGCCAGGACAGCCACATTCCTTGAGATTTTGAAGAAGCTTGAGAACCTCTTTTTGGGTAGCTACTGTAGTTTGATGTGGAATTGTGAGGATGTGGTCCTCTGGAGATTTGTGATTGGAGATGGTTGGTTGACTTGGTTTGTAGTAAAGTGGGATACATAGATACTAAGATCCATAAAGAAGTTGTTTAGACCGTCTGCCATGGACGCTGAGTCTGATAGTACTAGTCAGGGCAGTTGGAGGTTTTGCCTTTAAGGAGTGAATTTATTTTGCTCAGAATTCTTTGGAGATGCTGAGTTTTTCTGTTTGGATTGAACGGTAGTAGGTCCTCTTGGAATTAGTTATTTTAGACTTGCAGGTATTTCTGTGCTGTCTGTATGAATGCCAGTCCGAGGGGAGTCCAGTTTTCTTATATGTTTTCCAGGCTGCATCATGAGTGGACAAATGGTTCCGTATATCTTTTGTCAGCCATGGGGCTTTAGCGGCTTTGGATCTACAGTATGTCACATAGGTGGGGCATGAAAGTTTATGATGGCAGTAACTGTGTCAATCAGGTATTCCAGGACTAGGTCAATAGTAGGCAGGGTACATATGGGGTCCCAATTTACATTATTAAGAGTTGAGGAAGGATTAAAAGGAGGACATATTATGAGATTCAACAACATTAAGAGGAGGGTTTAAGGAATTATTCCTCCAGATACAATAGCGAGTGGTCGCTGATGCTGTTAGGTAATACTCCTGAGGCAATTATTCTATGAGCAGTTAGGATCCAGTCGAGGAAGGAGTACTTTCCCATTCTGTTATTTCTGCTTGTGGGTTCAGTGATGTGCTGAGTTAGGTTGGCATCAGCCAGGGTGAAGAGCACTGTGTTTTTGTTATTGGTTAATCAATAAATGTTGAAATCCCCACGTATGATTAGCTCATGGAGGGGGGGGTGGGCAGAGAGAGGGGTAGTGATGTTGGGTAGGGCAACAGTGGTAGACCTGGGTGATAAGTAGATACATCCTAGTATTAGTTTTTTGTGTTGTCTAAGGTTAAGAAGTCGAAAATGGAGTCTGCTGGTGATGTTAAGGAAAGGGAAAGTGAGAGGAACATCTTCTAGGGGACTGCATTTAGATTTACTAGCTGCTTAAAACCAGGGATAATTGCTGTCCTGAATTTAAGGCTGCAACACTCCGATCAGATCATGCTGAGTATCCAGTAGGTCACCAGGAAATGAGTACAAAAAATCTATGCTTTGTAGGTAATTCTGGCTCAGCTGACCTCGGTACAGAAAATGAAAACATATCATGAGGGAGGAGCTGGATCCAATCAAGCCTAAATACTGTTTCCACGGATTGGATCAAAGAAGCTCACCAAATATATAAACTTCTAAACAGTTTTATTCAGTATAAATATTTCTTCATCAGAAATCACTCCAACGATTCAAATTAACCCTTCATTAGGGGAAAACTGGCCCACACGTACATTCTTTTATCATTTTGACGTAATTTTCTAAGGCAGGGGACCAAGTCGTAACCAATAAAGGGTCAAATGGTTCCATATGGCTCCTGCACCTGGTGCTTTACAAAGAGCTCTTGAAGGGTCCTCTGGGTTCTGTGCCAAGGGCACAGTCTGTCAACATTTATACCACCCTAGGGGAACCTATTGAGGTGATGTCTAAATTCAAATACCTAGGCTTATGGCTTGATAGCAAGATCTCCATTAACACACATATCGACAATCTTACTAGCAAGCTCAAAGCCAGACTATGTTTCTTCTTTAGAGATAGGTCTCTCTTCCCGGACCGATATGAGAACAAGGCTTGTCCAGGCCACGTTCCTGTCTCTTCTCAATTATGGGGACATAATCTATAACTCCACCTCGTCTACCAACCTGCACAAATTGGATTTCCTCTATCATTAAGCCATATGGTTCATCACTAAAGCTCCCTTCAGAACTCACCACTGTGATCTATATGTAGCCTTTGGCTGGATGTCCCTCTCTACTAGGCACCTGTTACACTCAAGAATCTGGACGCTCAAAATCCTGCTGAACAAGCTACGGGGATATTTATCCCTCCTTGTCCATATCTTCCGCTGCACTTATTCCCTTAGGAAGTCAAACTTAATTCTCCTAGATGTTCCTAGGACACGGACCTCCCTTGGCAAGCATGTTATCTCCTATACCCTGCCTGCTGCTTGGAATAGCTTGCAGTCTGACCTTAAGCTATCCAGCTTCACCTCAATTAGCTTCTTCAAAGCCTTAACAGTTAGAACAAGCATTTGTCAATGCCGAATGTTTGCTTGCTGGCATTAGCAGTGGAAGTGCAGGAGTTAGACAGATGTAGTATAGGAATAGCATTGAAGTATTGAACTGACACCAACTCCACCCTCACTCTGCAAAGATGGACAGGCATTGGGGTGTGCCTTTGGGTCGTCACCCATGGCAGTCACGACATTTCACCTCACCCTACCCTTCAGACACTGACAAGTGTCGAGGTGTGCCTTGGGGTGTTTCACCTTTACATTCACCTCATTACATAAGGAAATATGCTGAAATTGGTGCAGTATAGGAGCATGGGGTGAACTCTGGGGACAAAGGGCCAAAGGCGCACCTCGATGCCTGTCACTGGCTGCAGGGTTGGGGTGTGAATGAAATGGCATGAGCATTACTGTAGACAATCCCAAGTCACAGCCCTGATGCCTGTCAGTCCCTTCAAGGTAGGGCATTATGATCAAAAACCCTAATGCCCTGGGAGTTTCTTGGTATTTTTACTCCAAGTTTTCCACTGATTTTTTTGTGACCCCACCACATGAACAGTGACACTATTAGTTCATTACGTGAAAGGTGAATTTGCAGAGCGACTGCGCCATTTGGCACCACAGGTGCAAAAACACATTTTGAACAGGACGTGAAAAGTGACAGGTGTACTGTTCATGAGGAGGTGTAAAAAATGGCATTGTTGAAAACCTGGAGTGAAAATATACAAAAACTGGTGAAGTCATGAGAGTGCGTAGGAGCTGCGCAACGTACACCCATAATGTAAGTAGTCTGGGGATTTTTTTATAGCAGATTTTCAACATAGGCATTTTTGCACCTCCGCTCATGAACAGTGTCACTGTCATTTTCGTAATCTATCCCGAACACTTAATACCCACAGTGACCGTGCTATTCTGCGCCGGAAGTACGAAAACATGTTTCAGCCATGGTGTGAAAAATGACAGCTATACTGTTCATAAGGAGGTGTGGAAAAATGTCAATGTTGAAAATCTGGACTGAAAATATTACAAATTTGTGAACTTATGAGGGTGCGTGGAAATTGCACAATGCACACTCATGACAGAGTCATTTTATGGACTTTTGTCACCAAATTTTCAACATAGCCATTTTACCACCTCTGCTCATGACCAGTGTCACTGTGATTTTCTTAATGTGTTCCAACATTGATTTCGCACACCAACAGCGCTAATGTGCGCTACAAGTGCGAAAACACATTTTGGGCATGATATGAAGAATGAAAGCTATACTGTTCATAAGGAGGTATGGTAAAATGGCAACGTTGAAAATCTGGACTGAAAATATTACAAATTCTCAAAGTTACGAGCATGCGTAGGAACTGCGCAATGCACCCTCATAAAACAGTCTCATTTTGGGGAATTTTTTCACCAGAGTTTCAACATAGGGTTTTTGGGGGCCTGCCTCATGAACTGTGACACTGTTGTTTCATTACTCAGTCCTGAAAGGTGGTTCCACGCAGTGACTGTGAAATCACCTTTCAGGATCGAATAACAAAATGACAGTGACTGAATTCATGAGGAGGGTCTCCAAGAACCTACTATGTACTGTGCCTTGTCGTGTATGTACTATGCCTTGTCGTTTCTCTGTATATGTTTCCGATATATGTTCTCAGGACCCCCTTGTGAATGAGCCTGCTCAATGCAGTTATTCCTGCAATAAACTGGAATTGAATTTAATTGAATATTATTGTTTCTCATGGAGTCAGCTGCACACTGTTACAATATCTCAGTCCTAGTGTTCTGACCATACCCAGTTCTACCATAGATCTTTTTCACCTGGGAAAGAACTTAAATTGTTAAATAACATGCCATGTCCCCCCGCAACAGTGTTGAGCTATGATAGTTTAGAACCTAGACTTCTTAAACTAGTTGCCCTACACCTGACTTCTCCCCTGGCTCACACAAATAATATATTTCTTGTCTGTGGCAAAGTACTGTACCTGAAGTATAGAAATTGGCTAACTGTTTTCCAGTGTCCTAAAAAGGTAACCCAAAGCTTGTGGATAATAATCACCCAACTGCTGTCCTATCAATGGTTAGTAAACTTATTGAAAAACTTGTTGCTACCCAGCTTACTGAATATCAACTTAAATATACATAGCTGTCAAAATATAACTTATTGTCACCTGAACAGGATGGTTTCTGGCAGGGCCCTATTAACACCACAGCAATAATACAATTCACCAATGATGTCAAAACTGCTATGGATAAGGGTCTGCTCATAAGGGTGCTGTTTGTTGACCTTACAAAAGCATTTTACCTTATCAGCCAGTTATTTATTCTTTGGTAACCAGGTAAGGCCCACTAGGCACAAGTGCCTTTTTTCAGGGGTGACACAGGAGTGCTGGAGAGGTTAAGTAACTTGCTAAGAGTCCCACCGTATGCAAGTGGAGGTTGTGGGAGTCAAACCAGGTCTGCTGGATGTACCAAGCTCATTCACATTTAGGTACTCTAGGTTACACTTCCAGCCCCATAAACAAAACTTACTACGGTCTAAGCTCCTAGCACTAGATAGCTCCTCTACACTGCTTCACTATGGTATAATCACTGATGAGCATGTTATTGTCGAGATAACCAGGCTGTAATTGTGCATTACAACTGAGCAGTTATAACCACGAGCAGCAATCAAGCTTGCTCTAGTAACAGCACGTGCTGCAGTTCCTCAACTACCACCTGTTTAATCAAATGAAGTTACACATTTTGCTGTTTTTGTCCATGAAAACTAAACACCTGAACCAATCATTTACTAAAGTTGTTTGTCAGTAATTATTAAAACACAAGATGTGTGTGTGTGTAACTCAGAATTTTCTACATACTCTCAACGTGGGATGTTTTTTATAAATCCCAAGAGCATCGTCCTTGGGGTTTATGTAGCATCTTACACATTGGGTGTGTATAAAAATTTTGGTTACACCTACCCACCTATGTATTATGCTTCATTTTATTACCTAATCTATATTAGGTCCTTTGTTTTTTTCATTTTCATAAATACTCTTGCTCCTCACTATTGTATGCAGATTATTTAGTACTCTCTATAGCTCCAAAGACCCAGCTAATCCAAATCATCATCTTACGTTAGGTTCCAAAATGTACAGACCTGACTCCTGCACAACAAGCTGCTTTTTAAGGTGCAGAAGACACAGTCTGTGCTGTTTGGGTTCACCTTTAAACTTCACACCTATACAGATTCATTGTCAGCTTCCTATTTTCTTGGAACCCTGCTCATCACAGTGGGTCTTGTAGTGGGTACAGTGTTTTTGACTAACCATACACACCTTCCTAGATTTCCCTCCACACACTATAGCTCCACTACCTGTAAATTGTTCAACATTAAATTAGATATTGCCTATATAGTAAGGCATGACCTCACTACTAAAGCCCATCTTACTATTGCACAAGGTATTCTCTCTCTCTCTCTCTCTCTCTGTCTCTCTCCACCAAGTAAGGCCCACTAGGCACAAGTGCCTTTTTTCAGGGGCAACCCGGGCACACTGGGAAGGTTCAATGACTTGCTCAGAGTCACACAGTGTGCAAGTGGAGGTTGTGGGCATCAAACCCAGGTCTGCAAGATGTACAAAGCTCACTCACAGCTCATTACTCTAACCTCTAGGCTATACTGCTAGTTTGCCCTCTTCAAACATCCTCCTCAGGCCTATCACTTTTAGGTCTGTTGATCTGTTTGCTGTATTTCTCTAAGTGTTCCACCATAATGGGAAAGCAATGCTTCTCCTTCTTTGCTCCCAACTTTTGGAACTCCCTTCTGGTGTCCAACCTTTACTCCCCTTCTAACTTGCAATTGTTTCATGTGTGTTTTTTCTTTAAGCTCCCCCAAACCTTTGGCTGACCACTCCTTCGGGTGGCCTAGGGCCCCACCACCAGTCCCCATCACCATCCCACTGCCCTCAGTACTGCTGCAGCCCAGTTGACCCAATGTATCCCTTCATCGGGGGGGGCCCCTCCTGGGACAGAGAAATTGGGACAGGAGATTTGCCTGAAGGCTTCCTTCTACACTGGACACACGGTGAGGGTCAGTGCAGACACTTCCAGGCTTTGTGGCTAACGGGGACTGGCAGCTGCCATCTGGTCAGCTGAGTGACTGCATTTTCCTGCTTTTTGCCCCAACTCCCCTCTTGCATGTAGTGACCCAACTGCGGCGGTGTCCTGTGGGGAGAGGCCATTTGGCAACATCTTGAGGTTTCATGCTGCCATGAGCACCAGTCACAAGCCACCACCAGGAGCAACCGAACTAGCAGCCCGAGGTTATCTCACCTCCCCCCTGTGGGAGAGAAACATCTATAGGATGCTCATGGCTCCCTCCCTGCCAACCTCCACTGCTGATGTCTGGGCTTGGGGTAGTCAGTGTGCCAAGGGAACAGCCATCGCTCGGTGCCACGGAGCCAGCACTAACTTGCATTTTAAATGCAAATTATATAAATATTTGTCTATCTCTGATACTTGCACTTGTACTTAATGCTTAGATACAAGGTATGTAAATGGACTATGTGCAGATATTTATTGATATGCTAGTCTGTCTCGTGATACTGTATTCATTTGTTCTTTACTGCTGTGTTACTTTTAATGCTTAGAGTTAAGGTAGGTAATGGACTATGTGTATACATTTATTGCCATGCTATTCTATATCATGTGGCGCCACATTCATTTATTCTTTACAGCTGCATTACTTTGCTTATGAACTACTGTATTTCATTGTTCTTTACTAATGTGTTACTCTGTATCTAATTTATGTACTGCTATTTTGCAAAGTTCTGCTTTTTACTACTATTACAATATATGCAGTATTGGCCTTGACTTGAACTCTCATGGGTCGTGCCTGAAAATAGGCATTTTATGTGTAGTGCACTCACTTGGTAAACAAAAACTAAATCAATAAATGTGCCACAAATTTTAAATAATGGCTTTGTTTTTTTATTGGGCGGCTTGGCCCGCCTGTATAAATTCCAGATTCTTGGCACTTGAAAGTATAGTTTTGCCAGCACACTGTTTCCACTTCCTGCTGTACTCCTCTCTGCATCCTGTTGCATTCTTGGTAAATGCAGATCCTAAAAGGCTACAGAGTCCTACGTTATTATTTGTTTTATTTAATTTACAAAATGTGTCCTAAAAGGTTATGGATGTTTACAACCACAAAGTAATATGGGGAATGCCTACCATGCTATAATTAACCCCACTATTTTTTTTTTTTATTTTAGTCTTTGGTAACCGGGTAATGTCCACTAGACACAAGTGCCTATTTTCAGGGGTGACCTGGGAGCACTGGGGAGGTTAGGTGACTTGCTCAGAATCACACAATATGCAGGTGGAGGTTGTGTGAATTAAACCTAGGTCAGCGGGATGTATCAAGTTCATTCTCACCTTGTTATTCTAACCTCTAGGCTATACTGCCAGCCCAAATGTCTGTGAGGTTGAACTTGTCCGTATCACTCCTTGTTGTCAGCACACCGATGGCAAAACACAGAAAAAGACCATTTCGCGATATTTGCGGTAATGGTCCTTTTTCTGTGTTTCGACTTCCCCCAGTGTTCCGCCCCCTCCCCAGACCAACTCCAACCTGGAATTGGAATCCTAAAGTCTGGGGGGTGTGGGGGGCACAGCCCACCACAGAAAACACCCATGCAAGAGGCGACACAGTACCTGCATCAGTATTGTGCCATTGCTGTGGGGGAGGTTGGCATTCTCACTGACGAGATAACTTGGTGCTTTCAACTTGTCAGGAGTTAGGTATTTGCAGACAATCCACTATCTGACTGTACTGCAAAAAACTCTAATAATAATACTTTAACTTCTTCATAACTCCCCAAATCTCTAAATAAAACTTCTCTTATCCCAACACATTTCCTACCTACCTGATACCCCCGGCCCATTTTTTTTTGGGGGGTTATTTCCTAAAAGTAGTGGTGGGCCCAGGGGTTCTACTGTACTCCCAATGCCATAGCAACATTATAACCCTCTCCACACACCCCATTGACTCTGAAAATAGTTATTGTAAATAAATATATATTCTTGTAAACCCAAATCACCTAGCAAGCTACCCCACATGCACACATTCTGTACACATGCATACTTCAGCCCATTCCTGCCCCTCTATTCTGTTGTCCTAGCAACTCCATTGGCCACAGAGTGGCATGAAGGCAGCAACCTGAAGGTTCTTTTCTTTTTTCTCAATAGCACTGACTGAATGCTTGTACTGTAGCCCTGAACCACCTGAACACAGCATTAGGCTACATTTGCACAGTAATGTACACAAAAACAAGACCAGCACCTCTGCCTACCCATTCACGGAACTGTACCATATAAGCAATATCAGTACAAACTTGCCGCATAAGTAATATCAGTATCAACTTGGTCACTAGCCACTGAAGTGTAAAAACTCACTAGGCATGTAGGTAGTTCAATTCAGTTCAGTTCCTTTATTTAGTAGATAAAATGCCTGGAAATAACCCAAAAGGGCCAGAAACAGTCCAACGCTACCCTACTCCTCCAAGTGGAACCCAGGAAGAAACTGACAAGAAGAGGAGGTTCAAAATGGAGGAGAAAGAGGTCTGGGTACAAGTGGCCAACGAGGGAGACCTTGGAGAAACAGATGGGTATGAGGCAGGAGCCTTTGATGAATATTGTTAACATATCCAAGTACACTTTGAGTGACATTGAAATACAAGTTTTGAATAAGGGACTTTCTTTTGCACCCACCAAAAAATTTGATCCACTTGGAACAATCATTGATCTCCACAAACCTGGGAGAAATCTTATTTTAAAATCTTTTTTTTTGAGGAAGGACAACGATATGCAGGAAAACATATCAGGAGAGACTCTGAATAATATGTTTAGATCACAATCCGTATTTTGTCCCCCCATGTCACCTGCTTTGCAAGTATTTTTGAAAAGCTGTGAGTCTGATATTGAACAGCTATCAAAAGAGACCAATACTAGATTTTTTCACAACTTGAGTAAAAATGAGGAAGAAGCCCTTAGGGGACTGGGTACTAATCCAGATATAACTATTAAACAGGCTGACAAAAGGGGGGCAATTGTTATTATGGATGCTGTGAATTATGAAGAAGAAGTATTGAGACAGCTCGATGACTGTGTGTTTTATGCTAAGCTTGAATGTGATCAAACAATTGAATATAAAAAAATAATAGATAGTTATTTGCTGTTAGTAAAAGAACAAGGATGGTTACCAATTAATGTTATTGAATATTTAACTGTTGATTTCCCTGTTTGGGTCACTTTTTACTGCCTCCCCAAAATACACAAAAATCTATTTGACCCACCAGGCAGACCTATAGTGTCTGGGAATAATTCCCTAACCGAGCCACTTGCCATATATGTTGATTATCATTTGATAGACCTAGTTAAGGCGGTACCATCCTATATTAAGGACACAGGAGACATATTAAGGGTCCTTGAAGACACTGCAATAGAAGATGAGTGGTACCTGGTAACGCTTGATGTTACTGCTCTCTAGACTAATATTCCCCATAAAGAAGGCCTTGTCACCTTGGAATATTATTTAAATACTAGGGAGATCAAGGACCCACCTACTGAGGTTCTAGTCCAACTATTTGAATTTGTGCTTAAATGTAATACCTTTTTTATGGGAGGCATTACTATTTGCAAAAGAAGGGTACAGCAATGGGGACAAGTTTTGCCCCAAATTTTGCAAATCTTTATATGGCCAAATGGGAAGATGAAGTTGTGAGAGATGTCAATAATCCTTTTCTCCACTGAATTGATCTGTGGAGACAATTTTGTAACCCCCCTACAAATGGGGGTTCCCAAAAAGTCTTCCTTGAGCTTGCCTAAATGCTCACTGCCAGGCTGGTGTCCTGCATTTTAGCAGTTTAAATATGATTACCAGAGACTGTATAGCCTCTGTGTATTGTCTCTTTAAGAGCTGCCTGATTGCAGCCTAAGTAATCTGAGAGGGAGCACTGTTGAAAGATGTAACTATTTGCTGAAAATCATTTAGAGTGATAATGATAATGTAGTTTGTCTAACCTGCCTTCTTTATAGCAAGGACTGTTTTTTTTTTGTTTCCACTACCTTGGTCCTGGACTGCAAATTGAACCAATCAGTTCTGGTGGGACCTAAAATTTAGCCAGACTACAGGAGCTGTCTGAAGTCAAAATCTGTAGGAATTGTAGTTTTGAACTTGTTATGCCTTTTTTGCAACTGAAGGGGGAGCTCTTGCTTTGACTGACAGCCAAATCAGCCAACTGAATCTTTTGGATCTTGGGGAAGTCCTGGGCTGCTGGCAGGTTTCAGTTAGCTCTGAGCTGGGAAGTGAAATGAGAAGAGCTCAAGTGTATTTTGGGCAGCAATCCTGAGTGGATTCGCATGGGAAAACTGTGAAAGGGCTGAGTTTTTGGCTTGCAAGTCTGCTACTGCTCCTGAGAGGGAGAGAGGAGAATTATTTTGGACTAAATCCAAGTTTGTGTGACTAAAGTAAGCTACTGAAGTGGGCCAGGCTCAACCTGAAGAAGACCGAAGATTTTGCTGAATGCGATCGGCCTGTCAGGAGTTCCAGCTACCCCTAAGCTCCCGGTGTGTGCAGAGACTTTGCGATTGTGATCGGGGAGTGCTTTGCCTGGTACAGTAGAATTCTCATACATGTAAATGTGCTATGAGCTGTTAGTGGGTTGTGAGTTAGTTCCCCACTGTGTGAACTGTGTTCTGCTTGCTGGAAGCTGTATCCAGCCCAAAATGAACTGCATCCGAATTTGTCTCCATGCGGTCTGGGCCTTGCCAGACTGGCCCAGCCAGACTACCCACTGCACAGAGAAGCCATCGACAAGAGACCTGCCTGGGGATCAGCCTCCTGCTCCATGCTTGAACAGGAACGATGCCTCTGTGACTCGTGTGGGCCCTGCTTCTCCTGGCATTCCAGATCAACCACCTGCAGTCTCGATTTTTGTCAAGCCGGTGTCCAGTTTTGGGTATCATGAGTAAATACCAAGGTAGCTCCCTGCAACAACAGCTTAATCTGAGTGTGTCATCTGATTGTCTTGTTGTTTTATTTCCTTTACGAACGGAGCCCTCTGGCTCTGGATTACAAATGTTGTGTTTTCCATCACAGGGCCCCAACCAGCTGCAACCCCGGGCAACAGTCCTAGCTAGCCCATCTCTTCTCCACCTGGGTACCCAGAGGTGTGACTGTGTGGGAGGACTCAAAGTTCATGCATAACTGCTTGATTGAGATAACCTTTAAGCTAATTAACCTGATTTTGCCCCTTCCTTGTTCAAGTCCCCTAAATAAATCAGATCTAACTTTTTCTGCATGTAATCTGACTGTGGTTCCAGTTTGTGCTCAAAGTACTGTACTGTTCCTATTTGCTGTGCATAACCTTGTTTTACAGGGGGTCCCCAGGGTCAAGCCAGAGGAACCAGCCCTGGTGGTAAGTGCAAACAGTGTGGGTACTTGTGTGGTGTACCAGGGGTATTGTGAAAGTGATTATTGTACAGTGTTAAGACCACTAGAGGGGAAAGAGGGGGGGTTACAGTGTCCCGGAGGACTGTGCTCAGGCTAGCTTGACCACTACCAACCCTGACCCTGGAGGCACCCATTTCAGAACTCAGGCCCCTTAACCTGCTACTAGCCAAGAAGTCAGGGGTAGTAGCCCTTGGGATAGCGCCACCTAGGGGTTACAATTTATTGACAACACATTGGTCATTTGGAGAGGCAATGAGGAGAAACTGCTTTGCTTTAAACAATACTTAGAAAAAAGTAATGAGAATCTCACATTCAGTGTAGTGATGCACTCTGAAGAGATTAACTTCCTAGATCTTACTATTCGGAAAGACAGCAGGGGAGGTTTGGTGACAGATTTATTTCATAAACCCACTGACTGCAACAACTTATTGATGGCCAGTAGTAGCCATCTCCGACATGTTATATGAGCTATACCTAAGGGTCAGTATATATGTACCAAAAGGAATTGTAGTGCTGACGACACTTATCAAGCAAGAGCTGATGAACTTACACAAAGGCTCTATAACAGAGGCTATACCAGTAATTTATTAGTTGATACAAGTAAGTTAGTAGATGCGATACCTAGAACCACACTTTTAGAAGAGAAAAAAACAACCAAAGCAATAGACCCCCAGGTTACTTTTGTGAGCACCTATAACCCACAATCTGGACAAATCACAGATATTATTAAAAAACACTGGTACATTGTGACACAAGATCCAGGATTGAGGGACATTGTAAGGGGGGATCCAAGAGTTGTTTTTAAAAAAGATAAAAGTATTAAAGATACTTTGGTTCACTCACTACAACCTATTTTAGAAAAACCCAGGATGTGGTTACCAAATAGAGCCAATAGTTGCCACAAATGTGGTAATGGTAAATATTGCCCCAAAATACAACAGGTTAAGACATTTAAGAACCCAGTCACAGGCAAGGATATTGATGTTAAGGGCTTTATTACATGTAATACTTGTGGCCTAGTTTACCTAGCCACATGTAAATGTGGACATTTTTATATAAGTAAAACCACAAGGGCATTCAAGATGCGGATCGGGGAACATGAAAGAGCAATTGATAATGAAGATCTTACAGTACAAATGCATTAGCCATGCATATCTTTAAGAAAAGGAACAAAACAGACATGATAGTTATATTAAATGCACACTGAAAATAGAAAATAGAGTTAAAAATCTACGTTTTGACCTTAGGTGGTTTTCTAAAAGAGAAAAAAACAAAGTTAGTGTAGAGGGGAGGTAAAAAGAGGGATATATATATATATGTACACTGTATGTATGTGTATATATATAATGAAAAAAGAGAAGGCTCAGGGAGAAGAAGTGATAAATGACAAGATTAAGATAGAATCTGTGAAATAAAAAGGTGATGATGGGAAAGATAAAGCATAATAGCAGTGAAAGAGCTAGAGAAGTCCCCAGGTGGGGATTAATTAACAGGGCCTAGTAAGAAGGCTGAAAGGTGATAAATGTGTGGGAAGGAGACAGAGATGGAGACATATGGTGAAAATGAAAAAGAAATCAAATGTGTACAGATACAAACAGACGTTAGGGAAAATAAGGGGTGGCTGAAAGATGTTAGTGGAAAATAAGTCTATAATTTAAACGAGAGGGCTGTTGGGAGCCAAGGCAGATGATCAGCTTGGTTTCCATGTTTTTTCTATGGTCAGAATCCCAGAAGCCCTGCTGAATGACACAAACAGAAAGGTCATTGACACTGTGGTCCCTGGAGATAAAGTGGGATACAATGGGTTTAGCAGTGCCACCATTCCTGACCGCTCTGTAATGTTCCCTGAAATGGTCAGCAAGGTGCCTACCAGTCTCTCTGATGTAAATAGCTGTACACTTCCTGCAAAGAATACAATACATCTCATTAGTGGAGGTGCATGAGAACTCCTTGGTGATGTGAAAAACACCTGTAGACCCCCGGATTTTAGTCACACTGGAAATAAATTTGCAGGTGTAGCAGCGAGTCCTGTTGCAAGGTTTGGTACCTAGTAGGGAGGAACTGTTAGGAGTAGGTAGGCTGCTTTTAACCAAGAGATTCCACAGGTTAGGTCGATGGCAGTAGGAGGCAATAGCTGGTTCTGTGAAGGAAGCACCAATGTTAGGGTCAGTTTGAAAAATGGGAAAGTTACTGGTGATGATCCTGTGAAAAGAAGGTGTGTTCTGATGGAAATGAAGCACTAGTGGAATTCGCCATTGTTCTTGCGTGACAGTATCCTTCCTGTGGGGGTCAAGGTTACGGGGCATGTTACTGACCCGGGAGAATGCTCTGTCCACTGTGCTTTTAGGGTATCTCCTGTTGATAAAAAAACTGTGCATTATTTGGGTCTGCTCAGCAAAATCATCCTCTTCACTGCATAACCTGTGAAGTCTAAGAAACTGTGACTAAGACAGGCCATTCTTGACATGTTTAGGATGGAAGGGGCTGTGGAGGAGGAAACTGTGAGAGTCAGTGGCTTTGTAATAAACTGATGTCTTCAGACCAGTGTTCTGTACTGACAGTTGGATATCCAGAAAAGGTAATGTAGAGGAGGATACTTCAACAGTGTATTGAAGGGAAGGATGGACTGTGGTAAACTTGTCAAGGAAGACTTGGAGGGTCTCCTGGTGCAGGAGGTGGCCCCCACACAGTCATCTATGTAGCGTTTGTACAGTTCAGGCACAGTCCCTGTGAATGAGAGAAAAAAACGTTCCTCCACCCAACCCACAAACAGATTAGCAGAGCTGGGAACCATCTTGGTACCCATGGCAACTCCAGTGACCTGCTGAAAAAAACTTATTAAAAGAAAAAGCACTGAGTGTAAGAACAAGTTCTGCCAGATGAGTTAATGTGTGTGTGGGTGGCTGCTGGATGTCCAGCTTATTCAAGAAATGCTGCAAAGCTGTCAGACCATCATCATGGGGGATCACTGTGTAAAGAGATTTGATGTCCCTGATGAGAGTCACTGAATCTGAACCTGTCAAATAACCGGAGAGCATGGTTAGTGTCTTTAGCATAGGAGGGCAGGGACTCAATGAGGGGCCTCATGAGGCTGTCCAAAAAATGCAGAGCTGTGGGATGTGGGGCAGGAGCTGGCACACAATAGGACGACCAGGGTCACCTGTTTTGTGGATTTTGGGAAGGAGATAAAACCTGGATGTCTGAGGATGCTGAACTATGAGTCTCTTAGCAGAAGCAGGGAGCTCGTTGTTTTCAATAGCAGAGGTGATGGTGGTGGTGACCTCAGTCCAATAGTCAGCAGTGGGGTCCTGTGGAACAGAAGAATAAAACCTGGTGTCAGAGAGTTGCTGTGTGGCTTCAGTGATATATTGCTCCTATTGTCATACCACAGCAGCACCTCACTTACTGTATGAGCTGGTTTGATAACAAAGTCATTCCTACATTGCAGAGATCTGAGGGCTGCAAGCTCCCCAGGTGTCAGGTTGGAATGGTTGTGCCTGCAATGAAGATGAGGTTAGTGGTGTTTTCCATGCATTGGCTAACAAAATAATCAACAGCAGCAAAATGTCCTGGAGGAGGTGTTCATGCACTTCACTGGGGATTGATATCGTTGATTGCTCTGGTGATACTGTCATCATCTGCGGGAAGAGGAGTCTCATTAGAAAAATGAGCTGTAAGGCGTACTCTACGATAGAAGCACTGCAAATCAACTTGAACCTGGGGTGTGTCAAGATATCTGGGTGTGGGCACAAAAGAGAGACCTTTGCTAAGGAGTGATTGCTCATCTTGTGTCAGGGGAAGGTCTGGAGGAATACAAAATACCAAATTGTTAGGTTGTATCTGACTCGAGGGCTCATGTTGGTTGCAGATCTGCTGGGTGAGAGAATGGAGTTTTGCAGATTTGGTATCCTTGAGGAACTGAAAGAGAGTGGAGTTAAGGTTTTGGATGCAGTGCTTAACAAAAGGAAGGTTATGTGGAGCCGTTCGCTGCAGGGAATCCTTTTGCCTTTGAATGGTTTTGTCCACAGAGATCAGTTGTGTTTTAATGCAGAGAATGTTGTTCGTGATAACTTTCCTAGAGAAAGTTTTCAAAAGTTTATTAGTGGAGGAAACATGTATCTCAGACCCGAATGAACATGGATGGAATTTCAAGCAGAAACCTTTAGGAATAATACCCAGGTGGCTGCATTTGAAAAGAAACTGTAAGTGACTGCACAGCTTAGTCTTACAGCACATGGCAGAAAATAATTCAAGAGAAGACTTAGAGATCTGAGAAGGGAATGCAGACACAGATGAAATGAAGGAGCATCATAGAGAATTCAGAAGAGATTTCAGGTTAGGCATATTGGGTCGCAGCAAATGTAGCACACAAAATGTAAAAACAAAAACAAAGGGCTACGTCAACATGTGCTCTAAAAGCAAAACAAAATAGTTATATTAAATGCATGCTGAAAATAGAAAATAGAGTTAAAAATCAACGTTTCGACAGGTCTTCTTCAGGAAATATCTAAAAGAAAAAAAAACAAAGTTAGTGTAGAGGGGAGGTAAAAAGAGGGCATATATATATATATATGTATGTGTGGGGAAAGAAAAACAGAGGAGGGTGAGGGAGAAAAAGTGATAAATGGCAAGATTAAGAGAGAATCTGTGAAATAAAAAGGTGATGATGGGAAAGATAAAGCATAATAGGAGTGAAAGAGCTAGAGAAGGCCCCAGGTGGGGACTAATTAACAAAGCCTAGTAAGAAAGCTGAAAGGTGATAAATGTGTGGGAAAGAGACAGAGTTGGAGACTTATGGTGAAAATGAAAAAGAAATCAAATGTGTACAGATACAAACAGATTTTAGGGAAAATAAGGGGTGGCTGAAAGATGTTAGTGGAAAATAAAACAGAACATGGCTTCATGTATACTAGCATTGAAAAGCCTATACTGTCACAAAGGGGAGGAGACTATAACAATTTATTACTGAAAAGAGAACAATATTGGATCTTTGCATTTAAGTCCATGGAGTTTAAGAATCTAAATGGCAGAATTGAAGTTAAACCCTTTTTGAAGAAATTAAATGTATTTTTGCTTGACATCTGTGTGCTTTTATGATTTTGATGGTTTTTTTTATATTTTTCTTTCTTTCCATACAGATTTGAACCAGCATATTCTTGACTGTTGCCAGTTTTCAGGAAAAACTTTGTGCAATCTCTTTGTTTTACAAATTACCACTGGCAGGTTTGATTTTTTATAGCTTCTTATAGTATTTAATATTTTAAATGAACTGGTAATTTTAGGTTTTGACCACTAGAGTGCAATATAAGTACTGTTTGTGAGTAAGCTTTAAATATAATTACACCTGCTTATGCCATGGAGAATATAAATCCCATGATAATATATATTTAGGTGATGCTATAATTATAAATACAATCGTTAAAGACATCTCATATCAATCAGCATCTGCACCTATATGAAATACAGACTTTTAAGGAGTCTTTTTAATTAAGGTTTTGGTTATTTGCTACACATTGATTTGGTGTTCAATATTGTTTTGTGTGTATCACTTTAAGTATGGTTTTGTATTTAAGAGTGCTGCCTTGGCTACCTATTACACCACTGAGAAAGCACGTAGTGCTAAACGCATCAGGTGACGTAGCACATGTGTCATCACGGAACAAGGAAGTTTTGTGAAGCAGCAGGGTAGCTTTGGACTGTTTCTGGCCCTTTTGGTTTTTTCCAGGCATTTTATCTACTAAATAAAGAAACTGAACTGATGGAGGGAGTATAGTGCAGTGGTTTAAGGCTCTGAGCTGTAAATCTGGTGACATCTAGCAGACCAGACCTGGGTTTGAATCTCACAGCTTCCACTTGCATACTGTGTGACCTTGAGCAAGTCACTTAACTCCCAAGTTGCACCTGTAAAAAAGTTTTCAGCTTAGTGTGCTACTCCTGGTTAAACAACTAAAAAAATTCAACTACCTACATGCCTGGTGAGTTTTTATACTTCAGTGGCTACTGACCAAGTAGGTATTGATATTGTTTATACGGCACAGTTCTGTGAATGCATAGGCAGAGGTGCTGGTCTCGTTTTTGTGTACATTTCTGTTGTTTTCATCCTGAGCATGGCTGTTCCTGGTGTGGTCATACCCAAACTTAACTGTTCACCATTCTATACATTTGTACCGTGCAGCCTGACTACACAAATAACAGCGGGGAGTGGGAGGCAATATACAGATCATTGCCACCTTGCCTTGCTTGGTGAATGAGGTTGTCTGGGGAAGCTATAGGGGGGGCTGTGAGTCTGGGCTAGCCAAAGATACAGGGGAGGGTGGAGGTAGGAATTTGGTGGAATACTTCATGGCTCCAAACAACATGGCTTTAGAAAGATGCACAGTATAACTACCACTCTAATTGAGTTTACAGTGGAGCTCCATATTGCCTTGTACGGTCTTCCTAACACAAATAAATAAATAAAAATAAAAGACTGGATAGCTGCTGTTTGGGATGGGGGAGGCAGGATGGTCTTATATTTATTTAAAATAACTTTTTTCTCTTAATCTCAGTATATGGGTAGAGCAGTGGGGGGTTATAATATTATGATGATCCTGGAACTAGTCAGGATCAGACATTGCTTGTGCTTGTGGATGGGGCCCAAAGTCTGCTTCCTGGTTGCTAGCAAGAGATTACAAAAAAAAAATAATATAAAGCACACTCATACCTGGGCAGGGGGTTAGCTATATATATGAAAAGAGAGAGACAAAGGAATGGCTAGTGCAGCTAAAAGATGAAGGAGTGGGTAGTGTAAAAGATAACCACCAAAAAGTGAACATATTGAACACATACTTCTGTTCAGTGTTTACAGAGGAGGGGCAGGTACAAAAATGGTAATCAGGAGGAGGCAGGAAACTACAGGCCTATCAGCCTGACATCAGTGGTGGGTAAGGTAATGGAATCACTGTTAAAGGAAAGGATTGGTGAATACCTTGTTGCCAGTAGGCTTCAAGACCCAAGGCAACATGGTTTCATGGGAGGAGGACGTGTCAGACAAACCTGATCGAGTTCTTCGAGTGGGTAACCAGGGAAGTGGATCAGGGAGGGGCAATAGACATGGCCTACCTTGATTTCAGCCAGGCCTTTGACACCATTCCACATAGAAGATTGATAAACAAGCTTGGGAGACTAGGAGTGAGCACTAAGATTATTAAATGGGTAAAGAGTTGGCTGAGCAATAGGACTCAGAGAGTGATGGTGAATGAAACTGGTAATCCCACCCGACAGTGACTTTTCAACAGCGAGTTCCCCTACGGTGACTATGGAGCCACGTTGCAGTAGGGAACCCACTGGAACCCGGCACTGTCTGTCAGGTGTCCTGCACCCCCCCAAAACAGCTCCAACTTGGAGTTGATAATCCTAAGTGGGGGTGTAGCCCTTGTGGGGGGGTTGGGGCAAAGCCCCCTGCAGAAAACACTTAGTGTCAGTGGAAACTGGCAGCTGACTGCAAAATGTGGTCAACCTGCTGGTTTCACTGTCGGGGCGTTCAACAAATATTTTGTCGAACACCCGTCATGGAGCCAATGAAACCCACTCTGGAGTAGGCAAAGTGACCAGTGGGGTACCACAGGGATCAGTGCTGGGCCCGGTCCTCTTCAATGTCTTTATTAGTGACATTACTGTAGGACTGGAAGGAATGGTATACCTCTTTGCAGACAACACAAAACTGTGTAACACAGTGGACACACTATAGGGGATGGATAGAATGAGAAGTGGTCTAAAAAAGCTGGAAGAATGGTCAAAGAACTGACAGCTGGGTTTCAACACTAAAAAGTGCAAAATAATGCATACGGGGCAACAAAAAACAGAGGGCAACATACCAACTTGGGGGCGGGGCACTGACAAACATGGAGCAGGAAAGGTACCTGGGGGTGATTATTTCAGATGATGTAAAGGTTGTAAAACAGGGTGACAAGGCAGTGGAGAAGGCTAGTAGGATGCTGGGATGCACAGGCAGGGGCATCACCAGAAGAAGGAGGGAGGTAATAATACGCCTGTACAGATCACTGGTGAGACTACACCTTGAATACTGTGTCCAGTTCTGGATAACCTGTCTTCAAAAGGACATAGTTAGGGTGGAGGCGGTTCAAAGGAGGGTAACCAAAATGGTACATTGTATGCATCTGGAAACCTACAAGGAAAGGCTTAAGGAATTAAACATGTGCTCCGTGGAAGATAGGAGGAGGAGGGGGGGATATGGTAGAAACTTACAAATACCTCACACAGAAGAACAAGTACAAGAAAGGTAGCATTTTCCAGTAGAAAAGATGCTCAAGAATGAGGGGTCATGCTATGAAATTAGAAGGGGGGGAGATTCAGAGGAAATGTGAGGAAGTACTTCTTCACTGAAAGAGTCATGGATGAGAGCAACAATCTTCCAGCGGAGGTGGTGGGGGTCAGGAACAATTCTGGGATTCAAGAAAGTGTGAGATAGACACAGAGGAACTTAGAAGTAAAAAGGAGGGTGGACAGGAGACAGAATAGGGTCTGCAGTGTCACTGTGGATAGAGGAGATAGGGCAGACTAGGTGGTCCCAGATTCCCTTATCTGCTGACACCTTCTGTGTTTCTATGTTTCACACAGTAAGCAATAAAGCTTGGTGACTTACTCTATTTTTTATTCAGCCATTCACAGTGTGCCAGTCAGGTGCTAAAGTGATAAATTATCAATCACCTGCTTCGGATCTGCTCAAACTGTTTGCCCCAGGGCTTCAGTCCTAATAATACTGATCATACTTATTTGGATATATTATAAAGCAGTTCATTAATCAATTATTTCCATTCTTTCAGAAGTACTTACTTAAAATTTCTGATAAAACTTTGCAATCTAGCACTTTTTTTTGCAGTTAATAATATTTATTAAAATAAATTTGTAATACAGTACAACAATACACTCAAGCAGAAAATACAGACATTCAAGGCAAGTAAGCATTAGGCTACAACATCATTAGGGTTCTCAAGTAATGTGTACATATGTACATACAGAAGGCATGCATAGTAAGGCAGTAATGTAACAGTACTAGGCAGGCACATGATACTAACCAGCAGTAGACTGTATGTACTTTTACACTGAAGCCCTGAGTGTGTGTGTGTGTGTGTGTGTCGGGGGGGACACCTGTGGCATGGAACCTCAGTCTTCGGTGACATCTGGGGGGGGGATCCATCACGGAGTACTGGGAATGTAAGAAGGGGTCCCATCTTATCTGATACCTTGGGAGTGTTTTCCAGGCAAAATGGGATATCCTCTCCAGGGCTGCTAGGTTTCTGCTAGCTGCTGACCTCTGTGCTATGGTTGGTACCGCTTCTGTTCTCCATCGTTATAGTATTAGTTTTTTGGCCTCAATGCCCACTACCAGGAGTCAGAGCTTATGTTGAAATGTGAGTGGGGAGGAGTCAGAAGGCAGGTCAAGTTGGTACAGTTGAAGCAGGAAGGAGAATTTGCCTAGAATTTCAAAGCAACATTCATATATTTGAGACCAGAAATGCAGTACCACGGGGCACTTCCAATTGATGTGCCTGACACGTCCAGCATTTAACATGGGACAAGAGCCCCAATATGTTAAGCATAACCAGAGTATGATACCACATGTGCAATATTTTATTCTGGAGAAGGAGGCTTCTAGCGTCTGGGCAAGAGGCGTGGGCCAGTCTCCACAGTCGGGCCCATTGATCTTCTGAGATCTCAGTTCCTAGGGAGAGTGACCACCTGCATCTGGCACACTCTGATGGGTCTGGGGCCTTCTGGGGACTCAGCTTGTAAACCATGCCAGCCCTGCCTTTAGGTGCTTTAAGCCAGGATTGAATGGCCTCTGGTGGATTTATTGGGATCCTCTGCAGGAGATTTTTGAGGCAGGTGTTTATAGCACTGTGGATTTGGACAAACCTCCAAAAATCCATTTTAGGGAGGTCATACCACCTCCTGAGACCTTCAAATGAGTCCAGATAAGAGGAGTTTGGTTGCCATAAATGGAAAGCTGTTGAATCCCTGTTGTACACCAAGAGTCCCAGCAGATCTGTTGCCCTCCTACTGTCAGCAAAGGGATCAACCAAAGTGGTAGCATTACATATCACATCAAGAGAATCTGAAGCCAGTTCTCTAAGTATTTCCAGGCCTGAAATGAGGGTGGGAGTGGTCCAAACAGACAGATAGGTGGATCAGCCATTTGACCCATAAACTGTTTGACAGAGTACCAAAGTGGGGGGCCTGCACAAATCTGAATGCTATATAGTAAGCATGAAACCATGGCAATCTGCATCCTCTTATCTTCCAGTTAAGTTAGAGCTTATCCCAGCTATAGTGGGTGGAGGGGTCTTGCCTTCCCTTAAAGAGCTGCCAACTAGGGCATCAAATCTGATGAACCAGCTGTTGAGGATGGGGACTGCCAGCTGTGCTAGGCAATGGATCACTTTGGAAGCCATTATCATTTTAACCACTGAAAGTTTCCCTAAAGACAGATGGAGAAGCTTCCAGCAGTCATAGTACTCAAGTTTTTTCAGGAGCAGTGAGAGGCTATCAGAGACCATACCCACTGTGCCTGGATGTATCCAGATGCTCAGGTATCATATCCCATTAAGGAACCATTGGAGAATGAAAGGGGCTACTGAGGCCTGTGTGCATAAGGCCTTCAACAGAAAGGATTTAGGTTCTGGTTGGGTTGGTCATGAGACCAGAGATGACCCAGAACTCCCACAAAAGTTCCACTAGGATAGGAATGTTTGAGGGTGCATCTCTGAGAAGCACCAGGTAATGGTCAGCATTCATCAGTGTATGTAGCCCCAGTTGACTCACATAAGTTCCCTGGAGAGATGGGTACTGCTGCACAGCGATGTCCAAGACTAAAAGGAGAGGGGAAAGTGGGCATTCCTACCTTCTGCTCCTCTGCAGAGCAACAGTGTCAGAGAGGGCAGACTTGGTTAGCACTTTGGCAGAGGGCTGTGTATAACAGGTGTGAACCCGGGGCCCAATTCCAGAAGGCATGGCGCAAGTCTCTGACAATTGTGACTTGTGCCAAATGCCGATGCACCGGGGACCCTGCACCCAATTCCAGAACCTCCAGGGTCCCTGGTGGCTATGTCCGTGACTTGCGGCAACCCAACAGGTACACTAAACAGAGTGTGTACCTGTACAAGGTGTCACAAGCCTGCGTCATGGGACTCGGAAGGGCACAAGTGCCCCCCCCAGCCTGAACCCCCAATAAACAGTACAGAGGGCCCTGCAGGCTATGGGACCCCCGTCCCCGATCCCCCAATATACAGTATACTAAGCCCCACAGGGCTATCAGACCCCATGCCCCAATCCCCAAATATGCCACCTGAAAGCCCCACAGGGCTATTGGACCCCTATGCCCCAATCCCCCAAGCCCCGATCCCTATGTCCGGGCAGTAGTGCATGAGGTGGATTATGACTACACATATCCCCGTACTTCCTGGTAGTCTAGTGACCCCCCCCACCCGGCAGTGCCAGTCCACCCCCACTCCCCCCACACCCATTCCCAGTCAGTGACTGGCACATCTCACCTCTCACCTCCACAACCAGCCACCAACTGAGCACCCTCAGAACACATACTACTGTATACAGTACATGCTCACTGAATCAGCTGTCATTCATTAAACGTGTACTGTATTCAGTAGTACATGCTCTGAAGGAGCTCAGTCGGTGGCTTGCAGTGGAGCTGAGAGGTGGGTTGTGTCAGTTGCTAACTGGGAATGGGTGTGGTGGTGGTGGGACTGGTACTGCTGGGTAAATACTAGACTACCTGGGATAATGGGTTGTGCTTTTCTACATACATTTTACAATTACTGGTGAGCTGCCAATCGGGGTTCAGGGCTTGGGGGGTGCATGAATAGCCCTGCAGGCAGTACCTCCAGCATGCCAAATGGGGCTAGGGGGGCCATGTGTAGCCCTGTGGGGAATTACTTGGGGATCAGGGCTTGTGGATGCCAGCAGCTGACTGAGGGCATTTCTGTGTATTTCACAATGAGGGATGGGTGAGTGGGCTTATGTGGGATCGTGGGGGGGGATGGCTGTTGGGTGCACGTGGCATAGTGGTGCACCCCCAGTGGACGCAAAGTACACTTAGACTAATGTCCTCCAAGGGTTCTCTTGGAATAGCAAATGTGCTGGTCTGGCAGCCACCCTCCCAGAATAGGGTGCAACTACTGCCATAAACCCCCTTGTGCCATGTCACAGGGGGTTTATGGCGTACATGGTGGCAAAGGGCCACTTCAGTGTAGGCTGCCTGTGACATGTTGCAGGCTGCGTTTTGGAATACCAATTGTCATAATGCATGGAGCAAGGAATATAGCTGCATTGGGGATCGAGGACAGGGGGCATATGATTAATTAAAGAATGTGACTGCATCAGGGATTGGAGAGAGGGGCATATTATTAATAAAGGAATAT
Organism: Neoceratodus forsteri; assembly: GCA_016271365.2. Classification (NCBI taxonomy): domain Eukaryota; kingdom Metazoa; phylum Chordata; order Ceratodontiformes; family Ceratodontidae; genus Neoceratodus; species Neoceratodus forsteri. Next base: position 606,838,951 of record CM057459.1, read on the forward strand.
GGCAGCATCAGGGGTTGGGGAGGGGGGCATTTTATTAAGGTATAATACAGGCAGCATCGGGGATCAGGGAAGGGAGGAACTAGACCACCAAGACAGGGTGATATTTTAAATATTAATAATACAGGTGAAATCAGGGCCGGGGGTCACTGGACTACCAGGGATTTATTATACATATATATATATATATATAGAGAGAGAGAGAGAGAGGGATAGATAGATAGATAGATATATAGATATATAGATAGATAGATAGATAGATAGGGGGCTTGGGGCTGGGGCTGGGGACTGTAGCACATTGCCGCACAGTGCTCATCTCACCCAGAGGGTGAATTTCTAAGTAACCTTAGACCTGCCCTGGCTGGTCTAAGGGTACTTGAAAATTCACCCTCTGGGTGAGATTTTTGAATCCTGATTGTTGAGCTATGGCAGCCTACGTCTGCTGCAAGCCCCTAGCCCCATGTCACAGCGCATGTCTGGGTGCATGTATGGTGCAAGCCCCATTTGGGGCAGGCAGACTGTGGTTGATGCAGGCTGCTTTTGTGAATAGGTAAGGGGGCAGTATTTTTCACAAGGTGCCACTTGTGCCATTTATGTTTGGCAGGGGCACCTTGCATCAGTCTCAGGGCTTTGAGAATTGATCTCGATAGATCTTAGAGCCCTTAACTGAAAAGTCCATCTACGTTCCTTCAGAAGGAGCATTTTAAGGACATTTCCTGTTGTTTCAGTAACCCCATATCAAATTCATAGATGTTTTCCCCAGTTCACGATGGTCATCTAAACATTTCAAATCTACAACAAAACATGGGTTGGCATGCATGTTTGGAAGTTACATGATGAGACTTCAACTCTCTTCATGGAAAAAAAATCTGTAAGAGGTCTGATTGTTTTATGTAGTTATAACATTAATGTGTTCAGTGTTAACATGAGTGTGAAAGAAAAAAGTGAAATAAGGACATATAATTTGCTATGATGTTGCTTCTTTTTTCACAAATGCAAAAATAAAGAGTAAATTACCAATTCTATGACACCCTCTTGCATTAACATTCCCAAAATTGGGGGAAATATTTACATGTGTTTATGCATAAAACCATTTCAGTCCCATGTCATTTTCATAAACTTTTTTTTGATAGAAGTAGAGTAAGGTTGTGCATATAGCAAAAGAAAGAAACAGAGGAGCTGCCGTGCTTCTTTTAGTTTTATCTGCTTTCAAAATTGTAGTTTCAGAGGTGTTCAACTCATGACAAAAATGAATTAGATATCCCAATAAAAAGTAAAACTTAACAGAAAGCTATTCAAACAATTCAAAAGCACATGTAGAATGACAAGGATGTTAAAATAAAAGAAACAGAGTAACCAAAGACAAGCAGCCATGTATGTAAAGCCACTTAAATTATGCCAACTGCACAGTTGTGGGAGCTAATTTCCTCACTACCATCCTGAAAAATATTCTTAGTGGGCATCACATAATAGGATAAATCATTATTCTAATAATGCTTATATATTTATGAATGTACTATTGTCAGTGACCAGTCTTGAAAACATTTTTGGGCGTATCAGAAAAGTAGGAATTTGACACAATAGGGAACATCTTTAAGTGGTCACTCCCCCCTTGCTGGGGGGAGGGGGTTACCCATTCAGTACTTATGAATGAAAGACTAAAGGGGTGGCCATGTTGTTCCCTGAAGTGTGCACAAACCTGGGTATCTGACCTGTTGTTAGTAATGGAATAGATGTGTTCTTGTTTGTGTTTTTTGAGAGGTCTTATAGTTCTTCTGACATACACTAGGCCACAATCACACCAGAGAACATAAATATGCTAGTGCATGAAATGAAATTCCTGCTTTCCATTTTTAACATCCTGACTAGGACATTAGAATTGTTTCACTTATACTCCCCATTTGCACACTATGCAAGTACCATGCTTATGGAAACCCATGATGGTGTCCTCACTAGTTCATGTTGCAGATAACTGTGGATCAATCTGTCCCTTACATTCATACCACTGATATATGTTACCCTTGCTATATTTCCTATTGCTCCTGCTAAAGTTGAATCTGACAGGAGATTATGCCAATTATTTCTGATGACCTGGCCCACCTTTTCTGCTATGTCATATTGTGTAACAAATGTAACACATCCATTTTCATCAGTTCTGCTTTTGGGTATCAAAAGATTTTTTCTCCCTTTCCTTGGCATTTTTGTAGCCCCTGGCTTGTAGCCTTATTTCTAGGGGGAAGAGTAACTTAATGATTTTGGTTGTGCACTCTCTGCTCTTAAGATACTTTTAGTGGCAGTATCTTTTCTGCAATACTTGCTACTGACTCTTCCATTCTTGGCTGTAGGAATTACATCTAAGAAGCTGATTTCAACAGGATCAGTTCTACATGAACATTTCATTCCCAAATCATTGGTATTCATCCACTCCTTGACCTCCTTAGCACTTTCAAATGTGCCCATCCACACACGGATAATGTCAATAAAATAGTACCACTTGATGACTCTTTTGTGTTTGGATCAGTACCCTGTCCAAAAATTAAGTTTCTTTCCCATTCACCTAGGAATAGGTCGGTGTATGATGGGGCCATTACGGCACTCATCACCATCCCGCTTGTTTGCAGAGAATAACTGCCTTCAAACACAAACTATTTGTGAGTCTGGATATATGCAAGGGTTACCAACAGGAAACCAGTCAGCATACTGTCTGTGTTTACTTTTCTCAGCACATTATCAATAGTTCTGAGACCATTCCTATGTTTGATATTATTTTCATGGACTCACATTACATGAGTCTACATGCAATCCAACATTGCAATAAATAAAAAGAATGTCTAGTAACCTTGACAGTATCGCTGGAGAGAATAAACATATTTTTTTTTTCCTTGTGGAACACCGTAGTATAGACGGCACAATTAAAAAAATTGATTAAAGCTAAGTTTCAATTATTAATCTGCCAGCCACTCACCTACAGCTGTCAAATTTGGGCTTGCAGTATAGCCTAGAAGTTAGAGTAACGAGCTGTGAATGAGCTTGGCACATCCAGCAGACCAGACCTTGGTTTAATTCTCACACCTTCCACTTGCATACTGTGTGACTCTAAGCAAGTCACTTAACCACCCAGTGCTCCCAGGTCACCCCTGAAAACAGGCACTTGTGCCTAGTGGGGCTTACCTTGTTACCAAAGACTAAAATAAAATAAAAAAAATTATACATCACTAATTACAGAGAACATGGAATTGGAAGAGGCATTTGTGAATGACTTTTTCTGTCACAGCAGTGGGATTATATGGAGAGTAGAACTTCTATACTATGTGCGATGTGATGTGTGTCAATAACATATTCAGTAGTGAGTTAGAGAGCACTTGGAAAAAGACTATAAATATGATCTACTTGTTATACGCCCCCTAATTTCAACATTTAAAAAGCCCCAGAGACAGACTAGGTTGTGGATGCATCATCAGAATCAAATGAGCAGACATTTAGCTCAATGAATATTGGCACTGTGGCTCTGCTAAAATTGTCTATCAACACACCACCTAATCGTTTGTTTAAATTCCCATTTTGCTTCATATATCTTACCTAATTTAAACATATCTGTGTCATATTATTAATTAAAGAGAAAGGAAAAGGAACTCATAGTTTTGGATGAAATGAGCATGTTGCAAACTACAGATATAACTCATACAAGTGTAAAAGTTGTATGGGGGTGACTCTCAGCTGTTGTCTGCTCTCTTCATGTACACTGCCTACTGTGCAGGAAACAATATATATTGCATTGAACACATATCAAAGAGTGCTAAATAATCATGACTGTTTTGAACATAAATTTACCATCAGGCAATGTACAGCATATAGAAACAGCATAAATATACAGTAGATGAGAATACCCAGAGTAGTCAACAATCACTAGAAACGTTTGTAATAATACATACTCTATGGCCAACTCATATAAAAATATAAGAACATTTCTCACGCTAAGTATTAACATAAAGTCCAAATGAAGTAAACCGAACACAATCAAGAAACATATGATGATTGCCAGCTGTCAGTGAGAAAAACACAGTGGTTAGAAGCGAGACTCATACAGCAATGCAAAAGGCACCACTGCACAGACTCTGACATTACAGGAATCTTAGTCAAGCTCACATCAAGCCAGTGCTCACAGGAAATCACTGCTTGCTGGACCCATCAGCCACTATATTGATGTTACACATTAAAAACAAAAAGAAACTTATTTCTACAGTATTAGGGATGATAGAAAAAAATAAGTGAAATATGTCATTTGCAATCATATACAACTGATGATGTAAGGCTTGTGGCTCATTTCCTGTCTTGTTTAAGATAATATATATATATATATATATATATATAAAAGAAATACAAAATCACACATGCCCCTATAATGCAAAGCATCATGGGCTGCATATGCAAATCACCACAGAAAATTATGCTGGTTCAACTTTAAGCAGAAATGCACGGTGCTGAAAGGCCTCTCACACAGTTTGCAAAGGGTGCCAACAGAAGACACAGACATGTGTTTCATCCTACCAGGACTCATCAGCGTGCCTCGTCTGTTTGACACCCCAGTGGAATGAACCAGCTACCCTAAGATGGACTATCTGGGTTAAGTTGTGGTGAACCCAATTAAAACAAAAAACAAGTTAAAAGCAAAGAACCTCAGCGTGCAAGCACTGAGGCAATGATTACCCCAAAGGGCATTGGCTGGGAAGCCAAGTTTCAAAGAAATACAAAATCACACATGCCCCTATAATGCAAAGCATCATGGGCTGCATATGCAAATCACCACAGAATATTATGCTGGTTCAACTTTAAACAGAAATGCATGGTGCCGAAAGGCTGCTCACACAGTTTGCAGAGGGTGCCAACAGAAGACACAGACACATGTTTCATCCTACCAGGGTTACCCTTTTGGGTAACCATTGCCTCAGTGCTTGTGCAAACAAACAGCAGAATCTAGCTAAATGGGTTCCGTTTAGCTAGGTTCAGGTGTCTGTTTTTATGGCTGTGGCAGAGCCTACAGTCATCTTGCTGAAGCTCAGCTGAAATGGCTTATCGTGGAAAACATTTTTTGGACTTTTCAGTGTATCCTTCCACTAATGCAAATCACTATGGCATTTGAATTAAATACTCCCTTCTTTATGTATAAAGATCATGTGCAACACTTTATTTTTTACTGCAAATGGTTATGTTAATCAAGAAATGCCTTTAAAGCACTTCCCTAGTGTTTTTTGCCTTCTGCTTAATAAATTCTATAATTATGGTTTCATGTTCACAGCTCTGTTATCCTCTAAGTGCTGTAATTTGTTCCAGATACTCTGCTAAGCTGGGCTGCTGGCATCTGCAGCATCATAACGTCAGTGGGTGGTCTGTGAGCATTGTCATCTGTCAGAGATGCTCTTCCAACTTAATATTTCCTGGTCAGCAACAGGTTACATTCAGGGCATTTTGGTTTGATTTAACACACTGTCCTTATCCTTGTACTGTCTCCTTCATAATTTCTTTTAAGTTGTCAGATTTATGTGTCCTTCTTTCCTCTTAGTATGAACTGAGTTACTGTCAGACAACGTAATAAGTTATTGTTTGGCTTCTATCAGCTATGCTGCCATGCACTGACTTTTCAACAGTATAGTAATTATGTCTTACTCTGTGTGTTTATTAGATTAGGTGAGTTTCTACAGTTGTCCTAAACAAATATTCTCATACATCTGTGTGTGTGTGGGGTAGTTTGACAGGTCTGGACCAGCCCTTGTTTCCTGCTTTTATAATGCTATCAACTTGTTAACAAAGGTTGTTACAGCATATTTTATTTTTTAACTGACTTTAATGGCTGTCTGTTGGTTACTTTTTGTTCAATATTTTATTTGTTCATTTGTCATTTCCTGTTCTAATATTGTGCTGATATGAAGCAATGGTGTGCCACTGGTTGCAAGAATGAGAAAGGGTATGCACATAGTTTCTATCACTTTCCTAAACATAACCATCGGTGCAAGCAGTGGGCACTTGGTGTTAAACGTGCCTGCTAGGAACCAAATGATGACAGTGTTTTATGTACTGGCCGCTTTACAGAAGCTCAAGTTACAATTTCACAAACTCTTTTAGATACTATTGGTTTTATTCTAAGTCAGTGTTATTTGAAACCAGATGCATGCCCCACCATTTTTTCATTTAAACTGGAAAAAACAAAATGCCAGAGTATTGTCGTCCAGAATAGGAAAAGGATGGAGGCAAGTGATAAATATGATAAGCCACATTACAACTGTAATATCTCAGTTGCTGCTGAATGCTAACAGTGTGTCTGTAAAAGTGGCTGAAAGAGACAGGTGTTTATTTTACTACTACTGACAATGTAGTGTCTGTGTTTATGGGTTCACGATAGTGTCACAAATGTGTACAATGCTGTCTGATTTTGCTGGATAATATTACATAGGTGTGTATATTTGCAGTATGTTATGTGCATGGAATTCTGTGACTGGTGCTCTTACATGTCTATGTTGCTGTAGGGTACTTTTAGATCACTTTTCAAAGTCAGTGGCTCACTATTCTTACATCAGTGTGTATGGGTAAATGATATGGCGATATGGGTGCATGACAGTTATGCCTGGTTTATAGTGCACTGCTCAGTAATATGTCTTTGTATGGATGAAGTATTCTATTATGGAGGCGAGTATGAGTGAAGGACAATAGTACAAATGTGTGCAAAGTTGCAAGACACTGTTATCTGCAATGATTTTTGTGCCCAGCATTCTTGTGAATGTCTCCACGGGTGCACAGTACTATTATAGGGGTGTTTATAGGTGCAGGGCAATTGTACGTATACAAACTTATGTACTGTTATTTTAGTTCAGATCATGGTTGCATATCTTTGTATTGATGCAGGGTACTGTTATGTGTGTCTGTGGGTGGAAGGCAATGGTACTAATGTGTGTATGGGTGCAGCACACTTATGCCTGGTTGTTGTAGTGCAGAACACAGTTACATATCTTTGTACGACTGTGGGTTACTGCTACATAACTGTGCATTGGTGAAAGACCATGGTATAACTCTGCGTATGTGTGCAGTATACTGTGATGTCTAGGGATTTGTTGAAGTGTATTGCTAGGTGTAACCCTCCTACAAATGGGGGTTCCCAAAAAGTCTTCCTTGAGCTTGCCTAAATGCTCACTGCCAGGCTGGTGTCCTGCATTTTAGCAGTTTAAATGTGATTGCCAGAGTCTGTATAGCCTCTGTGTACTGTCTCTTTAAGAGCTGCTTGATTGCAGCATAAGTAATCTGAGATGGAGCTCTGTTGAAAGATGTAACTATTTGCTGAAAACCATTTAGAATGATAATGATAATGTAGTTTGTCTAACCTGCTTTCTTTGTAGCAAGGACTGTTTTGTTTGTCTCCACAGTCTTGGTCCTGGACTGCAAATTGGACCAATCAGTTCTGGTGGGACCTAAAATGTAGCCAGACTACAGGAGCTGTCTGAATTCAAAATCTATAGGAACTGTGGTTTGAGTTTTTGTGCCTTTTTTGCAACTGAAGGGGGAGCTCTTGCTTTGACTGACAGCCAAATCAGCCAACCAAATCTTTTGGACCTTGGGGAAGTCCCGGGCTGCTTGCAGTATTCAGTTAGTTTCTGAGCTGGGAAGTAAAAGGAGAGGAGCTGAAGTGATTCTGAAGTGATTCTGGCAATCCTGAGTGGATTCGCATGGGAGAACTATGAAAAGGCTGAGAGTTTGGCCTCCATGTCTGCCTGCTGCTCCTGAGAGGAGAGAAGAGAATTATTTTGGACTAAATCCAAGTTTGTGTGACTAAAGTAAGCTACTGAAGTGGGCCAGGCTCAACCTGAAGAAGACTGAAGATTTTGCTGAATGTAATTGGCCTGTCAGGAGTTCCAGTTACCCCTAAGCTCCCGGTGTGTGCAGAGACTTTGCGATTGTGACTGGGGAGCACTTTACCTGGTACAGTAGAATTCCTGTACATGTAAATGTGCTTTGAGCTGCTAGTAGGTTGTGAGTTAGTTCCCCACTGTGTGAACTGTGTTCTGCTTGCTGGAAGCTGTATCCAGTCCAAAACGGACTGTATCTGAATTTGCCTCCATGCGGTCTAGGCCTTACCAGACTGGCCCTGCCAGATTACCCGCTGCACAGAGAAGCCATCGACGAGAGACCTGCCTGGGGATCAGCCCCCCTGCTCCACGCTTGAACAGGAATGATGCCTCTGTGACTTGTGTGTGGGCCCTGCTTCCCCTAGCATTCCAGATCAACCACCTGCAGTCTTGATTTTCGTCCAGCCTGTGTCCAGTCTTGGGTATCATAAGTAAATACCAGGGTAGCTCCCTGCATCAACAGCCTAATCTGAGTGCATCATCTGATTGTCTTGTTTCATTTTCTTTATGAACTGAGCCCTCTGGCTCTGGATTACAAATATTGTATACTGTGCATGTTGTGTTTTCCATCACAGGGCCCCAACCAGCTGTAACCCTGGGCAACGGTCCTGGTTAGCCCATCTCTTCTCCGCCTGGGTACCCAGAGGTAGACTGTGCTGGGGGACTCAAAGCACATGCCTAACTGCTTGATTGATACAACCTTTAAGCCAATTAACCTGATTTTGCCCCTCCTTTGTTCAAGTCCCCTGAATAAATCAGATCTAACTTTTTCTGCATGTAATCTGACTGTGGTTCCAGTTTGTGCTCAAAGTACTGTACTGTTGCTATTTGCTGTGCATAACCTTGTTTTACAGGGGGTCCCTAGGGTTGAGTCAGAGGAACCAGCCCTGGTGGTAAATGCAAACAGGGTGGGTACTTGTGTGGTGTACCAGGGGTATTGTGAAAGTGATTACTGTACAGTGTTCAGGCCACTAGAGGGGAAAGAGGTGGGTTACAGTGTCCTGGAGGGCTGTGCCCAGGTTAGCTTGACCACTACCAACCCTGACCTCTGGGTGGAGGCACCCGTTTCAGAACTCAGGCCCCTTAACCTGCTACTAGCCAAGCAGGCAGGGGTAGTAGCCTTTGGGATTGCACCACCTAGGGGTTACATCTGTATCTATATCGGGTTTTTGGTAATGATTTGTTATTGTGCATGGGTGAGGGGATATATAGAAACACAAAACTTGACTAAAGGGAGACTGACTATCTATCTACTCTGCCCTAGCAATACTAACCTACTCCACTGGCCTACGGTGCTGTTTTACTGTACGTCTTCCCCCCACTGCCACACCTCGAACACTTACTGCCCCTCTTGGAGACTATGATTACTCTTGCTCTGTTCTAGTCCCATTTAAACTCTTGTAGGGAATTTGCATCCTACCAACCTCCATTCATGCTACTAGTGACTGCATCCCTATTTTCTACAAACAGGACATAACAGTTTACCTTCTTTATATCACAGAGAAACTTGTGTTTTTCAATGATGTACCCACACTCCCTTCTGGATTTCAGTTAATAGATTTTTAGAGCCATAGTCAAGGCCACTGATTTTCAATAATTAAAATAATGACTTTTTTTCAAGACTTGAAATTCTGGGAATTGTTAGTCTAATTTCTGGAGTTTATTGGGATTCTACTTTCATTCATTTAATATGTAGATAAATAATCAGAATCAAAGAAGGCTTAATAAGTAGACCATTAAATGAAGCACACTGAAAATAGCACTGGAAGCAATTATCAGAAAAACACAAGTTCTGCAGATTAACTGATCTGGTGCAAAATAATGAATTCTGTGAAATTCTTTGTTTTTACCAGTGTGAAGGCTGTCCAGATTCTGGAATTTTACCATTTATTTCCAGTAAAAGCTGAAAAACAGTGGCTTTGGCCATAGTCTATCTAGGCATTTCCTCAGGTGAGGTTTCCAGGACTGGTTATAGCATTCCAGGTGAAGCCTCACTAGGGATCTGTGCAGTGACAGAATCACCTTGCTTTGCTTACTGTGAAAACCATTCATAATAAAACCCATCACTTTCAGTGCCTTTTTTGTATGCTTTATTGCATTGACTTGTTTGTTGCAGGAAGTCACTGACTATGGCTCACATATCTCTTTCCTCTGCAGAAGTGGGCAGTCTAATTCCTACCATCAAATATTCTGTGCACGGATTATGCCTACCAAAGTACACTTGGGCTCACAAATGAGGAGCATGTACAGGAAATAACAGCCAGGGAGCCATTGGGTGGTACCACAAGCATGTCTGTTGTTCAGGACAAAAATACCTTTTAAATGAGGGTAGTCACTAAACTAAAGGTATTATGTATACAGTATTTTTTTTTAAATATAGCCATCCAAAAGGTGAAAATAGTGAAGAAAAATTAAAATTCAGGTAATTAGATGGCCATATTTTAGAAAATATAATTGGTGCAGCTTACTGAATAGGCTCATTTGAAAGATCGTTTTGTCCTGAATAACTTTCATGCTAGTTGTGTATGTGTAACTTAAATACTTTCTGAGAAAGCTACATTTGTTCTGCACAACTCTTACTGTGTTGGCTCAGAGAGACAAAAATGTAGCTGCTGGGTAAGAAATTGGTTAGGAGATAGCTGACAGAAGCTGGTAGTAAATGGAGTTCACTCCAAGGAAGAGAGGGTGATTAGGGGGGAGGGATCAGTGCTGGACCCAGTCCTCTTTAATGTCTTTATACACTTCTAAAGACATTTAAGAGGAATGGGTCCAGCACTGATTGCAAAGAAGCAGGAAGGGAAGGTTTGACTCTGCATGATGATACCAAGATCTACAGCAGGACGGAAAAGTATGAGCAGCGATCTTAGAAGACTTGAACAGTGGTCAAGGGTATGGCAGCTAGGTTTCAACACAAAAATGTAAAATAATGCACTTGGGGCACAGAAATCCAGGGGCAGAGTACAAAATGGGTGGGGTGGTAGTGACAACATTAAGAAAGCACACATTCAGAAAAAAAAACAAGCTTTTACATACTTTGATTTCTGTCGAGTTGTCTGTCAGTTGATTACTGTTTAACAATATTATGCGTCTATGGCTGCCACTGTACATCTGATGCAAACCCATAATCATGTTCCTCATTTGAAGCGAAAGAGAGGGAGTGGAGGCCATAACTGACTCCTTGTTTCTGTAATAAAGGGGTCAGATTTTTTACAGCAAAAACAAGGAAAGGGGTCATTTCTAAAATGTGCATATGAGCTTGGGTACCACTTTTATTCAGATAGTGCCACCACCACCAGCTACCACTTCAAGACTGCTACTACCACCACCTACTGCAATCAGGGGAAACCCAGAAGTAGTCTAGCAGCACTGAGATCAATATGGTTAAGGCACATTTACCAGAAATTACTGCTTAGAAAAGAATGAGAAAGTGGTTGTGATATCAAGCAAGTCCAAGACCAGATCTCTAGTTTAATAGTCTCCTCCTGGGTCTGATTTGTATGGCTGCATAGGCCAAGCTCCACAGATGTTATGCCATCATCAGTTTTATGTAAGAGCACTTTGGAATTACATGACCAGACCACTGTCTGATATGCTGCCACAGTGCTCTGGCAGAATTTCCAGTGATTCTGTTTATGCAGCCCTTCCCGCATAAACGCACCCCCTTCTCAGCACACTACTTTTCCTTTCTGCAACTGCAGAAGTGATGACTGCCATGGGCAACATGGTGGCACTGACTTAAGTGCAAATGCATGAGTATCGTGCATAAGTAGTCATGTCAGCGCTGCCATGTTGCGCATGGCTGACTCCTTGGCGCACTGCACATGCGCGAGTATAATGCATGCACAGTACAGTAATCACTGCAGTAGTAGTTACAGCTGACTCCAATGTGGTGAGAGCACCGCATATTCTTTTTGATGCTCTTGCCACTCCTAAAAGCTCTCCCTAGCCATATCGGCTCTGACCAAAATTTGTTTTTTAAAGAGATTCTTTTAGTGCGTTTTTAGGAAAACTGTGTTTTTCTTTTCTTTTTTTTTTGTTGTTTTTTGGCATCACCTATAGCCCAGATGGTTTGGAATTTTGGTCTGAAATATTCAGGGTAGAAAGTGCTTGCCCCAGAATGCTGCCTGTCTTTGGTTTGGTGAAACAATATTAATCCATTCCCATGTTATAAGGATTTGAAATTTCAGTTCAGAGCATGCTCAGTGGGGTATCAAACATCTATCTGAAAGACCCTATGCTCAGAACTGAAATTTCAAATCCTTATAAACTGGGAAAGGATTAATATTTTTTTTCACCAAACCTATAAAAGGCATCATTCTGGGGCAAGCCCTTTCTACCCTGAAAATTTCAGACCAAAATTATGAACCATCTGGGTGCTAGGCAATGACAAAAAAAACAAATAAAAAAAACCCTGCACATCCAAGTGGAACAAAACTTGGCATGTCAGAAGACTTTGCCCCACAGACAGCACATGCAAAGTTTCATGCAAATTCATCGAACGGGGGCAAAGATATTAAAGCCATTATAGTTAAGAGTCAAGTAGCATGTTTAATGTTAAACCTCAGATTTTGCACTTTAACAACTTTGCAACCGATCAATGGATTTGCACAAAATTTGTCATGCGCTATCCTGTGGGGTAGATCTCTTGACATGGCAAGTTTCATTCTGGTTGGATGTGCACATTCTGAGATCTAGACAGTGCAAAAAGTCATTAAGTCACCACTTTTTGCAGTTTTTTCCTCACCACCTTGTGTCCAGATGCTGTGGAATTTTGGTGTGTTTTTTTATGGTAGAAACAGCTTGGGTAACAGAACAAGATGTGTTTGTTTTGTGAAAAAAATATTAATCTGTTGCAAAGTTATTCAATTTTTCATTTCTCTTTGTTTTCAATGTTCGACAAAGGATTTGATCTTGTGAAAAATAATTCTGTCTTGTGAGACCTGTTCCTTTTTTATGAAAATAAAATCCTTTTTCATGAGAGAAAAATCCTGTTTTGCAAGCCAAATTTTTTTCAAATGCCACAAAAATGACATCCTGGAGTGACACCACCACACCTAGCTGGCTGATCAGGACCCCATTAGGTGCAATCTACACTTCAGGGTTAGGAATATGCCCTTGAAATGTGTTTTTTCTTAATATCTTAATCCTTTTTCATTACTGTGTCATATGAAAAAAGAATCCTTTTTTGTATGACAAGTCACGAAAAAAGGATCCTTTTTCATCACTCGAGAATCCTTGCTGGTCCCTTCCATTGCCCTCCCCAGTACTCTAATGTTTTTCCCTGGTGTCTAGTGATCCAACCACCCTCCAGTAGTCTGCCCCTACATTTCCCTGGTGTCTAGTGGCACCTCCCCCTCCCGATCGCTGTCCCTGTAATAAAAATAATTTCACTGGTGTCTAGTGGCACCCTCCCACCCTCCAATCACCATGACCATAATGAAATTAATTTCCCTGGTGTCTAGTGGAATCCCCATCCTCCAATCACTGTCCACTACTTTCTGTGTTTGCAACACTGGGATCCCCAACCCCGGTGTCAGATGCTCCCCCCCATTCGCAGCTCATTGCTTTATTCACTGACATCAGGGTGCCCGATGCCTGTGTTAACATTTAGAGCCCCTTCCCCAACACTGTCCCCGATGTCTTTTTTCAGACCTGAAAAAAAAAAGTCCCTCATTGTCCCCACTGTCCCCTTCCCCATCCTGACACTCCCACTGAGCACACACCACCCCACCTCCTTACCCCATGCTTATCACTGAAGGTCATGGGCTGTCATCTTCTGTGGACCGAGACACATCTGCACTCTTCAAAGCCAAACCGTGAACTGAAGAATAAAGATACTGTAATTGCCATATAGTGTATTTCAAAGGCATGTTGAACTTATGTTCATAACTGCCATTTTTTGGATTTTTTTCACCAAATTTTCAACATGACCTTTTTGGGACCCTACCTCATGAACACTGCAACTGTCATTTTGTTAATCGGGCCTGGAAGGTAATTTTGTGGTCGCTGCATGAAATCACCTTTCAAGACCGAATAATGAAATTTCACCACCAGTGTTCATGAGGTGGAGTCCCAAAAAGGCCATGTTGAAAGCCTGGTGAAACAATTCTTAAAAATGGCCACGCTACACATGTTCATTGAAAATTTACCTATGCACACACATAACTTTGGTAATTTTCAATATTTTTACTCCAAATTTTCAACATAGCCGTGTTTTTTATGCTTTATTTTTATTCTTTTCTCATAGACATAACATCAGTGAATACCATATAGCAAACAGACCATCTACCAAAGGTAGAAAATCTTTGGGGGAATAATCCCCTTAATCAAAGGATAACATTTTGCATCTGCTACATCTTGTTACATCATCAGGGGTATACAAGGTTTAAACTAATCCGATATTTAAACCCAAATTTGTGCTATGTAAAACAGGCCCATGAGCTTCATGGCAATTCCTCCATGCAATAAGATTGTCCAGCAACTCCAGTCCAAAGCATTACAGCGTCCCGAAGGGTACCATTGTAGCCATGCATTGTAACTAAATGTTAAAGCTTTCAATGAAATTGTGCAGCAGAGTACACATATTTATTATTTCTTTCTTTACTTTTCTAAAAGTTTGTATAATAAAGAGCCATATCCCACCATCTCCCCTCTAATCCATATGTATATTTAAACTTATACTCCCCAAGAACCAGAAAAAAAAAAGAGAATGACAACTTTCCATGTCAACGGGGCATTACACAGTTATTATATTAAGTTAAACATGGCCCCATAATGGAATCTCAACATAGTAACTTAAACGTCCTGGTTCATATTAGAAAAGGCTTATCTTTCCAGAGCCATTCAGGGAACGTCCTCATCTCCTGAATCATCTGCATGTGTGTGGAATTCAGCTGCGTGATGGTCGACCCATTTTCCAGCTTCCACCGGGTCTGAGAAAACATAAGTTTTGCTGCCATGGACGATCCGGAGCCGCACTGGGAAAATAATAGAGTGTGGCACTCCTAAGTCCCGCAGAACCCTCCGAACACCATCACATTTCTTTCTTCGTTGCCTGGTGGCATAACTTATGTCAGGGAAAATGTGGACAAGATTTTCATCCTGAGTCAGAGGAGCTGCATGTCATGCGTGGCGCAAGATCATATCCCTCGCCCCTACCACGGAGGTTATCAACATCAATGTCCTAGGTTCCTCAGAGTTTTGTGGATGGCCCTGGGGAGTAATCCGGTAAACCTTCTGAATTTCCCATTGTTGATCCAAGCCTTCCAGTAGCAACTTACTAGTAAGCCAGTCAGATATGAACATGATGGGGTGGTCTCCTTCAGAGCCCTAAGGTAGTCCCAATACTCGAACATTCGACAAGTGGCTCTGATTTTCGAGAGCTTCCAGCCTGGCTCTTAAATGTTGGTTTTCTTTAACCATGAGGGCCAAAGTGCCCATGGATGTCTCTGTTTATGTGCTTCTTTCATTTCTCCCTTTAAGCCATCCACAGCGGTTTCGAGCACCAGGATTCTACCATTGAAATCGTCTTTTTTTGGGTTTAATGAGGCCACCGAAGAAATTAGTAGTTGGAGTTTGTGCCCCAGAGTTCCAATAGTTTCACTCAAGCTGGGTGATTCATCTCTTGTTGTGAGGCTGTGGGAACTCCTTTGCTTTTCCCCGATCCACCAGCTATCTTATCCTTCTTCCGAGTGCCCATTTTAGATAATTTAAGGTTGCTCTTTCCTCTGGTACTATCGTTAAGCAGCTCTTTGGGGTAGAAATAGTAGAATATAACTAGTTTATTTATTTCTAGTATGGAGCTAATTAAATCTGCTGCTCACTGCTCGGGCTCCACAGCGCCCCCAACATAGCCATTTTTTAACATCACCTCATGAACAGTACAGCTGTAATTTTTCACATCCTGCCCTAAATGTGTTTTTGCACCTGTGGTGTGGAATGGCATTTTGGCATGGATTTGAAAACTTTCACCTATGGGGTTTATGAGGCAGGGTCATAAGAAGACTATGTTGAAAATTTGGGGTCAAAATAGAAAAACATTCCAATGTTATGACCTGTAAGGGTTGCCAAATCTCTTGTCAGGATCTTGGTAGAACTAAATAAAGCAGAAAAGATGACAGACAAGTGGTAATCATGTAATAAATGAAATTTATTACAGATAAAACAATACAGGCTTACTACCAGTACAGTGTAAACGCTGGGAGATGCAGGTTTCCTTACCTTGGTATAGCAGTCTAGTCTCTCAGAGAAACTACATGTGACAAGGGGTTTTATACCCTGATAATTACTATGGTAACTACTAAAGAAGATACATAAAATGAATATAATTGGACAAAGACAGGTGGTCTGAGTAACTGTCCTAACTAGTATAAAAAGTACATAGCTAAGCAGATAACAATACAAAGGGTGCACTCATCTCCAAGGTCAGGTGCACTGGTGCACAAATACTAAAGATGGCACTGTTGCCTAGAAATACAGTAGAAGAGCAAAAAGTATTTCTCATGGCTAGTATCAGTAAAACACAGTAGAATGCAAATCCTGACACTTATGCTTCTATGATAAGTGTCTTTGGCCTAATGTTAGTACATATACATACATATTTTGCTGTCCGCGAGGTGGGGGCACTATCATGGGTGCTGGTACTATGGATAACATTCCTCCTCTTGTTGCCTTCAAAAGAAAAGGCAACAACCACAGGAAAGTAGTGGGATGGAGCTACATAAGCCATCATTTACAAGCCCAACACGCGAGCCTTGTAAAGGAATTCAAGTTGTTTGCTATGTTGTCTAAGAGTACGTTGCAGACAGCAAAAGGTTACTATCAAAAAAGCCATAGAAAAAGCTTGAATGACCACAAAAGCTTTAAAAGTTAATTCTAACCAAGTGTTGGATAGTGCGGTGCTTAAATCACTATCATGAATAAGTGTACTAAGAACATTACCAGCTTTAGAAATATTATCGCTAATATAGACAAGATGTGTATTTTTTCCATCTAAAAGTGTTTTTAAAGAGAATGTCAAAGGGTCTATGTGTATGTTGAAAATAGGCAAATATTGAGACAAGGCAAGCAAATATTGCAGATCAGTATCAATAACATCTGGTTCAGGGATGGGAACAGGGGTAATAACTGCTGAGGAGTGAAGCAAAAGTTAGGAAATTGAATATTGCTAGTCTTAGCACCATAAGAGAAAGAATGATGTTTGTCACTACACAATACTGCCCATCAGAATTATAGGTAACTCTCACAGTTGGAACCCTCCATTTTTGTAGGCAGATTGGACATGTGAGGGACTGGTTGGTGAGCCTTGTAGTGAAGCGAGGTACCTCTTTCAGGTAGCTTCAGGATGTAGCTGTTTCGGCATCAGGCACTGATGATGCAGCTTGCTGAGACTGTTCAGTGTTGCTGGACAACAGATCATCACCCAATGTAAAGGACCAGTCTAGGTTTTCCAGTGAATATCCACACACCGGCTTCACAATGTCAAAAACATCACAACACAAGTAATGGTAGCCCTTCTTTGGCAAAGCAAGGCAAGGCAAATTTTATTTTTCTGGCACCCAAGCCCAGAGGCTCTGGTCCCCATACAA
This sequence comes from Neoceratodus forsteri, assembly GCA_016271365.2. NCBI lineage: Eukaryota > Metazoa > Chordata > Ceratodontiformes > Ceratodontidae > Neoceratodus > Neoceratodus forsteri. The sequence goes on from CM057459.1 coordinate 606,856,427, forward strand.
AACATGAACATTTAATTTATTAATACAAATATAAAAAACACACTAAGTTACTATATATAAATACACCCCACTTTAGTTTACACAGGACTGATAACAATAGTATCAGTGGTATCAATGATGTCATATAGAATCTACAAAGGCTTGTCTAAACAAATAAAACTTAAGGTGGGCATTAAAAACCTCTACCAATGGGGCTTCCCTCACTGATGGTGGAAGAGAATTCCACAAAACAGGGCCAGTGACACTAAAAGCTCGATCGCTGGCTGTTTTCAATCTTCTCCTGGGAATCGCCAGGAGGCCCCTCGAAGAGGACCGGAGGGGACATACCGAGGCAGTGGGTGTAAGAAGGTCATCCAGGTGGCAAGGGCCCAGTCCATGTAGGGTCTTATAAGTGAGCATTCCCATCTTAAAAAGCACCCTCCATCGAACTGGCAGCCAGTGCAGTTCCCGCAGCACCAGGGTGACATGGCAGTATTTTGACAACCCAGTCAGCAACCTGGCAGCTGCATTCTGCACCAGCTGCAGTCAACAGAGGGTACCTACAGAGACCCTGAGGTAGAGCGTATTACAGTAGTCAAGTCTAGATGTTATAAATGCATGTACCAAGGTGGGGAGGTCCTGGGGCGGAATCAGGTGCCTAATCCTGGTGATATTTCTCAGATGGAAAAAACTCACCTTGACTATAGCAGACACCTGGTATTCCATCGTCAAACCGCTGTCAAATATCACACCAAGCTTACGCACCTTAGAGGAAGCAATCAATGGGACAAACCCAGGAACCAGTCCAGAATCTGCCCCTGAGGGTAACCTCTCACGCCTCCTGTTCGACTCCACCACCAGTACCTCCATCTTATCGGGGTTCAGTCACAACCAGCTAGAGGCCATACAGTCATTGATCTCTGCCAGACAGTTGTTTAATACTTCCACTGCATTGGCTGTTCCAGGGGCCAAGGATAAGTACAGCTGGGTATCATCGACATAACAATGAAACCCCAAGCTGTACTTACTAATGATCTCTCCCAGGGGTAGCATATACACGGCAAATAACATTGGTGATAACACCGAACCCTGAGGTACCCCACAAGACAGAAGGCTCAGAGATGAGGAAAAAATCTCCATCACCACCCTCTGTCTTCTGTTTGTCAAAAAGGACTCAAACCAGTGAATGACAGAGCCGGTGAGTCCACAGAAGTCCCTCAGGCAATCGAGTAACACCTGATGATCCACCATGTCAAAAGCTGAGGAGAGATCGAGTAGACTGAGAATTGTCCCCTCCCCTCAATCCCTCGCCCTGAGGAGATCATTGTGCACTGAACTAATGCAGTTTCTGTTGAGTGTCCTGCATGAAACCCGACTGGAGCGGCTCATAGATATCAAATGCCATGAGGTGATCTCCCAGCTGTTGCGCCACAGTCTTCTCCACAACCTTTCCCAAAAATGGAAGGTTGGAGACCAGTCGATAATTCACCTTGATGTCAGGGTCCAAAGATGGCTTCTTCAGAAGGGGTCTCACCAACACCTTCTTCAAGGCATCTGGAATGATCCCCTCAGACAGGGAACACCAGACAATCAAGGTGAACACCGGGCCAACAGCGTCGACACATCCCACTAGGAAACACGTTGGCGCCGGATCCAGTTCATAATATGTGTGCTTCAGCTTTGGGATCACCTCAATGACATCAGCCACCTCCACTGGTTTAAACTCCCCCCAACCGGGCAGAGTGCTTTGTTGACAATCCAGGTAACCACTGTTGGCCATAATACAGCTCACTGGCGGAACTCTCTGCCTGATGGCGGACACCCTGTCTGAGAAAAACCAAGCAAACTCATTGCACAAGGCTTCAGAAACTGCTATTTTCAGCTGTAGACAGGCAGGATGTAATAGCCTGTCCACAGTCCGAAAAAGTATTGCTGGTCAGTTTCTCCTAGCAGCAATCTCCCTGGACAGGAACACTGCCTTCTTATGGTTGATTGCCCCCAGTACATACTGTAGTGTGCAAGTAGGGCCAGTTTGTCCGCCTCCAACCCGGACCTCCGCCAGCAGCGCTCCAACCTCTGACTCTTGATCTTCAATGCCTTGAGCTCCCCATCAAACCATGGGGACCTCAGGTGAGAAGATCTGGGTCGTACATGGATCAGTGCAAGGGAGTTGAGTACCTCAGTCACTGCCCTATTATAGGCATCAACTGCCTCACCCACACCTCCCCTGCATGCACTGTCTACACTAGATAGTTTCGCCACCGCCAGAAAACCCTCCGGGGTCAATCTCCTCAATGGGCGGTAGGTCACCATTTCTGCAGAGGGAGGGATCTCAGAGGGGGCCCTGAGCAAGAACTCCACTGTGCAATGATCGGACCAGATGACCCGATCAGTCCTGAGATTCTCAATCTCAAGCCCCAGTGAAAAGACCAGGTCCAACATGTGGCCACACTGGTGGGTTGTAGTGGTAACTGCTTGCACCAGGCCCAGTGATGTCATCAACTGGAGGAAGTGATAACCCAACCTGGATGACTCGTCATCGAACCATATATTGAAGTCCCCAGAACTAAACATCTGGAGGACTCCAGTGTTTCACCGACCACAAAGTCACCCACTTCCTGCAGGAATTCTCTGCCCACCCCAGGAGGGCAGTATATCAAGAGAATCCTACATCCTGCTCCTGGATGCCCATGAATGGCCACACATTGAAACAAACCCAGTGTTCTCACTGGATGCACAGTGAAGCCTAGCTCAGCTTTAAAACAGATAGCCACTTCTCTGCCCCTGCGTTCCACTCTGGGGCAGTGCATAAAGGAGTAACCCGGGGAGACGGCGGCCTCTAACACTGGCCTAGCATCATCCCTCAACCAGGTCTCTGTAATACAAGCCAGGTCGACCGATGAAATCAGATCTGCAATAATTGCAGTCTTATTATTGATCGACCTGACATTGCATAGCACCACCCTCAGGGGACTGGTAGACAGTGCAACCCTTTTAGCCACCTGCCCACTAGCTCTCATGGGAACCCTGGGAACAGGGATTAACTCCATCTGGCCTCTCTCCAAACCCCATTGCTTCCCAGGGCGCCTTCTGCACCCAACTACCTCAATCCTATTCCCCTCCTCCATGTACTGGACACCCTTCCAGCTTCTACCCACACGTCTCCTTCCAATTCCTACCTCCAGGCAACGGCAAGCTGTAGTATCTGAAACTGGGAGGATGATAAAGGGCTGTAGGTCATAAAGCTGGGACACCTCGTACATGATTCTAGGCTGCCCCAATTTACCAGCAACCCCCAACAAATATTTATCTGGCCTGTCACACAAATATTCCCCCCTTTAGCTCATTAATCGTACACTAATTCTTCCTTATAGTCTATACACCCTACTAGCATCAAACCCCCTCGCTTCCCACCCAAATAACCACAGCCAAACAGAAAACCCACACCAAAAACAAAAAACAATCCCCCCACCCCTATATATAACTATACAATAACGAATAAAAGCCTGAAATATAAAAATATTTAAATCAGCCAATCCACAAAAGGATTTAGCCCAAGAGCAATCATATATTTTACAGCAGATAGACAATCCAGACCTAGCAAAAAAGCTACAATAATCCCTTCATATCAGATAGATCCACAACTCTGAAAAGGCAGTTCATTCTCACTTATGCAGCTACTATACCAGTTCTTTAGGGAGCATCTATTCACTGCAGTCCAGAAATCCAGAGCAGTTCCACATCTACCCATCTCGACTTAGCTCCTCCATGCAGTTAGTTCAACGCACAGTGCCACAACAGATCCCAGCACGCACTTAGTCATCAGCATAGAAGGCCCCTTCTCCAGCCCAGAATCCGCTACACAAAGTCTTCGGCTCTTGGCAGCGGGAGACAGGAAAGGTTCTCCCGAGAGGCAGCAGAGCTCCCTCCGCCTGCCCGCCAGTTATCCACACCGTTCAACCCCTGCCACAGCACAGCGGATCCCTTAAGCCCACAAGGCAGCCTCCATCACGGTCCAAACACAAAGTTCTTCTTTTCTCCCTCACACACTTCCTTCTTGGGATTCCTTCCACTGGTCCTGTCCTACACAGCGACTGACCACTTCCTGCAAGTCGGTCCGACTGGGCTGTCACCCCAGCCGGAATCCACTGCTCAATCTATCATTCCTCCACACTATCTCCAACCACATGCTGATCTCCTAGAACCTGGAGCTCCTGGATTCTTCAGGCCACAGAAAAAGGTAAGTGGTTGCTTACACTGAAATTGTCTGCACAAAGCTGATCCAAAAGGATCCCCTTCTGCCATGGAAAAAACAGCCCGAATCAACAGGGGCAGGGGGATTCAACTCTCAGGCTCCTAAAATAAAAAATTAAAAAGCTACCTCCTCCCTCTAACTTACTCAAAAACAACCCTTTCTAACACTAATGACCCTACTCCTATTGCCTAGCCTAGCCTATTTCCACATCAATCAAGTCTGCACTTGCAGAAAATACAAAAATGACACACAGCTCTACGAGAAAAGGAAAAAAAAAACTGAACTCAACTAGACCCTCCACAAGCAGCAGCCCAGTGTGGCCGCCATCTTGCTGTATATCATCATGGTATGCAGTGCAACCCAAGCCTGCAGGACAGGATGAAAAACCAGCATGGATGGTAATTTGATCCACTCTCGATAAATGTTCTCGTCAAGATGTCTGATGGAATTGATTGCAGCCAGTTTGTCAAAGACAGATGTTTGTGGATCAAAATGAGGTAGTGACACAGTAAATGTAACAAACATGTCATCATGTATTGTACAATGATTATTAAAATAGCAAGGTGCCTGGTTAGGAAAACGTGTTACATAACCAAGGTTTCTAGCAGTAGACATAGAGATATTAACAGAATTTGTCATACACAGTGTAATGCAAGTTGTAGATCTACAGTGAGGACAGTACCATTTAGACATCCTCTTTTCATGAATAACATCTGGAATGTGGCCTGGTTCCAAATCCCTGAAGAGATTGTTAACGGTAGGAATTACACAGGAACCATAAGCTGCACATAAGATTTCGCGGGCAATATATTGCTTGTCTGCCTCCTTGTTATTCTGAAAAACCATTTCTTTGATTTTGTGTTTAGTTTCATTGAACCCTTTTGTAATTGAATGCATATCATAAACTGTGAAGTGTTCCTCTCTACTGAGGCCATCTATACCATATAACAGTGGTGGTAACACATCATTTTTCATAGCTTTCTGAAATTTAAGTGTTTGTGGTGCCATTATAATCATCCCTGGTACGGCCCATCCTTGAATATAGAGCCCAGTTCTGGTCTCCATATAAAAAAGGGGAAATTCAGATGATAGAGATGATACAAAGAAGAGCTACTAGGAGCATAGAAGAGCTAGAAACAAAGGCTTACCAATAGAGGTTAGAGGAGTTGGCCATGTACACCCTGGAGTATAGGAGACATAGGGGAGATATGTGCCTAGTATACAGAGTGTGGAAAAATGAGGATCTATAGGGCATTCTGGCATTAATAGAAAAAAACAAACAAGATGTGACAATGGCTCACCCTCTGCAACTGTAAGACAGCAGATGCAAATCATTGGCTAGATCCAAATGGTTAAACCAAAGGGTAGCAACCACTTGGAATGAGCTGCCACAAGAGGTAGTTGGTAGAAAAAAATTAGATCAGTTTAGATTAAACCTAGATAGATATTATGGAGTGAGAACATTTGATTGCTAAAGTAGTTATAAGTGAGCACCAAGGACGTAAGTCTAATATAGCTCTGTATTACCTATGTTACCTACGTGCTTTAATAGCAGCTATATTTGCTCTGTTCCAGATTGACATTCCAGAACCAAAGAGTCTGGAGATGGTGCCTGTTGGACCGGTAATATCAGCAGTCGCACACCTAGTGCGTGATTTACCCTTAGCATTAGGTATTGGTCTAAAAACTCCTAAGTGATCAATAACATGAGGTCCAGTAACTGGATCTTGAGTGCGAATTTGGTAGGCAGATATAATATCTAGAAGCATCATGCTGAATAATCTAGAAGTGTTAGTTGTATGACAGAGACCGAACTCGGTCATATTCCAGTGTGTGAGATTAAAGATTTATTTTATTTATTTATTAGAATCTCGAAGTTACAACCAATGAGCTATAGCTCATTTACATCCACATCAGTAAGAAGACATAAATAATGAAAACATGTGCACTACCTAAATTAAATTCAGATGACATTTCCAGTAAGGTAACAGGGACCTGCATGAATTGCACGTTGTTAATCAGAGCTTCTGGAACAGAAGTGGCAGTCAAGCCACTAGGAGGACCAGGCTCCTGAGTAGGACATTCAATCAGTTCTTCTTCCATGGGTGGGACCACAGAAAGGAACACAGCTTCAGTAGCCATATACTGTAGTTGTAGAGACAGAAAGCTTGTGACTCCTCAGAGGTGAAGCAGTCACAAAAAGTATGATCTATTAAGGCAGTCAAGTTATAGAGACCAGAGTGTCTGGAGCCTGCCTGTTGAATGAAGAGTGTACCGTTTGGTGCAATACCTGTGTTGGGCCAACCTTGAAAAGTACCCTTAGATAAACGTGCTACAGGAAGTGTGTATTCATTGTAATTAGTTTCCCATTGTATCTGTAGTGTAGACCTATCTGGAGCCACTACCATGGCATTAAGGCAAGCGTCTATGCCTTCCTTAACAGTAACTAGTTTGCTGGGGATGTCTATGCGGACCCCCTGAGTGCCAGACATGGGTGTATCTCCAGGTGTCTGAACCTTGCCAGAAGCATGTTAAAGGTTCTGGAGCACGTGTGCTATGCGTTATGATCAGTTGTGAGAGGTCTGTCTTGAAAGTAAGTCAGAGAGAGTAATCCCACCAGGAGAATCAGGTGCAAGACAGCCATCTTGCCAGTGTACCTAAAAGAAACAGAAAAAGATTGTTAAGTGAGGGGTACTATTCTGACCCAACAGGGCTGGGAAAAGTAATTAGACACCTTTGTACAACTTGAGCTGATTAGCATGGAACCACTTGTCAGTGGTCTGTTTCTGATGGTTAACTCTCACCTGATAAACTGCAGGGCTGAGTTTGTTGACAATGGGGAATGGACCTTCCCATTTCTTAATAAATGAATGAGTCAGTGGTTTGTACTGGAGAAGCTTGACTTGATCTCTAACCTGCTAATCAACTTCTTTGACATGCTTATCAAAATGGGCTTTTGCTTGCTGTTGAGCTTTACCCATATGACCTGCGGTGAACAAGTGTGTCTTCATGATGTCATTCCAAAGTTTTTCTACATATTTGTCCTCAAAAACCCTATCTGCTGTAGGGGTGTGGAGGTCAATCAACAGGTGCTCAGGTAATCTCATGGCTCTACCAGTCATAACCTCATATGGTGTGCACTGAGTAGTTGTTGCAGGAGTGCCCCTTATTGCCATTAGTAGTGGCAAGAGGGAATCCCAATCCTTGAGATTGTCACTGATGAATCTGCATAACATCTGTTTAATTCTTCTGCTTGCTCTTTCTACTTGACCTGAGGATTGAGGATGGTATGGAATATGATATTTCTGATCTACTTCTAGCATTTGGAGTGCCTCCTTCATCAGCTCAGCTAAGCCTGAGCTGAGTCTACCTTGAGGGGTAGGCCCCACCTGGAGAACAATTGATCCACCAGGATCCTGGTGGTCATCTTTACCATGTTATTCTGAGTAGAGAATGCCTCAACCCCCTTGGAAAACAAATCTGTGACAAGTGTATACCTGTTGTTCTTGCTGGAATTGGTCAGTGGGCCAAGGAAATTGATTTGTATCTTGTTCCATGGTCCAGATTGCCTTTGTGGCAATAACATGATATTTCTCTTCACTGAAACTGGATTATTTTGGGCACATACTATGCAGTTGTTCACATAGTGCACCACATTCCTGGTCATACCAGGCCACCAGACAATGGTTTTAAGTCTCTGGAAGGTGTTATCTGCTCCCTGGCGTCCACCAGTAGGAGTGTCATGAACCATATGGATGAATTCAGTTCATAAGGATTCGGGTACAACCCACAGTCTGTGACCCGTATCCTCCTTGCTATACCAGATCCGTTTCTGATCATGAGATAGGTGTAATTTCTCAGAGTGTCTTTTGTAGGGACAACTCGTAGACAGTTCCTGTTCAATCCCTTTGTCCAAGTATTTGAACACATCTTTTAGTTCTGGATCAGACTTTTGTGCCACAGAAAGGTCCAGTGGAAGCACTGGTTGTGGTTTCTGCCTAGTGCTGACAGCAAGAAAAATGGCTGCCAAGGCTATTGGGTGAGTCATTGATCATGCCTCCCCCACCCCGAGCACCCGCTTTGGCAAGTGTGTCTGCTCGATCATTGAATTCGTGGTAAGGTCAATCTTAGAGTGAGCCTTTACCTTGTGAATATATAGTTTATGAGTAAACTGCTGAGTCAGTGTGTGTATATACATGAACAAATCCCTGTATTTGACAGGGGTGCCATCAGATGACGTGAAATTATTTCTCTCCCAGAATGGTAGGAATTCAGTAAGGGAGGAACAGACCCAGTTGGAGTCTATGAAGGTGATAGCATCATTAGCACCATGGGACAAAAACCTCTAGAGCACAGGCCACAGCTGTCAGTTCTGCATACTGTGAAGAAGTGGTGGTACACTTCTTAGCAATGCAGATGTTGTCACCGGTTGGATTGACTATGAACACGTCCAAACCTCCCACTTGTTCTCCTTCCACATAGGAGTTGGAGCCATCTGTAAAGATGTGATAAATTCTGGTATCCTGTAAGATAGCTGGTGTAGCCAGTAGGAATGGTCCCAGCTCAGGTATGTCAGGAGGATGAAGTGCACAGTCATCAGGCTTACCTGTGTAGAGCAGGCCATGGGCTAGGATGGATGGCATTTTTGCAGGTAGTGCTTTAATGTCCCTGTCCTGCAAAAGCAAAGACCAGTGCGTAAATCTGGTATTGGAAACTGAACCATCTTTCACTTTGTCTGAAAGTAAGTTGGTTGGAGTGTGACAGGTATGCAAGATAATGGGTGCATACCCAATGATGTACATGAAATGTCTGACAGCCCAATGGGTTGCCAAAAGTGTTCTTTCACAGAGACTATACTTCTTTTCTACTGGAAATAACATTTGAGAAGCACAGGAAATGGGCCTGAAATACCCATTGTACTTTTGTGCCAGCACTGCAGACATGGCCACATCAGATGTGGCAGTTTCCAGATGGAAAGGGAGATCTGGGCTAGGGTTGATCAATGCTGGGGTTGAAGCCAAGGCCTGTTTTAGCTGTGCCACAACATCAGTATGGGTAGGACCCCATGTCCATGGGACATCCTTTTTTAGAAGTTCATACAAGGGAGCTGCCTTCAAGGCAAAGTCAGGGATGAAATCCATGGAGTAGTTTACCATTCCTAGGAAGTGCCTTAGTGTTGCCATGCTAGTAGGAAGTGGCAGATTTTGCACGCCCTGGATCTTTTTGATGGACAGGCTTCTGCCTTGGTCTGTAATACTTAGGCCAAGGAAGATGACCTCCTTCTTGCACAATTGTGCCTTGGAGGGGTTGCACTTGAGGCCTGCCCTCTTTAAGAGAAACAAAAGTTTGTCTAGATGCATCAAATGATCCTTTTTCATGGTGGTTGAAAGAAGCAAGTCATCCACATCATGCATAAGGCACTGTGGTGTAGAAAACCCCTGCAGAGCATCTATCATGTGGAGATGGAAAAGGGAAGGGCTGTTTTGGAACCCCTGTGAGAGGCATGTCCAGGTGTACTAACGTCCATCAAAAGTGAAAGCAAACTTGTATTGGCTTTCCTGTGCTAATGGGACTGACCAGAACCTATTAGAAATGTCAAGAGCTGGTAACCACTTTTTATCAAGTGTCAGCAGCTTGAGTACATCCAGTGCTGATACTACTATTGGTGAGCAGCTCGGAGTAACCTGATTGAGTTTCTTATAATCAGTCATATATCTCTAGACTCCATTTTGCTTTTTTCATAGGCCAAATGGGTGAGTTGACAGTAGAGACACAAGTCCTAATCATTCCTTGTTGAAGGCAAGGCTTCAGCAGGGAGTGGATACTGCTTCTGCCTCACAGGATTAGGTTATGTGATTTCAATGGTAGTGTGCATTCTACCACAGTCATGCTTGTGGGTGGCAAACACATCAAGGTGTTTTTTCAGCAGAGGTGCAAGCTCCGAAAACAAGTCGTGACTTTGGAACAAGGCCATGGCATCATATTCCTTGTTGTTGTGCGAGATAGCTGCCATCACGTGAGAGTTTGGGATGGTGACAGCATTACACTGGCCTTTGATTTGAAGGAGTAGCCTGTTGGCTAGATCCTCTACATAGCCGTGCAGTGCTAAAAAATCAATTCCCGGGATGCTGGGGTGATGTTGTAAGACCATAACATCAAAAGAGAAATCCGTCCTGAGATGGCCTACCACCACAGGTAGAGGAATAGATCGGTAGGTGTGTAGTTGGGTACCATCTACACCCTGTGCACTGGTCTTCCAGCTGGTAGACCAGTCAGATGAGGCTGGATTTTCATCATGGAGGATGGACATGGCTGCTCCGGTGTCCAGAAGCATAGTAAGCTGGTGGCCCCCAACTGTGGCCTTTACATAAGGCCGTCATTCGTGTCAATGATCAGGTTACTTACGATTTGGACTAGGGCCTCTAATTGTCATTCCGAATTCTCTGAATCGGCATCATCTGCCTGTTCCTGAAATTGAAGGCCTGCGGGATCTGCTAGGACTTCTTTTAAGTCTTGCACTGTGTGCAAGTGTACTTGTGATGTCACAGGTGCAGTGGTTGCCTGCACTGATGGTTCCACTATTGATGCCATATTGGCCTGGCCAGTAAGTAATGCAACATCCCCTTGGCTATCAGATGACTCAACTGCCGGGGTCAGGGCAGCTACATGTCATGCAGGAGTGGTTTCTTTCCCCGCTTGAGCTTCCTCCAAAAGCTTTCAGAGGTTCTTGATCTCCTCTTTGATTTGTCAGTAGCTGGGACCAGATCAGTGCTGGTTTTGGCTAGTCTGTTGGGCGTTTAGATTTTTCCAACTGCCTTTGTTATCCCTATTGTTTCTGTTGCTCTTTAATTCTGGTTCCCTCCCCCTTGTGTGACTGTTTGTCATCAGAAGGGGCAGCCTTCATCTGTCTGTTTCCCTCCACTGTGTAGTGGATGAAGGCCTCAGAGGTAGGCTGAACTGCAGCTACCTTGCTGAATTTGCCGGAAGAAAGGGCATGGAGGTAGAGCTGATAGACTCATTCCATTTTAGTGAGGATGTTCTCAGACTTGTTGATATTTAGGAAAACATTGAGCTCAACCTTCTTCCACAAGGCTGGATGAACAAATCTTTGTACTCAATTTGATCTCTGTCTGACTCCTTGTCTGTGAGGGCCTTTCCCATTCTGTACAAGAGCCACAATCATTGATGGTAAGTGGCTGGGCTTTCTTTTGCACCTTGCTTGACCGTGTAGGCCAAGCGAGTACCCACAATTCCTGGGGAATTTACACTTATGAGTGTGGCTGCGATCTCATCAAAAGTTGTGGTATCAGAGTTCCGCGCTGTCTCTGATAGCTTGGCCCAGAGGGTTGGTTCAATTGTCTGTCTCAGGATTTGTACCTGGTACAGGGGTTAGAGAGAAAGTCTCTTGCAAAGGGAGTAAACTTTCTCCAAGAGATGACTGAGATTGTCAGTTGGGCCCATCTGTCTGATGCCCTGTGCAATTTGCTGGACAGAGTGAGCGACCTGCAGTAGGTTGGTGGTGGACGTTGTCCATCTAAACCCAGGCTGAACCATGGCCTCTGCAGCTGCATCAGCAATAGCTTTGTAGGTTGTTTTCTGTGTGACCGACTCCTTCAGCAATTTGTCTATCTATTCCTGGATGGTCTGTTTCTGGCCATCCGAGACAGTGACTTGACTGAAAGCTTCTTTGATTATGCTGATGATCTCTGTCTTATCACCCTTAGTGAGGAGTGCAAGTGGAGTTGAATTACGGTGCATAGACCCTCCACCTGTATCATGGGGCTGCCATCTTGGTGTTGTACGCAGCATCCGCCATGTTCGTCAGGACATGGTGATGCAGTGTGCATGCCCACACTGGAGTTAGTATCGCAGAGTGATTGTATCTCCTCCACTAGTTTCCATTCCTTCTTCAGCAACTCCGATGCCTGCAAGCCCATCTCTCTTTTTTTTAGAGCCGATGCTTGCAGTTAAAGGGAGGCACACTTCGCTGTGAGATTCTCAACAGCGGTATGTAGAGCCATAACCAAAAGACCTTTGAGATTGTATTTCTTTGTTGTTTGTTTGGACTTCAAGTACTTGTCAGAAATTAGCAGCAATGGTTTGTCTGCATATTTTGCGTCCAGCGCAAAATCCGTCCATTCTCCATGGGATGTGAGGTAGTTTGAGACATCGAGTCTCAGTTCTGTGCACAGGTCAGACATGACAAAAAAAACATAAAAAGCAATGTGTAGAAACCTGGTAGAATACCCTGGCACCATCACCTACCGCTTTCTGGTCAACAGTGGTTGATCAGTTGTGCCAGGGGGGTATGCTGTCACTCACAGAGAGAGTATGAAGGGTCAGGCGTGGGTCTGCCACATCCAAAACCAACGGCAGTGTGGGTCTTCCACACCATCTACCACTATAAGTATGAGTAAGGTGATTCTAGGATTGTGCCACAGTACTGGACATGCAAAATATGTGGGGAATGAAATATGCAATGCCTCACACAATTGAATGTGAATCTTCCATTATTTATTCCACCTGCCTGTGGTTGCCAATAATGTAAGGGTTGCCAAATCCCTTGTCAGGTTCTTGGTGGAACTAAACAAAGCAGAAGAGACGACAGACAAGTGGTAATCATGTAATAAATGAAATTTATTACAGATAAAACAATACAGGCTTACTACCAGTACAGTGTAAACACTGGGAGATGCAGGTTTCCTTTCCTTGGTATAGCAGTCTAGTCTCTCAGAGAAATTACGTGTGACAAGGGGTTTTATACCCTGATAATTACTATGGTAACTACTAAAGAAGATACATAAAATGAATATAATTGGACAAAAACAGGTGGTCTGAGTAACTGTCCTAACTAGAGTAAAAAGTACATAGCTAAGCAGATAACAATACAAAGGGTGCACTCATCTCCAAGGTCAGGTGCACTGGTGCACAAATACTAAAGATGGCACTGTTGCCTAGAAATACAGTAGAAGAGCAAAAAGTTCTCATGGCTAATATCAGTAAAACACAGTAGAACACAGATCCTGACACTTATGCTTCTATGATAAGTGTCTTTGCCCTAAAGTTAGTACGTATACATACATATGTTGCTGTCCGCTAGGTGGGGGCACTATCATGGGTACTGGTACCATGGATAACAGAACATTCATTGTAATTTCACTACACCCGCTCATAATTTCGGAAATGTTAAATATTTTAACTCCAGATTTTCAACATAGCCTTCTTACTACCCCACCTCATGTATGTCACAGCTGTCATTTTTCAGATCCTGGCCAAAATGTGTTTTCGCACCTGTGCATGGAATGGCATTGCAGTTGTGCAGAATTACACTTTGGTGGGAATTCGAAAATTTTCTGTACTGAGTACATGAGGTGGGATAATAAGATGGCTATGCTGACAATTTGGTCACTGTTGTCCTATAAAAGGAAGCGCAGGGCCCAGATATATGCATTTATAAAATGAGTAGGCTAAACCAGCGAATCAAAGAGCAAGCTCACCATGCATGAAATATGTTCCATGCATTGTTAAAAAAAAGGACTTCAGTAAAAAGGCTAAAATCACTTAGCCTTAGAATGTTGGCATTTAAAAATACTGCTATTGTTGTTTCCTCACTAAAAGCAGTCTCCCCTACATGAAAAGCAAATGTACGCAGCAACCTGCATGTATGTACTTATGAACATAATGCAGGCTGCCACATTCATTTGCTTTTGTATATACTCATTGACAGATTGGTAGATTATGGATGTGGTTGATTAAAAAGACAGAGGTGTATCCTGTACCATGACACTGTTCCTGATTCAAAGAGTTGAGTGTAAGCAAGCAACGGGACCTGCAAAGTGCAAACACTGCAGCAGAGGGTGTAGCAGTAGCAGCAACAGTGCTCAAGGATGGGGCTGAGATATTGTGTGTATTGTGGTTGATCTTCTCTCATTTGGCATCAAGCAACAGGGGCAGGGTTGTGAAATATGAAAGAACCGGGGGTCTGGGCTGACTTGGAACCTCGCCCTCCCACAAGAAGATTGATTGGGCACTAGTGCACCACTTTTGAGGAAGACAGAGCGAAGACCAAGTGAGTTTTGACAGGTGGCACCTGCTATTGCACTGGTAAGTGCATGAAGCAGTCGGAGTCCACTGCAATTCTGTAGTGCTTGTTTACACTATACTTTGTACTTGCTTACCTGGTCAGTTACATGGCTGTTAGGGGGTGCATTTTACACAGGAGTAAGCTTTTCTTATTTTGCACCTGTAACTGAGTCCGACTTATATGCAAATGACCTCATGAATATTAACAGAATGTCCACAGAAGGACTATTTTATCATACATTAGCAGCATTAAATATTTTTTTCTACATACAAGCAAGATTTGTCTAACTGCAAACAGTAAAATACAGCTAGGATCCCATTTTATAAGTGTAATAAGACACTCCAGGTGTGTGCATGTAACAGATTTTACCACACGGCAGGTGCTAAAGGCACTCGGCCAAGGCCTCGTGCCTTATTACACCCCTGGCCGTGTGGTAAAATCTGTTCCATGCACACCCTGTCATGTCTTATTGCTTGCCTATGGAGGGATGTGAGCACAGGTACAGTAAAATAGGGATGCTATTATACTGTCTCAAAAAGTAAGGAAATAAGTTCCAAAAAACTTTGTTAATGCTCCAGTTAGGGTCTAAATGACAAAAGGTGGGAAATTAGGTGTTATGGTTTCCCTAACATCCTACCCTCCCAAACTGGGCAGGAGAGCAGGTGTGGGGTGTGCCTTTGGCTTCTTAAGCCCAACACTCGCTCCATTCCAATAAAGTCTACATATCTGTATTTACAGATGGAATGGGGTGAGCGATAGGGTTGAGAAGCCCAAGGCACACCCCACACCTGCTCTTCTGCTTGGTTTGGGAGGGTGGAGTATTAGGGAAACCCTAACACCTCATTTCCAAACTTTTGCCACTTTGACCCTAACTGAGCATTGGTGAAGTTTTTGCAACACACATATATATATATATATATATATATATATATATATATATATATATGCCAACAAGAAGGCACGATGAGGTGGGGTTATGGCCTGATAAGAGCATGCCCCAGGTTCATTATGAAGCACGATGCACTTGTGCCAAGTGTCTTTAGCACTTGGGAAGTGCTCTTATCAGGCCATAGCCCCCAGCTCGGATTGTCTTATTGAGCTTATAAAACGGGCCCCCAGTAAAAAAGTTATTTATTTATTTATTTAAGAGATTTACCAGGAAGGCATACTGAGCAGAGTACCGCTCGATTCCAGATGCGCCCTGGGGTAGGGGGTTACAAGAGTGTAGTACATAAATACACAAAAACACAATAGTACACACATAATTTGCAGATAACCAGCAATGGCCCAGTAGGATGGGTGTAGTAGCTGAGATGCATGTTGGTTTATACAAAGTGAGGAGTATTTGCAGGCAGTATTTACAGGCAGTGATACAGTAGAAATTGCAACAATTACATGGTGTGATTAGATTTATCTACTATATGGGTAGGTGTTTATATCAAACAGTAACAGAGGAAGGATTAAGAGTGGCGTATGGTACTGATTTAGAAATGGAGCCCAGGATAGCTGATAAGAGTTGAGCAGGGAGTTCAGCGATGGGGAAAGCATAAGCAGTTGGTGGCAAAATGCGTTTTGAGGAGGGCATTTCGATGTGGAGTACTTGTGGTGTGTCTGATGTCGGCTGCTAGAGAGTTCCATAATTTGGGGAGTCTGAAGCTGAAAGCAACCTGACCTGATCGGGTGGATCTGTAGGGGATGTGAAGAAGCCTGGAGTCAGAGTTCCTGAGATCGTAGGTAGGTGGGGGGACGGCAGTTAGGGATGTCGATGTCGATAAGGTACTTAAGAAAATGCCAGATACAAAGTGTAGTTAAAAAATTGTTAAAAAATATAATCAGTAGAAAAACACAAAAAGTAGTCCTTGTCATTGTGTTGGAATGCAGGTCTTCTAATTAAAAGTAACTAGAGGAGGTTGGTGTCTCTGTGTCTGTACTCTCCAGCCTCAAACACTCAAAAATGATGGGTTTTTTCCGTATACATATTTCTTTCTTTGATCATGATCAGCCACTTTGAGTTACAGCAACGGGGAGTGACCATCCCCCATCTACTTTCATTAGAGCAATGGGGAGCGAGCGTGTCCCATGCTGCATTATGTATTTAATGTGATGTCATTCGAGACCCCTTCCTTCTGCTTCAAAGATACACAAATCATTTTCAAATAATTATTTGTGCAGTTTCATTTTTTTTTTTAAGTTTCTATCCTTAATGGCTGGCTTAACTGGGAGTGAGCATGTCACTTAGTGGCCACCATACACAGCCATTTTCTGATTCGCAGTTTTCAAACTGCAACAGTAAAGGTATAGAAACAAACTGCTTACACTTTAAAGCTGACAGTTTTACAGTGCAGCTTTTATTTTGTGGATTCTTGTGGTTGGGATGAAGGGGAGGTGGGGAACTGGAGATGCCAGAAACAAGACTGGAGATACCAGAAAAAATCAGACAAACAGGTGGACTTAGGAGGAAAAAACAACAGTGGGTAAAAATCTACAGATTCAAAGCAGCTTACAATATATGGCCTCTGTAGGAAGTGGGGGACTGTATTGCCCGAGTTGTATTTCTTTGGTTTTTGTGGTGCCATGGTGCTTGTGACTGATGCTTTGGTGGATGAGGCTTCATGGATTTCGATACGAGTCTGCCTCCGCTCTCCCAGTTTCTTGCAGATGCTGGCTGAGCAACTGCAGCGGGAGAACGATTGTATGCATGGATTTTAAGCTGTGCTGCATTCTGGTTGGTGCAACTAGTGTCCTGATAAGGACACAGCTGAAAAAGACTTTCAGCCAGTCAGGACTCGGGTAATTTTTTTCCCATTTAATAAATATATATGCAATGGGAGTGAGGATAAACATGGCAAATATCACCAGTGCTTCCTAGTGGTCAGACCTACAGTGAGAATATTGCATTTATCCTCACTGTAGGTAATTTATCCACACAGCAGGTAAACAAGAGGCAGATACTGCACATAACCAAAGTTGCCCAAAGCATTCCCGTTGGGTGCATGAAATCCGCACGAACCCTGTGTTCACCAACCGAATCAACATGGCTGTCCTCAAGATTCCCACTGATGACTGCACATAAGTAGAAGACCTCCCTTCACAAATGAACAGCAGCATTCAAGCAGCTTCCAGTCAGACACAAACCATCGAGAAGGAAAGAAGTAGTTGACTATAAAAACATTCCACAGCAACGTCAAACAAAAGGAAAAAAAGGAATCAAAAACAAATAAAAATGAGCCAGGGAAATATCAGTTTTGAAGTAGAATGCAAGAACCTAATGGCAGCCTTCACACAGGAAGACCTTCTGCTAGAAGACTGTACAGTGGAAATAGCAGCCGAAGATAAAGAAATACCACAGCAGCCTACAAGAAGCACTATGAATGACTTAACAACAATAGACATACCGTATATACTCACATATAAGCCAAATTTTTTATGCCAATTTTATCATCTCATTGTTAGTACCTCGACTTATACGTGGGTCAACCAATAAATCAGTCAGCTGAAGTCCGCTCTCTGTTTGGGTGTCTCGTAAATTGCAACTCTGCTGCTGTTGACCTCGTACCCAGCCTTTTCATCCTAGCCATCCCGCTTCCCACCAGCGAACTTCCCCTTAGTGGTGTTGGTATTGCTACTCTCCTACCCACTTCTATGTCGATACTCTCATACCCCTTCTGGACAGGAGCGCACTAGGTAAGGAATCACATATTAGAGGGGGACATGCTCTAGGACAACTGATAACCGACTACGGTAGTGGTGATGGCATTGCTGCTCTCCTGCCCACATCTGTGTCAATATTTCTTGGCATGCTCATAGCAGCACCACATATGGTAACTGAATGCTGTTCCTCTATATCATTGGAGTTTGCCTGATACTGGCCTGGCTTACCCCAATTACAACAGACTGTTTTGCACTCCCTGCATACTCCAGGAAGTGCTTTCTTTTCAGTCCTTATTCGGTTTGCAGTCATATGGCATGCCGCTCTTTGTACCAAAATATTAACTAATTTCCACATAAAAAGAGGTGGAACTATAATGGTCAACTAAAGACACACGAATTTTTTTTCTTTGCTGCTGTTCTCAGTTCTTCTCAGTCTCACAACTTGGCTTATATGCGGGTCAATGCTGGTTCACAAAACTGAACTGTTGGGTTGGGGGGTTGGCTTATCCATGGATCAGCTTATACGCGAGTATATGTAACCCCTAGGGGCACTATCCCAAGGGCTACTACCCCTGCCTGCTTGGCTAGTAGCAGGTTAAGGGGCCTGAGTTCTGAAATGGGTGCCTCCACCCGGAGATCAGGTTTGGTAGTGGTCAAGCTATTCTGGGCACAGCCCTCTGGGACAATGTAACCCCCCTCTTTCCCCTCTAGTGGCCTGAACACTGTACAATAATCACTTTCACAATACCCCTGGTACACCACACAAGTACCCACACTGTTTGCACTTACCACCAGGGCTGGTTCCTCTGGCTTGACCCTGGGGGCACCCTGTAAAACAAGGTTATGCACAGCAAATAGCAACAGTACAGTACTTTGAGCACAAACTGGAACCACAGACAGATTACATGCAGAAAAAGTTAGATCTGATTTGTTCAGGGGACTTGAACAAGGGAGGGGCAAAATCAGGTTAATTAGCTTAAAGGTTATATAAATCAAGCAGTTACACATGTGCTTTGAGTCCCCCCACACAGTCCACCTCTGGGTACCCAGGTGCAGAAGAGATGGGCTAGCCAGGACTGATGCCCGGGGTTACAGCTGGTTGGGGCCCTGTGATGGAAAATACAACATGCACAGTACACAATATTTCTAATCCAGAGCCAGAGGGCCCAGTTTGTAAAAGAAACAACAAGACAATCAGATGACACACTCAGATTAAGCTGTTGTTGCAGGGAGCTACCCTGGTATTTACTCACAATACCCAAGACTGGACACAGGCTGGATGAAAATCGAGACTGCAGGTGGTTGATGTGGAATGCCAGGAGAAGCAGGGCCCACATGAGTCACAGAGGCGTCATTCCTGTTCAAGCGTGGAGCAAGGGGCTGATCCCCAGGCAAGTCTCTCGTTGATGGCTTCTCTGTGCATTGGGTAGTCTGGCTGGGCCAGTCTAGCTAGGCCCAGACTGCATGGAGACAAATTTTGGATGCAGTCCGTTTTGGGATGGATACAGCTTCCAGCAAGCAGAACACAGTTCACACAGTGGGGGACTAACTCACGACCTACTAGTAGCTCATAGCACATTTACATGTAAGGGAATTCTACTGTATCAGACAAAGCGCTCCCCAGTCACAATTGCAAAGTCTCTGCATACACCGGGAGCTTAGGGGTAGCTGGAACTCCTGACAGGCCGATCGCATTCAGCAAAATCTTCGATCTTCTTCAGGTTGAGCCTGGCCCACTTCAGTAGCTTACTTTAGTCATGCAAACTTGGATTTAGTCCAAAATAATTCTCTTCTCTTCCTCTCAGGAGCAGCACACCGACATGCAGGCCAAAAACTTAGCCTTTTCAGAGTTCTGCAATGCGAATCCACTCAGGATTGCTGCTCAGAATCACTACAGCTCCTTCTTGTTCAGCTTTCAGCTTAGATCTAACTGAAAACTGCAAGCAGCCCGGGACTTCCCCAAGATCCAAAAGATTTGGTTGGCTGAGTTGGCTGTCAGTCAAAGCAAGAGCTCCCCCTTCAGTTGCAAAAAAGGCACAAAAAGTTCAAACTACTGTTCCTACAGATTTTGAATTCAGATAGCTCCTGTAGTCCGGCTACATTTTAGGTCCCACCAGTACTGTTTGGTCCAATTTGCAGTCCAGAGCAAAGACAGTGGAGACAAACAAAACAGTCCTTGCTACAAAGAAAGCAGGATAGACAAACTACATTATCATTATCACTCTAAATGATTTTCAGTAAATAGTTACATCTTTCAACAGAGCTCCCTCTCAGATTACTTAAGCTGCAATTAGGCAGCTCTTAAAGAGACAGTACACAGAGGCTACACAGGCTCTGGTAATCATATTTAAACTGCAAAATGCAGGACACCAACCTGGCAGTGAGCATTTAGGCAAGCTCAAGGAAGACTTTTTTGGAACCCCCATTTGTAGGGGGGGTTACATATATATACGGCAGATGCTTTCATAAATGCCAGTAAAAACAAGAACACAACAGAAAAACAGTGACTGACATAGCAATGATACAGTGCTATCTACAGGAGAAATACAGTGAGCAGCAGAGCCTAGAGGCAATCTCACTCAAGGAGCTGAATACCATACTAGCAAAATACTTAATTGAAGCCAGAAAGAAAGACATCATCCCATATGAGTCATTATCACTCTGCTCTCATTTTCAGAGCATAGACACCTAAGAACAAATAGCTACCCACCTTCACTATCTACAGACCTGATATTTGAAAAAGCAAGGCAAGTGCTGGCAGCAAAACAAAAGGCTGTTGAGAACATGTAGCTGATGAGTTAACAGATGAAATAATAGGGACCCGGTACCAAAAATAGCAGCAAGGTCCATATTCACCACAAGCAGTACTTAACACCATGTGGCTGATCTGCACAACATTCTTTGGTATGAGAGGAAATACAGAAGTCAGGGACTTAAAATGGGGTGATGTTACACTTAAGAAAGACACCAACAATATAGGATATCTGGAGTACAGCAGAGAACAGCGTACAAACACTAGAACTGGACAAAACCCAAAAGACATTTGCCAAATCAAACCACAAGCATACAGTAACCCAGAAAATGAAATTAAATGTCCGGTTGCCAACTACGAAATACACAGAAGCTAGAGACCAGCAACCTGCCTACAAGAAGATGTCCCATTTCTTCTGTCCATCAACATAGACCAAAACTGTACAAGTCATCTGCCACCTGGTTTAAGAATCAGCCCCTAGGAATCAACAAAATCAGTACAGTTATCAAAAAGATTTTGTCAGAGTGCTAAATATCAACAGAAAAATGTCTTACAAACCACTTCACATGAAAGCACCTAGTGCAAAAGCTCAACGATGCAAGTGCCCCCCCCCCACAGAGATCATGCAAGTGACAGGAGACAAAAGCATAGTCAGCATCAACGACTACTGTAAATGAAATGATGAACAGCAAAAGAAAATGTCCTCCATACAGCACAATCAGTTTGAGCTACCAGGGATGTCTCATCAGCCCACCACAAGCAATATAACAGCCTCAAGCAACTACACCAGCAGGCCTCAAAACACCCTGGAAACGTACTTCACCAATCCTGTCTTCAATGCTAAGAATATTACAATTCAAATAAACCAAGGTAAGTGCCCCCATGCCCCGTAAAAACTAAACGCATATTAATACTTGGGTAAGCAACTCAACAGAATCACCTTTCCCTACAGATAAACCTAAGGCTCCTAAAAAGACAATCTATGTAATTGAAGACACCAGCAGTGACAGTGATTGAAGCAGCCAGGTAAAACAAGACCACAACACCCCCCACAAAAAAAAAACACAGTACAAAACAGCCTTTGTATATGTTTCAGTACAAACAGCCCCCAACCAAGAACCTTGACATTCACTGACTTCATAAAAACTGTAAATACATGTATTCTCAGTCTCCCACAGGTTATGAAAATGTGAACTATTGAGAAGAAAAGCAACACCGTTTATAAAGAAGAGAAAAATTAGCCAGTTCAAAACGGAAGAACAAAAAAGAAAACTAGAACTAATAAAACACCTCGGACAATTATACCAAATTCTGGACTTTTTTTTGAATGGCATGACATGGACAGATTAAATTTCTTGAAAGCCATAAAGATATACGATTCATTTTACATTGCAATACTAAAGTTGTAGCATAGTACTTTCAAAGCATAAAGTAAGACAAAACTGTTTGTTTCTCCGTAGAAAACTGACCTATAACACTGTTAAAAGGTTTTTTACACAGCAGAATATACTTTGGTAGTCTCCCTATCTAACACCCCTTCCTAGCAGCAATAATTTATAATTAATGGCTTTCACTTTCTACCATAGCAAAACCTTGCTGTAATTTGCTGTAATAAAGGAGAGTTTATTATGGCGAAGACACACGTGGTTTCACTCACTCTGTGCATGTCCACCACAGCTCTTCCGTGCTTCCGAACACTCGGCACCATGCCTTCTGGAGCAAACTGCACCACCACTCTTACTTGAGGGTAAGTACTTTTTCTCTATTTTTTTATAACTACTTTCCACAAAACAACTACCAGCGGGGGAAAAAAAGAAAAAAAAAAAGGGAAATATGACAAACCTTCCACGGACCACCCTAAAAGAAAACCGGATCGCGGGCACACCAAAACATTAATTTATTTTATATAATTGCTGTGGCCAGAAAGCAAAACCCAGCAATTATACAAACTAAAATATGATATAGTGTGTGTAAATGAGAATTTTGCACACACCCTCTGCATTGGGTGCCTAGATAAACCCCTCGAGCTTCACTGTCTGGTTTTATGTGGCATCCAACATCTTGTGTATGTGTGTAAAATTCTCATTACACACACCACCCCATATTTTATTCTATTTATAATTGTGTCCTACCTTGAACCAGAAATCTTCTTCACAGTTCTGTTGTAGTTCCAATTTCCCAAAAATAAAGTGATGAATAAAAAAATCATTGGTATTCCTTGCATGTACCAATACATAGAAGCAACCCAAACCATGAAACAAAACAAGCAAAATTAATCCACAAATGCCCAATGCCATAAAGAAAAGGTGTTAAAATAAATAAAAATGATAAAACAAAAGCTTTGCCTACAAAAGTAATCCACACAGAGTAAATCAAAGCCCAAATAGAAAGAATCCTTCAAGAAAAATGAATCCAGTATTCCTCAACATGCAGCAGAAAAATCAGCTCCTCGAATCCACTCCATGCCTCCACCAAACAAGACTGCCCAGACGCTGTCTACAGAAGACGCCAATCCTCCCGGTCCCATCCAGAGAATATACACCGAAATCGACGAACTCTGACTAAACTAAATCCATGATCCACCGGTACTCCAACTAGATCCACCAAGGCCCAAAATTCCAATGAAGTCACCCCAAAAAGATCCAGCCATGTGCAGCCACACTTCTCGAGACCCTAAGGCCGGCAACTATAGAGCCTGCACACTCCCTACGTAAATACACCTCCCAATCAAATTCCAACCAATCACAAACAGCCACCACAAGACTGACAGCGCAACCCGCTATTTAGGACCACATTCCCACTAACCAATCACAGCTTACACCCCACGTGGGTTCACGTACTAGCAGCCAATGAAAATTATTTTTCCATGCAACAGTAGCCAATCAGAGAAGCACAATGCATTCCTATGGGCAAAAAAAGAAACCCACAAGCCCATAGCAACCGATTCAAGATATTCAAATAACACCTTAAGAAAGTTCACTGAAGCACCACAAAATACGAAATAAAGTGCACCACGACAGCAACAAAAACACAAATAAATCTGACATTGCATAAATCGAACATGCCATAGGTCCATCTAAAATATTGCTGATATTTTTTTCTCGTGTTGTGTGAACTACGACATCACTCATGGTTTTGCCACTCATAATGGCATTTTTCACACAGCACTCGAACAAATATCAATGATATTTTAGATGGATATATATATATATATAAAACAAAATACAATGTTAATGCTCATTGGGGTTGCTACTACACAAAACACAAATTACACAAAGGTTGGAAATTAACTATCAGGGTTGTAAATACAATACCCACAAAGTCTGGAAATGTGCTATTAGGGTTCTTATATGTAACTCCCACACACCCTACCACGTCTCCTACTCTCATGACCCATGGACAGTTTACTTGCACAGTGCCATACATCAGTGGTATGGTACCTCATACAGGGCCAACATATTAAAACAGTTGCTATGTTGTTTAACAGATCTTTTCTGTAAGGCAAAACCCCTGGCAAGTGGAAAGAGGCAGTAGTAGTTCCTGTTCACAAAAGTGAACTCAGGGAAATGGTAGAATACTACAGGCCTGTCTCAACACTTTGTACAGTTGCCAAGATACAGGAGAGGCTGATATATAATCAGCTTTGGGATTAACTTAAATCAAGCTGCCTGCCTATTTCAGATGTACCACAGGGTTCAATACTTGGTCCTTTACTATTCTCAATATTCATTAGTGGCCTGGACAATAATTGTGATAACAGTCATCTCATACTTTATGCTGATGATGATGTCCTTTATAGGAACTCCACAGATGTCCAGACACTCAATGCCCAACTGTTGAATGACTGAGTCTCTAAAGAAGTGGATCACATCAAACAGGCTGATCCTAAATATGAAAAACACTAAGGTGATCCTATTCAGACCCAAACACATAGGACCTGTCAGGCAGCACTTGCTCTGCCTTACAACCTCCTTGGGAACTCAGATTGAGGTGGCGGATGTGATTAAAGACCTTGGGCACTATATTGATCAAGAGCTTACTCTCAAAGCACAGGTGGATCATATAACCCACTCCATCCACCAAAACTAGGTCTTTTACATGGACTGAGTGACCACCTTACCATGGACTCGAGGTCACCTACAGCAAACAATGTCCTGCTCACTAAACTTTCATACGGTGTCCCTGTCATGCAGCCACTTAGGAGATCCAAGTCAAATAGGCTTGAGGCACTTTAGCACAAAACAAGATACTTCACAAGGGTGTCCCCCCAGGAAGCATCATTGTGATGTTCTTGCCTCCTTACACTGGCCCATGTTTGACAGTCAGGTCCAGTACCCTCTATTACGTATGGTGTTCAAATGAATCTCTTTCCATACTCCACCTAGTCTGGCTGGCCTCCTGGCACCCAAGCACTCAAGTAGGCTGCTCTGTACCTCCCACAAAAAATTGCTTAAAGTGCCTAGGACTCATACATCTATGTGGAATAGGTCCTTCATCTTCTCGGCTCTGTCTCTCTGGAATGACCTACCAGAGGTCCTGAAAACTCTCTCTCTCTCTCTCTCCTGCTTCAGAAAAGGGCTAAAAACATATCTACTTGAACGCTGCCTGTGTTTCTGCTACCGCTGATCACACTCTATTTAATTGACCTAGGTATTATTGCACATGACACTGTATCTCATGCCCTAGTGCACTGTGTTTGCAAGCCTTATTGAGACCTTGTTGCTGTCTTTTTTATACCTGTCAAAATAACCTGAGCTTGATATGTGCTTGTTCACCTCGTAAATGTCCTATTGTATTATTGTTCACGATAGTGGCACCTCATACCCCAACTCACGGAGTAGACACATAGTGTAGCTGCTGTCCTAGTTTTTTACTGTCTAAATAACCTGTGTTTGATATGTACTTGCTTACCTTGTAAATAGCATTGTATTGTGTATTTCCCTATGTACTTATTATTTTTATATCTGTAATTAATCCTGGGTTGCTCCTGAAAAAGGAACCGCTGGTCTCAGTGGGCCTACTCAGTTACCAAAATGAAATAAATAAACAAAAATAAATAAAATGTGTATAAAACAACCCTAATCCCTCCCCCCCAACGCACACACACCCTTGTGACAAGGGTGGAAAAAAGCAGTTGGTCAGGTGAACAATGGCTAGCAAAACAGTTTTGTTACCACATTTTGATAGCTGGGTACCTGCTTATGAAATAATTTTTGAGCTCTTGAAAATGATGGCCACAAAAAATATTAAATTGGCTAGCACATTTTGAAGCCTACTAGCCCAATTGACCACCAGCTCAGAAGCTGATATCTCAGACCATTGTGGTGACAGAAGGTGAAGCTACAGGTCAAGCACCATCCTACAAGGCTGTGCTGGGGGACTGTTTATTCTGCTACAACAAGACCCTGCATAAAACAGTATAGATGTTCCAGATAAACTTGTTTGACTATTTCTAAATACACCATGTGTCTTAAAGAAAGCAACTCACAACTATATAATTTGTATTGTAGATTAACTTTTGTAATAAGGCAGCTGATTTGTGGAGGATGTACAATACTGTGTGTCAAGTAAGGCACACAAAATAATGGATGCAAACCTTTGCAGGTATGCTCCCAAAAGGTATTCTAATTCAATGTGCCTGTGCAACTGGTTTCGTGCTTGTGTTACATAGATAATCTTTGGCTGTTCGCCTCTTTATCCATGGGATATACCACCCTGTAGGGGTACGAAGGCAAGGAACCCTAGGGGAGGGTTCCACCGCTTGAGGTGCTGTGGGAGTGATTCCCTTTGCTAAAGGTACCTTAGAAAGAGGCACATGGGAGAAAGAGGCATGCCGCTGGAGGAGGGGGGTAGATGGAGGGGCAAGTAAAAAATGCTTATGTGTAGAGCGAGGAGAGCAGCCCTTAAATAGGTTGAATGGGGGCGTGGCCAGTTACACTGTCCCCTTGAACTACAGGCCGTAGTCTTCCAATTCAATGTGCCTGTGCAACTGACTTCATGCTTGTGTAACACAGATAATCTTTGGTTGTTTAATGCTGTATCTGTGGGATATACCATCCTGTAGGGGTATAAAGGCAATGAACCCTAGGGGAGGGTTCCACCCCTTGAGATGCCATGGGAGTGATTCCCCTTGGCTAAAGGTACCTTAGGAAGAAGCCCAAAAAGAGTGTTGAGCAAAGCATACAAGGTAGTGAACACTTATCAGGGTCGAAGACCTGTATGTAGGTCTGTTGGTAGTACGGGTTCAGTTGGTAGCATGGGTCAATGAGGACCTGTATGTATGTCAGTTGGTAATGTGGGTTTAGCTGGTGTTAGTAATGCAGGTTCAGCTGGCAGCATAGGTCAGTTGGTCGTATTGTTTGAGTAAAGTCGGCAGGAAATGGCAGATGAATAGTGACCCACTCGGAGGTCTGACTGTAAGGCGTGGAGGCTTGGCTTCCTAAGGAGAGAGAGGATAGCTAAAGGGGGAGATGGGACATTTACGGGACAGCCACCCACTCCATCCAACAGCGGAAACCTACCTAAGTGACCTAGGGATTATGACTACACCTATCCAGTATTATGACCATTGGCATGGAGAAGAGGAAAAAACCCCTTTGAGGAGGAAACCTCTGGGGATCCAAGGCCTAAATCACCTTCCCTCCAGGCTTTAGGACAATTTTATTTAGTAACGGCTGTGCTGCTGCAATTTAGTAGACCAATCCAGGGGAATTGCAATTTCAGGGAACGCTCTTGCTCTATCCCTCTAACGGGAATGTCGTGGAAAGTTGTGAGTTAACTCTGCAACAACTGGCAACCAAGGTGGGAGGAGGAGAGTAATGACTGCTGAGGCACTCAGTCTGCCTACTGATCTATGAACAAACCAGGTGAACCAGAGACAGCTGTAAGGAGAATAGCTTGAAAGTGTGCCTCTGAACCCCGCTCAGGCGGCTAAAGAGGCCCTTCCCATGAGAGCCCCACCCCTTCACTGCCAAAGTCTTAAATGCTACATCAAGAGGTGCCATTGGTACGGTTGACGACTGAAGGTCCACCAGGAGTGAGGACATTCTCAACTATGGGCCAGGTGAGAAGGACCATGCCCCAAGCTCCGCATGCTCAAGTTGCGGACTTTGAGGTACAGAGAGAGACCGTCAACCACAGGACTAGCCCTGAGTCCTGTAAGTAATGGATACGGTCAGCATGGCTCCAAAATGTGGAAAAGCATTTTGTAATGAGCATGGGACCTGCACATGGGTAACAGTGGATGATGGCAGGCATACGGAGACCTGTACATAGGTCAGACTGAGCACTGTGGACCCCCTCGTGGGTCTTGACTGGATGACAACTGACATGGAGAGACCTGTACGTAGGTCAGGCTGAGCAATATGAACCCTCTCGTGGGTCTAGTTAAGGTAAATAGAATTTGTCAACCACAAGAATGCATGCTGACCAAGTCCATTAGGAAGCCAAATTGGGAGTCAATTGGATTGTACATTATGGGTAAGTGAGTGGCGAGGCCGGGTGAAGCCCAGGGCTGAAGGTTGGAGAGGAAGAGGCTGTGAAGCCAGTTAGTAGGAGGAGACTGCAAGACCAATAAGGTAGGAGGTACGATTTGAAGTGAGTAAACATGATATGTTGCCAGACTTGGAAGGGGATGCCAGCACGGGAAGGGGTGACTGTGTAAACCAGGAGCATATTAGCAGGGAAGGGATGACAGAAGGCTGTGTAAAGCCAGCTGCCCTTAGGTAGATAATTGCCGGGAATTGCTGGTTACATAATGCTGTAAGGCCATGAGGGGCAGCAGTAGGAGGCTGACTTGAGTATTGAATGTGCTAATGCCATGAAGGCTATGCGGAGTAGCAATAGAAGGCTGGGGCGAGCCAGTGACCAATAAAACATAAGAAGTTGAAAGCTGCTCCCGCTGCCTGGAGCCATGATGCCTGCTGCAACCAAACAGTCCCCTGCTGTGGGCAAAACAGAGAAGCTACAGAGAGGTACCATGATGCCAAACAGCTAATTTAACCAGTAGGATAAAATAATTTAAGTACCAGTAGTTGAATTAAACTAGCAGATGAAATTAAATTGATTAAATATTTGCAGCTGTAGCTGAGCTGGCATATGTTTGAGCAGATTAAGAACCCCAAAAGGGCTGTACACAAGGGGAAAGCAACACAGAAGGGGCAGGAGAATCAGGTGAGATTCTGTTGCATAACTAGTAGCTCTGAATAGCCAAGCAAATTGAAATAGGTTTGTCTGCACAAATAATAAGGAAGTGCAATTGCAGGCTGAGTAAATGCAGCGGACAGGTAAAATAATTTTTAAACATAATGAAGACTGTAGCGAGAAATCCCCAAGGAAAAGAAGGAAGGAGCAAAAGCAGCACAAATTACCTGGAGTTACAATAGAATCGCAGTAGTACCTGCTGCCACTCCATGCTGCTGCTGCTAGCTGAGAAGAAGAGCTTAGACCAGGTGCAGGCAATTAAGTGGAAACAGCAGCAGAGGGCTGGAATGGGAGCTGAAACATACAGCAAATGCAGGAAACTGAGGATGCCAGGTAGCTGAGGAGAACAGGAAACCAGAGCACAAAAAAGGAGCAACACGGCACAAATAAATGGCAACTAGAAAGGCCCAAAAGAAAAAAAGAACACACAAAACCAAAGCACAAACCCAGTTGAACAGAAAAACAGCACACAGCAGCTGGAAGCAAAACAAATACTAACTGAAGTAGGAGAAACACAGGAACACATCCACTAGAAACCTTGCAGAGTCCAGAGCACAAACAAACCAGACACATGGAGGGGCAAGGCCGCAACAGACCCAAAGTGAGAATACAGATGATCAGAGCCTCCAGCTGGCAAGGATAAAATTGCTTGTGTGTGTGGAGTGAGGACAGCAACCCTTAAATAGGCTAAACAGAGGTGTGGTTAGTTGTATTGCCCCCTTGAACTACAGGCCATAGCCTTCCAGTTACAGATCTGCAAAGTATATGAAACACCAGAACTGTGGCATGATTCTGGACATGCACTTTGCCCATAAGTCACAAGGGTAGGGGAAAGGGAGGGGTAGATATTAGGGCTGCTGTATAAAAATTTGCTATGTTGATCCTGTATGAAGTCCCATACCACTCATGTATGGTCCTGTACCTGTAAACTGCCCATAGATCATGATGGTAGATGTGCTAGGGTGGGTGGGAGTTACACATAAGAACCCTAATAGAGGCCAGCCTGGTGGCACTGTGGGTTGAGGCGCTGGACACCACACCTCGCGCCATGCTGGCGACCTGGGTTCGGGAATGAGCTTGAGTCATCAGGGGTCAGAGGGGGTAGGACAGGATCGAGCATCTGGAGGACTGCTCTACTGTCCTGGGAGGGAGCGGGGGTCCAGATCCTGGGATTCAGGTGACTCCTGGTGGCAGATGAGGGTGCAGCAACCTATGGGTCCTTTGCATGGGGAGGACTGGCTATGGCGGTGACCCTGCATGTGTGTGCAGAAGCTCACAGACATGCACTGGGCGCATTGCATGTTCAAGCCAATCGGGGGGGGGGGGCAGAACAAGGAAAAGCCCTGATCATAGGTAGGTGAAGGTGGGTTGAGTGGCTAATCACAGTGCTCAATGCTGGCACTGCATCCTGTCTCCGGTGCTCCTTCTGCCACCTGGTCAACCAGTTAGATCTCAGAAAGGTCACCAGGAGGCATTGGCAGTCCCGCCCCAGGGGGCTTAGATTGGGGGGGAGAGAGATCAGAGGTGAGCAGAACAGAGTCTCCAACCCCCAGTAAGGTAAGGATGGGGCTTCAGGTGGCCAGGAACAGGTCAGACCGGGTGCCCCACTGGAGCGAGTCCAGTGATAGGAGAGAGAGGAGCTTAAAGAAAGTCAACCAAAAAAAAAAAAAAAAAGAACCCTACTAGAACATTTCCAGTTTTTGCTGGTATTATGCTTGCAGTCCTAATAATTTATTTCCAACTTTTGTGCAGTTTGTGGTTTGTGCGGTAGCAATCCTAATGACCCTTAACATACAGTAGCTTTTTGCCATAAATCTATAATATCATTTGTGCAGAGATGAACCCCTGGCTGACAGTGCTAATGCTTTTGAAGTTACACTGTGATCCCACTGAGGCAGTAAGCAGTTAAACATCTGAAAAATGATTTATCAAAAATGATACTCCCAGTGTACTGCCATGCTATAATAAGTCTGATAAGCATTTGACTTTGAAAAGTTGTTTTTTTCTTTGTGGGCATGTCTTGCTTCACAATAGAATCTGTGTTATATTTTCCATTCTTTGCTTCTTTGCGTTTGTATCCCAGTGTGTTGAAAACTTTATCAAGTTATCTTTGACCAGCTGTTTCTTAAATTAACTTAAGTAGTGAAGTCTTTCCTGTTGGCCTTTATTATACTAATAAATTCTGGCATCCAGCCACTGAACTTAAACAAGCATTTGTCAATGCTGAATGTTTGCTTGCTGGCATTGGCATTGGTAATGCAGGAGTTAGAGAGATGCGTAATAGGAATGCAGTGAAGTATTGAACTAATGCCAACCCCACCCCCAACCTGCAGAGACTGAAAGGCATTAGGGCGGTGACTTTGGGTCATCTACTATAACGCTTATGCCATTCCACCTCACCCCCTCCTGCAGACACTGCAAAGTCTTACTGTGTGCTTTGGGGTCTTCAGACCTTATGTTCAACCCATTTCATAATGAAATAAGCTGAGATGGGTGCAGCACAGGAGAATGGGGTGAACTTTAGGGCCAAAGACCCCAAGGCACACCTTGATGCCTGTCAGTGGCTGTAGGGTGGGGGTAGAATGCTGTGAGCATTATGGCTGAAGAACCCAAGTCACACCCCCGATGCCTATCAGTCTCTACAGGTTTGGGCATTATGGCTGGAAACCTTAATGCCCCAGGCGTTTGTTGGTATTTTTGCAACAAATTTTCAAAATGGGCTTTTTGGGACCACACCTCATGAACAGTGGCACTATCAGGCTGGCCCGATGGCGCTGAGGGTTGAGGCACTGGATGTCACACCTCGCACCACGCAGGTGACCCAGGTTCGGGAACAAGCTCGGGTTGCTGGGAGCAGGCCGGCGAGGAGAGGATTGAGCATCCTATGACAGCTTTCCTCTCCTGGGGGGAGGGTTGGTTGTGAATCCCCTGTGTTAGCGACGCCCAGTGGAGGCTGGGTGCACTGCAGTCTGGGGACCACATCAAGATGGGGTGATGTGTTTGCGGACATCCTGCAGGCTGGTGTGGGATAGCGCCCATCTCGTGCTGGACATCATTGCATGTCCGTGCCTCTGGGTGGGTGGGGTTACGCTCACGGCAAGGAAACACCCTGCACTGCCGAATAGATGACGACACCTGTCCTTTCCCACTGCTGGATCCCGCCCACCTAGTCTTTGATTCTCTCCACCCCTTGCCTTGCCTGCAGCTAATTGGATTTCAAGGAGCACCAAAGTAGGAGTGATGGCCCCACCTTGGGGGGGGGTACAAGCCAGGGGGTTTGCTGCAAGGTAAGTGCGAGGGTACAGAGTACCATGGGGGAGACTCGGGATAGGGGGATCTCAGGTGGGCAGGAACAAGCCATGGTGTCTGAGGGAGTCTCGGTGGAGCAGTGACTAGAGGGGGAAAAAACACCAAAATTATCATTTCGTTACTCAATCCTGAAAGGTGATTTCGCAAAGCAACTACACCATTCGGCGCAACAGGTGCGGAAACACATTTTGGGCAGTATGTGAAAAATGACAGCTGTACTGTTCATGAGGAGGTGTGAAAAAATGGCAATGTTGAACATCTGGAGTAAAAAACTGAAACATTCGCGAGGTTACGAGCGTGCATAGAAATTGCTCAACGCACGCCTGTAACGTGGTCATTTTTGGGAATTTTTTCACCACATTTTTAACATGGGCTTTTTGGGGCCTCACCTCATTAAGATTGGCACTGTGATTTTGTTAATCCATCCCAAAAGTTGATTTTGCACAACATTCGCGACATTCTGCGCCACAGACGCAGAAACACATTTTGGATAAGATATGAAAAATGACAGCGGCACTGTTCATAAGGAGGTGTTACAAAATGGCAATTTTGAAAATCTGGAGTGAAAATATTAAAAATTGACGAAGTTACGAGCATACATAGAAAATGCTCAGCGCACGCCTGTACCACGGTCATTTTTTGGAATTTTTTCACCAAATTTTCGACATAGGTTTTTTTGGACCCCACTTCATGAACAATGGTACTGTTGTTTTGTTACTCGATCTCGAAAGGTCATTCCACGCAGTGACCATGAAATCACCTTTCGGGACTGAGAAACGAAAAGACAGTGACATGTTCACTAGGTGGGGTCCCAAGGACCCCATGTTGAACATTTGGGGCCAAAATTCCTAAAAATGGCTGAGATATCAACCTAGGTTGAACCCCCCCCCCATTGACTCCCATTATACAGCGCTTACCCAATCCCTCAGTTTATAGTTCAGCTTTGAAGAGTGCAGACGGGACCCAGTCCACAGAAGATCACTTCTCCTGACCTCCGGAGAGTAAGTATGGATGAGGGGGGATGCGGGAAGGTGGGTGCACAGAGGAGGGTTGGGGTGGGGGAAGGGGACTGGGAGACAATGCTGAACATTTTCTTTTTACACTTTAACAAACAAAAAAAAAAGACTCCGGGGACCGTTTTCTTTATTTATAGGTAAAACAAAAATTAAAAACTTTTTGGGCACACTGGGTGGACTCCCAGTGTGCCACATGAGTTAGTGGGGAGACATGATGCGATGGGGACTGGGCATCCCTGTTGGCAAACTTAGAGGGAGAGGGGAAACATGATGCTGATGGGGATTTGGCACCCTCATCAGCAAAGAAATTGAGCTTGGGTGGCATTCTGACACTGGGAATGGGCATCCCGGTGTTGGGAAAATAAAACAAATGTCTCGGCACACTGGGGTGGGCTCTCAGTGTGCCACACTATGGCTGTGTGGGGGGGGAATACATGCTGATATGGGGACTGGGCACTCCTGATGTTGGCTTTGTGGGAGTGTGTGGCCGGCAGCAGGAGCCGCCATTGTGGAAAGGCGTGCTGTGGCTGTTTCATTTATTGAAATGTTTCACCAGGAATGGCACACCGAGCAACTGCTCATAACTCCGGCCATGCGCATTACTGTGCACTGTAATGCACATGGCTGGAGTCTTCTCATGTGCTGCTGCAATGACTTAACTGCACCTGATTGCAGTGGCAGATTTGTTTAAACTCTGGCTCTTTTTGAAGTTTGCTGTCATCACCAGCATGCTCACTGATTGGTGGCTGAGGGACGCACCCACTAAATCCTCCCATGCATTGGCCACAACACTGACACACCTCTGAAATGTGCTACTACCACAAGATGTTTCTTGCACATGCATACAAGCAAACATAAAAAGAAATGACCGATTTTGTGAGCTTGGTAATGCTACAATGTTTATTATAGATAATGCAGTATGTACACTGAACCCACAGTATGGTTTAGCTGTTGTGATCAGAGAACAACAACAATTCAACTGATTTAAGCATTTCTAATTCTCAGACACTGACACATTAAGGTTATGTATATTGACTGTACATCTTCTGCTTTACTACTTAATTGCCTTTTTTAGTGAACATATCTAGCTATATGTCAGTGTCAGTGGCTCAGTAGGTAGCACACTCGCCTCTGAGGCTGGAGATCAGAGGCTGTGGGTTCAGTTCCCACATCTGGCACTTGGGTTAATATCCCAGTACTGACACTGTAATGCAGCATGAGAGGGGTGCTGCATTTCTGAGGTGCCGTCTTTCGGATGAGATGTTAAACCGAGGTCCCATCTGCCTGGATTGGTGGTAGTTCAGGTGGATGTTAAAGATCCCATGGCACTTATCGAAAAGAGTAGGGGAATTTCCCCGGTGTCCTGGCCAAATTTCCCTCATTCACTAAAAATACCACCAACAGCTTAATCTGGTTCAAGGTCAGTTGCCATTCATCTGTATCCCCCTCCCCCGGGTCGTGCCTGAAAATAGGCAGGATTTGTCTAGTGCACTTACCCGGTCAACAAAAGCTAAATAAAAAAAATAAATAAATAAATGTATAGTCTTAGAAATGAAGGTCTTCCTAATTTTTCTTCACCTAAAATGTGCTGATATCAAAAAGTATCTAGATTTTAATTTAAATATTTAATAATGCTAGTTTACAGCTGGAGCCCTGACCGATGAACAAGCCTCATGTTAATGGTCACAAAGCACAGAAGTTATTACAATGAACCCATGTTTTTAATTTCATTATCTCCTGGTTTTGCAGCATAAAATGTGTCATGTTAGGATATTTTTAACTTCTAACTTGCTCCATGAGTGTTGCTTTAACACATTATACCACTGCTTGTCACATGAGATGGATAGTCTCATACCAAGACTATTTAGCACCAATAACACAACAGTGTTGCCTGCATATTAGGAGTCCCCCCAACTCAAACCTGGTACCCTGTGCACCAAAGTCCACAGCCCTACCACTGCACCACGGGGACTTCCTCTCATGATGTATGCTAAACACTCCCCCTTATACTTCCCGAACACCAGCATACTCCTACTCATGGCCAGCCCTTCCCACCACACTATGCTTATAACACTGCTACTACTGAGCCTACCTCACTCCACTCCTCATGCACCCCATCCCTCCCAAGTACCAGACCCACTGCTGCCCCAAGACTTACACCACTACCAAAGCTCCTCCACAGTGTCCGCTCCAGTATCGCCCCCTCCCCTTCCCCCAAACATATTCCACTGCTTCTGCCCCACACAAACTCAGTATGGCAGGCAATTGGCCCTGTCACCCCAACCCTACAGTCACTCGGCATACCATGCGTGGGGAGCGCACACAGTCTGTACTGCTCCACAGCTGGACACATTAACAAGCACAGGCCTCTCCTCAGAGTTATCTCTCTCCTCCTACTTCTATCTGGAAATTTACACCCAAACCCAGGACCCAGATCCTACAACACACAGAAACAGACACCAGCCACTGGCCTCCGCATTGGGTCCATGAATATCTGCAGTATATTGAAAAAAAAATGCTGCACTCCAGTGCTGGATTACAAGGCACCAACCAGACATCCTAACCTTGGCTGAAACCTGGCTATCCAAGTCCATGCCTGACTCAGCTGTCTCCTTCCCTGGCTACTCACTCTTTAGACTGGACAGAGTGGGCAAACGAGGTAGCGGGTGTGCAATTTACATTAAGCACCCTATTGGCCCAGGCAGTACCTCCCCAGCATTAGAGCATGGGCATGGTGTATCACTGAAAATCTCCCGACTCATCAAAGGCCCCCTTATAGTCACTGCAGCCTATCTCCCACCCTGCAAACAAACGCAAGCCCTCCGCTCACTAATAGAGTACCTTGCCAGCCTCCCCCACAAATCAGAACACATACTACTAGGGGATCTCAACATAAACTGGCTAAGCAAAGCAGCCACCTCTGCCTTGGATGCACTCACAGCCCTTGGCCTACATTAGTTGGTGACTAAACCAACTAGGTGTAACCCAACCATGGGCATACACACCTTGCTGGATGTCATCACACCAACCGCCCCACAAAATCAAGGACATTAAAGTCCTACCAAACTCTTAGTGACCATTCCCTCGTATCTGCTCATGGTCAGGCTGGCAACCTGCACCACCCTAACTATAACATCTGTGCTAACTGCACCCAGATTCAAACAGAAATTACCCCTCAGATCCACCCCCCGTGGTAGTGTGTCTGAAAGCAATGCTCAAACCACAAAACATGATCTGGATGATGATTGCACACCTACCCACCCAGATCCCCAACCTCACAGATGCACACACCCCACCCCCCACCCCATCTGACCAATGTTCATATTTGGGTGGGATTTTGTGACAATTGGCACACAGTTTTTAATTTTGACCCACCTTTTCTTCTACCTTTGGGAACAACCTGCTCACTTTTATAAAGGTTTTAAAGTGCTGTTTTATGAATCTGGAATCGACTGAACAATATAACTCATTATTTTATTTTTTGTTTGACCCTTACATTTTATACCCAGAGGGTCAGTGACCACATAGATAAATATCTGAAATGAACCCTAAATAACACACAAACACCAACCCCACAACCCACCACACACACCCCATCCCACCCCATCCTCACCCATACACTTGCACACACACACACACACACACACACACACACACACCACACACACCACACACACCATCCACCACTACAACCACCACATGCACACACACACACACACACACTCACACACTGCAACCACACCACAGCATCCACCCCCACCACCACACACATAGACTCGACCACATCAGAAAAGAGTTTCTGACAAAAACACTACTTCCGGGTGATAAAAATTCAAGTGTGCCAACCATGCTAGATACAGAGCACCAAAGAGCCCATTGCTTAGATCAAAGGGATTTACATGTAAGCCGTACGCTTCCCTATTTAGGGATACAGGGTGACCACATAAACAAAAAAATTCAGGACCTGTGTGAAAGGGAGTCAGTCTTGAGATTAACACCTGAATAGTGGGGGTGGGTCTGGCAAGAGTTGCACCAAACTACAGCAGCAGGTGCATGGAGGAAGTGTTTTTGGAAGCTAAATATTAGATATTTTAATACTCCTGACAAAACTTGTCACTTCTTACCTCAAGCTCTGTACTTCCCTAAGGAGCCTTAGTTTGCCCCCTAGGAGGAGTATGGGGTGGAGCCATGTGTCGGGTGGAATGTTGAGGAGCCATAGAACCTCTTTATTTCCCAATCATCACAATTTCACAACTATAATTAGGCAATAATGTGCGACAGGTTGTGGTATATCGTGGGATATTGTCAAGCCTTGGGTGCGTTGTTGCCGAGTGCCTCATGCACCCAAAAAGTGATGATATGCCATGATATTCCGCACTGTGGAGTGCATTATTGCTATTATGAACTGGATCCATATATGCAGTAATAAAAAAAAGATGAATAAAAGCAAAAGGTTGTCGAAATTATTACTTTTTTGGGGGTGTAGGTGTGCATTTAAAAAAAGTTCCTTTATTCTTTGTTATGGGCAGTAGGTGGTGCTATTTGTGGTTGGTGGTAGTTTATGTGCAAGCATAGTATACCTGTTCCTGGCTTAAAAAATTGTAGTGGTCTGTTCTGTGGATGAGGAGATCTGGGAGTTATTAGTCGGAAGAGAGCCTGTTGCTCTGCTGTTTGCTCCAGCTTCTGGTGCTGGTCAACTGTTTTTTTGTTGTTGTTTCTCTCCGAATTCTTGCCGGTATGACTTCTGTCCTGCTATGAGGTAGAAGATCGCACAATGGCATCAGAGAATAAGAAGTGAGTCCATGATGTACATAACTTTTACTGGTGGTGTGGTAGTTTTAATTAAATGGTGAA
The DNA here is from genome assembly GCA_016271365.2 of Neoceratodus forsteri. Lineage (NCBI taxonomy): Eukaryota > Metazoa > Chordata > Ceratodontiformes > Ceratodontidae > Neoceratodus > Neoceratodus forsteri. Next base: position 606,894,529 of record CM057459.1, read on the forward strand.
GCTGCTGTGGGTGTTCTTTGCGCTAAGCCTCGTCCTGTCACGAGGTAGAAGACTATGTGATGATTTCGGAGTGGTGGCCATGAAGAACAGCATGGAGTGCAGGCTGTCCGTTGCAGACTGAGGGGCAGAAAAGATGTAGCTGGCCGTTGCTGCTTGACATCAGTTCATGTTGTGTGAAATCAGTATGTTCAGTGCCGTAACTGACAGTGATTTTTTTTGTTTCTTTTTTATTAGGGGAAAAAATAGATTCTGCCATTGTTGCGTCATGCTTCTGCCATGGCTTGGTGTTGCTGAAGCTGCCTCTTCAACACTGATGTATCTGTGGTTGGATGACTTTGTTGACGTGAGGAGGCTGGTGGCCGGAGGTTTTTTTGAAGCTGTGAGTATGTAGTTGAATATCATCATGGCTTCAAAGATCTCTCGGCCTATCAGCTTGCTCCATTTTCCGCAGCCAGTTCATAACTCTTTTTATTAATTTGTTAATGTTGGCCTCTTCTATCTACGCCCAACAACTATACAGCAAATATAAACAAGCAAATGTAGCCCAGGTGCCATGTGCCAGTGGGCTAATACCCCTGCCTGTTGACCCTGGTACAGGTTAAGGGGCCTGGGTCCTACTATGGTGACAATTGGGGGCTCTTTCCCAAAGCTGTGAATAATAGCATGGTGCCTGCACCCAGAGTAAGTTGAAAGTGAGCCAGGTGACTGATTGGTACAGCCCCCTGGGATATTGCCCCTACCTACCTCCCTGACCAGCCACTCTGCACACTAGATTCCCAACAACCTTTTTCCACCAAATATCATATACCTGCTTAATAGGCAAAATGCAATGAACCTCTCTTGATGCAGCAGTTTCAACAATCAAACTCACAGCTTTATTGAGGGTAAGGGCCAGGAAAGGGGTACCTGGATGAGGAGTAACTGTGGGATAAAAAGATAAGTTAATGGCAAATGGCAAAACATTAACCATAAGGGCCAGTAGGCCAGTCTACCCCCTGGCTGCCCACCCCCACTGCTACCAGTGTTACACCCTGAGACATCCCTGGGGTACCCACTAGTTGCAGGCCTGGATGTTGCCGCAGGTTGGCCGGCTGTTGGGGCCCTGAAAACTTAGAAAATTTGTTTAAATCAAACTCATGCTCCCTTGTTTTGTTTCCAGGAGCAAGGTCCTGGGTATTCACGGTTTGCAGATTTTGCAGTGTTTGGAGTAGCAGTTGCCAGATGTCCTGGAGTGTGGCACTCCGCTCAATGTGTGCAGCAATGGGCAGAAATGAGGATGATCTTGGTTCCCTTAGCAGGTCAGATCTTGCTTGAAGGTCTTGCAGCTTGTCCCCTTGATTGAAGGTCTGGCCACTAGTCATCTTCAGCCACTTCTGGACCATTGCAGAGCTCAGTGACAGGTCCACACCAGCCCCAGAAGGCCCAGACCCAGAAATGGTTCCACAGCCCGGCTCCCCACAAGGATCACAGGCGCCTTAGCACCCCAGCAAGTGCCGGTGACCTCCTGAGACAGGGAGTCCCACTTGGAAGGGGCTGACATGTTCCCTCCTTGGCTTTGGGTGAGAACTCCCAAGCAGTGAGAGTCCTGTGCAGTCCCTGTACTAAATTTGAGAGTCACAGGTAACACAGGCAGTTCTCCAAACATAAAGAGCAGTTCCAATTCACAACGGGTGCTAGCCTTCTATTTGCTCTCAGAATATGACAATCAGCAGAAGGTCCAGAACTAGGCAAGTTCCTGCACCCCTTCAATGCTTTCAGCTCTAACTACCCTTAACAGATTCCTTTCAGCTTCAGCTGGGACACAGCTCTCAGCCACTTTGATCAGTCCACACAGCAAAGTCACAGAACCTGGCTAGTACCCACTTTCAGAGTCCCAATCTGCAAATCAAGTCCTTTGCAGCAACTGATTAACTTTCAAAATGAAACAACGCAGATCTAGTAGCACAGTTCAGTTTGCTAGTGCAGAGTCTCTGAAACAGATATTTTCTCAGATTAAAGCAACACAATTCACAGTACCTGGAGAATTTCAAAATTCAGTCCAGTCTTTCACACTCTTTCTTCTTTAACTCACTTTCTGCAGCACAGTCCACAGCTGAGCAAAACCTCTGACAGTACAATCTGTCTCACACAGAATCCTACTGACTCAAGAAGAGCCCTGGAACAGATTGAAGAAAATCCAGCAAGTCCTTGTGTAACCCCCCTGTCCTGGGAGCTTACCTGATTGCCTCTTTGGGGCTCCCATTTCACCTGGGTTTTTTTCCACCCCCCAATTATTTTTTTTTTCTCTTTGGTCCTGGTTTAGCCCCATAGGTCTCCTTGTGCCCCCATGTGTCCTGGTCTCCCACTGGCTCCCACATGTTTTTTCTGAGATAGCGGGGCCAGGGGAGCTGAAGCGCAGAGCCGCTGCCTGTTCTATGGCACTACAGTGCCAGGTGAGCTCAGCACATGCACAGAAGCGTAAATTCGTTTGGCCATTCGTTGGCCTTTGGGATTGTCTCTCCGGTGGTCCCGGTCCCTTTGGGCAGCAGAAGAGGGACCAGTGACCTAAGCAGGGCTGGAGAGATGACTGGAGGAGAAGGAGAGCATTTTAGGAGTGCCAATTGCTCTTGAGAACAGAGAGTTGCCTCATGCATAATAATGAGGTGGCTCATGCATATTATTGAGGAGTCCTGTCCAGCGCCTTGGGGCTAAGGGAAATGGCACTAGCAACAGGAATGAGGAGGAATAAAAGAAATAAATATCACGTTGGTCTGCAAGGGAAAAGGATAAGCTGCCAGTCTGTGGGGGTGTAAATAAACAAAAGGGTTTACACAGATTGCAGCAAGAGATTGAAGCGGGGATATGTGTAAACTGGCATAGGACTGTGTACAGGCTGCTAAGGGGCAGCTCAGAACGGCAGCAGCAACAGGAAAAGGGCTAAGGGAAATGGCTAAACTGTATAGTTGCTTTGCAGGGCACAGGGGTGGCTATTAAATGCTGGGGAAAATGGTCAAAAAAAGTAAATGTTTTGGCTGCACGGTTAGTTACAACCTGGGACATTATTGGACTGTACTGGGACTGTTTACATCAGTTTACACTATGTTTTTGCAGCCATGTGATCCAGCTAACCAACCAAAGGGCCAGGATTCCACAAGAGGATTATGGGGCTTGTGAAAGGACTGTTGGGGAAAAAATACCAGGGAATATCTAGGCGCCAATTTTCTGCACCAATGAGGTTTTCAAGGGAGCCTCATACATATTAATTTTTCTTAAGGACAGTGGCTCCAGCCAATGGGGGAGCTTCCAAAAGCTCCCAAAAAGTACAAGACTTTTGCACTCTCAGTCAGTCTGGGGAGAACTCCTCCACAGGGAAGGAGGCTCTTGTCCCAGGTGAGGAGATGGGGCTACATGGATTAGGAAGGGCCTGCCTGAGGGCTGCCAGCAATCTGTTCCCCAGGGAAGAGAGTGCCTTCCCCCATCTGAGAAGTGAATGGAGAAGCAAGGAAGAGAAAGTCTGTGCAAGCAGCAGCTTTGTTGGGAAAGAGAAAAGCTGCAGGTTAATGGAATTTTGCTAATGACTGAAGATGCATCACCGTGGTGATATGGAGAAGAGAAGGTTGTGCTTAAGCCTGGAAAAAGACAAATGCTTTCACCTGAGACTGGTAAAAGGACAAAGGCTACATCTGAGCCTGAGAAAAGATGGATATTTTTGTTTGCACCTCTTCGGTGGGACAGGAATGGGAAAGGAAACTGGATACCAGGTTCCTAAGAAATTGAAAAGAGATCCTCTTCAGATCGGATAATTGCTATGCACCTGCACAGTGAGAAAGGAGACTTTCTGATGTGCTGATGAGAGAACGAGTTACTGAAACTGTGTGTGAGCCAGAGCAACAAATGGCTGCTGCATTTAAAGTTGAGAGACTGAAAGCAGAAGGATGGGCAGGTGCCTATCGGGATATGGTGCCTGTTGTCTGCTCCTGAGATACAGCAAGAAATAGACTGTTGTGGTAACCCCGGGTTTCAGACTCTCCATCCCCTGGAGTCTGGGAGATTGGGAAGAAAAACAGAGACTGCTTGGCTACACACCGTAGCTTGTTTCTGAGTGAAAGAAAAAAAAATGGTCTACAGATTCCATCCTGCATCCAGGGCCAGGTGGGAAACTTGCTAACCCCAATCAAGTGGAGTCTTCCGCCTGCAGGGGATCATGGGGCTTGTCCTTGAGTGCACCTGAACTGTGATCCATGGAGGAGCCTGGCCGAGGGGACCACTCCTGGGTCTGAATCCTTTGCAGTTGGCAGGCCTTGGACACATGCCCTGCAACAGGCCCGGAATAGGCCGAAGGGGACAAGCTGCAAGATCTTCAAGCAAGCTGAAGATACAGGCTGCAGCCTCTGTGCCCCTTCCAGTGTGATCAAGCATCGAGCCTGGTCCTGCAAGCGCAGTCTCCATCATCCCCAGGATTCCAGTCAACTGTGACACCCAAGGATTGAGCCTGCAGAACTGTAACAGCAGGAAGTGCCCTGCAACATCCTGGGGACTGTATATAGTTATTGTGCAAGTATGCTTACTGGCATAGGAAGCCAGTACAGTAAGACAGGAAAAAGAAATGTAAAAAGTTATTTAAATTTGCTTTAGCAAGCTCGCTAATACCAGCTGACCAGCTGCACCTCAGGCCTGCAACGGTAACATCTAGGTACCCAAGGACAGAATTAGGGGTGTCGTTCTGGGCTGGTACCAGTTGTGGGTTCTGGGTATGGGTACACCTGCAACAGTTAGCTAGGTAGATAGAATGGTGACTGCATGGTTCCAAGGGGGTGAATAATAGAGGGAAAAGATGATTGCAGGGAAATGCCAATCTTTAAAATGCAAATTCAAATGTTTGCTTAAACTCTATTCAACTTACCCCTATCTTACCCTCCCCAGGTAAATCAATTATGATGTTAATGTTTGGCAGCAAGTCTGACTCCACAGCCTGATTTTAGTGAGCATGCTATTATTTGAAATGTGAAATGCAAATGTTCTGACGGTGGGGAGATTTCAATCCAGGTAAGTCCATCTCTGGGGTAAATGATTGGGGAGGTGGGTTGGTACAACATCCCGGGGGTGGTACTGATAAAAAGACCAGACCCACTAACTGTACTCTGGGTGAAGGCACTGCACTGCCATTTTATTTTATTCTTGGGAAAGGAACCCCGGTATCCACAGCTACGGGAACCTCGGCCCCTTAACTGTGGTCAGGCTTACATGGCAGTGGTAGTGGCCTCTCTCGGATGGTGCTGGAGAAGGGGGGCTACACTTGAGTTTTCACTTGAGAATCCAGCATCCTGATTGGCTGTTCAAGCCTATCAATCACTATAGAGATCAATATTTTCCGATTGTTCATTGCAGCATCCTTTAGATGCCTTCATTAAGAAGACTCCCTCTCCCAGAAGTCCTTTGGCTCAGTTCTGGGCACCCTGAAAGGGGGGTTGGCTGCTGGACGGGGTTAAAGTGTCACCAGTAAGTCAGCCCCCATCCAGCTCTATGCAGTCTAACACAGTTCCCCAACTCTGAATGTCCAATGCAGCCAGGAAATAACTCTTTTATTTACAATTCCCCCTCTGGTCTGCAGCCCCTTCTGTGCCCTTTGAAACACCCTCACTCATTTATGGTTATTCCCCAAAGTTTTCCTGTCGCTACTGCCACAATACAGTCTCCCCAGACAGCAGGCAGCAGCTTATTAATATTAAAGTGGGCTCATACATATTAATGAGTCTTTGCTCATAGCCCTGGTTTCCAACTCTTTAACCCTGCTCCCCAGCAGCCTGTCTGCCACACTGATGAGATCTCCGGTCCCCATTCACCTGGAGAGGGACACCGGGACTGTCGCCAAGCTCCCAGAAGGACTGCAAAAATGGCGCTCGGAAGATCAAAAGCGCTGACTTCGCATGTGCGACCCCCGCCTGCACCGTGGTTCAATCACAATAGGGGGATCGTGACCCACCTCCAGAGCTCAACAGGGCCAAATCCAAGTATAGGCTGCAAGGGAAAAAAAAAAAAAACAAAAGAACTTAATTCTGAGCCAAGCCCATGGGGGAGGGTTACACAAACATTTATTTACGAATGTTTTTGGGGGACAGAGTTTCCCCCACATTACGTAGTTGTTCTGTGGTTGTTATGTGAGATTGATGTGCTGAGAAATAATAACTAAAAACATTTGGTTACTATTTGTGCTTGACATGTTTAAGTGTAGATTTGTGTAGATTGTTAGATATTTGCCTGCTGCTCTGTGGTTGCTGTGTGAGATTGATGCACCGAGAAATAATATCCAAAACAAACATTCAGTTACTATTTATGCTTGGCAAGTTTAAATGTAGATTTGTGTAGATTGTTAGATTCTGTGATGTTTTTTTTTTTGTTCAGACTTTTGTCGGCTTTGTTCCTGCTAGTGGAGGTTTTCAGTCTGAGACTGATAGTACATTGCAATTAACAACATTTTGTGCATTTATGCAATGGGGCCGAGATAAACAGAGTGTGATAAATCCGTTTATCTGAGTAACTGTGTGATAAATGTCATTATACAATGGCAATAAAAAATCCTGGAACCTGATTGGGTATCTACCTTTTGCAACAGTGAGGTTATCTGAGCACAACCTCACTGTACTGATTTGTTGGATTTGATCTTCCATTGTTAGCATCTTCTCTTGAGAAACAAAGCTATATTGCCACACTAAAAATCTACTAAAAACATTTTTTAAATGTTTTTTTTTTTTGATTTTGTATAACAACCAGCTATTGCCTAATAGCAATAATGCACTCCAGGGTGTGGGTTGTGCTGGGATAACCACCCCAGGCATGATCACAAAGTTTATTCAGCACAGAAATATCTAAAAAATGAGTGGTGTTTCATTTATTTTGTTTTTTCATAATTAGCGAATAACAGCAGAAAATTACATTTTTGTGTGCTTTTTCATCAAACAAATGCTAATAACTTAAAAACAAAAAAATGATGGTATGGTACTTTGAGCACAAAGGTTGCTCAGCATACAAATATCTACAAAATGAGGGATGTTTAATTTCTAGATTCCTTTTAGATTTTCTATAATCAGCAAAAAATGGCATAAATTTCAATTTTTATTCACTTTTTTGACTAACAAATGCTCCCTTCAAAAGCAAAAACAAAATAATTGCATAAATAGAATATGCAATGGAAAACTCGCATAATAAATTATTTATCTGCACTCAAGCAGTTTGACCTCACCACTCGTGAGGTTACTCGAGGTCAAACTGCTCTTGTGCAGATAAATCATTTATTACACTTGCTTCCATTGCATATCGCTTATATATTGCAGGTGTTACATGACATATTTTTACATTTTTTTCAGGTCTGTTTTGAAGTATAGTCAACCCCCCATATGTTGGGTACTATATGGGGCCCTCCATCCTTTTCAAGCAGAAGTGTGACAGGATGAGACACAGGCATTAGGGGAGGTACAGGGTGCCTTTAAATTTCACAGACAGCTTAGTTTCTCACTTTTCACACATAAGGTGTTCTCTCTTTGCTGAATCTCACACCTCTCTGTTGAACAACTTGAGCAGTATACTAGCTTTTGCCTCTTGCTGTGAACCTGATGGTTTATGTGTGGGATGGGGCTTGCATGGCTGCAGCAGCTCTTCCATTCATACTACAGACACACACCCTACACACAGACACACACATATGCACTCTAACTACACACAATAATGTACACAGTAAGTCATGCTACACACACCGGCATCTCTGTTCGCCCCCTGCATACATGCCTCACACAAACTGGACCCCCCACAAAAAAAAAGAAAACCTGATTTACGATTTTTATTTCCCCCAGCAAGTCTCTGCATCCAACCATCCCCACCACAGCACTTTACTACTCCCACCCATCACCACCAAATGCAGTCGCATGAGGTCACAGCTGTGAATGGATAGCATGAGGCTGTCAATTACCAGTTTTTTTGCAAATGTCAATTTAAATTTGCCAGGTGCCCCCTCATTTCTCCATTTTTATTTATTCAGCGAGCAACACAGGATAAGAAGGAGCTGCTTTAATTGCTGAGCCCCCCCCTTTTTCTTTCTCTCTTCATCAGACACTCCAGAGACAGCCCCGCTTATGTACCTGGCTGCTCCCCCACCCAGACTTCACTGCTGGAAAGGAGGGTGGTTTGACACCAGGTGCTAAGATTGGCAGGTATTGGTTTGAGAACTGTGGAGGAGGGGTGTCAACGGTGGATCGGCATGTTGGCCCTAGAGGAGACTAACTCAGTCAGCCACCCCTCTGCAATGCAGGCAAGACATCACGGCGGAATGCCTGGGGGAACCTGTCCTATGCGGACCTGATCACAAATGCATTTGAGAGCTCCCTGGACAAGCAGCTCGCCCTCTCCAATCTACAACTGGATGGAGATCTGAATGACAGCAGCAGAACACCAAGTATGGACTGTCCTCCACTCCCTATATCTCCTGGCCATGGCCACCAACTAATAGCACTCACACCATTAAAAGAAAATAGACCCAGTAGATAAATCTTCGATACACATATCAGGATCAACAGTTCATTAGATTATCCTAGTGGCCACACAAATCTACCATAGTCAACAGTTTGTGAAATGCATCATGCAGGAAAAATACAGTCAATCACTGTACTGATAGTTTATTCTGATCCACTGAACCAGCAATAACAAACCACTCAAGTCCCTGCTGAGTGTGCTCATTTTGGGAACAGATCACTTTATGGAACTTTTTTTTAATTCATCCTTTGACTTGGCTCGTGGCACACAATTTAACAAAAATGTGAAGAGGAGCCGAGCCATGTCTGCACAGGCTCACACAGGCTTACTAGACAGTGCCATGCTTGTACTGAGACAGAAGTCTGCCAACAATCTATCGGTGTCAGGCTCTGAGGCCACTGCACTCATACCTAGTAATTTCCCTGCATGCTGCAGATCTTTATGTAGCGGGAGGTATGAATGATGAATGCCAGTTATTTTGATATTTCACTCTCAGTTTGGTAACATCTGCACATGAAGCAGCGATGTGAATGTATCACAGTGAGCAGGAAATATCAAAATATACTGGATCTCAGAGATGGTGACCGCATACCGTCCATACTGATTTCCTCCAAAAAGCAAGGACGCAACTATGGGGGTGGGGTGGGGCAGCTACTAATAATATAATTAAAAATAATAAAAGAAAACATAAAAACTTCATTTCCCCAACTTTGAGGCAGACACAATGATCGACCATTTCTTTCTGCTAAGCTCATGGAGATACTCCTGTTACATTTTGCTTTTTCTCTCTGTATGCACCAGAGATACTGGATGAACTGGGAAGCAGGCATTAGAGTTTGCAAGGGGATGGAGAAGATGATCACACTAGGTAAGGGCTGCCCTTCCTAAACACTGCCGAACCCATCCAGGATCTGGCTGCTGGACTTAAATACCATCTGTTTAGCCAGGCATTCTCGGACACAAGATGAGAGTACTGAGTATCAGCCCTCTTATTTTTAATTGTGGTTACTGCGTATATGTTGACCGTAACCCATATTTATGTTGTTTAAATTTTATTAAGTGTTATTGTATGTTGTTCTTTTTAATGTTATGTATGTGATTGTACGGCACCCAGAGCCTCTGGGATTGGGTGCCAGAAAAGTAAAATTTGCCTTGCCTTGCCTTTGCATCGAATGACAATCATTGCCTTCCTATTACCACTTGAAGTGTGTTCCTTTCCATTCCAGAGATTGGACACACGGTCCCCCCCTTCCCAAAGCCAGCCTGCACTCCCGACCTCTCTTGAAACACACAAAAAAGGTATTTAGAAATGTGATAGTACAAACAAAAAAAGTAAAATAAAATGTTCAATCACCAGGACACTAATTTATTAGGGCTCCCAATGCTGAAATGTTGTGGAGTAGCAGCTCCTGCCCCCCTCACTCCATAATTATGCCCTTGCATTTCAGCAGGAATCAATTTTCTTCTTTTCTCCTCCCCATCTAACACTGACAGACTCAGGGTGTGCATGAATAAATATGTGTAATATGGGCTCAGACACATACAGCACAACAGACAACTAATTAACTCTAAAAAGGAAAGTGCAAAAATATACATGCTTTCTGGTTATGTGTGGGGGGTTGACAGCATTTGTGGGCTAATGAGAAATTAATCTAATTTTCTACAAGCTTCACAGCATTTTACATGGGCCAGGATCCTGTCACATATGAACACACTCCCTATGCCAGTGCAGTGATGAAGGTGCAGCAGCAGGCTTGCCAATCAAAATGTGAACCCCATAAAATGAAGCTGCAGTACTGTTGATGGGATATAAACATAAAAAAGGGCAGTTAGATAGTAGTACAAAGTGGTGAACATACTGTACCTACAAAAGTTCGTATTCTCGCGTATAAACCCTCAACACCTTCCTGACAGATTGCTGACTCCACATATAAGTAAAAGGGTGCCAAACACCCTCCAAATGCAAGTGAAAAAGAAAAACAATGTGTAATGCAATGACTGGTTTGTAGAAGAACCAATCTAGCAAGCAGTGGAGTCCCACAGTTGCTGCTGGTGCTGGGCGGAAATTAGATTATTATTATGTTGCAAGGTTGTGTTCTGGAAGATTTGTGAAAAAAAAAAAAAAGTGCTAGCTAGCAAAAACGGAATGCCTGACAGAACAAAGTCTGATAGCAGGTTGTTGAAGTGCTGTAAATAAGCACAACTAAAAGAAAGATTAAATTCAGAACAGACACATATCTAAATGACCACAAAAAATGCTGTTATTAGCAGAAGAAATAATGTTGATATGTGTTTAAATAATCTGCTTGTCTCTCTCTTTCTCACTCAACTCAAAGTGGAACTCAGCCTGTTCTGAGTTGAATTCCATTCCTCTTACCACAAAGGTGCTGCTTGAAGCCACTCTGAGACAGCATTCTGAGAGCAGGACAAATAGTTTTCAATGCTGATTTTCAAACAGAGAACAAATCAAAACTAATTGCATTACATCCAAGAATTTGTAAATTTTAAAAGCTTGAAGTGTCTAGTACCTATTGCACATTAAAAGGATCTATGACAACTCAACGAAACTCATTTCAGTGCGTTACAAATCAGAGCAGCAAATTCAGCGGGCTGGCAGTACAGTACTGATAAAATATATCGAAACTCAACTTACTGCAACTACCTGTAACAGCACCCTCCAGAAAACAACCAAAGAACAGCAGTAAATTTTCTTTAACTGTCCATAATAAGTACACTGGTGTTATGTATGTTTACTAGTTTTTAATGGGGTGGGGGGCTTCGCCCCCAAACCTTAACTTACTTAATATAATCAACTCCGAGGTCGTACATAATTCAAAGAAAGGAGAAAGTTTTCAAACCAGCACAGTTTGCCGTGCAAGGTGGCATCACCTTCCACACCACCCTTAAATGCATATCTGTATAACACAGCGCACATATGTAAAAAACAGAAAGAAAGAAAAAAATTGATGGGAATGGCAGACTTGAACCATGGTCCCAGTGTAAGCCCCATCTACTCACATGCTATCACTGTAGCCTCTAGGCCACACTTTCAGTTCAGCAGCATAGCACACATCTACATACTTGGAGTGCTCTGCCAGGACGGAAGCAGGTATGCCTATAGTGTGGTACCAGACATCGCTGTTATGTCACCTTAACACATACATCTTTCATGCTCTTTGCTACACAGTATTGACTACATGCTGACACTCATGGTGCTGTCATAGTACCCATTAAAATTGGTACAATTTAAATAATTATTTAGATTTAAGATAAAAAATAAACAGTGTTCACTTGTGCCAATTAGAGCAGCCCAAGCAGTTTAGAAACATACCTTGGGCCACTCAGAGTGGCCTATGGCAGTTCACTTAACCATGTTACTTTTTCTACTAGACCTTCCAGTGGGAGTTTACTGCCCCTGTTGTTTAATATTCTTAACCAGCATATGATTAGTTTGAATTCTATTTGAGCCTGTCAAGGTATTCTACATAATTCTGCTCTGACCAGTGCTGTAGATGTCACTACTGGTACTTTTAGTAGGGACATGTAGAAGTATAATAGGGGAATTTCTAAGTTATTTTGGTAGCTAGTGCCCCAAACGTCTGGACCATAAAGTAAAATAGGACTGATTTTTATCTCTCCTGCTGTGAGTGCAGCATTTAAAGTGTGACCCCCAGATGTATAGTTAAATCTAAATAAAGCTTTTGCAACATGTTTGGCTTTTGAGATTTTTCTTTAATATGTTGGTTCCATTTTCCCTGGGACATAAATTTGATTCCGAGATAAGTATAGTTTTTTTAACAATTTCTATTTTTTTCTCGGTCCATAAGAAGTGATTTTTTTTTGTATTTATATCTGTCCCAAAAAATCATAATCCTAGTTTTATTAAGATTGACTTTCAATCTAATGCATCATGCTCCCTTTTGAATGTATTTCTATTCTTCTGTAATCCTTTACATGAGACAGAAAAAAAATGACAATGTCATCAGCATAAGCAAGAAAATGGCATTGTTTGCTATTAATTTTAGGTGTATCAGTTTGTAAGTCCCCATTTGATTGCAGGAGTGGATCAATATATATACTAAAAAGAGGTGGTGCCAGAAGGCATCCCTGTTTATTTACTTATTTAAAATGTTGGTAATTGGGAAGGGCATGCTGGGCTGGGGCTCGTTTCCAGGTGCAACCCAGGGGGAAAGGGGAGTGGGATATACAAAGAGTGTACAAAGCATAGGATAACAGATGCAACAGATCCCAAATTAAACAAATACATACACAAGTGGTCCCAAAACAGTGCCCCTGAGATAGTTATGCAATTATAAGTTATAAATAGTGCAATTATTTATCAATAGTGCAATCCCTCTGTTTTTAAAAGGGTCTGTTAAGTTCCCCTCATCACTATATCTGACAAACATTTTGGTGTCTTTATATAGTTGATAAATCAGAATTAATATTGAATTATCCATACCCCTCGCAATCATTATTTTCCATAACAGTTCTCTATTTATGGAGTCAAATAAGCTTTACTTAGATTTAACTATACATCTGGGGGTTCCCCCAAGGCTCGGTACTTGGCCTGATCCTGTTCTCCATTTTCCTGAATGACCTACCCTCCGTATGTCAACACACATCCATTCATATGTATGCAGATGACAAGGCACTGTATGCCTCTGGTCCCTCACCCTCTGAAGTGACCTCTAGACTGCAGGACGACTTCAGTGCTGTACAGCTCTGGTTTTGATCAAACCAGCTCTTTCTCAGTCCCAAAAGAACTATCTCCCTAACCTTCAGTGCAAGTCAGAGGCTCGCCCAGCTCCCCACAACCCCCACCTATCACACTATCAATGGGATTCCTTTGGAGGCCTGCACCTCCTTCCTGTACCTTGGGGTCTAGCTCAACCAGCACCTTGACTTCTCGGCTCATATTGCCTCAATTCACAAGAAACGTCACCCCAAGCTGGGCGCCTTATATCGTAACAAGGTCTGCTTACCTCTGGCAACTCGCAAAGCAATCCTACAACAAATGATTCTCCCTATAGTTGACTATGGCAATGTAGTTTACAGCGCCATCTTCAAGTCCACCCTCACAAGACTCGACCCCCTCTTCCATTCCTTTGCCTTGGACTGGACTCCCTCTGTGCACCACTGTGACTTCTACATGATGCTAGAACTCCCCTCGCTACAGGATCGAAGACTTACCCACTGTGCGAGGATAACGGCAAAATTCTGGATGCAGTCCCTCCCCTCCTACCTAGAGTCTGCCTTTGCAGTCGAACCCCCCTCGGCGTATTCTCTCAGGAACACCAACTCCCAGTTACTGCATGTCCCACTCATGTCCATAGCCAAAGGCCAGGCTGCATTCAGCTACTGCATGCCTAAATTTTGGAATGCCTTGCCAGCTGACATTAGGCACACAGACAACCCTCAGCAGCTAAACCAGCTCCTTAAGTCATTCTTCCCCCCATCCTGCTCATGCAGTCCTCTACACAGTAATGCCATATATTCCCCCTCCCGCACTTAACCTTTCCACTTTTGGCTCATTGCCACCCCGCCATGTCCCAGGCCCTAGACCAGTGCCTGAAGAAATCCAGCCTGTAGCACACGCCATAATCACAAATGTCCTTCCAGCATTACTTATATCACTCATTTTGCATGGCTGGATTGTGAGCACACTGGAACTGTTAGTAGTTATGTACTCGGTGAGCTGTTGTCTTAGGCACCTAGGATACTAGCTGTGTTATTGTACTGTGTAATCCTGTTATGATCTGCACTGTAAATTATCTGCACTGTAATTCTTGTGTCTCAATGCTGTACTTGTCCTCTCCCCCCCTTCCCCAGGATGCATCTGGAATCGAGTGGTACTCCTCTCAGTATGCCTTCCTGGTGAAACTCTTAAATAAATAAATAAATAAATAAACAAATAAATACATGCTGAGAAATCCACAAATAACATATAAAGTTTCATTCTTTTCAGATGCACTTATTTTTTCATATCTATTTTGAGAAATTTGTATATGCAATAACTTTCTAGGTTGTATATAATATAATCAATTGTGCTTTGCTCACTAGGTTCAAAATATGTAGTGTTTCCACTTTTGTCACTTTTGAGTCTACCATTTAATAGGAGCAGTGCACTGCCCTTTGTGAACCCTTGCAATTTTTTTAGCATTATCATTTGTATTGTTATCACTGTTAATACACTTCTTAATGAGGCCCATATCCATGTAAGATTCTAAGAAATCTATGTTATCAAAATTAGCAATCTTTGCATTAAAATCACCCACTTCTAATGCAATTGCATTAGGGAATCTTTGAGTAATTGGGCCTGATTTTCAAAAGAAAAACTATGATGCATGGTGCCTGCACCAAATGTGTATGACACAAGTGGCACCTTGCATCATAGTTTGTGGCTATCCTAATTTTAAAATGCAAGCTGTGGTGAAATCAGGATGCCATGTGGCAAAGCCTCTCTGCCCTACCCTTGCAACAAAAGCACCCGTACACCAGGTCACAAGGGTGGTTGCACCATGGCGGGGCAGACCTATCCCAGTTTTTCCTATTTTGGAAGTCCCGCCAAGGTTGCAAAAGGGGTCTGCCTTTAGACCAGCCAGGAGGTAGTCTAGTGGTCCTGCACTACTCTCTGGCAGGGCGGTGATTTGGGGGGGGACCTGGAAGGAGGGGACCAGGGGCTGATGTAGCCCTGGTAATGCCATGGGTGGCAAAGGGGCACAGCAGCAGTGGGGGGAACATGAGGAGACATCCAGTGGTGGTGCCCTAGAGATTGCACACAATGAATTGAGCCAGGTTGGGGGCACGGCTGGACCAGCATGACCCATCCAACATACACAGCAGCCCTGGCCCCACAGGCTCCACAGTCCCCTACATGCAACTGCTGGCAGTGGGTATCACTTGTGGGGTGCATGTGGTGGCTGGGGATGTACTCCATCTATCAGGACTATCTCCTAGTACTGCAGGCCCCACATCGAGGCAAGCTGCCACCCATCCACTGAGTTGGAGACTGGTGCACCTACGGAGCAGGTGAACAGGCTGTGGGCGGCTGGGGCCAGGTCAAGATCTGTCCCTGGCATCCCTCCTCTACCCTGGATGATTGGCTCACTGGACTTGCATATGGCACTCCTGCTGTGTGGCCCCCTCACTCCTTAGGGCACTCCCTGCTCCTTCTGCCCCCTCTCCCCTCCTTGTCAACATAGTCCCCCCACCTTCACTGCCTATCTCAGGCTGTGCCAGGTGGGGATGATGGATCCCTCTGTCAAACCCAGCAGGAGTAGCATATGTTTGGCACAACCCTACAGCTGCAGCAACTCCTGGGTCTGTGATGCAGGGACCTGCATTTTCACAAAACATGGCGTAGGGTCCCTGATGCACCTGGAGTTTGCTGCAGCCCTAGATTGCCACAAATTGCAGCAATCTAGAGGCTTGTTGGAAATCAAGCCCATTGTCTCTAAATCACTACATATCTCTGTCCAAACATTATCTATGAACTGTGAGGTGTTTTTTGGGGAAATATAGACATTTGCCATAATGATGTTTTGATCATCCCACATTAATATTATAGTGATATAATTTGTTTCCACCTTGTAAATGTCAACCGTCTTGATCCCTTTCTTACTTTTACATATACAACTAGACCCCCAGTACTTCTTCGATATCATTTGGTTTTAATCACTGGTGAGCTAATAGCTTTGTACTCATTCAAATTTACTATCTCTGTAGCCCATGTTTCTTGAAATAAGATTATGGTGTATGCAGTTATAAAAGTATACCACTCATTATCAGGCATTTTGTGTACTAGACCAGCTATATTCCATGAGAGAAAATTAGCACTATTACTATATAGCCCACAGGAGAGATTTAATACTTCTCTCATTTCTGAAACAACATTGAGTCAGGTTGCACAACAAATACAGTAGGTTTAGAAATATACTCGCTAAAACAGAGTCCCTTTGGGCACTGCTCCATAAGAAATTCTTCCCCTTCTTCGGTCACTCAGTTAATTATTAATCTGTTAATAGTTCACAAAGTAACAAGTGAAGATACCTCCAGCCCTAATACATCTAGTCTACTTTGCTTGGACCATGTCTGTTTTGCAAAACCCATGCTTGAGACCATTACATATACCAGTAAGACCATGGGCTGGATTTTCCAAAGCTTTAGATCGTTGCAAGCCCTGGTGCGCAGACGATTCAGTGCATGGGGCTTGCGGTGATCTGACAGGATTTTCTATCCCATGTGGTTAAATGCTGCAAGGCAGAACAACTTTCTCTGGTTTACCTTGCAGCAATCCTGGGGGCCCTTGTTATGGAGTTTGAGCCAGATATTTGGCGCAAGCTGACATAACTCAAGGAAACTCTAACAACTCCACCCGAGATTGGAAAATTGGGTGCAGTTGTAGCTAAGGGTTCGGCACACAGCCAGAACCTAAGTCTGGTGGCACAGGGCTGGATGCAAGTCCTGCAACACCCTTCGGAAATCTGACCCCATGTCTTCTGTGTCTCTGTAAACAACAACAGTATTTTCCTTTACTTTATTTATGCCAAGTTCTGCTTGAAAAATGAGTATTACTATATCCATCAGAGAAGATATGGGGCCCGATTTTAAAATGATCAGAACTGGTGTAAGCGGCTTGCTGCAAGGAGAAGTGGCACAAAGGGATCCTTGAGCCACACCGTGTGTCAGTCCCAATTTTATAAGGCATTCCAAAATTAGCACTCTCTAACCTTTGCATTTTGTAAGGCACCCCAAGTCACTAAGGGGACTACCTGCACCAACCAGGCTTATGCTGTTCCTGTGATGGCTGCACCCATGTGCCATGGTGGAAGGGGTCTTGCATTGGGGCAGTGCTGCAATATCCCCTAATGTGGGATTTTTCAAGCCACTCCAATGGGCACATGAACCCTGTCATTAGACCTGGCCAGAGCAGATCTAAGATGCCGTGTGCCACTGCTGGAGCCCTCACTGGGTGGTGGGGTGACCCTGTGTCCCCCAGGAAGGCACCAACCAGTCTCACCCCCAAAAGCCAGGGCATATCCAGGATGACCTGCTACCCCCCAGAGTGACTGGCTGGCAGGTTGCCATCACTGGCTGCTGCTGCAAGTGCATCCCATGGCTTGTAGTGTTCCCCACTGGTGCACTGTTTCTTGGGCGCAGTTGTCAGCTTGCAGCAAACCCAGAGACTTTGGTGCCAGGACATCACTTTTTATAATATGGTGCAGGGTCCCTGGCACACCCAGGTTTGCCACAGGTGGTGGTTCAGTGCACCATGCGTCAATCTAATAGGGTTTGTAAAATCAGGCTCATGGTCTCATTTGGTTTATGATACATACCTGTAATATGTATAATGGTCTCATTTCCTGTTAAATTTATAGCTGGGAGATTTTCAATGTTCATATTTTTGGTTTCTACAGTAACTGTATCCTTCTCAGTGGTTACTCTATTCTCCCTTTCTGTCCAATTCTGTTTTTTTTTGTTTTTGTTTTTGTAAGTCAATATTTTTTTCCTTCCTTGTATCTGGTGTGGTGGTAGATTACTTAGTATTCTCTTGGTTCTGTATGAGACCCTCACCTTTAGTTAGTATGTGTTTCACTTCAATTGGTCGGGGAGGTTTATCACAAGTCTTGTACCTCATTACTTTTGCTATTCTGAGTCTTCTTCCCTTTTTTCTCCTTGTTTTTTTTTCCTTTACCTTTACTCTTTCCCCATCTTTCCCTTTATTTGAAAGTTTATTTGGAGATTCTGCAATAATAACTGCTGAGAATGATAAATTATGTTTGTTACTCTGCTTCTTCAAAGCTTCCAGTTTCGTAGTCAGAGTATCCATCTTTTCTTCAACTTCCTTCCTAAAAATATCAGATCTGCTTCTAATGTCAGAGTTTCCAGGATTACCATGTTAGCCATTATCGGATGTGCCAGAACTTTTTAGGTGTATTTCATTAGATTACTAGGACATTGATTAATAAAGTCAGATTCAAATTCAGTCTGTTCCACTTCCTTATCTAGCTTTTCAAATACTGTGTTAGGAGAGTATAATAGATTGTTTAGTAGGTTCTGTAGGTTCCATCTCAGGGGACTTAATACGTGAATTGTACAAATTGTCAGGCAGATTAAGTCGGCTGAACAATTCCAGTTTCCTGTACTTCAGATTCTGCCTGAGTGGCTAGATTCATTACACCTTGTGGCAAATTATCTTTCTTATCAGAATTATTCATTGTTTCCTTACTCTCATTTACAGAGTTTGGCTTATTTATTTTAAGATTTGATATTGGAGAGAAAAAATCTGTAATTGACTCTTTTTTTATTTACTGTACTTCATGATTTATTTGTTTTCTCTGACTTTTCTGTTTTTTTCCCTCCTACTTTTCTGTTTTATTTAATTTGTTGTTTGATTTTTGGTTGTTTTTGATTTTTGTTGCTGATGCACTCTGTCTGATTTCTTGCTTTTGTGAGTTTAATATAATTGATACATTTTTTTCATTAGTGTACCCATTATATAGGTGTCAGCATGGTTCAGTTGGTAGAAGGTCATGGGTTCTCGTCCCACACTGGGATTGGACTTGCACCTAAAAATCACTGGCATCCGAGTGCAGTATTGAGGGGTGCTATACTGCTGGAGTGTGCCGTCCATTGGATGAGATGTTAAACCAAGGTCCCTTCTGCCCATCCTGCTGTTGTCCTGGTGGGTGTCCAGGTGGAAGCAAAAGAACCCAGGGCACTCTTCGCAAAGAGTATTGAACATTCCCAGTGTCCTGGCCAATATTCCCCTTCCCATAAACTAGTTCATGCAATTATCCAGGCTGTGTGTGTGGGTGATGATGTGCGATATGGCTGCCACCACACATTCAGTCACTTCACTGCCAGTCTAGCATTGCTTGTAAAAAGCGTTTGGGATATATGAAAAAGCGCTATATAAATGCTGATTATTCTTCTTCTTATAATTTTCCCTTGGTTTGCATCAGGTTCACTTGTTTTTTTTTTTTTCTGTCTCTAACTTCAGTACCTCTGAAAGCTTAGCTGCTTAGAACACAGAAGGAGCAGGAAAGAGAACTGTACCAGTTAAAGTAGAAGGAAGTGGGGAAGGCAGTCAGGATAGCAAAGGCCCAAACTGAGGAAAAGATAGCCAACTCAGTTAAGAAGGGGCATAAAACCTTTTATAGGTACATTAGGGAGTGAAGAAGACAAAGGGAGGGATACTGAGGCTATATAAAGAGGAGGGTAGTTGGGCAGAGAGGGACAGTGAAAAAGCAGGGATACTGAATGAATACTTCTGCTCAGTATTTTGCCTCTTCTCCAGCACAGAGCAATGGCAGTCCCGGAAGAAGGATACTCTGTCCCCCCCAACTATGATGTCCTGTTTTCCCCTCACTCTGCACAATATCAGCTCTTTATATTGAAACCTCAGGAGTTTAAATATCAGGGTCTAGGGTCTGTCATTCTCCTGGGGGCATCAGGCCCCTCTAACTCAGTGGGCTTGGTCGATCTTGAAATCAGACTCGGTGGGTTCAAGGCCCAGCCACGCCGGACATTTGTCTCTAAGGTATTTGACTGGGTCTGGTCCTTCTGCCCTTTCTTTAAGCCCAATTAGCCTTAAGTTCTTTCTCCTACCTCTGCCTTCCAGATCTTAGATTTTGTTGGTAAGCCACTCCACTTGTGCCTCAGTAGCCTGCAGCAGCACTGCTGTTTTCTGCTCCCAGCCATCTAACTCACTGATCTTATTTTCTGTTGTAGCGACCCGCTTGATAAGTTCTGCAATGGATTTTTTTTTTTGAAATTTAAGTTTATTATTTTCACAAAAGAAAGAAAAAATACAACCATACCATAGTATTAGAAAACCAATCAGTAAACCAAAGTCAAATCAACCCCCTCTCGACTATACAAATAGCAAATAACAGATCTATTAGTATAAAAAGACATTGTAAACATGTTTATCTATGAGCCGAGAAACCCAGAAAACCCAAACCCCCCACCCCAAGTGCACCCGTCAAACATAGCTAGCAACTTTCAAGTCTGGATACCACATTTAGGCAACCATCTTTTACTGGCTGTGTTTATAGGTCTACAATACAGTGAGAGAGACTGGGTTGTATCACTTTAAGTCATATACTAGGATGGCAATCGATATACAACATAGAGTAAGGGTCCAGGGATCGGATCACAGAACTTTAACCTCCTGGTAGGTAAAAGGACTGAACTATACCCCAAGTTCTGCAATGGATGCTTGCGTTTCCATAACTGTATGGTGGATAATTTCAATGCTGCTGGCCTTCTGTTCCAGCAGAGTTGTAGATGGCTCGGCCGCTTCATGCGGATCCCACGAGGCATCGGATGTGGGGGCTGTGGCCATTTTGACTTGCAGGAGTGTAAAGCCTGGCGGGGATTCTTCTATGTCTTTCTTCCGCTTGATGTCATTCTCTGGAGTCCCAATTTCTTTCATTTGTACTACCAGAGTGTTTTGTTAGATGCTTATTTGCTTCGGTTTGGAGGTCTGTGATGTAAAAATAACTTTAGAGGAACGACACTCAGCGCGGTGACAAGGAGCTCGAAGCTTAAGTGGCCATCTTGTTTAGGTCCTCACGTGACCTCTACTTTCAGCATTATTGTAGCACTTTAATAAACTTTTTAGTCACTTAATCCATTTCTGGTGCCAGCTTTTCTTTTGTTAAACAATAAGAGTGCAGAGTTAAAACACTACAAAGACAGTCACTATGCTCTTTGGCTTGGGACCCAAACTCAGGGCCTGTCCTTCCACCCTAGACATCTGTGGACTAGACAGCTCACCACTAGAGTGTGTTGACTCTTTCAGGTACCTAGGAATCACTCTGGACCATAATCATGATTTCTGTCTGCATCTTAATACTACCTGTAAGTCAGTTCACATGAAGCTTGGCATCACCTACAAAATTAGATATAATCTGACTATGGCCGCTAGCCTGACCATCGCACAGTGTGTGTTATGGCCCAGTCTGATTTATGGGCTGATATCTTTTGCAGAGGCTAATAAAGGGATATCAAGCAAATGAAACACTTGTTGTAACAATATCTGCCATTTTGACCTATCGGTGAATAGACATATCCATCACTGTGCACCATACTCCAGCATTGGGTGGCTCTCTCCTAATTTACACTGGATGTTCATGGTAGGTTGTTTCACTGACAAAGTAATTAGAACAGGAGAGCCATCTTTCCTTACCGACATGTTCACTCCAGTCTCACAGACATATAGATTAAGGTCCCTACCCCAATCACTTCTCGAGGTACCTAATTGTTCTACAAAGATGGGCGAATATGCTTTCTCGGCATTTGCTCCTAAGCGCTGGAACTCTCTTCCAGTGTGGTTATGAAATGCAAAATCCCACCATGCCTTCAAAACTGGTCTTCATAGGTTCCTCCTGAAAATTATAAATGCTCCTGTAACTGATCCGGTGAACGTCTGAACTAATTTGTGATCTTTTCATTTCTGTAACTCCAGTTCTTCTTACACTTATATGGGTTCTACTGTTATATCAATATGGTGTTGCTCTGTTATTGCTTTGTAGTTAGTAGTGTCTAAATATTCATGATTGTATCCTATACATTTCTGATGCTGCATTATCTTCTGTACTCATTTTTGTTATTTACTGTCACTTTTGTTCTGTAACCCTCCTGGGTCATGCCTGAAAATAAGCAACTTGCTGTTGTCTAGTGCACTTACCCGGTAAACAATAAATAAACAAATAAATAAATAAAAAGTCCAATTATAGTTCGATTAGATTATATGGACCTGTTATTTTATACGATGATGGACTTTGAGGATTAGCTTCTTCTATGAAGATTAATGTTCATAAAGTAATAAAAAAAAAGATACTTATCACACTGTTTCAAACCACCACCAGTTGTCTCAGCTTCATGGTTAAACACTAACATTTTTAGCAGGTTCCAAGTTTTATGCCACATAATGTGCAAAGTAAGGGGCAGATGGTTCTTGTCCTATTTCCACTCTGTAACAACCCTTCCCAGTGCCAGGAAAGTCAACAAATTGCTGCGCTTTCTTGATGACAGCAAATGTTCCTCTTAATGTCTTGGAATAAAACAGGAATATACCAGTACTGCTTGTTCTAATAGTCTCTCTCTAGATGATAAATATATTCTATATTGTTTCTTAAAAGTAGTGTGGGGCCGCCATATGGTTTTTAACTCGACATAA
The DNA here is from genome assembly GCA_016271365.2 of Neoceratodus forsteri. NCBI lineage: Eukaryota > Metazoa > Chordata > Ceratodontiformes > Ceratodontidae > Neoceratodus > Neoceratodus forsteri. Next base: position 606,917,222 of record CM057459.1, read on the forward strand.
AAATAGTCAACTTTATCTTGTCCAGTAGTTAAAACCAGGTAATAAGGGAAATAAATATGTACGCAATAAGGCACGAAGGGGTGTGTGTAAACTATATTTTACAGCACGGCCAGGGGTGTAGTAAGACACGAGGCTGAAGGCCGAGTGACTTCAGCTGCTGGCCGTGCTGTAAAATATGGTTTGCACACACCCCTGAGTGCCTTATTGCGCTTATAAAATTGACTCTTTTACTTTTGACTATTGGAAAAAGCTTGTTTATGTATAGAAAAAATAGATTTACTTGTGTGCATTTGTGCTAAAATAGTCCTTCCGCCCACTGCAAGTGATGTCATTGATGATGTCAATGTATTATTGCCTACTTTCTTCTTCCTGTATTTTTTTTCTCTGTTGTTCTCCACATTCAAGTTATAAAATGGGCAAAGGATTTCAAGCAATCTGATTGGATGTTAGCCGTGCATTAGATGTGTCTAATGCACAGCTAAAACTAGAACCCCCATTTAGAATACATAGGCCCATTTTATAAGCGCAATAAGCCACTCTGGGGATATGCATTAGACAGTTCTAATGCACAGCTAGGGGACTAGATGCACTCGTCCTGTGGCCTCATGCCTGACTATGTCCCCCTAGCCGAGCATAGAACTGTCTAATGCACACCCCATCGTGTCTTATTACTTACATATGGAATGTTTACCATGGAATACATGGATTCAAAATTCTGCTCAGTTCCATTGGCAGAATGTTTCTCTTCCAACACACTGTACACACAGACAACAAAGGCCTTTGTTACAGCCAGAGACTCAGTTATCTCACTGTCAGGGCAAGAAGAAGAGAGTTCCCTGATGAGCAGGTAAAGACAGAAGGGGGAATTTTCACTGTCAGCAAAGAAACAGTTGTAGTGAAAATTATAAACAATACTTATTGTTTCTCATTTGTTTATGTTTGTAAGGAGAGTGTGATAATCAGGGAAACAGCAATTAATTCACTTGTTTTATTTTTTATTTAAGGTAGTTTTATTTTTAGGGCCCAGCTGGAGTTTTTTTTTACAGTGTAAAGGTAACAGCCATGTTTGTGGTGGAAGATCAGGTCTGGCTGTAGGGGGCTAACTGAAATGCCTGTGTCCCAAATGCTCATTGATCTGGGTTCCAGACTCTTCACTACTGAGCAGTCCTTTTTTAACCATGTATAAACCATATTTTACACATAAATAAGAGCCAATCAGATTACATGATTTTATCCTGCCATTTTATGTCAAGTTATAAACTTACTCTGATGGCCAGATATGCCATAGTTCCTCTTATGGAGAATAGGATGTTAGTTTAGTAATTGCATAGGGCTCTGTTTTCCAAGTATTTAGGCCTTGCCTAACAATAGGAGAAATCCCCCCATGTACAAAAGTGCAAAATATAAAAAAGTTATGAGCTGAGAAAATGTAACCTGACTGTACGTGGCAGAACAAGCTCTGCTAGAAAAAAAATGCTTACCAGGCAAAAGAGATATACTAAAGAAAGGACCTGCATGGTCTGAATACACCAAAGGTTCTGTATCCAGCTAAAAATGAATCCAAAGTTTACCACTAACGGCAGAGCTAAAAAGTCCAGCAATAACTGCATTCTTGGAGCGGTTCTTATTGCTCAGTGTGCCGAAACACTTCCAGCAACACACACCAAGTCACCCTAACGTAACAAGGGAAGGAAGCGGCATTTATGCGTTGTGTGTTTTTTTGGGGGGGGGGGGGTTTAGACCACATGGCTATTGACCTGGGAAATTCAAAGTGGATATTATCTCAAAATATAAAACTCCTATTCAATGAATAAATATAAAATTATCTCAATATACAGAAAATAGAGATGAAGGCCAAACTGAGTATACTGTACACTCCACAGACCCAGAGGGGAGCAAGGCTAAGTCAGACAATAATTAACCAACACACAACCCCCAAAACTATCTGGGGACTGGAGAACTCCTAGCCCAAGCCCCCATGCTGCCTCAAAATGAACTCTTAGTCAATGCCAAGCAAAATAATTGTCAGAAAACCAAAAGTTCAAAATCAAACCAAAGTCAAAGGCTATGCCAGTGCTGATGTTGGTGTTATCACAGCTTTCTCCCAGTTGTATTAGTTCTTTCCTTCACTTGTATAAGTCCTGTCCATATTTTCCCTCAGTTCACCATTCTCCAGTCTCCATCCTCTTTCCTCTGTTGTTTGGACTCCCTTGGCCCAGTGCCACCAAACACTCTAGCCTCTCTGCGATGTCCGCTTTGCCCACTTGGAAGCCCTGGATCCATTTTGTCATCTCCTCTCTTTGTGGGCAGCTGTGGGGAGGTAAAAAGACTTCCTAAAAGTAGGTCAAGCACTAAGAGCAGGGTTAATAAATGTTATAGTTAAATAATATGACAACGGTGGCTTACTGTTTCGACGATTATGAAACACCAGATATTGATAGAAAGAGCTGCAGTCCCAAGCCCCAAGTCTCAGCTTTCTCCTGCTACTAATGCTAGCTTTACAAATGATCCACCATTGACCCTGCTCACCCAAGCATGCTCCACCTGGTTTCCAATTAGAAACTCAAAAGCATTTATGAGTTCCTTTTGTATTTCCCCCAAATCTATATCCAATGTTTAACTCGTTATACCACAGAGTATCCCTCATACAGCCATGCACAGTCAAAAGTTGTTCCAGTTCTGTCTCTCTAATAAATACATAATAAAACAAAGATGAACAAAACATATGAAATCTAAACCCATACAAAGTAAAATGTTTTAGTGCTATTATAGGAAGCTCCTACAAGGGAGACACGGCCACATAATCAATAAAAAATACATATTCAAATATTAATTCGCCATCATGCATGACCAAGTCAGGTTATATAATACACAGGCCAGGTTATCTTTAGAGGGGTGACATGAGGCTGTTTAATATAATCATAAAAAGCTGCAGCTAAGGCCTATGAACCACTGGTATTTTCAGAGAGAACCACTAAAAGCAGAACCAAAGCCGGCTTTCTCCGTCTGATACCTAAGTTATCCTCCAGTTTAACCTGTGGTCTCTATAATCAGTATATTTTTATAAATAACAATTCCATCCAGTCTTCTTGTTCAGTCTGAATATGTCTCATTTGACAGCTAAGCTAAAATATACTAATGCATAAAGCAATGATTAAAAATAATCAAGTTCATTATTTAAGTACAGGCCATATTTTTAGATCATACAACATATCATACAAAGGTCCCTTGGAAATTTGCCAGTATCTGTCCTTTTAGAAGACAAAACAGTACCTTACTGTGGTGAGACCTCAAAATTCTCTTTTCAGGCAGACATACAATAATGGTACCAGCAGACACTTCTCTGCTGTGCAGTTTTACCTCTGCTTGGCATTTTAAATCATAGACAGAAATAAGAGAGGGAAAGTGTGACCCACTGGGAATTGAACCCAGACCCCTGGTAACACTGTTCCAGTGCTCTAGCCATTAAACAATAATGGTAGTAAGTTAGCTACTGTACATTTCAGGGGCCTTCACTCACATGTTCCCTAAGTGGGATTTACATTTAGGTTTATTCAGTGACTTCTTTCCACCAAAGATATTTCCTTAACCCAAAGAGCAGAATATTTAATCAGCCACACTGTTCCATAATTCTCCTCCTCCAGTGAATTTCTATCTCTTTTCTTTTGATAGAAAGTTGGAAGAAAAGAAAAAAGAAAAAAACGCTCCACTGAGCACAGTATTTCCATTTCAATAGGGCAATGCAGACCTCCCCCCTTCCCCAGGCAATGTTAGCATACCTTGTTAAAGAATTTAAAAGCACATATAGGCACTAATAATGCTTCATTTAAGCCTCCACTGGCTTCTTCAGCTCCGGGACACTATCCTCACAAGCCCGACTCAGCCAACCCAGAGCAAGACCACAGCACCCATCTCCAGACTCAGTATACTCCAATCTCTGTACTCCATACTCCACATTCCTCCCTGCATGCCACAGAACTCTCCCTCCAGGAATCAAGCAGTGGTCAACTTACAATCCCATGAGAGTCCAGAGGGGGCAAGACACTATCAGTCTGACACCACTCATAAACAGCAAACAGGAAATATTTTACTCCAGACCTGAATTCAATCCGGTCTTGTTACCAACTACCTGTCCACTTCTACAGAATTTTAACATTTTAACAAATGTCTTTGGAAAATGTCAGAAAACTGGGCTGTGCCACTAAAAACCACTGTAACTCATAGAAACATAGAAACATAGACTTTGACGGCAGATAAGGACCGCTTGGCCCACCTATTCTGCCCTTTTTCCCTACCTACAGGATAAGCTGCAGATCCTAGTTAACCAACAGCCTATTTCTTCCCACCCTCCACAAAAATTGCCTTATGTCTGTCCCATGCATTCTTGAATTCTCCCACAGTTTTAGACCCCACAGCCTCCTCAGGAAGGCTGTTCCATGTGTCCACCACCCTCTCTGTGAAAAAATACTTCCTCACATTGCCCCTGAACCCCCCCCCATCTTCAAATTGTGTCCCATTGTTCTTGCACATCTCTTTTTCTGAAAGATGCTACCCTCTTGGACTTTGTTGATTCCACTGAGGTACTTAAAAGTTTCTATCATGTCCCTCCCTCCTTTCCTCAAGGGTATGCATATTAAGCTCCTTTAGTCTCTCCTCATATGGCTTCTCTTGCAGACCCTGCACCATTTTAGTTGCCCTCCTCTGGACTGCCTCTATCCTGTCTATGCCCTTGCGGAGATAGGGTCTCCAGAACTGGATGCAGTACTCCAGATGGAGTCTCACCAACTGTCTGAACAGAGGGATAACAACTTCCTGTTTTCTGCTGGTGATGCCTCTCCCTATACATCCCAGTATCTCCCAGCCTCCTACTGCCTTCTCATGTTGCTTGCTAACCTTAAGGTCATCTGATATGATTACCCCAGGTCCCTTTCCATTTTGTTGTTGTTACTACCTCCCCCATTGTGTAATCTTCCCTGGGTTTTGTTTCCCAGGTGCATTATTTTGCACTTCTTTGTATTGAATCCAAGCTGCCAAACTTCTGACCATTCCTCCAACCTTGCCAAGTCCCTACTCCTCCTTTCCACACCTCCTTGTGAATCAACCCTGTTGCAGATCTTTGTGTCATCTGCAAAGAGGCATACTTTTCCTTCCAGTCCCTCTGCAATGTCACTTATAAACACATTAAAACAGACTGGTCCCAGTACTGAACCCTGTGGTACCCCACTAGTAACCCCTCTTTTTTCAGAGTGGTCTCCATTTACAATTACCTTCTGTGTCCAGTTGTTCAGCCAATGTTTTACCCAGGCTACTACCCTGGGACCCACTCCCAGGCTGGTTAATTTAGCTATTAATCTTTTGTGTGGGACTGTGTCAAATGCCTTGCTAAAGTCTAGGTAGGCCATGTCCACAGCCCCTCCCTGGTCTACTACGTTTGTCACCCAGTCAAAGAAATCAATTAGATTCGTCTGACATGACCTTCCCACTGTGAACCCATGCTGCCTTGGGTCCTGTGCCCCACTGGTCTCTAGGTACGCAACAATTATTTCCTTCAGAAGTGATTCCGTCACTTTCCCTACCACAGAGGTCAAACTGACAGGTCTGTAGTTTTCTGCCTCTGTCCTGCTCCCTCTTTTGTGAAGGGGAATCACATCCACCTTCCTCCAGTCCTCAGGTACCACACCATCCTCCCATAATTTGTTAAAAAGGGTAGTCAGTGGTTTCACTAGTTCTCCCCTTAATTCTTTTAGAATTCTGGGGTGAATTCCATCAGGCCCCATTGCTTTGTCCACCTTCAGTTTTAGGAGTTCTTTCAGAACCCTTTCTTCTGTGAAAGGACTGGGATTGACCCCTATCCAGAGTGCTTCTGTTAATTGGATTAGGCACCTTCCCCCTCCTCTTTTGTGAATACTGAGCACAAATATTCATTCAGTATCCCTGCTTTTTCACTGTCCCTCTCTGCCCACCCACTGTCCATTCTATTCGGCCTCACTATCCCTCCCTTTGTCTTTCTACACTCCCTGATGTACCTATAAAAGGTTTTATCCCCCTTCTTAACAGAGTTGGCTATCTTTTCCTCAGTTTGGGCCTTTGCTGTTCTGACTTCCCTCCCTGCTTTCTTCTGCCTTAACTGGTACAGCTGTCTGTCCTGCTTCTTCTGTGTTTCCTTATACTTCCTGAATGCTATCTTTCTCTCCCTGATCTTCCCCACCACCTCTTTTGAGAACCATAGTGGCTTTTTCTTTCATTTTGATTTGTTTATTTGCTTCACACAAGGCTTGTTGCCTCTGTGATGGCAGTTTTGATGTTTCCCCATTGTTGCTCCACCCCTCCTTCTAGCCTATTTGCTAGTGCTTTTCTAAGACACTCTCCCATCTTGCTAAAGTCAGCCTTCCTGAAGTCCAGTACCCTCACTTTTATATGGCTTGACTCTGTAGCTGAGTTTATCGTGAACCACACTGTTTGGTGGTCACTTGTTCCAGATGGCTACCCACTTCTAGATCTGAGATCCTCTCACTGTCCCCATTTGAGAGTACAGGGTATAAGATTGCTCACTCATGAGTGGGTTCCAAAACTAGCTGTCTGAGGCATGCCACCTGTAGGGCATCGAGAATTGCCCTGCTCTTGGATGTGGCTGCAGCAAATGTGCTCCAGTGAACATCTGGCATATCCAGGTCTCCCATCAACAGGTAATCTCCCTTTTTTCTGTCATCCTAAGAATGCCTTCCATCATATCCTTGTCCATTCCCTCCCCCTGACTTGAGGGTCTATATACAACCCCTGTGCAGATTGTGGTGCCTTTTCCAGTCTCTAAGGTGACCCACAGTGCCTCCTCTCCTCCCTGTTTACTCTTTTGTTCAGTTGCTTTTATCCCTTCCCTTACATAGAGAGCTACTCCTCCCTCTCTTCTCCTCTCCCTGTCTCTCCTGTAGGTTGTGTACCCTGGTATGTTAACACCCCAGTCATGGTTCTCTGTGTACCATGTTTCTGTGACTGCTACAATATCCAGGCATCCCTCTTCCACCAAGGCCACCAGTTCAGGGAGCTTGTTGCCCAGACTATGGGCATTGGTACTCACTACCCTCCATTTCCTGATGGCCTTACCCCTTTTTGCCCCATCCCTGTCCTTATTGCCTTTGTGACTTTCTCCATTTACCCCTGCCCTTCTCCCTATCGACATCTCTAACTTGGTGTTTACCTCACTTACTACCCTGAATTTTTTGGGGGGGCTAGGATTTCCCTGCTCCTTTCCAGTGCCTACTCCCTTGGCTAGTTTAAGTGCTTGCCAATGAAGCATTTAAACCTATCACCTAGGATCCTGGTTCCCCTCCTGGACAGATGCAGACCATCACTCCAGTATAGGCCTGCATCACTCCAGGTGGACCCCCAGTCCCCAGTGAAGCCAAATCCCTGAGCTCTGCACCAGTTTTTCAACCACTGATTGAAACCCATGATGTGGAGCACCCTAGCCTCACCTGTGCCATAGACAGGCAGCACCTCCGAGAAGGTTACTGTGCATGCTACTTGTCTAAGGCGCTCTCCAATTCCACAAACTCTTCCTGCACTGCTCTGATCCCTTTCTTAGCCAGGTCATTTGTCCCTAGGTGGACAATGACATCCAGCTCCCTCCCCTGTGCAGCTACTCTGGCCATCCTGAGGATTTGCTCCCTGTCCCTCCAAGCCATGGCACCAGGCAGGCACCTTACCTTCCTCTCCCCTTCCTCCCCCAGTTCTACCTTCCTAACAATGCAGTCCCCCACCAGGAGTTGTTTTCTTCCCCTGTGGGGTCCCATGCCACCCTCCTGTGGGTCTCCTTTGTGGAAGTTCCCAGCATCCTTCTTGGTCTCCACTGCAGGTGCTTCCATAGAGGAACCACACTTTGCCAGAATGGCATATGAATTGTAGAGAGGTACAACTGGAGGGATATGCCTCCGTTCCACCACCCTCATCATCTCTGAGCCCACTGTGGTCCAACTGCTCCTCTTTCTTGGCAACCTCTGAGGCAACAGCAGTGGCCCTGGTAGTCCCCAGATGGGAGAGGAGGTCCCACAAATCCTGGCCAACTAAGTCTGGAGAAGAGTAACCTCCTCCCTCAGCCTAGAGAGGTGCCTGTAGATGAGACAACACAGCAACCTCCAGAACGTCTCCCAGAAGACTGCTGCACCACAGCTACTGCACTGCACCACTCCCATCATGTCTTATTTCTGGCCACTTCACTGTTGTTTGGAATACTTACTCTTTCGTCTGTTTATTTATTTATTTATTTATTTTTTCTCCCTACTTAGTTACTGCCTCTGTGCCCTTTAAGCACCTGATCTTCCTGTTCTGAGACAAGAAGATCCTATATTTCTCAGTAGTCCTCTTATTTGCTCAGAGGCAGACCTCCAGCAGCTGGGGGGGATGGACAGCTACTCATGTTCTTCTAGGATGGTGAGTTTTTGGTGGCTCTGTGATCACTCACTTCCTGCTCCTAAACAGGAAGTTCCTGTTGTCAGTCAAATCATGTGCCTATAAAAGTATAACTGGCTTTGGGTGAGGGGGGTGGAGGGGAGGGAAGGAGGGCAATATAGTCCCAGTAGATTAGTCCAGTCAGAACAGCAGCTCCTTGTCCTGGTGTTCTCTGACAGTTCTCTGGCAGAAGCTATCTAGGGCAGTGTTTAAATCTGGCTTTAACCTGGCTTCCTTCTAGCTAAGCCACTCCCCCTACTTAACAGATCTTTCCACACTTAGTTAACTTGCTCAGAAAACAATCCCCTTCTGCCACCTGAGATTAACACCTAGATAACTGCTCAGATAATTCACTTCAACCAACTCATACTAACACACTAACTTTTTTTTTACCCTAAATTGAAGGTCCCAGTAGTAGAGTTCTGCTTCTTTAGTCCCAGTAGAGATGTCCAGTCAAAACGGCAGCTCCTTTTCCTGCTGTTCTCTGATAATGCTCTGTTCACAAAACTGAGGCATGATTGCTAGGCACAACACAAAGGAAATACACTCACTCACCCCAGTGGCTCCACACTCGAGCACTCATTCATTTATTCAGTTCTTTAGGAACACTCTGCCCTGACTTTTAAATACCATGGACCACTTCACTAGATTACTGAGAGCAGGCAGGAGGGAAAAAGCAGACACAAACAAAAGTTTCAAACTATTTTGCAAATAAAACTTTAAGGCAAACGGAGTCAATCCTCGGAGTGGAGCAGCAGTATGGACATCTTGCTGCTCCACCCCCACTATTGTTTCTCCTGCCACCACCTTTGGTTGCAAATGAGGGCTGGTCTGCAGAGACCCCTGTTCTTGTGGAAAATCAGGTAAGGAAGCTCATACATCAGAGCCTGAAGTTTGGAAATCCTACAAGCAGAAATCAAGGTGACCAAAAACAGCATCTTCCATGAAAGGAAATGCATCTCACAGGTCCCAGCAGGCTCAAACTGAACTAGAGTCAATGATTTCTCAAGTATGAAATTCAAGTACCAAGGAGGAGCCACTTCATGAATCGGGAGATGCATGTGCAGAATACCCTTCAAAACCATACAGGACACCTCTAGCTGTGCCACCCTTCACCCATCAATAAGGGAATGAAAAGCCAAAACAGCATCCAAGTGCACTTTAATGGATAAGTACTGGAGACCAGAGCAAGATAGGGAGAATAGGTAGTCCACTACAGTATTGACATGTAACTGGATCCACAGAATTGGAAGCACACCACATGAAGAAGCATTTCAATTTCAAAGCATATGTGAATCTAGTAGAAGGCTTTCTAGCTGCAAGCAAGGCACCAGGCACCTGAGAGAAACCCCAGAATGGGCAATGACTGTGTCGTTAGGAGTCAGGCGTGCAGATGCAGGGACCACATGTATGGATAGACCAGGGGTCCCTGAGCCTAAGACAGTAGGCCCTGACAAAGGGGAAGTTGAACAGGAGGCTCCACTGCCAGATCCTGCAGAAGTATAAATCTAATGTACTGAGGCCTGAAGGGAGCCACCAGTATTAGGGTGCATGCTCTACCTGCAGCTTGAGCAAAACCCTCTGAATGAGAGAGATCAGAGGAAAGGCTTAAATACCTTTCAACTTTGATTCATAACTTTTTTTTTTTTGTTTTAAGATTTTGACCTCAAATTTTTAATGTGGTCTATTTTTACACACTACTTCATGAACACCATATTTGTCATTTTTTAAATCCTGCATGACGCATCATTTTGTGGTCATTCAGGGCCCCATGTTATGCATCCTCCAAGGTACTATGGCTTTCTAAAAAAGGCAGGACATTCATGGCAAAAAAATCTTAATGCATTAGCTGGGGTTTTTGAGACATCAAAAGCAGGGAAACCTGATGTTAGGGATTTTTTGAACCCTAACATTCCCCATCTCCATTCACCACCCCTGTGAACTCCACTGAATTAAATACCAAAGCACAATCCGGATCCCATTCCTGAAGGATCATGCATGAAGCAAGTTAGAAGACAGGTCCTGTATAGCACATGGCCTAAAGGCCTCTGTGTGTCCTGTTTTCTGAACTTGCATGAAGCAAGTTAGGATTCAGGTTCTAGTTTGCCCAGGGCCCGTTAGGATTTGTGTGAAGAAACGTATGGCTCAGCTCCTGCTTTGGGCCCTGCACAAAGCAAGTTAGTTCTCAGGCCCTGTTTTACAAAGGGCCCTGTGCATTTCCTGCTTCAAACGGTGACTGAAGGGCCCTGCCTGAGGCAAGTTAAGAAGCATCTCCTGCTTTAAGCGCGTCCCAATGGCCTATAAGAAGCAAGTTATGACCATACATTTTAAAATACTTAGCGCATTATCTTGGTTCGAGCAGGGCCCCTCGGGATTGGGATTTGGATTGTGCTTTGACATTCAACGTGTTGGTGTCCACAGCAGTGGTTCATGGGGGTGGGGGAGTTAGGGTTCCAAAAATCCCTATCATTGGGTTTCCCTACTATTGATGTTTCAAAAACCCCAACTGATGCATTATTGTAGGTTTTGCAATGTATATATTATAGGGGCATGGTAGTGCCCCTTTAGTTATGGTTACAAATGCAGTTCTATGTTATACACCTACATTTGCACCCTAATAATGTGGCCGTGTTTGGACAGAGTAGCTTGGAATTTGGTATTTGTATTCTAGAGCTCAGGATCTCCAGATTCTTACATTTCTGTAATGGCTGGTTCATGAAATCTTGAAAGCAATATGAAAATTAAGACTTTTTTTGTTTTGCTTTCTTGTAGCTTGAAAATGGCTGACAGTTAAAAACCTGACATTTTCAGGTGTGTTATGGTTTGACCCAAGGAAGTGCATTTAATTGGCAGTTACACACTGATTTAGTTTCTAAGTTATTAAAATTTTAAAATCTCGTTGCACAGAACATTTTCTAAACATTCTATTTATAAGGCATTTTTGTATGACAGTAGGGATTTATGAGGGATGGAAATGGAAAAAGAAATGTTTTTTGCATTTGTTTTCTGAACTTCTGGCCATAACTTGCCCTTTTGAGGGTCTAATCGATCCAAAATTAACAGGGTGGGTGTGTCACTAGCCAGCCTCATGGACCCCAAATGGTCATGTTATAGCCTTACGTTATGAAAAATAAATGACAATGATCATTTTCACTCATTAAAAAATGAAAACAAAAAATCATGACCAAAAGAGCAGTTTCAACTCATAAAATAAAGTTTATGACCACCAGGGTTCCCAAGCCCAGTGGCCTTTTAACATAACCCCACCTTCCTTTGGCCACCAGGGTGCCTGAGTCTGGTGGCCAGTACCAATATTTATGTCCCCATTTTTATGGCTGTGGGTAGAGTCTACACCCATCTTGCTATCTGTAGCTTGAAAACAGAATATCGTGGAACACATTTTTTTGACTTTTCAGCATCTCCTTCCACATCTACAAATCACTAACACAACTAAAATAAAATAATCCCTTCTTTCTATTTAGAATGTTGGAGACAGAACTCCGTGCTGCTTATCAAATGGCCATTAGGAAACTGAAACAGCTTGTTAAATATTGGTTGCCTATTAAACTGGAGATTTGTTTACCCCCTTTGAAATGCAATCACTTGCACATTTAAATGCCTAGCATTTAAACATTTTTTGCTCCTAACTTCAGTTGGGAATTAATATCTTTCAAGAAAGATTCATACCTTGGAAATGTTACACTTTCCCAGCAAATTTATAAAGATTTACACTGTTTTTTAACCTCTAAAGGCATATCTGATAAAATGCCAGGTCTTCAGTGAACTACCCAGACTAAATATACACATTTCTTTTTGACAGCAAGGGGCTGTGCCTGCTTCCCAAACACAACAGATAAAAGCTTCTGAAATCTCTTATAGTAAGTGTGTCTGTGTGTGTCTTTTTGTGTGTGTGCGTGCCTGCATGCATGTGTTGTGTGTGTGTGTGTGTGTGTGTTTGGGGCAGGGGTGGAGAAATGGTCAAACTTCTGGCAAGGGATACCTCATCTAATTAATTAACTGCTGACAAACCATGAGTGAGAAATTCATCTGTATAATTATCTTATTCCTTATGTTCCCATATAGAGTTATAAAAAGTTAGTCAAAACAACTGAGAAGGAAATTTGTAGAGGACAACAGCTGGGTTTTTCTTGTGTTTTGAACCTCCAACTCTAAGCTGTGGAAAATAAACGTATTGTTTTTGGTCTGAATGAGCAATCTAAACAGTAAGAAAGTCTGACCAGTAGCATTTTTATTTACAGTATTAGTAATATAATCGTGCATAATTTCTATAAATAAATTTGAGGTCTGTTAATAATGAAGACAGGATATGTGTTAACTTGCTCCGATCTATAAAAAACATAGTAGTAGTAGTAGTAGTAGTAGTAGTAGTAGTAGTAGTAGTAAACATATTATTCTGAAAATTCAGAAAAGGATAGCCCAGTTGAGCAGAGGCTTATTTTCAATGGGGTCCTAATGTATAAAATAAACAAATAATTACATTGAATATGTACATAAATACAAGTATAGCAAATACTATATACAACTTGTATTAAAAGACACACTACTGTACATGAGACGTGTAGATGTTTTTCAATTAATTGCAACAAATTTTAGGCATTTCAGCACTTTTTATAAGCCAATATCTTTTTTGATGCCAAGATGGAGGATATATTGTCTTGATATATAATGTGCTATTTTTGAGAAGGAAAGAGATCATGCCATTTACTAGGAGGAAAATTATTCTTTAGATACATAGATACATAGACACTGTAAGCAGATGAGGGCCTATGGCCCACCTAGTCTTCCCATTTGAGCTTGTATGTTCCATTTATGCTTTTCTATATTATTATTATTTTTTTTGGGGGAGGTTCATGTAGGCTTGATATTATTCCTGAAATGTCAGAGATCTTCCTGGGGAACTTGCAAGATACTGGTATATAACTATACCATTTATAAAATTCCTGATCAGACAACTGGAAACAGAAGTCTGTTTTAGGTCATTTTATGATATGATGTACTGAGTATGTATTTACTGAGTTGCTGGATCAGGCCCTTGAAGAAGATAGAAACAGAATTTGATGGCAGATAAGTACCGCTTAGCCCACCTAGTCTGCTCATTTCCCTACCTAATGAATAAGCTGCAGATCCTAGTTAACCAACAGCATACTTCCTCCTACCCCCACTGAATTGCCTTATGTCTGTCCCATGCATTCTTGAATTCCCCCACTGTTTTTGACTCCACAACCTCCTCAGGAAGGCCATTCCATGCATCCACAACCCTCTCCATGAAAAAATACTTCCACACTTTACCTCTTAGCCATCCTCCTCTATCTTCAAATTGTGCTCCTTGTTCTTGCACATCTCTTTTCTGAAAGATGCTACCCTCTTGGACTTTGTTGATTCCCTTGAGGTACTTGAAAGTTTCTATCATGTCCCCCCTCTTCCTCCTTTCCTTGAGGGTATATATATTAAGCTCCTTTAGTCTCTCTTCGTATGTCTTCTGGTGCAGACCCTGCACAATTTTGGTTGCCCTCCTGTGGACAGCCTCCATCCTATCTATGTCCTTGCGGAGATGGGGTCTCCAAAACTGCATGCAGTACTCCAGATGGGGTCTCATCAACTGTCAGTTCAGAGTGATAACAACTTTTTGTTTTCTACTGGTGATTCCTCTCCCTATGCATCCCAGTATCCCCCAGCCCTCCTTACTGCCTTCTCACATTATATGCCCACCTTTAGGTCATCTGATATAGCTACACCCAGGTCCCTTTCCACTCTTGTTGTTAGTATCTCTCCCAGTATTGTGTACTCTTCCCCTGGGTTTTTGTTTCCCAGGTGTATTACTTTGCACTTCTTTGTGTTGAATCTAAGCTGCCATATATTTGACCATTCCTTCAACCTTGCCAAGTCCCTACTCATCCTTTCCACCCCACCTTATGTATCAACCCTGTTGCAGGTCTTTGTGTCATCTGCAAAGAGACATACTTTTCCTTCCAGTCCCTCTGCATTGTCACTTATAAAGACATTAAAGAGGACCGGTCCCAGGACTGAATCTTGTGGTACTCCACTAGTAACCCCCCTTTCTTCAGAGTGGACTCTGTTTACTATTACCCTCTGCATCCTGTTGTCCAGCCAATTTTTTACCCAGGCTACCACCTTGGGACCCACTCCAAGGCTGGCTAACTTGTATATTAATCTTTTGTGTGGAACTGTGTCAAATGCCTTGCTAAAGTTTAGGTAAGCCATGTCCACAGCCCCTCTCTGGTCTACTACTTTGGTCACCCAGTCAAAGAAATCTATTAGATTCATCTGACGTGACCTTCCTGCTGTGAATCCATGCTGCCTTGGGTCCTGTGCCCCGCTGGCCTCTAGGTACGTGACAATTCTTTCCTTCAGAAGTGATTCCATCATTTTCCCTACCACTCAGTTCAAACTAACTAGTCTGTAGTTTCCTGCCTCTGCTCTGCTCCCACTTTTGTGAAGTGAAATTACATCTGCCCTCCTCCAGTCCTCAGGTACCATCCCATCCTCCCATGATTTGTTAAAGAGGGTAGTCAGTGGTGTCACTAGTTCTACACTTCATTCCTTTAGACCTAAGTAATAACATTTGCTTAACTCATTCAAGATTCCAACAGATGAACAGAAACAAATGTATGAGAATTTTGTCTGAAAACTGCCAACTATAAGATGCAAAACAGCATATATATATATATATATATATATATATATATATATATATATATATAAGAGAGAGAGAGAGAGAGGATACATGATGGGCAAGAGTGATGGGAAAAAATTTTTACTCCTTTATAGTGACCTCTGAATAGTCATGAGTGCAAGCCACTCATGACTATCCAGAAAGGTCACCGTGCTGGAGTGAAAATATTTTCCATATCACACGAAAAGTACATCATGTCTACAATTTATACACACGAGAGTGTTTTTCTGTTGTTTGTTTGATGATTACTAACAGTGAAATAAATCCATTTATTTTCACTGTGGTGATGTCATCACAGTGGTTATTCCACTGCAGTGAGAATACATGTTTTTATTCAATGAGTTATTTGCTCACCCCTATTTTATATACATATATATATTTATATGTCTCTAATTATTTGCAATGCATTTGTTTACAGGCATTACTAGTATCTTTTGAAAGATTGTCTGACTTGCGATTACTAATTTTAGGTATACTTCATGAAATAATGAGTGTGATATTTATTTCATATAGTCCCCCATTGTGCCTTATGCATACCATGTAAATCCAAATCATTCTAAAGCCATCTTGACAGGAAATATTAATGCCGAACAGCAAATCAGAGCTATTTTCCTGATAAAAGGCTGATGATATATTAAATAAAGAACAAAGTCATAAATAAGGAACTAGTGGCTTATTGAAAAATCTGCTGGGATTTATACAGGGATTTGATTCTGCCACTTTGGGGAAAACACAGGAAAAATGAGGGTTTCTTACAGGGAATTGGTTATTTGGATCTGGGAGCACTGAATATTTCTTATCCTATATTTTGTATCCTGGATAGGGCAGGGGAGATGCTACATCTCATTGTCATAGGGCTCTTCATTGACACATTTTTGTACTATATTTACTCAGGCTGTCCCAGATGAGATGCAATATCTTGTTTTCAGTGGGGTCATGATTTTATCATTTTTGTAATGTATTTATTTAGGGTCCCTAGTCCAGGACCCCCATTTTCAAAGTAGATGCACAGCACATCCCAGCGTAAAAGGGATATGTGCCACACAATTCCAACAATGCACAACAGTGCGATATTCAAACATGTAGGATGCACCAGCTGCAAGGGAATTGGTCAGGGCACACACAAATGGTATGCCATGCAAGTGAAGGGGGCATTTCCATGCATATGTCGTGCTGTGGCACATTCAGTGGGAATGCACCCCTCACAGTCCAGAGCACTGCAGCCCACAGGTAGGCCATGAATAGCTGGCCTAACCTGGCCAGCTACCTACCCACAGGCAGGCTGCAGATGTGCACCCAGGTGCACAGCAGCCTGGCAGCCCTGGTGGACTAGAAGGACCTCCTTTCCAGTCCCAATCTATCCAACTCCATCCCTGAAGAGCTCCATAGTGTAGGGCCCCCCCGACCCAATCACTCCAGAGGAAATCATGGTCCATAATCATAGCATAGAGGACCCCTACCTAACACCCCTGAATGCAGACACCCTCACTTCCCCCATACCTGACCTGTTGCAAAGACAGGCACTGCCTTCCACATCCTGCCATGGCCAGCCATTGACTGCACTGAACCCGGACTGGAGACCTGCACTCTGGAATGACTCAACTGGCTGTACCTTGCATTGGGGCACCATGCAAGCTGCACACCCACCAGCATATACAGCCATGTGTATGTCCCTGGCAAACCGTAAGAGGGGAATTTACATACCTTCAATGCATGCCTTGCTGATGCTGCATCTTCCTGCTGTCATACACCACTGTAAGTCCACAATCTCCCCCGTTCCCTGTGTAACATGCCACCCTCCAGACTGTTGAGACATCCCAGGTGCCATGGGGTGTGGTATCCTGCAATGCCATTTGCAGTGTATGCTTCAGGCTATGGATAGTTCATCTGAAGTTCCCCAATTGTACAAACGAATGGGAGGTCTGCTGTAACATGCCTGATTTTGGACCTGTGTGAGTGGGTACAGCATTGGCCATCACCTGCACTAAGCAGTGCAAGGGCACTGGGATGATGGATCTGTATGTGTGTGCCTGAGGTGTATGGCCACTGGGCGTTATCACCCGCACACAGCTCATGCCTATGTATAACACATTCCAGCATCCTACTGTGAGTTTTCCACCACCTGCTGATACAGTGGTATGATCCCATCACAGAGCCAGTCATAGCAATGGGATGGATTGGAGGGCAGGGAGGGGGGGTGGCTGTGCACAGTTGATTTGAAGTGGGGGCCACTACACTATAAACATGGACTGTAGGTGTATTCAGATGCAATCTGGGATGACATGGAGTCCCTACGGTATGGAACCAATAAAGCCAGGACTCTGGTATGATCAGGGCTGGTGAAGCAGGTGGAGGGGGTGCCACTTTACCACCAGAGACTTCTGGGCCTGTCCCACATGGGAGCGATTGAGGTTGGGGCTTGTGGGTGAGAGCTGCTCCGGGGCATTCATCCCCATGCCAACATGCAAATGGACTGGTAATGAACATGCATAAGGCCCCTTTGTTTATTTATTTATTTATTTATTAGAAAAGTCGGATTTACAACCTTTGAGTCATGGTGGGGGGGTAGACAGAGTTACATAGTGTGGTTACAACAGTAAGAACAGTACAGGTGCAGAACATTAAACATAGAGTACACACAGGTTACATAATAATGTTACTTATAATAGGTTGCAGTCATATACAAGGTACCCAAGGGTTACATTGGGGTACAGCCCTGGACATACCTAGATAATACCAGGAGAGGGTGGAGGTAGGGATGGGGAGTGGGGTGGGAGGGAGGGGGAGCACTTTGCACCCTGCATGCTCATTTAGTTCACCCTGCATGCTCATTTGTTCATTTGCATTCCTGGGCTGAATATCACTCATGAAGGCTGTGGCACATACCAGAATGTGCAACTCATTCCACTGAAAGATATTCAGTTGGGGTCACCCTGGATGCACCTGACTTGGCGGCCACCTGCACTGCGACTCCCACCCAGGGTCACATTTTCAACAGGTACAATGAAGCCCACCAGGATGAAGTGCAGTGTCACAGGTTTACTGCATGACAAAATGGATTAACTCCCATTGAAATTGCATTGTTTGCTGCAGTAACTCTACTGCAGAATTTTGCAGTGCTGCACTTCATCCTGGTGGGCTTCACTGTATGCACACCCTGTACCAGTGGCACATTCTCTTTGAATATTGTATCAGTGCTGACCGGTGCACCCTCTTTGCGCAATGCATCTTTCTGCTTGTGCATCAGTCCAGCACTTAATATGTCCCCCCAGATGTAAAATATTGTTTTTAGTGCGTTCTGATTTTACACAATGCAGCATAATATTGTGTAGTGGTAAAGCCCCACTGAAAATAAGATGCCATTTCTTCAGTGAACTATCCAGGCTAAATATATAGCAATCAGCAGGCATATTCTAGCAAGACACATTGCAAAGATGTGTAAAAGGAAGACCACATTTAAACTGCCTCTCCACAGATCTGCATTGTGCAAATTCATTAGAAATAATGGGTAAAAGCATCCCAAAAGCTCACCACAGCCGTATTGGCTCTGACCAGAGTTTGTTTATTTGGCTCCCAGAGTGCCAAGCCCAATGCCCAGTGCCCACGTCCAGCGGCCATCCCTATTATTGTGACCACCAAGATGGCCAAGCCTGGTGACCATTTGCAACTGCTTAACCACCAACCCTTTTAGCACCCATGCATCTCCCCCTCCTCACATGTAACCTGAAACAAAAAAGCCCAATATATTCATTCTGCCTTCGAAAACCCAGTAAAAAAGAAAATGGCCCATTGTTGTATCTCCCCACCTAAACCCATTCCCATCCCCACCCTTACCCCAACAGCACGCAGTCACTTCTGAACCCCCCCAGTCACCCACTTACCTGTACTGAAGTCTCCTGCCATAGTCCTCTATGTGACTACCATTTTGTACATGACACCATCCAGAATTTGATAGAACTGGATACATTTTAATACTTTGATTTTTTTTTTAATTTTTCAACTTTTATATATGAAACTGCATCATTTCTTCCAGGGCTATATGGAATGCTGAATTCCACATGCAAAATACTCTCTGAAATTTATTTTTAAATTCTGCAGAATTTGCCTGCTCGATGGTGAAGAGAACTGAGGTGCCTTGGGCACCTTACCTTCTCCCACACTGGTGACCTGGGTTTGGGAACAGACGTGGGTCACTCGGGGATCAGCCAAGGGAGGAAAGATCGAGTGTCCACAGGACTGCTCTCCTTCCTCGAGGAGGGGGGGAGAGCATTGACTCACCACTTGACTGCCACCTGGAGGAATCCAGGCAGAGGTGAATGTGAGTCATCTCATGGGCAGACCCATGTTCAGAGCACTGGGAGCATCTCCATAGAGGAGGAGGAGCTCACACCCATGCTCATTGCATATCCATTGCATCGAGGGACATAATCAGGAGAAAAACATGGATGATGGGCTCCATGAAGCCCTGCCTGTCACACTGTAGCCTGCTCAGCCTCTTTGAAGCCTGGGATAATCTGGATGAGTACTCTGAGGGGGTGGCCGTCTCTCCCTGGCCCTGCCATGGAGAAGAAATCTGCTGGGGATACAGTCCCCTTTAACTGAGGAGGCTAGGATGGTTGCAGATGATGGAGACAGGGTTGAGTAAACTGCCTGGTCCTGCCAGGAGAGATAAACACTTCCATGGCAAAAAAAAAAAAAATACATGGAATTACAAAAAGCATATCTGTGTAAACCACAGAATAATTTTCAATGGTTTGCTGAAAAGCAATCTGCAGTTTATTTATTTATTTTTTTTAATTGATTAACCCAGAGTGGCACACTAAGCTGGAAGCTTGTTTACAGGTGTGACCTGGGAGCACAGGGAAGTCAAGTGACTTGCTCAGGGTCACACAGTGTATGCAAGTGGGGGCTGTGGGATTCAAACCCAGGTCTCCAGATTTGCAGCTCAGAGCCTTAAACCACTGTGCTATACTGCTTCCCCGTTTATGTACATGGTAGATTATTAATCACAAAAAACATTTCACATGCAAAATGTCAGAATTTTACTACTGATGGCATTACGTGGAATTTTCCAAAATTCTGAAGAATTCCATTTTGTTGAAATTTGAACATCTGCACAGTACCAGTTTTTTTACATTTTTATTCCAAATTTTCAACATGGCATCCTGACAGCATTTCTCAAATACTTGCCAAAAACATTGTTTCGCTTCGCTCTTGAGGTCCATATGCTGTCATCTCAACCCCTCAATGGAAACACAGCCTTGTTGTATATGGTTGCTCATATTTTGTGTAACCTCCATGCCACTTTTGACAGGTTGGACACCCCCCCATGAACAGAACTAGTACCCACATATGGCATACCATTTACTTTTGGCAGAAATACTCAGATTGGTACCACTCCTAGCTGTAGAGTGTATACCAGGCTCATTGTCTAAAGAAAGGGGGTTGGGGTACAATTACCAAAAATGAGCCTTTGTAAAAACAATGAGGTCCAGGGGAGAGGATGCTAGGTGTATGCTAGACCTAACTGCTGAGGGGGCCCCATTAATTCCACACAGAAGTAATGATCAGATTGTCCATGGTAGCAGCTGGGATAGTGCAGTATGGCTTTATTGGCTCTACCATGTCAGTTAGACATTCTTTACCTTCTTCCAGACGGCATTTCTGACAGAATCATGTGTGAACCCTGGGTGTGGTCTACATGATTCCTAATGTGCCTCCAGTCCTGTTTTTTATCGGGAGGTTTACCCCAAAAACACCCCCATACGAGGGGTTCAGCCCCCTGCCCTCCCGTCTTTTGGATTCTCAGCTCCAGTCGGAGTTGATTTGGGGCGGGAGTGCAGGACCAGGAGACAGCATGCCCCTGTCTTGGGGCAGACCAACACAGCGTCCTGTCAGCAAAGTGTCAATTTTGCCAACAGGTAGGTATTTCACTGTGTTGGTGTCACCCTAAGGGTGGCATAATGGCTTTATTCACAGATGTTACTAAAGCACCAGTGGAACCCCAAGGGTCGGTCATGGTAAACAAGTATATTTTCTTTCCACATCTCTTTGCTAGGCAGTACAATTCTCCACAAAAACAATTCCTTCTCATCCCCATTCTGTATGCTCATGGACTGTTGCCACACACCTGAAACATTTCCATTCCCCATTGGTATATGCTTGTGAATTTTAATCACCCACTTCCTCCCACTGCAATGGCCTTTACTCGATGTAAACTGGTGCCCTTCAACAAATCAGTTACTTCTGCCTTGTAGACTCCAGGTGGCGTTCCTCCCACCCTTTGCCCCAACCAACAGTCCCTGCCATTCCTTCAGGGTTACACCACAGAACCCTTCATTCCCCACTGAAATGCTAAAGACTCCGAACTTTACTTCAGATTACCATATTTGATGAACAGGGGTCCTGACAAGTGAGATCTAGGCTTATCTTTGGGCACACACACCCCAGACAACCTCCTAACTAGAGAACTTGTCTCTCAATTTAGTACTCACGGAATAGTTGCTCCTTCCTCTAGGCATGGAAACTACCCATGAAGTGCCCATTTCCACAGATTAATTACCACTTCCTGTAGTCATGGGAACAACCTAGAAAGCACCCTTTTTCCCTCTGTACTCGCAGATTAGTTGCTCTTTCCTTTAGCCATGAAAACAACCCATAAAGCACCCTTTTCCATGGTAGCTTGTCAGAAAGTCCACACAAAGTCCTTTTCAAAGGTAGCTGCACATACCCTAGGACCTTCAGGGGATTGCGCCTTAGATCCACTGAATTAGCAGTCCCTCTCAATTCTCCTGGAGTGAAACATTAAGGAATCCTGCTAAAGCAAGGTCTCTATCACTTCACTGGGAGCTGGGGATGTAATCCAAACTAGGGTGAGAAACACAGGGCTCTCTGACACATAGTCCCAACCGGCAGAACTCCTGCCACTCTGACTTCCAAATTCAGACTAACTGAACATTCTTAAACTTCCCCTGAGCAGCTGACTCAGAAATGGTTATACTGCTGCGAGAGTTCTAAATGACACAATCATCCTCCCTCAGGCTAGCTGAGTAAACATAATGTCATTATGTAAGAAGCCCCTAATGAGCTCCTTACCAGCTGCCTCTTCTACCTGCCTAACACTAGTACTAATGGTATTCTAGTAACCCCCAGGGCCTGGGTGGTTACACTCATTGCAACCAGACAATTGGCTGTCCACAGCCAGATTATGGCCCAATACCAGGCCATCCTACCTCCGTGTTCCCTACGGAGAGGGTGGATCATGTCATCTCCTACTATGTGCTAGGCATAGACAGGTAACACTAAAGGATAGAGGCCCACTGAAGAAACTTCAGTTCCTACCCTACCCCTGTAGCATATTTGGATTCTCAGTGGCTTCAAGAAACTGCCTGAAGCATGTCCCAATAGATCAGCACTGAAAGTCCCTACCATGGGTCAGGATATCCAGCCTGTCTATCCCCCTAGCCCGCTAGCAAAAGCTATCTGACCTATGCTACCTACTGGATGCCAATACCCAAAAACAAGTTTTCACCAAAAGAACTGTAGCCCAGTTTAGCAACATGCATTTTCTAGTACATTTCCTAAATCTAAGAACTACAAAAACTCAAACCCTGCAAAGCAGAAAAAAATTGGTTAGCATTGTACTACACAGTTACACAAAGCCTAGCAACTTTAAACGATGATTCTGATGAGCCCTAAAAATCCTCTTCTGGTCTTCTTGTCTTCTTTCAGGAATGTCTGCAAAAGAAAACACTGAAAACACATTCTGCAAACAAACACAACCTGTAAAACCACACAGTGACCAAACCCTCCCACTGCAGATACTACACAATCCCAAAAAGCATTTTAAAAACGTTTTTTCCTATAAAAGTATAAAAATAGAAAACATATAAGCATTTACAGAAACATTTTTGGTAAGAGAAGCCCTACAATATTCGATGTGCTAAGGAGAAAGTCCAGAGTGTCAAGGCACTATACATAGAGTCTCTCCTAGGCTGAAGCCTGCTGAAACACAGTTCTTGGATAGGCACAAGGCCTGCTAGCACTGCAGTCCAGTTTAAGAATGTCTATTGGTGAAACAAAGTCCCTGGGACATCCTCAATTGTAGGCAAAACAGTCAAATTAAAATGTAAAATGCATCTTACCACATTCTAGGCGACAGATGGATGTCTACATCACCTCTCTGAACATGTGGCATGATGATCTTCTGTTGTTGGACAGACACAATCTTCAGATCAGATTCTTCCGTGACCTCCTACTGGACCCGGGTGGGAAATCTTTTCCTACTGCTGGGCTGATGAACCTGGAGGCTGCTTCAAACAAACATGGATGCTTCTGTAGAACCTGGAACACTAGAAGAAAGGCACCTCCTCCCTTGGCTCTGCCTCTTCAGTGGCAGATTGATGCTCTGGCCTCGCTGCATTCAACTTGGCATGCGGGCATATTTTACAGATGAGTGGCAAAATTCACGGGTAGTACCACTCAGGGTGTGGGGCAAGGACTGCTTTTCCATTTGGACAAACCACAGGAACATTGTAAAGTGTCTCTTGGCCAGACTTGTCCACAATTCGCATCGAATCAATTAGTAAGGTTCTGCCACATTTCCAAAACTGAAGTCTCTCATTGCATACTTTTATTCTCACAATTTTGTTCACTTTTGGGTGCAGGTTGCCACTAGCTTCCTCCCACAGCCAGGCATGCCTGTTCTCCTCTGTTTCATCCCAAATTTTTTGTCCATATTCGGCCATAGCATGTCTATGAATTATTTGTTCTTCCTTGCTGTTTTTGACCAACTCCAAACAACAGGCATGACTTGGGAGTGGCCATTCCTGGTTGAGCCAGTTTCAGACACACAATGCAGAGTAAAAGCAGTCCACCTCAGCACTCGATAGCACATCTCTAGAGCCCTTTTCCATTTTGGTCTCAGGAGACTCCACTGAAGCCAATGTTAATGGGACTCACAAGGTCCCACCATAGCATTGTAACTTCTTCCTATTCTACTATCTCTGCCCAGGGGCTGACAGTTGCACCAGCTCCTGAAATTGTCCATTCCTTGCTGCACTTGGAGACATCG
Source organism: Neoceratodus forsteri (assembly GCA_016271365.2). Classification (NCBI taxonomy): domain Eukaryota; kingdom Metazoa; phylum Chordata; order Ceratodontiformes; family Ceratodontidae; genus Neoceratodus; species Neoceratodus forsteri. The sequence continues at coordinate 606,941,455 of CM057459.1, forward strand.
GCCTACCAACACAAAGCTTCTTCTGCCTCAGACTCTCCCATGAGGCTTAGGCTCGGGCCTTCCACCCAAGGATCCACAGAATCTGCATCTTCAGCATCTAAATCCACCCTCAGTGGCATGGAAAATTCCATCTCTTCCTGGCCTTGCAAAGTATCTGTACAGACATTCTACAAAAGCTCCTTGACAAACTCAGTAGGGTCTCTCTTGACTGCACCCAGCCTGGTGCTGTTCTGATCCGGCAGGGTCCCCTGCCAGTATCCATGTTGGGGCTAAGTGGATGTTTTTTGCTTTTGCTACTACTGTGTCACCTGCTTCACTCATCCTGAATTGCTTACGATAGTCTGTGCAATGGGGGATTAGCAGAACATCCTTCCATGGCTTCAAACAAACAATGTATACATGAACCAGAAAGTTCAGTAAAGCCACATCAGATGGTGCCGATTCACAATTGTACAGTTGTGCAAAGTGAGCTAACTCTTTTTCTTGTTGAGCAACCCATGCCCTGACAAGGCATTGGTAGTGGGGGTGCTACTGTGCCATTTTCTGTTAATAAACACACAAATCCCAAATTACTATTTTGAAATCAAACTGAGCTTTGGCTTTAAACACGCTGCAACAGTTCTTTAACAGGCCGCCAGATTTTTGCATTTTGTTCCACAACATTTAGCACAACCACTCAAAACTTTTTTGCATTTGGGACACTGTTCCAAGATGGCGCTGTGTTGTTTACATTTTGCTGACTACACCCCAAAATGGTGGCTGCAACTTTTTTCCATTACACCCACAGTTCAAAATTGCTAGAACGCTTGTCTGATCTTGCATTTAACTGTTTTACTTAAGGCATAACTTCAAGTTTACTTTTGGCACTATCCAGCACATTTATACTATCACTGCATTTTTTTGGACCTGTTGGATCAGTGCTGCCTTAGAACTCTCTCTCTCGAAACAGTCTCTGCACACACAGCCCAATTTTAAAAGTTCACAAACTCTTTCTGTGTTACTTTGCTGCATTGTTCTACAGTTCTTTGACCTTCCTCTAGGCATGGAAACAACCTATGAAGTACCATTTTCCCCGGATTTGTTGCTCCTTCCTCTAGGCATAGGATAACCCAGAAAGCATCCTTGTCCATGGTAGCTTGTCAGGAATCTCACACAAAGTCCTTCTCAAAGGCAGCTGTACACACACAAGGACCTTCAGGGGATTTACCCTTGGATCCACTGAAGTAATAGTCCCTTTCACTTCTCCTGGAGTGAACATCAAGGAATCCTGCTGAAGAATGGTCTCCACCACCTCACTGGGAGCTGGAGATGTAATCCAAACTAGGGTGAGAAACACAGGGCTCTCTGACCCAGAGCCCCACTGGCAGAGCTCCTGCCACTGTGACTTCCACACTAAGACTAACTGAACAGTCTAAACTTCCCCAGAGCAGCTGACTCAGAAATAGTTATGCTGCTACAAGAGTTCTAAATGGCATAATCATCCTTCTCTCAGGCTAGCTGAGTAAACAGTGATGTCATTATGTAAGAAGCCCCTAATGAGCTCCTTACCAGCTGCTTTTTCTACCTACCTAACACTAATACTAAGGGGATTCTAGTAACCCCAAGGGACTCAGTGGTTACACTTGTGAAGGACAGTGTGCTGTCTAGGGTGACCCCTAGGTATTTGAATGAGTGGACCAGGTCAAGGGGGCATGGGGTCATAATGTTGCAAGACATTATGCCACAATAATATACCATGCTGCCAATGCAGTGCGATATATTGCAAGCAGCACATGTCTTTCTTTTGTGGGGGCTCCACTCCCCATACCTCCATTATGGGGCACTGCACTCCTGAACCTTCCCCAACTAAAATAACCAACTCGGGGGAAGTTAACACTTAACTTCACACAAAGTGTGAAAAATAAAAACAATTTTTGTGTCTGGGACTGGGAATAGAAACCCAGTCCCAAACGCACCACCTCCCTCCCTAGCTGCCTGTGCCTCACCCGTCAAGCCACGGCAGCCGCTCACCAGCCCCACCTCCCAGCACAGGTCTCATCCCCTACCTGGTAAGAGTGAGAGGGTACTTTACCGTGTATGCACCCTTTCACGGTTTTGCACCCTCTTGCTGTACCCTACCGCGCTGTTCCTGTTGTGCAGTTTTAACGTATTCTATTAAGCATACAATATACTGACTCAGTAGGGGTCAAGGGGGGTGTTTAGGCTATTCACTGTTGTAAATTGATGTTATCTGTGCCTGTTGTAGGGGGTTGAGAATACCATAACTTTAGTTTTTTTTTAGAATTCATGAGTAACTTTTGATTCTTCTTGACACTGACAAATTTCAGTTTCAGCTGTCTCTCTAGGAGTAATGGATCTGGGTTGCTGGTAAAGATCACAGCATCATCCATGTACAGGAGAATTTTATCAGAACAGACAAGGGGGAGGCCGTTAAAAAATAGACTGAAAAGTTGGGTCCCTAAAATGGATCCTTGGGGAACCCCAGTCTGTACTGGCTGGCTTTCCAAGAGGACTCAATTTATCTTTACCTGCTGTGTTCTATTTGCAAGGTAGCTACTGAACCAATGCCCAGTGTCATTGGAGAGCCCAATGTAGGATAGTTGTTCAAGCAGTAAGGTATGGCTGACCATATCAAAGGTCTTGGTGAGGTCGATGAAAGTTGCCCCACCAAGTGACCATGGTCTATAGCATTATGAATATACCCAGTGAACTCTATTAATGCTGTGGTGGTACTGTGTTGGGGGCATTGGATCCGGTACTTATCAAGGTATTCGACTAGCTGATCAGACATAATGTGCTTCAATGTTTTCTTTGGGGGAGGGGGAGAATAGATATGGGGCAATAATTAGTGTGAGTGGCCCTGTCTCCACTTTTGTGGACAGGTGTTACAATGGCAGCTTTCCATCTTTGTGGGAATCTAGCAAATCTAAACAATAGGTTCAGGTTTTTGTCAGTGGGGTAAGTATCTTGTCAAGGGTGAGGGTGATACGTTTAAGATCTAGTGAGTCTGGTGCCAGGAAAAAGGACACACATTTGTAGGTAACTGGCATCAGTTTTGGGAGTGAAAGTTCTTTAAATTTGATGGACTGCATCTGACTAAGGAGGGAGTCAGTACATTGGGGCAGAAGTTTGACGTCTTTGCAGAATATTTAAACTAGCCAATGGTGATAGGGGTGCAGCACCTGATACATCAAATGGAAAGAACACCCCTCCCCCTCAGCGAGTGCTCAAACAGGAGTTCGGCATGCTTATAGTTCATTTGTATCACCAGGTAAGGAAAAAGGTCCAGCTCCCCATACAATGCACAGGGGAAATGCCGGACCTCGCCCAACAACTAACACACTAAAATATGGCCAATGGAAAATCATGTACACAAATGCCCAGAATCTGGGAAACCAGATCCCAGACCTGCAGGCAACAATGACAGAGGCTAAACTGGACATAGTAGCCATTAGCAAGACATGGTTCACCAGTAACCACACTTGGGAGACTTCAGTACCCGGCTATGTACTGTTCAGAAGAGACCAAGGTGCAAAAAGGGGAGTAGCCATTTATGTCAATGAAAATAACAAAGCTACAGAAATTCAGAATACACATAAGGAGTCAGAAGAACTATGGGTCACCCTGGAAACAGGAAATGGGACAGTCATAAGAACTGGGGTTGTCTACAGGTCTCCAGACCAGGGAGAGGACATATACATATTACTGTTAGAAGATATACAAAACAAGGCAGCTAAAGGGGAGGTTCTGACAATGGGAGACTTCAACATGCCAGATACAGATTGGTCAGTACCAGCAGGAACATCCACCAGGACTAGACACATAGTGGAGTCCCTCCTGGGGGAGTGCCTCAAACAACTGGTATAACAACCCACAAGAAACAGGGCTATTCTAGATCTAGTAATGACTAACGGGGAAAGGTTCACAGAACTCCAGGTAGAAGGTCTCCTGGGGAACAGTGACCATCACATGGTATAGTTCAATTTGGCCACTAGAAGTAAATCATCCTATTTCAATGCAAAAATATGGGACTTCTGAGGGCTGAGTTTGATAAGATGACCAACAGAGTTAAGCCAGCCGTGGCAAGAAGAAACACAGGTGAGGGGGTGCAGGCAAAGTGGGCAAGCATTAAGGATACAATACTTGAAGCAACATCCCATTGTGTTAGGGAGAAAAGCAAGAGCAAAAGAAGGAGGAAACCACTTTGGTTTTTAAAAAACAGTAGCAGAAAAGGTCAGAGCCAAAAGACTGGCCTTCAGAAAATATAAGGGAATGCAGTGGGATGAAGATAGAGAGGCATACTAAACTTCCCTAAGGGAAGCAGGGAAGGCAGTAAGGCAGGCAAAGGCCCAAACCAAGGAAACACTAGCACGAACAGTAAAAGAAGGGGACAAAACTTTCTATAGATACATTAGTGAACAGAGAGGGTCCAGAGGGGGTATTGCTAAGATCAAAGGGGATAAGGGGGCGTGTGAGGAGGAGGACCAAGGAATAGCATCTATCCTAAATAGATACTTCTGCTCAGTATTTACTGATGAAAAGGCAGGACAGGGCCTACAGCTCAGCACCATGGACATAGGGGGGAGGGAGGTGTGCCCAAGTCCCTTCACAAAAGAAAGGGTCCTACAAGAGCTCGCTAAGCTCAGGGTGGACAAGGCAATGGGACCAGATGGCATACATCCCAGGGTACTAAAGGAGCTAAGGGAGGAACTAGCAGAGCCATTATCAGAACTGTTTAGTGAGTCTCTGAGCACAGGAGAGGTCCCAGAAGACTGGAGAAGGGCTCATGTGATCCCACAGCACAGGAGTGGTTGCAGGGAGGAGACAGGGAACTACAGACCAGTCAGTCTTACCTCAGTAGTGGGCAAGATTATGGAGGCACTCCTTAAAGAAAGGATAGTGCAACACTTGGAACCCATAAGAGCACAGGACCCAAGACAGCATGGGTTTGCAACAGGAAGGTCCTGTCAAACTAATCTCATAGATTTCTTTGACTGGGTAACCAGAGTGGTGGACCAAGGGGGAGCAGTTGATGTTGCCTACCTTGACGTCAGCAAAGCTTTTGTTACTGTTCCACATAGAAGATTGGTTAATAAGCTGGGAAGGCTTGGGATGGGTCAGAAGTTGGTCGACTGGGTAGCAAACTGGTTGGCAGGCAGAAAACAGAGAGTGGTGGTAAACAGTATCCAATCCAATCCAATCCAACTTTTATTTATATAGCGCCTTTCAAATCCAAGGCGCTGTACACAAAAACATACACAAAATAATACAAATTTTAGCAAATGTTAAAATATATCAACCATGACTAAGTAAAAGCTAAACTAAATAAATATGTTTTTAAACCAATCTTAAAACTATCGATGGTTGGGCTTTCTCTCAACCAACGAGGTAGAGAATTCCACAGGGTTGGTGCTGAAAAAGCAAAAGTACGAGATCCTGATGTCTTTAATCGAACCCTGGGAATCTCCAGCAATCCCTCAGTGGTGGAACGGAGAGGACGGAGGGAGCAGTAGGGAATCAGGAGATCTTTCAGGTAACCGGGGCCTGATCATGTAGGGCTTTAAAGGTTAGTAAACCAACCTTAAAGGTGATCTGCCACCAAACAGGCAGCCAGTGCAGTTCGCGGAGCACAGGCATAATATGACTGGTTCTAGAAGTCCCAGTCAAAAGCCTGGCTGCCGCGTTCTGCACCAGCTGTAAGCGGTGGATATCAACCCCAGATAGCCCTAGGTAGAGGGAATTGCAGTAGTCTAGATGGGTAGTGACAAAGACGTGGACCAATGTTGGAAGATCACCCGGAGGAACCAGGTGGTTCACCCCGGCAATATTCCTCAGATGTTAAAAAGAGGATTTGATGACAGCTGACACTTGAGATTTTAGGGTCAGACTGTCATCAAAAATAACACCCAGATTTTGCACCTGATCGGAGATAGAAAGTGGTATACCACCAGGTAACAAACCTGGTGGTTGTCCAACTCCCAAACCCGCCCCCGGACAACCTGGGTCCACTACCAATATCTCAGTCTTACTCGGATTCAGTCTCAGCCAGCTGGAACTCATCCAAAGTCTGATCTCAGCAAGGCAGTTATTCAGCACAGAGAGCACATCACCCTGACTGGGGAGAAAGGACAGATACAGCTGAGTATCATCTGCATAGCAGTGAAAACCCAGACTGTATCACCTGATGATTTCTCCCAGTGGCAGCATATACACTGCAAATAGCATGGGAGCTAAAATGGAGCCCCGCGGTACCCCACAAGGCAGGGAGTGAGCGCCAGAGGAATAAATTCCAGTGGCAACTCTCTGGGACCTGTCTGTGAGGTAAGAATGAAACCATTTGAGGACTGTACCAGACAGCCCACAAAAAAACCTCAGGCGCTCCAACAGCACACCATGGTCTACAGTGTCAAATGCAGCAGAGAGAGATCAAGAAGGACCAGAATGGTACATACCTTTCGATCTCTAGCCATTAGGAGGTTGCTCAATACCCGGACAAGGGCAGTCTCCATGCTATGCCTCTTCCTAAAGCCAGACTGGAGAGTATCATAGACATTGTGAGTTATAAGATGATCATCCAATTGCAACGCAACTACCTTTTCAATAACCTTACCAACAAATGGCAGGTTAGAGATAGGCCAGTAATTAGCTAGACAATCTGGATCCAAGGAGGGTTTTTTAAGGAGTGGTCAAATGACCGCCTCCTTAAGGGGGTCAGGAAAGACCCCCCTCTCCAAAGACTTCCAGACAATGTCAGCAAGGATTGGGCAGATAACTTCTACACATCCTACTAAAAGAGGTGTAGGGCCCAGATCCAAACTACAACTAGTTGGTCGCATTGTTTGGATGATCTTCAAAATGTCACTGAACTCCAGCAGGTGAAAATCTGACCAGACAGACCGAGAGCATGCCACTTCCCATCAACCACTGTAGTCCCCCATAGGGGAGGTCGGACTGATGCCGGACCTGATGCTGGCAACCTTATCTGCAAAAAAACGAGCAAACTCCTTGCATCTTAGCTGAGAAAAGGCTTCTCTGGGCTGAAGACAGATTGAACTGCACAATCTGTCCACAATCCGGAAAAGCTGAGCTGGTCAATTTTGTGCAGCAGAAATCTCCCTGGACAGGAACTCTGCCTTCTTACGGGTGATTTCTGATTGATAGCTATCATAATGTGCCATCAACCTAAGCCTGTCAGCATCCTGGCCTGACTTCCGCCAGACTCACTCCAGCCTTCGGCCAACTCGACTTAACTCCTTCAAGGAGCCATCAAACCAAGGGCTCCTTGGACGGAGGGCGAGAGACAGAACACGAACAGGAGCAATTTTGTCCAGAGCATCTCCCACAGCCTTATTATAGGCTAGTTCGAGATCATCTGGACTCATGCATTCACCAGACAAGCTCGATAGATCCAGTACCGCAGTTAGGTCACTGGGGTTAATACTCCTTAAAGGGTGGTACCGAACCATCTCTGTAGGGGCAGACCTATTGGGGAGGCCCTAAAACTGAACCTTATGATGTGATGGTCAGACCAGCTGATGGGTTCCACCCCCAAGTTAGCGATCTCCATACCCAAAAGAAAGATCAGATCCAATGAATGAGCCCCTATATGGGTCGAGGAGGTAACCACCTGTGTTAGGCCGAGTGTCATCATCAGCTGGAGGAGATTTTGACCAAAATGTGAGAGTTCATCATCGACCCAGGCATTGAAGTCCCCCACAACTATCAGTCTGGGGAACCTCAACACCAGGTCAACGATGAAGTCTGCTATCTCCTGCAGGAATTCTCCACCGTCACCTGGTGGATGGTAGATGAGGAGAATCCCGCAGCCTACACCCTCTCCCAGGATATAGTCAAAGGATCTGGTACTTCCCAATGGCACATCCACAAGGCCCAGCTCAGTCTTAAACATAATGGCCACACCCCCGCCTCTACGATCCAACCTTGGACGGTGTATCACCGAGAAGCCATCTGGAATTGCCGAGGCCAGTATAGGGCCTGGATTTTCATCCAGCCAGGTCTCAGTAATGCAAGCCAGATCAGTTGATCCAACAAGATCAGCTATAATAGCTGTCTTGTTTTCAGTAGATCTGGCATTGCATAACACCGCCAAGGTAGGATGAGCTGTCGGGGAAGACCTTGGCACCTGTCCATTAACATCGGAACCCTTGGATATGGGGACAAGACAGAAATAACCTCTATCCTGACCCCATTTCACCCCAGGGTGTCTCCTGAACCCCAAAACCCCAATCCACCCACCCCCATCCCCCACCAGGCCCAGCTCTCCACCTTTACCTATGCTTCCTAAGAATGCCCAATGCACGACACCTAAAATAGGTGTTGGATGACAATGGGGGACATTCAAAGGGATGTAATTCCCTGAGCCTGGTGGGGGAACAACGTCCAACTGTCACTAAACCTCCCCAACACATTATAATTAAACAAATTAACTGAGAGGGAAAAACAAAAATAATAAACAAAAAATAAACCTATCAATATCAAAAACAATAAATAATAAATCACTCCTCCACTCTCTCTCTCTCTCAAGGGGACAAACAGAAAACAAACACTATTACACATTTAAAAGAGAAAATATAAATAAAACCCCAACCCAAAATATAACCCCACAATAACAATAAATACAACAACAAATTAAAACTTCAGTTATTGTCCAATAAGACGCAATGTCCAGTGTCTTCAAAAGTTGCTGAGCTTCAAAAAATAATGAACCCGAGCTGAAAAAATGTGATGCTCTCACTAACACAACAAAGGATAATAAATCCAAACTGAAGAATGTGGCACTCTCACTACCACAACAACTGTAATTAAATTGTACACGGATCTCTGGTATTTACGAAGCCCTCTCACTGCTTCCAAAAATGTAATTATAGTACCTGAAAATGATGTAACACTGAATAAATGTAATATGAAACAGCAAACCTTTGAAGATCAAATCAAGGGAGGATAATAGAGGTATTTCTGGCCAGATAAAGAAAGGGGCCCCGGAACAAGAGATACCCCACTTAACCCACCAAAGCCACCCAGTAGAACTAGGGGGCTGTAAGGAGCAAAGGAGGAAGATTATCCACCAGCCCTCCAACTGGTAGTCTCAACTCCCACAGGGAGTCTCAAGAACCGTGAGCCCAAACTCCATTACCAAGCCAGGGATCCTCAAATTCTCAGCCAGATGCAGCTCTGCACACTCCTCCCAGATAAATCTCAGATGAAACTCAAACGGCAGTTAGTTAGATAGTAACCAACAGGGCGAGTCGAGGAAACTGCAGTCAGCATCCAGAAAACCACAAGCCGCTCCAGAAATTCAAGGCCACAACACAGTCAGCGTCCACAATATTTCAATTAAAAGCTAAAAATCCCACTGTCTCGATGTATGGCCAAATCAAGCAGTAAGTCACCAGGACGCCAAACACTACAAATGTCCCCCCCCCAGAAATCCTATAATGGGTGAGGGAAATCCCCAGTCTCAAAACCAGAGAGCAGTAATCTTGGAATAAGCCCAGGGAATCCCAATAGAGGCTCCACCAGTCAGTAAACAAGTCCATTGCAAAAATGCCCGCTGTACAGACAGGGGCTAATCCCAAAGGAGGCAGGTCAGAATGAATACAATACTCAACCACGACCCTCCTGCATCTCAATACTTCCACAAGCCCAGCGATTCAACATTTTTTTAACAATCCTGCAGCAAACCCAGGAAACCCAGACAGAAGCTCTACCAATCTGCAAGCCACTCCACTGCAAAAGCCAGTCAGAAGAGATGCAAGTCACAAGTGGGGTACCTCAGGGATCAGTCCTGGGGCCATTCCTCTTCAATGTCTTCATCAGTGACATTGTAGATGAACTGGAGGGTAAGGTTTGTCTCTTTGCAGATGACACCAAGATCTGCAACAGAGCAGATGATTCAGATGGGGAGGGCAGAATGAGAAGAGATCTGGATAGACTGGAAAAATGGTTGGAAAAGTGGCAACTGGGGTTTAATGCAAAGAAGTGCAAGATCATGCACATAGGGAAGAGAAACCCTGAAGCCACCTATAGGCTGGGAGGGGAGTTGCTGGCAGTCACAAGGAAAGAAAGAGTCTTGGGCATCATCATCACAGATGATCTGAAATCATCCAAGCAGACCACTAAAGCAGTAGGTAAGGCTAGGGGGAAGTTGGGGTGTATTAGTAGGGGTATCACAAGTCACAAGAGAGAGAGATAATAATCCCTCTTTACAAGACACTGGTTAGGCCCCATCTGGAGTACTGTGTGCAGTACTGGAGACCGCACCTTCATAAGGACATTAACAACATGGAGGCAGTCCAGAGAAAGGCAACCAAAATGGTGCAGGGACTGCATCAGAAAACATATGAGGACAGATTAATGGAGCTCAATATGTATACCCTAGAGCAAAGGAGGGAGAGAGGTGATGTGATCGAAACATTCAAACACCTTAAGGGCATTAACAAGGTGAAAGAGTCTAACATGTTTCAATATAAGAAAAATAGCAGAACAAGAGGACACAGCATGAGATTAGAGGGAGGCCGATTAAGGGGTAAGGTGAGTAAGTTCTTTTTCACAGAAAGGGTGATGGATGCATGGAACGGCCTACCTTAGGAAGTGGTGGATATGAATACAGTGCAGGGCTTCGAACAGGCATGGGATAGACATAAGGCAGCAATACAGATTAGTATGACTAGATAGGCCGTTGACAGAGTAAAAGCCTATGGCACGTTCATAAGGTAGAAAAAAATGGGCAGACTGGATGGGCCTTGCAGTCCTTATCCGCCATCAACTTCTATGTTTCAATGAGTCTGCACTAAACCTAGATTTACCTAGAATACGTTGAAGATACTTTTTCACTTCCTTTCTGGTAATGATGTTGAAGTAGAAGAGGGACCCTGTGGATAGCTTACTCTGCCCCCATTGTGTTTATTGACTGCTGCCTCAAAGTAGTCTGGGGGGAGTACACTGCTAAGGTCGGTAAATGCAGTGTTGAACATGTCAGCTATGCTTTTCGGGTCTTGGGTGATAACCCCATTTATGTCAGCATGGATGATGCGGTTTTGTTAGTTTTCCCCCCGTCAAATCCTTTATATTGTCCCTAAACTTTCTACCATCTCCCCAGGAGTTGGTAAGCTCATCCTTATAGTGGTGGCTTTTGGCTATGCAGATAGCAAGTGTGCAGGCATTTCTGACGATTTAATATTGCTGTATGTCAGACTGTTTGCTGGTGGCACGAGCCCGATGCTACAGATTATCTCTGTAGGTCATGAATTCAAGAAGGGAGGTGTGATCCATGATTTATTAGCACCCTTGATCTTACATTTAAGGAGAAGAGAGGAGAAATCACAAGCTGCATTAAACACAGAAATCAAGCAATCGAATGCTTGAACAACATCTTCAGTGGCATCAATAGAGGACCAGGGTATACCATGACAATGGTGACTGTAACATGGTGGCTGGTCAGAACAGCGACCGAATTACAGCACTGACACTGTGCTGCAACTGGTGGTTCCCCATCCCTGAGGTGTGCCCCCAGAGTTAGAATCGTGCGTGGGGGTGCGTGGAGGGCACAGACCCCCACAAGCGGGATGGGGGGGCGAACCCCCTCTGCAAGAAACTTAAAAATCCACAATCGGCGCCTATGTGGGGTAGGCAGTGTCCGAGCAGTCACCGTCTTACAGTCACCATTCTGACATAGATCCGAGGACCAGTCCTGTTGTCTTAGAAGAGATTTTAAAGGTTCAAGCTGCCCTTTCATTAGCACCTGACTGGTAATTTTTTTGGCAGGGGCTTAATGGCCTTATCAGACCAGTTACATAGGATAGGAGAGAGATCACTAATAAAGTCAGGAGGAACAGTGGTATTTGAGATTCTCTCTGGATGGTTTGTAAGGAGCCAGTCTACTAGTGTACTTGACCCGTGCGATAGTTTATTCTAGTGGGAGAGTCAACCAAGTGCGCGACATTGATGGATGAGATAGCGTCTTTATAAGGGGCTGCATTAGGGGACAGCCAATTTACATTAAAGTCTCCAACCATTATAACTTCAGAGCTGTGAAGTAGATTGTTGAAGTGGTTGATGACCCCTTTGAAGCCATTAGCCTGCTCTTTAGGGGGGATATATATTGAGACCACAGTAAGTGCCTTGTTTAGGTAACCTAACAATACTTTAACAGCCAACGTTTGGACATTTTTCTCAGTGCCTAGATAGGGAAGACCATGCCCCTGAAGGGTGTCCTTCAGATAGACAGCACAACTCCCGCCCCTCTTACTAAGTCTGTCCAGTCTGAAAAGGGTTTAACCATCTAAGGAAATCGCAGTATCCAAGATTTTTGGCATCAGTCAAGTTTCCGTGATGGAAAGTACATCAGACCTGTATTGGGTAAACCCATACTTGGAGTGCATTGAATTTGGAAAGCAGACTACATACATTGATGGATACAAGAATGAGGGTACCCAGCTTCTTACTCTGCCTGTCAGCTTGTTGCAAGGGGCCTGGATGGGCGGATGTTACCAGATATTAACAGGAGCAGCAAAATGAGTCTCAAGACTTGAGCCTTTAGAAATTTGAGATTAGCTATACATACCCTTCTACTGGCTGTCCCTTTTTTAATCCTGCAATGGACTATAGTCAGACCAGAGAGAAGGAGTAGGGAGAAATATGTGTGTTACCATGCCAGAGTATCCAGTAAAATTTTTCTCTGTGAAGTAATCGCAGCCAAATATGGGGAACATGAGAAATATACTATACAAAAAGCATTCAATTTCAGGGTTCAGGCTTCTGCTAAATTAAAACAGTAATAATACAGTACTGTCAGGTCTGTGGTAAAATAATATTTTTTTAATCAGTTGCTGAGGATAAAAAGTGACAAATACTAGTAGTAGTAGTAGACACTACAACAGTACCATATCTTCCAGATCAGATAGTGGTACCTACTACCAACAAGTAAGTTTGTGACATAAAATGAGTTGCTAGCTGTATTTGGACTCTGAACCCACTGATGTTATTTTTCATGTATCTGTGCTCATTGTGATCATTCAAGTAATTCTGGCCTGGCCTAGCCATCCTGATCTGACTTGTTGCCATTAATTGCTGCCTCATGTAGTAGACCCTATTCACAAAAGATTTTCACCACAGGCACATATTCTTGAAAGTGCTTTGTGGCTAGGGCCTGCTCAGACTAGTCAGTGAATGTTTCATTCAGGTGTCATATTTGAAATCCCTACATCAGGCACTTGGGTTAATATCCCAATACTGACACTATGGTGCAGCAAAGGGGGTGCTGCACTCCTGAGGTGCCATCTTTCGTGTGAGACATTAAACCGAGGTCCCATCTGCCAGTTCTGGTGGTAGTTCAAGTGGATGTTAAAGATTCCAATATCACTTCTCGAAAAGAGTAAGGGAATTTTTTATTGGTAAAATAATATAACAACAAAAACCATCAAGACCATAAATCAGTTGGTACATTCATCAAGGTTTTGTGCATTCTTGAAAGAAAACTGTTACATTCTAATATGATACTATTATTTCCCCATGTTCAGTATATGACCCTGCAACATTTCTATAATCCCGCTTGTCACCATCTTTTGTGGGCATGTACATAAGTTTACCATTTAGGATAATTCTATTTCTATTCCCACTCTCTCCCCCACCTGAATATGTCCTCTCTCTTTTTTCCTTCTCTTCTTTTTTCCTTTATTATTTTATTTAATACAGTACCTCTTAATTCTCTTCTTACATACTTACATATCATTTCTTTTCCTGATAAAACATCACTATCTTAACACATATACTTAAGACTCAATGTGGTACCATCACCCTCTTTAAACTTTCTTCCTCTTTCTCTGATGTCTGAGTTTTATATCTCATATATTCAGGTTACACCCTCAAAAATTAAAATAGAGAGTGCCCTCCACCAGTTATTCACCACTGGTCTGGGTAGTTTATGCCATTCTTGTTTAAAAACCGAGGCTGCTTCATGAGTTACTTTCTCTAATAGATCTATTAGAGTTACATTTCTTTGTTGTAAGACAAAATTACATCTATTTTGCCATAAACACCATTTAAAAATTGCACTTAAGACTCTTAGTGTGCCTGGATGGAGACAGCTCCATGCCCCTTCATAGTTCCCATCAACCAATTCAGTATATGACATTTTAGCCATCATGGGAGTTCCCCATTTGTTTGCCAAAAGATTCCAAAACTGTGAAATATATGGACAGTCAAAAAATAAGTGTTGCATTGTCTCCACCTGTACTATACAACACTCTCTCTAGTGCAGAATCTTTCCTCAATTGTTCTGTGTGCACGTTTACCTCTTACATTTGGCTTCCCATGGCAGCACATCCATAAGGTGTCCCACATTTTCTAAGGTATTCTTTCCTCTGTCAGCTGTTTTGTTAAACAATGTACTTCTACATGTTGTGGGCAATTAAAACATGGCCCTATTAAAAAATTATTACTCAAAATTGAGGAATACAATATTTTTCTGTTTTGTAGTTTCACCATTTGAATGATAATTCCCCACTGTTTGATTTTCTTAAAGGACTCTGTTAGATACTGCAAAGTCCCTTGCAGTATCTGTTTGAACACACCCCATTTTGGTGCAGACCATTTGTCTAAGAAATACTGACTTTTTATTTTTAGACTTTTTGCCCATTCCTGCTGGTTTCCTGCTATAATGGGAAGGATACTGGAATAGAGGAATATGGTAAAAAAGAACAGAACAGGACTGAGCATGTTCAGCCTGCCCTGTTTTATGAGCCAATAAGTAGAGGCTCTTTTCACAGGGTTCAGCTGACTTCCCCATAGTAATTGGAAACAAACATTGTATAATCTGGATTCAAAGTTCAGAGGTATTGGGAAGTTATTTGTATAATCTGGATTCAAAGTTCAGCGGTATTGGGAAGATATAATTTACTGTTAACAGGATTGGTATAATATAGGTTTTGAGCATATATATTCTCTTTTTTCTAGTCATGGGGTAACTTTTCCGTTTAGAGATTTTCTCTTCAGCTATGGTCAATTTCTCATTCCAATTTGTTTCTGCTGGATCTTTATCTCCAAAAGATATTCCTAAAAGTTTTAGGTTTCCTGGTTCAATTTTTATTCCTTCTGTTTCTCTAGCTTGTCTGGGGTCATGTCTTTTTAGACTTGTTCCTATGCTTTTTTCTTTGTTTAAGCAGGACCCAGAAATATGAGAGAAGTCCTGTATAGACCTTAAAACTTGGGTTACAGATGGCTGGTCTGCCAGCAGGAGGCAGATGTCATCCGTATACGCCATTGCATGGGGGAACTGCATATCACCTGGGCCTACTATGTGTCTTATGGACTGCATACTATTTAATCTCCTAAGCAGGGGGTCTAGTGAGAACACATAAAGCAAAGGGCTCAGGGGGCAGCCCTGTCAGCCTCCTTTTCTTATCTTTATGTGGGGGCCCATTAGGCTGTTCACAAATGCTGTCATTGACCCTTGTTTGTATAGAATCTGAATCCATTCAATAAATTCCTTTGGGATTCCGTATTGCTGTAGCACTTTAAAGAGTTACTCATGGGGCACTTGGTCAAATGCCTTTGACTGATCTAAAGATATTACATAGCCCTCCACCTAGGGGTAATCAAATACTTCTCTAAGAAGTTTTAGGTTATCTAACATTGATCTCTGGGGGATTGAGCATGTTTGTGCAGGACTTATTACAGTACTAGCAATCCTTACTAACCTTGTGCATATGATTTTGCAAAGTATTTTCCAGTCAGAGTTTATCAAACTGATGATTCTCCAATTATTACTATTATCTCTTTTCATTTTTCTTATGTAAGAATATTAGGATGTTATCTGCTAGAGAAGGGGGAAAGGGGTGTTGACCTTGGAGGATAACACTGAAAACTATTGTGAGATATTTCTTCAGTATATTTTTAGCTTTTATATAGAACTCATTTGGTATTCCATCAGGGCCTGGGGTCACAGTACTTTTTAAATGTTCTATTACCATACTAACTTCTTCTTCCATAATTGGGTATATTAATTCTGCTTTGGCATCTTGCGATAGCTGAGGGATGTCTAGGTCTTTTAAAAAACACTGTTTTCTGTCAGGGCAGTCGCTGGTTGCCCAAAAAGTCTTTTGGTATGTTCTGTTATGACATCTAAAATTTCATGATTGCTCTCAGCTGGAGTACCCTTCATGTTAAGAAGGGAAGACATATATTTTGCATCAATTCTTTGTTTGGAACTATCATATGGATTTACCATCTGAAAATTGCCTTTCATGCCATACTTTTGTTCTAGGAAAAGGGAAGTTGCCCTGTCATATTGATAAGATAGCATCTCTTTTTTTGTCTATGCTATTTGGTCCGAGTAATCTAAGCCAAATTTTGCTTTTAAGGAAATTAGTTTCTGAAGATGCCTCCATTTTTCTTAGTATTGAATATATTTCTCTTTATGCTGAGACTTAGCACTAGATTTACAATGATTTTTAATTTCAATTTTTGTTTCCTGCTACCACAGGGCGGGATTATTGTATAATTCGAAAACCGACAGTTTATCCCTGATTACCTCTGACAATGCTTTCCACCCTTTGTCTTCTTCTTCTAATACTGTGGTGTTCATCTTCCATTGGTTGTGACCTTTATTTTTATTTATTCAATCTAGGATTACAATTACCTTTGAGCACCAGGCAGCTCATTTACAAAGGTTCCATGTCAATGGGGGGGTTACAGATCGATAAGAGAAAACAGACAAGTTTCACATAACAATTAAGCAATAGGTATTATAGTACAGAGTACAAAAACAGCATTACATCCACATTAGTTTAGCATGTGATTCAAGGCAGGGAGTAAGAAGAAGAGGAATTAGGAAGGGGAGTTAAATCCAAGGAAGTGGGGAGCAGCCAGGCGGCATTGTCAAGTTAGCAGCTAGAATAGTAGGGAGGAAAAGCATAATGAACACAGACTTCTGGTTTATTTTTTGGTGAACCTAAGTAGATGGCTAGGAGGCAATGATCTAATATTTCTATAGGAGTTACAGAGCAGTTGTAGCAGGGGATCTAATCTGAAATGAAAAAATAATCTATCCTTGTGGAAGATTTACCTCTGTGATATGTGTGTGCAGGGGGGGTCTGACCCCCATTGTCGCCACACCCTTCAGGCTAGACATTTTATACATTGAGTTTAAAACATTTGTGTCTGAGCATAACTTCTGTGTTTTCCCTGTTTTATCTGAGAGATTAAGTATACAATTAAAGTCCCCTTCAAATATAATAGACTTAGCTGTATGTAGGTATGGCTGGATCTTTCACATAACCTCTATTCTCTGTGTTTTTACTTGAGGGTTATAGACATTACTTATTCTCCATTCTTGATGATTGATTCTGTATTATTACATCTAGCATTAGGACCCTGCCTTGTACTAGATCTGTCAATTTTGTCACAATCAGTTTTTGGTTATTGCAAAGTATTGCCACACCTGAACATGGCTCTTCCACTAGTGACCAAAAGGACACCCCTCCTCTTCATTCTTTTGTTGCCTGATTAACCTCTTTATCATGTGAATTCTAGTATCTTGTAATAAGATTATTTGTACATTCAGACTTTCAAGAATGGAAAAAATAGTCTATCTCCTTTGTACATTTTTGATACTGTTTATGTTAAGAGTACAGCAAGACAGATTGTAAGACATTTAATTAATGTGTTAAAGTCACTAAGTTCTTCTCCCTTTTCCTGGTGACTTCAGTTTGCATCACTTCTTAGTAGAACATCTTGAATCGCTTGATACATGTTCTGTGTCAGTCATGAGGTCTGGCTGGGACAAAGCCACCAAGGATGCATCTGAGCCCTCCTCAGTTTAAGCCCATTGTTTTCTTTATACAGGGAAGCATATCTATTTCTTGAGGGGATTTTCTCCTCGGACTTCTGCTTAACAGACTTAGTCCCCTTGTTTGATTTACTTCTCGTCTGTCTTCCTTGTCCTCTCTGGGACCAGGAACTGTCCTCTGGTGGTGGCATTGTCTGGTTCTGTTCCATTTCTGTAGTGTTCATGCTTTCCCCTGTTGATGTGCTTGGCTGTATGGCAGTTGTCATGCCCTCTGTTTGATTCACCGAAGAATTCAAGGAATGTGCTATAGGACCGTGTGCCTTATTGCTAGGCTCTGCATTAGTATGTGCGACACCTTGATTCTGGGAGTTGAACTGCCCAAGTTCTGTTTCTGGTAGCACAGTGGAAATTAAGCTCAGAGATTGGCTACTAATGTTCTCCCTTCTTGGCCCAGTATCATTAGCTGCCTTATGCTGGGCGTTCAATACTGCCTTCTCTTGCACGTCTTGTGTATTTGCTGGGTTGTTGTGCGAAGCCCAAAGACAATTCTTAAAAGAATGAGAAGTTTCATCACACACATATTGCAATAAACAGGTTTCTAGCAGTTTATGCTGTTGTGGCCTATCCCACCACAGAGGGAGCATTTTAATTTGTTACATGCGCCGCTTAGGTGGGTCTGTGCTCTACACCTGAAGCAGGATTTAGGCTGTCCTGCATAGAATATGAACATTCTGTCCCTTCCCAGGTAAAAACAGCTAGGGAGGTGCAATATTACCCCATTTAATTGGGGCAATCAAACCTGTATTCTCCATCCCCAAGTCCATAACTGTTCTGAGTCGATTATGGGATCAGGTAGACCCAGTACAGTGCATTTAAGTTTTAACCATCTCAGTATATCTGCCACCAGCATTTGTTCATTCTTAAATAAAACTGTAACTATCCAGATTGCAGGTTTTGTTAGGGGTATAGCTATAAATGGTGACCACAGAGGAGTGTACTTTACTTGGTGGTATCGGTGCCAAAAGGCCTTGAGGCCTGCAGGGGTCTTGAAACTCAAGTCAGAATTGGAGTCTCCAGATGTGTGTATCAGTGTGTATACTTCTGTTGGGAGGAATTGCAAACTTTCTTTTCCAAGCTTTTTCCACACATACACCTGATCTGGAAATATTTCCAATCCCACTCTATAACAAATCCGTACAGCATTTCTACATTTAGCAGGCTCGGGGAGTTATGGAATAGGCCTGTATATGTCCTTGAGTTAGGATGCGGCCCCTGGATACTCCTTTGGTTCCCTTCTTGGCCTGTCTCATTTCCCTGTTGACTTCTGTTTTTCTTGGGGGGGGGGCTTATTCTCATCCTGGGGTCTTACATCTTCTATAGAATTGCCAGTATTGTCATTATTCCTGTCTTCCTCTTGTTCATCATGATCATGTTTTCCATTATTATGTGAAGCCCTTAGTTGTAGAACAGGATTCTGGGTTAACTGAAGAGGGGAAGAAATTTCTAATGGGTCTGTATTTCCTTTTGTAAAGTTCCTGTTAGAGGTTATGGATGACCTAGTTTGGGACCCATGGGGTTTACTTCACCCTGCATTCTTTAAAGCCTCTGCTATGGTTACTCCAGTTGCAGACATGTTATCATCAAAATTAGGTGGGCTACAGTCTGCTGTCCCTGTTTCTGTACATTCCTTAGTCAGAGTTTTAGGAGCTGTCCCCCTTCATTTTCCTTATCAGAAACTTGGCTACCAGATAAACCTTTTGCCGTCATCATAATTTCTTCTGTTTTCCTGTGTTCATTAACCAAGTGAGGTACATTTCCTTGTAGGACAGATTTAAAAACAGTACTTGATTTATCATCACTTGTTTTTGGCTGAGTTGAAGCCTCTCCTGCAGGTATTGCATCTCTCTGCCTTTCCGGCATAACAAGATCTTGTTTTTGTATTCTTTCAGCTCCTGTTTGTTTGTCACCTTTGATAGATTCATTTGCAAGGCTTTCCTTTGCGTTTTACATTTCTCCTCTTCCAATATTAATTCTCTGAGTTTTTCTTTCTTTTGCAACAATTCTGAACCAGGTATTAAAGGGGATTGTACCTTAGCCGAGTTTGTAGCTTCTTTCACAATTTGTGACCAATCCATGTCAGATTCTAGAAAGCAAACAGGAACATCATTTTCATTTTCATTTTCCTAATCTGTAGCGAATTGCAAGTCCACATCATCCACAGGAGATATTGGAGCAGAAGGGGGTTCCTTGCTTTCTGTCTCTCCTGCATGCAGTCCTCCTCCTCGATCCACAGGGGCAGCCATCGTGGCCAAAGACCAGGATGTCAAAGTTTCCCCTAGAGGTGAGTAGGGGAATTTCCCTGGTGCCCTGGCCAAATTTCCCCCCATTCACTAAAATACCAACAGCTTAATCTGGTTCAAGGTCATTTGGCATTTATCTGAATCCCCCTCCCCCGAGTCATGCCTGAAAATAGGCAGAATTTGTCTAGTGCACTTACCCAGGTCAACAAAAACTAAATAAAATAAAAAATAAAAGTGATGAATGTAGACTTTCAGAAATGTCAAGTGCTCAGCATTTTCTAGTGTCAAACAGGACTGTGTGTCAGTAATGACATTACCAGCTGAACTAAGCAATTGTTCTGAACAGACACTAGTCAGAGAGCAATTCATGTACTTCACTGCAATGTTTACTAAAGCAGGTCATGTGCTTTGTTTGGATTTCCAGTATTTCAAAGGATCAGCATTCCAGTTAATATTGGGCTCTGCCATGTACATTTCAACAATGGTCTGTGCCGAGTCTGTGTTAGAAGTGGATGAAGAAGATGTTACAATTACATCTTGCAAGTGACTCCAGAGACATGAAGCTGGACAAGTGACTGTGGGGCAGTGCCATGTTTGGATGGTGGTGAAGAAAAAGATTCTGCAGCAGAGGCCGAGGAGGAAGAGGGAGAAAATGCCACAACACTAGAGGATGGGCCACCTGATGCTGTGCTGTGTTGTGAAGAAGGTTCTGAATGTGGTGCTGCTGTTGTACTCTGTTCCATGACAGCATGCACCTTGCCAATTATTTCTTGTTTGTTTATCTCAAAAAATGTGTCATCCTTAGGCAATAGTTGCTTAGATGTGTATCGTGGGTCCAAGACTGCTGCTTTAATGTAGTACTCAGAACGAAGCATTTTACTTAGTTTGTCATCTTCATTCATTTTTTTAATCATACTTCTGGTTAGAGCTTGTTGTATTATTGAGGGAAATGTGTGTGTGTGTGTGTGTGTGTGTGTGTGTGTGTGTGTATGTGCGTTTGTGTGTGTGTCAGCAGCACCACTGGCAGCCTTTGTGATGGAACTGTCTTGGTTCTCTAACTTTTCCCTAATCATATTCAGTCAGAGTTTTAGAAATTTTATTAGGGGTATCACCTGGTTCGGAGTTGCTGTGTTTGCACTCACCTCTCTGGTAATTTTCTCAAATGGCTGGAGGAGTAAAATTAGAAACTCCAGCATGCCCCACTGTGGTGGAGTAATATAGATGTCTGCATCACCAATTTTATTTTCCAGGGTGTATTGTCTGACAGGTTTCTTTTGTTCCAGCAGCCTTTGGAACACAAGAAAAGTCAAATTCCATTGAGTAGAAATGTCTTGCATCAGTCTGTGCAAAGGTAAATTGTGTTTCTGCTGCATTTTTTCAAACAAGTGACAGACTTTGCTTGAGTGGCTGAAATGGGTGCATATTCTTTCAACAGTGCTAACAAAAGCCTTAATGTCCCTGTCCTCATCAAGAAAACAGTGAACTATTAAATTTAAGCAATGAGCAAAGCAACGGATGTGAACAAAGCCCCCCTTCTCCAAGGCCTTCCTTATGTTGGACCCATTATCTGCAACAATGAAGCTGACTGACAGTCCCTGTGAAGTGAGCCATTGCTGTATTGGTTTTAAGAAGCCCTTCACTGATGTTGTATGAAGTATACAGAAGGAACAGGACAGAGAAATGTACCAGTTAAAGCAGAAGGAAGTGGGGAAGGCAGTCTGAATAGCAAAGGCCCACACTGAGGAAAAGATAGCCAACTCAGTTAAGAAGGGGATAAAACCTGTTATAGATACATTAAGGATTGAAGAAAGACCAAGAGAGGGACAGTGAGGCTTAATAAA
Organism: Neoceratodus forsteri; assembly: GCA_016271365.2. Lineage (NCBI taxonomy): Eukaryota > Metazoa > Chordata > Ceratodontiformes > Ceratodontidae > Neoceratodus > Neoceratodus forsteri. The sequence continues at coordinate 606,963,402 of CM057459.1, forward strand.
GGGGAAGGGGTGGGCAGAGGGTGACAGTGAAAAAACAGGGATATGAACAAATACTTCTGCTCAGTATTTACAAAAGAAGAGGAGAGGGTGGTACCTAAACCAAACAATAGAAGCACTCTGGATGGGCGGGGGGAATACCAGTCCATTCACAGAAGAAAGGATCCTGAAAGAACTCCTAAAACCCACCCCAGAATTCTAAAAGAACTAAGGGGAGAACTAGTGACACCAATCACTACCCTTTTTAATAAATCATTGGAGATGGTTTGGTACCTGAGGATTGGAGGTGGGTGAATATGATTTCCTTTCACAAAAGTGGGTGCAAGGCAGGAGGCAGGAAACTACAGACCTGTTAGTTTGATCTCAGTGGTAGGGAAAATGATGGAATCACTTCTAAAAGAAAGAATTATTGAGTACCTAGAGGCTAGCAGGGCACAGGACCCAAGGCAGCATGGATTCACAGTGGGAAGGTCATGTCAGATGAATCTAATAGATTTATTTGACTGGGTGACCAAAGTGGTTGACCAGGGAGGGGCTGTGGACATGTCCTACCTAGACTTTAGCAAGGCATTTGACACAGTCCCACACAAGAGATTAATAAACAAGTTAGTCAGCCTGGGAGTGGGTCCCAGGGTGGTAGCCTGGGTAAAGAATTGGCAGGACAACAGGACGCAGAGGGTAATAGTAAACGGAGTCCATTCCGAAGAAAGGGGGGTTACTAGTGGGGTACCGAAGTGTTCAGTACTGGGACCAGTCCTCTGTAATATCTTTATAGGTGACATTGTGGAGGGACTGAAAGGAAAAGTATGCCTTTTTGCGTCACCAGTAGAAAACAGGAAGTTGTTATCCCTCTGTACAGACAGTTGGTGAGACCCCATGATCTGGAGTACTGCGTGCAGTTCTGAAGACCCCGTCTCTGCATGGATGTTGATAGGATGGAGGCAGTCCAGAGGAGGGCAACTAAACTAATGCCGGGTCTGCAACAGAAGCCATACGAAGAGAGACTAAACGAGCTTAACACGTATACACTCGAGGAAAGGAGGGAGAGGGGGGATATGATAGAAACTTTCAAGTACCTCAAGGAATCAACAAAGTCCAAGTAGCTAGCATCTTTCAGAAAATGAGATGTGCAAGAACAAGGGAGCACAATTTGAAGATAGAGGGGGGATAGCTCAGGGGCAATATGATGAAGTATTTTTTCATGTTGAGGGTGGTGGAGGCATGGAACAGCCCTCCTGAGGAGATTGTGGGGTCAAAAACAGTGGGGAAATTCAAGAATACATGGAACAGACATAAGGCAATTCTAGTGGGGGTAGGAGGAAATAGGATGTTAGTTAACTAGGATATGCAGCTTATCCAGCAGGTAGGGAAATGGGCAGACTGGGAGGGCCAAGTGGTCCTTATCTACTGTAAAAAGTCTATGTTTCTATGTATGTTTAGATGGAAACTAAAACATTCTTAGAATAGCAAACTGTGATTCACTGTCCACACAATAATTATCAAAACATGCCCATTGTGCAGTGACAGACATGAAGGGTTCAGGGTGACAGCTTATCCAGATATCTGTTGTGAGATGCACCACCCTCCCAACAGCACTACACAAAACACATCTCAATTTTGTACAAGCAAAATCGTAGAGATCTGGAATCTCTGTTGATGAGAAGTATTTCCTCGATGGTATACTATATCGAGGTTCGAGGTACTCAAGCAGCTGCCTGAATCTTACGTGTTCAACCACATTATATGGTAACAAATCAACAGCTATAATTTCTGAAATTTTCTTGGTTATTGTAACAGCAACAGAGTGAGTCAAGGCATATTTGTCTTTATGTTCATGTTTCTGAGATGGTAAGCTGTCTCCTTGAAGTAGTGGGGCTTTCAAACACATGGTCACTTTCAATAACAGTAGGAGTCCTTTAAATGGGAGGAAGTGCTGGATGTGTTTCTGTATTGCTGCAGGGGCTGCCAATGCTTCCATCTATCGGAGTTATCTCTGAGTGTAGTACGCTATCACTGTCACTTTCTCTTCGAGTCTCACTACTGGAGTTCTCAGTAATGTTATGACATCTGTCTAGGTGCTGTTTCAGTGCTGAAGTTCCTATTGCTCTTTTCTTTTTACCCCTGCCGATTGGCTGTTTACAAATAATGCTCTTTAGAAGTTGAGTTTGTTTTTTTAAATGTTTCTATTTCTTTTACATTTTCACCTTATTATGTATATCACCTTACTGACATTGCTCACAATGATGTAATGAATGACATATAACAGTGGGGACTACAAAAGTAATTGAAGTGTCTCCAGTACCTCACCCCCTGACAAAGCCTTGCATTAAAGGTGAAGCGCTGGGGCAAGGTGGTCAAGTTAGACTAGCTAAGAGGCTTTTTGAATCTTGAATTTTGTTGTAACAACAAAACAACGTATTTTAGAAATATAAATATTGGATCCTCGTTCTTTCCTGTTGGAGTGCATATTTTCTTGGAATCATTACAGGCACTAATGGAGAAATATGACAAAACAAAATATGATATCTTTTTAGTTTTTTTCCAAAGAAGACACTGCACCTCAATTACCTTTTCAAGGTTTTTTTTTCATGGATTTTTCTTGGGCTTTTTCCTGTTGTGATTTATTCCCTTCCTCTAACCCACTGCCCACCTCCTCATCCAAAACATTTCTTTCTGTTTCCATCCCCTCAAGTAAATATTGTGCTGCCTGATCATTATCTTCATCATCTTCATCTTTACAGATGACGGGAGGAAATATATGGACAGACTAGATGGATCAGGATGGTCCTTCTATGCCATCAAAATACTGTGAAACTATGAAACTTTATTACATTCATCAGGTTTAACCTCAGAAGAATCAGATGACTGTGAGGGACTGGCAGTAGCATAGTATGCAATTGTTCCATACCTTGGGGTGCCTCTGTGGCTGGTACCCACCAACCCTTTGGTTTTAACTACAGTACATGACTTTTCTTTTTAACTTGGAACTGATCCGACAGATGCACCTTTTTTGGGCTTCACACATTCGCTTTAAAGGCAACACTATAAAAGTAAAATCACTTTTTTAGGTTTTATTTTGTTGTCCCTATGCAGGCTGACTGCTGTCCTTTACAGTGCCACTGCCTACCCGAGAATATGCCTCAACACTTTGATCCATTTTATCTTATTTCTAATTCTAACCTGTAAAAAGATCCCTCTACTTAACATCCTCCGATGACTTCCACACCTACAGGCCAGGGCCAAATTTACTGTACACAGCACACTGACACCAGTCCATCACTTCCTTCCCAGCATAGCTCACTGATTGACTCCTACAGTTACTGTTCAGTGACCAGCTGTATTCAGGAGCTCTTACTCAACAGTGTTCCACAAGCCTCAGAATTTAAATTAGTGATGCAGACACATCTGGCACCTGCACGCTGGGGTTGGTTAATGGCTATATAATAAAAATAAGAAGCATAAGGAGGAATAATGGATGGAATGAGTGATAATGATACTTTGTACTTGTGTTGTTGTGTCTATTTAGTGGCAATAAATTAATGAATGAAAACACTTTGCAGCCTTTGCTGTCTCATTCTCTAAGTTAAAAAAATAGACTACTATGAGTCACAGTGTCCCCTGGGCCTCCCACAGCCAGCAGCACAGCCAGCAGCAACTTGTCTGTTTTTTGTCAGGAGAGTATTTTTTTATATGCGAACGTTAATGTGGTGGCCCACAGCAGACAGCATCCAGTCCTCTGACACCCAGCAGTACCAGTCTGTCACCTTGCCCTCCATAGCCCACCCCCCTCCCCCCAGCCAGCAGCACAGGCTCAGCAACTTGTCATTTTTTGTCACAAAAGTATGTTTCTTATACATGAACAGTAGCGTGAAGGCCCACAGCAGACAGTGCCCAGTCTCTCTAACACCCAGTAGTACCAGTCTGTCACTTTGCCCTTCACAGGGCCACCTCAGCCAACAGCAGTGTGACTGCCCTGCAACACGGTCAGCCTTTGGCTCAGAATAATAGTATTTTTTTTCATTTTTTTTATGGCCCCCGGCAAGTCTCTCTCTCTCTTTCTGTCACTCTCTCGGAGTCATGACTCCTCTCAATGGAAGTGGAACAACAAGAAAACAGATTTGTTTTATTTGTGATTGGTGACTGTAATCTCTGGCCCCCAGTAAACCTCTTTCTGTCTCTCTCCTGATGGAACAATAAGAATAATACAGATGCATATATTTTACTCATGATTTCAGTGACTGTAATTCTATTTGACCCATAGTACTCTGTCTGCCTGTCTGTCTGTCTGTCTCTCTCTCAAGGTGATGACTCCTCTGGATGGAACAAGAATAAAGTCAAAGATTTATTTTGCCTGCCTGCCCTCTAATCTATAGCCTCAGCAGGCCACTAAGTCTCTCTCTCTCTCTTTATATTATGTGTGTGTGTGTGTGTGTGTGTGTGTGTGTGTGTGTGTGTCTCTCTCTCTCTCTCTCTCTTTGTCTCTCCCCTGGTTCCTCTCAATGGACCAACAGGAATAATAAAGAATGTATTTCTTTATTTGTGATTTCAGTGACTGTATTATTTGGCCAGCAGTAGTCACTCTCTGTCTGTCTCCTTCGATGTCTGTCCTGGTGACTCCTCTAGATGGAACAAGAATAAAGTTTAATATAGGGAAGGGCAGGTACTAAAATACCTGACCCACAAGAGCACCCATGGGTACTTCTAAAGTACCTGAAAAACACCTGGATGAAAACTGAGTAGTCGGGTTGGCTGTTCTACTACATGAGTACTCAGCCCTGAAAAAAATAAAACAATATATCACTTTCCTGGTGGTCTAGCAGACCCCCCCCCCATCTCTGATCTACCCTTATGAATAAAAAAATAAATCATCACTTTCCCTGGTGGTCTAGTGGACCCCCCTCTTTATCTCTGATCTGCCCTTATGAATAAAAAAATAAATCATCACTTTCCATGGTGGTCTAATGGACCCTCCTCTCTATCCCTGATCTGCACTTTATTTCCCTGGTGGTCTAGTGGACCCCCAAGCCCCCCACCCCAGCAGGTAGTGCCCCCAGTTTCCTCCCCCCAGATCCTGAGTGGGCAACTGGTACAGCCCTCTGCTGTCCACAATGGCCGACCACCCGACTGAGCATGAATGAATGAGAGCATACTTGTACAATCACATGCTCATTCATTGATAGCCCAGCTCCCAGTCATTCAATGCCAGCTCTGTGGGTGGTGCAAATAAGAGGGGAGGGCTGTATTTCTTTATTTGTGATTTCTGTAACTCTATTATTTGGTCCCCAGTAGTATCCCTCTCTCTCCCTGTCTCTTTCTCTGTCTCTCCTGGTGACTCCTCTAGATGGAACAAGAATAAAGTCAAAGATTTATTTTGACTGCCTGCCCTGTAATCTATAACCCCACTAAGCCAGCAAGTCTCTCTCTCTCTCTCGTACTGTGTGTGTGTGTCTCTCTCTCTCTCTGTTCCTCTTGATGGACCGGTTAGAATAACAAAGAATGTATTTCTTTATTTGTGACTTCTGTGACCTTATTATTTGACCCCCATTAGTCTCTCTGTCTCTCTCTCTCTTGGTAACTCCTCTGAATGGAACAAAAGTCAAAGATTTATTTTACCTGCCTGCCCAGTAGCCCCATAGGCAACTACTAAGTCTTTCTCTGTCTTTCTGTCCCTCTCTCATGGCTCCTGTCAATGGACCAACAGTTTTTTTTTTTTATTTTTATCTGTGTGATTCACTGATTTTTGTGACTGTAATTCTTTCTTTTTTGGCCCACACCCTGTAGTTTCTCTCTCTCTCTCTCTCTCTCTCTCTCTCTCTCTCTCTCCTCTCTCTCTCTCTCTCTCATGGTGACTTGATCCTTTCCTTGTCCCTCTTCAATGATTATTTTTCTCAGCCCCCCCAGTAAGTCTCTCTCTTTCTCTCCTCTTCACCCTCTTGTAACTCGCTTGCACTAGTCATCCATCACCAGCCCAGAAGTTCTGTTTAGCATTCAACCACACAAGTCTTCCTCCATAGTAGTTGAGATGCTTGGACAGCTGGTTCTGATTATATATGCTTTTTGTAATATAAAAATGTGCTATTGACTGTCTCTCATGAGACATGCTATTTCAGCTAAAAGATAAAATCCAGGAGATAATTACAGGCTAGAAGAGACTTAAAGTAAGGATCTCCTGTTTATCTAGCTCTAGCTTAATTGTAGCTGCCAGCTGTTAGGATGGAAAATCATAAACTTTTATGATGTTTAGAAAAGGAATACAGGTTATGTCACTGTGGTGTGAAGTCATAAAAGGTCCTTTGATGTATTTGAGAGAGGATGCTGCTCATGGATGAAAGAAAGGACTTGGAAAATTACAGACTTAATTGGAAAGTCATATCGGGAAACAGGTTTTTTTCCTGCTGATGTTACCTATTAATTTACCTCCTGACGCAAGACATCCTGATTGTATAATTTTTAATAAACAGAGGAGGAGCTGGGTGACATCATGGAGAAGGCAGGGTCAAGACAGTGCTTTAATTATGCTGTAACAGACTTTTAGAGACACACATGTTTGGACTCTGAAAAAAGAAACATCTACAGTACTATAAGAAGATAAGAATACATTAGGTAGACAGGTCTAAGTGTGTTATTGGTAGGAATTTGCACTTTTTAAACCTTATTGTTTTAAAAGATTGTATGTTTTATGATATATGGTTCTGTTTTACATTTTACATTTTTATCTATTTTAAGTAAACCTCTATTTTTAGAGACTACCTGGTGTGCCTTTGAAATTATTTATTTGACAAGGAAAGCATATGTGGTTAAAGCTGACACTGTACAAAGCTTACTGGTTTTGCCAAACTGGGAAAAGGCAAGAGTTTATTCAGAGGTCTTTCATAAAGTTTTTAAGGATTCATTTTGTACACTTGGTTAGGTGCCCGTAGGCAAAAGATATCTGCCCCCCCGAAGAGCAGAATTATCTGAGCCTGTACATTGGGTACGCTAGCAAGAGGTTCACAGTTTGAATCCCTCCAGAACTTGAGACCAAAGTTTGATTTGAACCCACAAAACAGACAGGAGGGTTACTCTGTTCTGTTAACTGTTCACAATACTGTGCTCGGAGGTTGGCACTGTGGGAGCAGAGGGCCTGACCTGCTGAGTGGGGTTGTGACAGTAGTAGCCACTCAACACAGCACTCTCCCCTCCCTCTTGCTTGCTTGCTGCTACACCTCTTGGCCACATTGTACACTCACCACGGTTATATACCATGAATGAGTGCATCCCATGACTTTCCCCTTGCAGCATCACATGACTGTTGCCTGACTGGATATCTCTGGCCACTAGTACATGAAGCGAGTGTGCCAACAGCATCCCCATGGCGTCAGTCAACTAAATCATGGAAAGACACACTCTGTGGTAACTAATGCATGGAAAGATGTGCTCTGTGGCTTAACATGGACTCAGAACCAGACTTCTGCAATGAAGTCTGCATTTATGTGGATCTGTAGATAAGTGCTTGGATCCGGGGGTTCAGATTTCAGGTGGAACAGTCCACCCAACCCTCATACTTAGCAATACTTACCAGTAGAGGGCAGTGCCACATTTCAAACTTGCTTTACAGTTTTTATACTGCTGTGTCCTTAGCTCTTGAACCATCACCACCTCCCCACTCACTTGCATTCCATTTTATTTTGGGGGGGGTGGTACTTGCCCATTTTCTAAACAGTGTTTCCTTATTGTGAAGCTGCTTGTCATTTATTGCCCCCAAACACCAGTGTTATTTGTTTATTTATTTATTTAAAAGAGATTTACCAGGAAAGACATACTGAGCCATAAGGCCTGTTTCCAGATGGGTCCTGGAGAGGGAATAAGTACATAATAACAAGAAAAAGCACAGAATATTATAATACCTAAGGCACAGCAATGTACAGTAATACTCGGTCGCATATAGGCAATAACAGTTAGAGCTGAGTACATCAGGAGTGTAAGGAACCAGGCACTCATAGGCTGTACATCAGGAGCAGGACATGGTAGAAAGTGATAATTAAATCAGGAAGGGCCACTGGGAGGAGCAACAGAAATGGTACAGGAAAGAGGAAAGAGAGGAGGGAGAGTAGAGAGATAGGGAAGGGAAGAAAGGAGAGGAAGATAGGTGGAGGGATAGAAGTGAAATGGGGGATGGGTAAGATTTGGGGATAGCAAGTATAGAGTTGGAGAGCAGGACAAAGTGATAGGGATAAGATGGGGGAGAGTGGCGAGGCAGCGGGGAGGAGGAAGTGGATGAGGAAGAGTGTGAAAGGGGTTGAGGTAGCAGTAGTGGGGAGTGAGGAAGAGGGGAGGAGAGAGGAGAGGTTGGAGGGAGGGAGGGATGGTGGGGTTAGGATGTGGAGAGGAAGGAGGGTAGAGATGGGGAGAAGATGAGGTATAGGTTTGAATATGTGAATAATGGGAAATAGGAGGTGCAGAGTGGTGTAGAGATTGGGGAAGAAGTGGGTAATGAAAAGAGAAAAAGGGGGTAGTTATGCTACCCCCCATCTCTGAACTGGATTTTGTGAAGAGGCTGAGTGGAGCCAAAGCAAGCTGGGGAGATAGGGTTTTTTTGTAACCTTTTAGATAACCGAGGAGAGAGAATGTTGGCTGTGATAAGGAGAAAGACAGCTGATGGGCATATCAGGGAGAGGGAAAATCAGGACTGACTTACGGAGGGATTCATGCAGCATCAGGGAAGTGTTACTAGTATGTGCGCTGGACTGCCAGCAAAGGCGAACAAATGTGGTGGTGAGGTGCAAGGAACATTTTTTTAAATGAAAAAACTGTAACTATGAAGTCTGCAGAGGCAAGAGGAAAATACATTTTAAGGGCAGATACTAAAAAGAAATATGTGAGTATACTATATTTAGTTTGTTGCCGGAGTGGCAATTTGGGAAGGTGGGGAAGTTGCTTCCACTACTGCCTCCTCCATCTCCTGCTAGCTCTGTTTCCTCTTCCTCTCCCTCTCTCTCCCACCCGCGCAAAGTAGACCACAGTCTGAGCTCCATTCAGGCTGGGAATTACAAGTGCCCTCAGGCACTTTCACTTCAGTGCGGTCGCACTATGCAGCTGGCTGCAGCTGCAGCCCCAGTATATCCTCCGCCTGCCACTCTCCAACATCAGCACCCACACAACACAAGGGCTCAGGGAGCCCCCCACTAGACCCCATGGAAAAGGTACTAATTTATTTTAAGGAAACTGGTGACAGACCCAGTGTGGTAGCCCACTAGTCCTCCAGGGCTATCACTTTTGAGAAAACTGGAGCCGCGACTAGCTGTGTTGCATTACAACAGCTGACTTAGTAAAAAAAATAAAAATATATTTTGCTGCTTTCTGTATATAATGCTGTAATTATTTGAACTGATAGGTGTAGGGACTGGTTTTAAATCCAGACAAGACAGTGTTGGTAGTAGAACCAGGCCACCTTAGCTTGGAATCCTTGGCAGGTAAACCTTCCAGGCTATTGCTTGGTGGTACTCAACTGCTATCCTCAGATCAGGCACCTAAATCTGGGTCTTATGTTCGACAGTAGCCTGACTTTAAAATCTCAAGTGTCTACTGTCATCAAAACCTCTTTTTCCCATCTGAAAAACATAGCTCGGGTCAAGCACCTGGTCCCGCCTGATAATCTTCTGACATTAATTCACGCCTTTGTTACCTCATGCCTTGATTACTGCAATGCCCTTCATCTGGGGTTACCAGGAGTTGATATCCATCAGTTGCAGTTAGTGCAGAATGTGGAGGCCAGGCTACTAACCGGCTTACCCAGATCAAACCATATCATGCCGGTGCTCCGTGATCAACACTGGCTGCCAGTACACTGTCATATCCTACATACAGGATCTCCTCTGTCCTTACTGTCCCTTCCGCTCCCTCCATTCTGCTGATGAAGGATTGCTGGAGATTCCCAGGGTAAACTTGAAAAACTCTGGAGCCTGCTCCTTTGCATTTGCTGCTCCTACCCTATCGAATTTGTCACCTCACCAGATTAAAGAGTGCCAGACCATTGACAGCTTTAAATCTGCATTTAAAACTCACTTATTTAATTTAGCATATCCTGAACTCAGCTACGATTCATGTTTGACCTTGCTTTATTGTTTGTCATTTGTATCCTGTTTATGTTATATTCTGTTGTTTTGTTTTCACATATTTGTAAAGCACTGTGGTCTTCTTGGAACAGCATTTTTAAATAAAGTTGATTTCATTTCACTTGGTTTGAGGACTGAGTAGGGGGCTGTCGCTCGTTCTCTCACTAAGTGAGCAGTTAAAAAATGGTAGCTACTGAATTTTGAATTTTCAACTGGCACAACGATACCAGTTTGCCCCTGGGGCATGGCAGGCTGGAACTTTTTATTTCCTGGGCATCTATTGAAAGCTAATATACCTCTCTGGAATGGGTACCAGCCAATCAGAGACCAGGAAGTGAAAAGTTTATTTTCTAAGGACCATTCACGTATTGTCAATACCATGCCACCCCTTCATAAATCCTATTTATGGGAAGGATGAATGACACTAGGGAAGATACAGTTGTGTCCAGTGACATTACATCTTGTTTAGTCATGTAATTTAGTAGCCTGAAAGAACCTCTAACATGAACAGACACATAAATCAACTGCTGTCACTTGACTAGAACCTGACATTTTGCAATTTGCCATGTGGCTACTGGATTGCTCTGTGCTGTACCACAACTGATATTGAAATGCTAGAAATGAAGAATGAATTATTCTGCTCAGAATTCAACCAGTAACCAAGGTAACACATTTCAACCATGTATGAATCAATTGTAAACAGTAGTTACTCTGTCTAGCTGTCTGTATATCAGTGCTCCCAGACTGATTTGGCAATTTTCCTGTAGATTATCTTAATTGCCATGGAAACCAAATTGCTCTCTTTTTCTGTATAACCAATGCAAGTCTATGGGAAGAATTTTTCTGTAGATGTCTCCAAATCTCTATAAAATACAGGAAGCCCTGGTATGTACACTGTAGTGCACCTATAGGTAGATGGGTTAATGTTATAGCTTGATTTTTGGTTAGGTGCTTTTTACATTGCTGACACATGAGAATGGCAAAATCCAGTGTTTTAACTTTAGGAGTTTCTTGCATCAAACATTGGTCTTGAACACCACAACTGCATGACATCACTCACTTGCATGAAAAACTAATCTCTTGCATGACAAAATCAATCCTGAACAGTGCCACTGCTCACAATCACTCTACTGCATGAAAATCTGATCTCTTGCATGAAAAATCAGTCCTTGGCATGGAAACTGCACTCTCTCATTCTCTGGCATGACAATCTGATCTCTTACATGAGGACTGATCCCATATACAACTACACAATGTCACTGTCTTGCATGAAACAATGATCGGTTGCATAAAACATTAATCCAGAAAACAACAGCTTCACATAATAAAAATAATAGAAACATAATACTTGCCAGCAGAAAAGGACTGCTTGGCCCACCCAGTCTGTAGAGATGTTCCCTGCTTAAGCTGTCACTGCAAATCCAAACTGGTTTCTGGTAACCCTCCCTCCTCCCTGCCTATTTACTAATATATCCCTATGTCTATCCCACACATTCTTTAAGCCTCCATCACTTCCACTGGATGCCTGTTCCAAGCATCAAGCACCCTTTTAGTGAAGTAGTATTTCCTCACATCCCTCTTAAACTTCCCCCCTCCACTTCATCACATGCCCTCTGGTCTTAGTGCTCTTTCTCATGTAAAAGAGACACCCCTTATCTACCCTGTTCACTCCTGTGAGGTACCTGTAGATTTATATCCTGTCACTGCTTGCTTTCTTCTTTTCCAGGGTGTATATGTTAAGATCCCTCAGTCTCTCCTCGAAGAGCTTCTTGTGCAGCCACTGCACAAATTTAGTTGTGCTCCTCTGGACTGCCTCAACCCTGTCTATGTCTTTTCTGTGGTACAGCCTCCAAAACTAGACAAAGTACTCCAGGTGGGGTCTCACAAGTGAACAATACAGTGGCAACACCACTTCCCTCTTCATGCTGGAGATAACCTTCCCTTTGCACCTCAGCATGCCACTAGCCCTCCTCACTGCTTTGTCACACTGCATCTCCACTTTCGGTCATCGGATATGATAACCCCCAGGTCCCCTTCCTGCTTAGTTACTATTAGTACCCCCATCCTATACTCAGCTTCTGGGTTCCAATGCCATAGGTGCATGATTTTGCACTTTCTGGCATTGAACCCTTACTGCCAAGCCCTTGACAACTACATGAGTTTCCCAAGATTCCTGTGCATTCTCTCCATACCCTCATGAGTGTCCAACTTATTGCAGATGTTGGTATCATCTGCAAAAAGCATATCTTCCCTTCCACGTCTTCTGCAATGTCACTTATGAAGACGTTGAAGAGGACTGGTCGCAGTACTGAGCCCTGTAGCACCCCAGATTACTCTCCCATCAATAGTGCGATGCCATTTGCCACCACCCTCTGTCACATATCTGTTAACCAGTTTCTAACCTAATTCATCACCTTGGATCCCACCTCTCGGCTGCCCAGTTCGTATCAGTCTCCTGTGTAGCACAGTGTTGAAGGCATTGTTAAAGTCCAGATAGGCAATATCCACTGAACTCCCCTGATCTATTTCCCTAGTCACATAGTCCAAGAAATCTATCAGAGTCATCAGGCATAACCTACATCGTGCCCCCCTCCCCCGTGACTCCATGCAGGCTTTGGTCTTGAAGCCCACTGGATTCTTGATAGTCTACCAATCTTTCCTTTAACAGAGTTCACATTAGTTTCCCTACAACTGAAGTAAGACTCACAGGCCAGTTGTTGCTAGTCTCCTCCCAGCTGGCACTCCTAAGTAGAGGGACCATGTTAGCTCTTCTCCAGTCCTCCAGAATCACACCTGTTTCAAGTAAACTGTTAAATAAGGCTGTCAGTGAGGCAGCTAGCACCTCCTGGCTTGGCTCCAACCTCCTCCAGTTGATGGCCTCACTGTGCCTGACACAAGAAGTTACTTTTGTTACCCACCATGGTTGCCACATGTTGGACCTGGTGTTCTCACTGGGGCTTGAGGTTGTGAACCTCAGGATTGATCAAGTCATTTGGTCTGATCATTGCATAATGAGGTTCTTGTTTGGGGCCCCCTGAAAGCCCTCCCCCTGTTGAGATGGTCATCTACCGCCCTTTGAGGGGCATGTCCCCGGAGGGTTTTCTGGTGGTGGCTGATCTATCTAGTGTAGATGCTGCATGTGCAAACAGCACAGGTGAGGCAGTTGTGGCCTATAACAGGGCTGTGTCCAAAGCACTCAATGTCCTCGCACTGGTCCATGTAAAACCCAGATCCTCTCACTTGAGGTCTCTCTGGTTTGATGGAGAGCTCAAGGCGATGAAGATTAGGGTTCAGAAGTTGGAGCCCTGCTGGCGGAGGACCAGGTCGGAGGAGGAGGACAAAATGGCCCTGCGTGTTCACTACAATGAGTACCAGGGGCAATCAACCACAAGAAGACAGAGTTCCAGTCCAGAGAGATTGCTGCAGAGAAGAACTGACCAGCTGTGTTATTTCAGACTGTTGACAGACTTTTACATCTAGTCTGTCTGCAGCTGAAAATAGCCTTTTCAGTTACCCTGTGTGACATGTTTGCTCAGCTCTTCACTGACAGGGTGTCCTCCATCCAGCAGGGAATCCCATCAGTGAGTCACACCATGACTCACAGTGATCACCATGGGTGTGACAGAAGTGATCTGCCTGTCTGGGAGGAGTTTAAACTGGTGGAGGCAGCTGAGGTCGCTGAAGTCATCTCAAAGCTGAAGCACACATACTGTGAACTGGACCCGGTTCCAAGACATTTTCTGATGAGATGTGTTGGTTCCGTTGGCCCAGTGTTTGCCTTGATTGTCCGGCGTTCATTTTCAGAGGTAATGTCCGGTGTTCATTTTCAGAGGTAGTCTTCCCAGATTCCTTGAAAGAAGCTCTGGTGAGGCCCCTTCTGAAAATGTCATCCCTCAACCTGGACATCCTGGCAAATTGCCGAAAAATCTCCAACCTCCCATTTTTGGGAAAAGTTGTAGAGAAGATTGTGATGCCAAGCTTGAGGAGCACCTCATGATCTTTGACATCTATGAGCCACTCCAGTCTGGTTTCAGAGCTGAGCATAGCACTGAAATGGTGTTAGTTTGGGTACACAATGACCTCCTTAGGGCGAGGAATAGAGGAGACAGGTCAGTTCCTGTTTTCCTCGATCTCTCATCAGCCTTTGACACTGTAGACCACATTGTGTTGCTTGACTGTCTTAGAGTCTGTGGGCTCACTGGCACTGTCATCAGCTGGTTTATGTCCTACTTTGCTGGCAGGAAGCAACGGGTAGTGATGGGGAATTTCTCCTCCTCCCTGAGGCCCCTGTTGTGCAGAGTAGCTCAGGGATTGATCTTGTCACCGATGTTGTTTGCAATGTACTTTCTGCCCCTGTGTGAGCTCATTAGTAAGTACAATGTGGGTTTTCACTGCTATGCAGATGATACCCAGTTGTACTTGTCCTTTGCCCCGGAACATCCGAAGCTGTGGAAGTGCTAAATATTTTCCTGGCTGAGATCAGTGATTGAATGTCCTCCAGCTGGTTGCGATTGAGCCCGAACAAGACGGAGGTTTTGGTGTTGGAACCAGGCTGAGGGCATGATAGGAGTGTCCCATGTGTTTCAACGGTCTTTTCCTGGGGTCTACTCTGCTGCTGGCCTCCTCTAGGGTGTGAAATCTTGGCGTGTTCTTGGATGATAGACTGACATTTGAATCTCAGGTGTCATCTGTGGTTCAAAGTGGTTTCTACCACTCAGGGAACATTATCAGGAATAAAACCCTAGTTCTGCCAGAGGACCTTCCAAAACTGATTTATGCCTTTGTGATGTCCAGGATTGATTACTGTAATGCGCTCTACTTTGGGGTCTCAGGAGGTACCCTCCGCTGACTGCAACTAGTGCAGAATGCAGCTGCCAGGCTGCTGATGGGCCTTTCAAGGTTCTGTCATGTAACCCTGGTGCTGCAGGAACTGCATTGGCTGCTGGTCAGGTGGAGAGTTATCTTTAAGGTGGGTTTGCTCACCTTTAAGGCCCTACATGGACTAGGCCCTGGCTACCTGCCTGATCTTCTAACACCGGCCACCTCAGCCCGCTCTCTCCATTCCTCCTCTTGGGGCCTCCTTGAGATTCCCAGGACTATACTGAGAACTGCTGGCAACAGGGCATTTAAAGTCTCTGGCCCAGTCCTGTGGAATGCACTACCTTCATCCATCAGGGAGGCCCCATCAATTGAGTCATTCATGTGCCATCTAAAGACCCACTTATTCTGTTTGGCTTTCCAGAGTGATTCTCTGATTTGGTGTAATTATTTTATTCTGAGTAATTTATGGGCTTTTACTGTTTCAACTAGTTTTATTGCTGTTTTAATTGTATTTATATGCTTATTTCTCTTGCTTGTTCAAATTGTTAGGCACTCAGAGCCTCTGGGACTGGGTGCCATAAAAATAAGCTTTGTCTTGCCTTGCCTTTACTACCCTTGGGTGTATCCCATCTAGTCTCATAGCCTTGTCTACATGTACAGCTGCAAGTCCCTTTGGGACTCTTTCCTCTAAAATTGGACTTGCGTCCACCTCCCCCATTCCTGCTATTCCCTGGTGGTCCATCCCCCTCCCTCCACTGTGAAATCTGTGCAGAATTACTTGTTCACCATCTTGCATGGAAGACTGATTTATTGCATGAAAAACTAACCCTAGACTTTATAACAGCATAATATCACTATCTGGCATCAAAAACTGATCTCTGGCATGAAATAATGATACAGCATACAACAGTGGCACGGTATCACTCTTTTGCATGGGAAAAATTTATCCCAGACATTACAACTGCACATTTTTACTTCTTTTTAATGAAAAAATGATATCATGCATGAAAAACCAATCCTAGACACTATAATTGTACAATATATGAAAAATGTATGGGCAATCATTCTCAGCAAGGCTGTGTTTCCATCAAGGGGTTGACATTGCAGCATGTGGACTTCAAGAGTAAAATTCAAGAGGTCCATACCACCATCTCAGCCTTAAGAGGGAAACATGCTGAGTTGTGTGTGGTTGCCTATATTTTATGTTTTATAGTATTGTAGGGACACGCTCGTGCTCGTATAGTTAGCTTTGAGTTATATGTTTAATGTTAAACCTCAAATTTTGCACTTTAATAGCGTTGTAAACAATCAATGGATATGTACACAAGTTGGCATGCACTGTTCCGTGGGATAGATCTCTTGACCTGGCAAGTTTTGTTCCACTTGGATGTGTGGATTCTGAGATCTGGATAGTGCAAAAACCTTAAAAGTCACCACTTTTTGCAACTTTTTCCTCATTGTCTTGCACCCAGACAGCATGTGATTTTGGTGTGAATTATTTATACTTGAAACAGCTTAGGTAACAGAACCACCATGTGTTCATTTGGTGAAAAAATATGAATCTGTTACTAAGTTATTCAGTTTGTAAGTTCCCGTATTCTCAATGGGAAAATCACTCTCCAGGATAGAGGTATAAAGTTTGACAAAGAATAATTTTTCATGAGGGGATAATCCTTTTTAGCCAGAAAAAAAATCCTTTTTCACATGGCCGCCATCTTGTTTTCTGTTTGTTTAAAAACAAAAATTCAAAACCTACAAAAATGTCATCCTGCAGAGAGTACAAGACATGTATCTTGCTCATCAGAATTTATTTAGGTGGATTTTGCAGTAAACTGTTGGTAAAGTGACTCCAAAATGTTTTTATTTTTTGGTAAAAGTAAGGAGCTAATTGCTTGGCATTGGAGAATTCCACCATTATTTTAATAGATAGTTATATGGGTTCTGTGTTAGGTGCAGATTTACCGGGGGCTAAGGGGAGATCAGTAGCTCTCTCAGTAGCCAGTAAGTTTTAGTGAAGCCAGCAGCTGTACAACGGTAATGCAGCAAAAGTGAAAGCTGCAAGTGGTACTAGTGAAAGTGAAAGCTGCCCGTGAATTGGCAAGATCAGCAGAGAGTGAGCGGTTATATGTTTTAAATCAAAAATATAAAAAGTACTGACTTTATGCTGATATTAAGTACTTTTTATATTTTTGATTTAAAACACAGAATCAATTGCTGTCTACTGATCTTGCTGCCTTGAGGGTGGCTTTCACTTTCATTATACCTCTGACCTCAGCCGTTAGTGCATCTGAGACTGTGAGGCTGAGGTCAGCCGAGAAAGTCTTGCAAAGTGTTAACATTGCAAATTATTTTCAAGTAGATGCATCACAAAGGTAAGTACAGAATGCAATGGGAATATAACTTATTCTGGTCAGTTAATTTTCAATAGTATACCGGATCTCCTTTGGTAGCAGGTTGAATTTAGTTGGAGCTTATTCTTGCCTGAACAAACCGGGTGTGAGACAGTCTTCATTCAGTTCTCTCTGATCTGACGGGGGATGGGGGAACACATTTCATTAACTTTTGGTGAGGATGGCAGAGCCCAGTTCATAACTGGCAAATGTCACATCTAGTCCCCTTCAGAGCAGGTGAGAAAGTCTGCAAACTTGACTGTGACATGGCTACGGTCTCCTCAGAATGGCACCTTTTCCCCACCACTTTCTTACAGCTAATCATACTTTTTTTAAACCAGTTCTTCCTGACATTTTTTGAACGGCAGCGAGACCCATCTGGCAGGTTTTTATAGATGTCACAGGGGCGAATTTACACAGTATTCTGATGTATTCCAGAATACAGTCAGAATCCTGGCACTTTCCAGGTAGCCATTTTGAAATATGACATTTCAAATTCCAGTCAGAACTACGGGGACATGGCTACTGGGAGAGCGGAACATCTGGTGGAGCACTGCTAATGAATCAGAGGAAAATAAGTACATTTTTTGAGTGTAAGTCCATTCAAATTACTTGTTTTTGTTACTGTATAGTTCATCTAAATTAGACAGTCAGTGTTATTCCACAGCAATGGGCTGGTAGCTGTTCGCTCAGGCAGAGGACATACAACTGAGCATAATAGGCACTAGTCCCTGTGAGGAGAGTCTACACTGCAAGAATGTTTGTACATTTCCTTTCACATGGTAAATGTTGTAAAATGTAGGGCTCAAGAATGAAAACTGTATTTTACAACTTTACTTCACGAGCAGCTGTGATCACAGGTATACCGATGGATCATAGTACAGCAGATGTTCAAAATCAGGGCACTGGACCCACGGCAAGAAAAATAAAAAGACTCCTTAAGGCTCCAGATTGAATCATTCCCCTAACCTCTTCCAAAGAACAATAAGTGAAGTGCAGCCCTCCTGTTGTACTGAGCCATGACTCAGTGTTGGGCAACTTCACACATTTATTACTTTGTAAAAAAATATAAGCATGAGGGGGTTGTGGGAAAGGAAAGAGGTCAAGAGAGGAGCCTGCCAGTGAAACATGAACAGGTGGAGCACTATTAGCCCGCTACAGCTGGGCTGCTGCTAGATAGCAGATATAGGGGATGCTGGTGGTGGGAGGGTGAGTAGGGAAAGTTAGCATTGGCTTGCTTGGTTCCACTCATAAAGGACACCACAAACATCACTAATGCTTCTGAATACATTGCATCATAATATTCTCCTCCTCTTAACTGCACGCACAAGACAGTTACAGTTCACTTGGACTCTGAGGTACAAGCTGATAAAAAAAATGCAGTCAACCCAGTGACAGACTACTCAAGAAATCTCCCTCATTGCCCTGGCCCCAAACTCCACTGTCACTGGTACTGGAATCAGCCAGTCTCAGTCTGTATCCCACACTGAGGTGTATCATGTGATCTGTACAGCTGGCAATGGAACTTTGCAATCCTCTGGAGGCGAGATCTTCCTCACTGCCCCGCCTCAACCCCAGCTGTGCCTGGACAACTGTAACATCTGAAATGTAGCTCCCAGAAGACATTAGTATAAAACTTCACAGAATTGAGTGAAGGTGTCCCTGGACCCCTGCTAACTATGTTTGATCCTACAACAAAGGAGATTACCGTCAGTGCCTAGGTGGCTGCATCTGATTCACTACCAAAGACTCTAGAATCTTTGGCTGCATTTTTTTTTTTAATCAGCTTGTGTCTCGGAGTACAAATTAACTTTCACTGTCTTGTGTGTGCTGTTAAGAGGAGAGTATAGGTCAGTATACCTCAGTGTGGAGGTAAGGATGGATACCGGGAACAACTGAATTTGAGTACATATAATGAAGGGTAGCTCATCTGTTGTACACCCTGCGAGTTGTTCAGAGACCCTGCTTGCAGACACAATTACTTTTTTTTTATTCTGCAAGGATGACCTTTAGGGAATTTAGCCCTCGTTTGGATGTGCAATAGAGTTTCCAGATGGAGGATGCATAGGGCAATAATGGTCAGCTTCATAAAGAAAGCCGCTAGGTTCCATTGGATTGAACTGGTCTGGTACCAACAAGAACAGTGATTTGGACACTGCATGAGATAGGCCTCTTTTACAGAAAACAGAAACCTGCTGCCTGACACTAAGAACTGCATTGGTACTGGTGGAGGGGTATGAAATTGGATCCTTTTCATAATTCGGGGGAAAAAAAACGGGCTAACCTGGTTTTCAGTTAAAGCAAAGAACTTCTGTTAGCGGGGCACAAAGCCAGTTAGGATGCCTTTTTAATACAGTGTACAGGGCCCTTGGGATTTTAGAACTTGTTTTCATTTTGCTTCGACCAGACTTACTTATGGGACTTTGATTATATATTTGATGTTTTATTACAACTGCAGAGCAAGAATGCCATTCCAAGCATTCATCATCATGATATCCCACGGGTTGATAACTGATTTTTAAATAGAGGCACTATAGCTGTGTATAACATAGCCTTTTTAGTCACACCCCACCAGCAGATCACCATTCTGGCTTCCCCTAGTGTCTAGTGGAACACCAACACCCCTCCCCACACACACACACACACACACACACACACACACACACACACACACACTGTCATTGCTATCAAATCTGAAACCAAATCTAAAATGAAGAAAACAGTCTCTCTATGTTTTTTTTCAAACCTGCAAAAAAAATGCCCTCACCAATCAGCGCCCCCACACACCCACCTCCCACTCAGCCCCCACCCAAACACCCCCCAGTACAAACTCACTCACCTGAACAGGTCCCAGGTTCAAGATCCACTCTCTGATCGAATACACGTCTTGCTGCTGGAACCGGCGACAGCAATATGAGAAACTAAAGTAAATGCAATTCAATGTATTTCAATGGGGTTTCAACTCTGATGCATAATTTTGCCATTTTTTTATATTTTGACCCCAAATTTTCAATGTGACCTTTTGGGGACCCCACCTCATGAACAATAATAGGACTGTCAATACACAACTCACTCCCAAAAGGTGATTTTGCTGTTGCTTGGTAAATTCATCTTTCAGGCAGGATTCGGAAATTTGTTCTACCCTTGTTCATGAAGTGATATCATAAGAAGACTATGTTGAAAATTTTGGGTCAAAATATGTAAAAATGGCAAAGTTATGACCATTCATTGCAGTTTGGCTATGCACATTTGTAACTTTGAAAATGTTGAATATTGTGACCCCAGATTTTCAATATAGCCTTTTTATTACCCCACCTCATGTACGTCACAGCTGTCATTTTTCAAATCCTGTCCCAAATAGGTTTTTGGACCTGTGGCGCAGAATGGCATTGCAGTTGTGCAGAATTATGTTTTGGAGGGGACTGGAACATTTTCTGTACCGGGTACATGAGGTGGGCTAATAAGATGGCTATGCTGACAATTTGGTCACTGTTGTCACTGAAGTGCAGGGCCCAGAGGGTTTGAATTTTTAACAGTTTTCATGTCTAGAAATTACTCCACTGTTATGAGGAACCATCAGTAATTCTTTGCAGAGCACGGGCAAATTTGTGGTGAAAAATACATATTGCTATGCGACATGCATAGCAGTTGAGAGCTACAGTATGCAAGCAGCACAGAAATAGATGAGAAAGATAACAGAAGTTAAGCATAGACAATGTTCAGAATCACACATTAAGTAAATGTTTGCTGTGGGATTCAAAACTACAGTAGCTCTTTAGTTTCTTAGTTGCGCACTCTAACTAAGTGACTAAACTAAACAGAAATCCTGCAAAACTCCATCATCAGGTACCTGTATTTGCTTCAAAAAATACTTTAAAGATATTCATGTTAAATAAAACCTGAACTATAATGAACTTACAGCTTCATGGTATATGTACACAAATTTGGCTGGCTCAGTTCCAGGAGCTCTGTCTAGATAGCACTGCAGCAAGAATAAGGCTCTCAAAGACTGCATTCGACTTGGAGCCAAGGCTGTCTCCAACCTGTACATTCAGCTGTCATTCATCTATTGTTCTGCTGCAATTTCTGCTCCCTTGGAAACATGTTGTGTTTACATGAAGCTACACAAGTGCCAAATAAATAGGGGATATACAAGGACCTGAGTCAAAACTGAAGCTCACAACTACTATACATTTTACATAGTGCTACATATTTTATACTCACATTTACATTTGCACAATGAACATTTATTGATGTTCCTCCTAATGTTAGAGCAATTTCTGGTAAACAAACTATTCAAAACCTAATGTAACCCCCTTTGGCCCACTGACCGACTCTGTATCATGCCCAGATAATGGGGTGGGCATGGCTGAGGGTGATTCCCTTGCTTAGGGCATATAAGGATGGTAAAGATCCTCAGCAGTCCTCTTGCAAGCAGTTCTGGCACTGGCTGTCACAATCACTCAGGCATTTCATTGAAACTGGACTCAGTATGGTAAAAGTCAAAATGGTCACACAACACCCAGAGCTGCAGTTAATCTATTATCTTTAGTGGGGTGTTACTAGTCAAGTTCACTCAAGTTCTCAAACAGGTCAAAAAGGTCCAGTATTTCATCATATATGCTCTGCATTATGGTAAGTCATGAGGTCACACACAGAGTCTGCCTATGGATCCCTGCTGTTAGGCAGACTGACCTATTCATAGGATCACTGGAATCTCCTATTCCTGGCCATGAAACATTTGTCACATGTTAGGGCTCAACAGCATGCTGGCAAGATGCTTTAATGTCCACAATCACTATTGCTAGTATACAGACCACCATAATAGAATTACTTAACCATGCTCTGGCATCATAGGGATCCCAAAGCCCCACCCATCTCTCATGGGGCAGCCTCAGTGAGATCCTCAAGAGGAAGCAACAGACTCCACAAAATCTGCCCCAGGATCTTGCATTTGACAGAACATCACAGCCAGCCTGTACACATATACTGGGAACTAACTTTTTCCTCAAATCCCATTCTCACCAACACCTAGATTATCTCAAGCAATGCATCACCTCTACCCTTGCTCTTTCATTATTGGATAGCTGTGTTTTTCTCTTAAATCAAATCCAAATACTTATGCATCCTGGGAATCTTGTGCGACCGCCATCAGGCAGTCCTTCATGGAGGTGTACCACAGCAGGCCCAAGTTGTCCTAACCATGGATCCTGGCCAGAACCACTCAGGACCGCATGCCCTCTCCAGCATTAAGGAAGGCATGGTACTAAACTTGCAGGTAATATTCCCACAAGAGGGAGCTGTGCCTCCCTAACCTGCATCCTGCGGCTAGACACCTGATGGGACACCTTGTGTGCTTCCTTCCCCTGAGCAACCAAGCCACCTATGGCACTTAGCATTTAAGCTGGTAATGCCTGCAGAGATATTCCCTATTGGTACCCCAGCAGGGAGCACCAAGTTAACCCTTCACCTCTGCCTCTGGCACATGATCAAGGCTTCTAGAGAGGGTCATCCTCAGTACCCCTGTTAAGCTATTCGGACTGGCTAACCTCCTAAGCTTTAAACTCTACTAGGAACTGACAGACCTTCTTTCCTCAACTCCCAACAACAATTCCAAACTACATTGACTGGAGCATGAGGGCCCCTAGAAACAGCAGATGAATCCTAAGCTCCTCCCTTTCCACTAAGAGCGGAGTGATGGAGGCAAGGTACCCAGTTCTCTGATGGACACTGCTAGTAAGAATCCTCCCCAATTTTACAGAAGTAGTTGTTACAGTAAGTTGACTGAAACAATTCTTAACACTAATTAAGAAATGGTAGAAAGAATGCTGGCTCCTGACTGGCTAAGAGGTATTTACCATTTAGCCATTATCCTAGCACAGTAGCCCTGCTGAAAGTAGCTCAATAAAAATATCTTGAAAAAATACATCCAATTTACTAAAAAGGACCTATTTAATACTTGCAATAAACAGTTCACAGGGTGCGTTATGGTGGGCTAACAGCCCTTCTTAGGTGGTGGATGCACTTGGCTCTGCCTTGTGCTTCAACCCACTCGAGGTGGGCCATTACCCCTCAGTAATACACCTTCTGTCATGCCTTATTGTTTAAACATATGGGCATTAGTGCCTTTTGTTCTTACACTTCTAATTCTTTAAACTTCTTCATTGAGTGGGTGATGGACAAAGGAAATAAGCTGCCCAGAGAGGTGGTTGAAGCCAAGACTGAGGCAAAATTTTAACTTGGGTGGGATGGATATAAGGGAATAGTGGAACCCACAGACAGAAAAGGGGAAGGGATACCAGGGAAAGGGGTCACACAGGACAATCAGCTACCAGGGCAATCAGATCTCCAAAGCCAGCCAAATGTTAGGCCGAACATGGAGCAAGGGCAGTTTAATAGGCAGACTGGATTGACTTCTAGGTCTTTTTCTGCAGATACAATCTATATTAAACTTAGAACTATGCATTCTGGCCATATGCCTCACATTTTAAATCCATTGCTACACTACATATTTTAATGCTTCCTCTTATCCTCACCACGGCAATGTTTCCCATTCCCTTTCGATTCCATCTAGGGAATCTATTGTAGGCCAAGCTGCCTTCTCATATCGCTTTCCTGAAGTCTGGTTCACCCTTCACTTGTCAATCTGCTCTGCCTCTTCTCTCTTCATTCGTATGTCTTCTCTTTGTGACTTTTCTACCCCCACCTGCAACCGATCATGACCCCTACCTCTTTGATCATCTTTCTACCTTCTCATATTGTCCTGGCTATTTTACTCTACTCTCCTCACCCCCACTATGCCTCTAGGGGTAATTCTTCCTTGCCTATCCAAACTCAATTAATTGACTGCATGTACGTGTCATACTATTATGCCTTGTAATGTTTATGAATGTGTTCCTTTTGGTGTACTATATTGCTGTTTCTGACTACTGTTTTTGTAATGCTGTTAATTAATTTATTTTTCTCCTCTTGTACTATCTTCTATACCCCTTCCCCAGGACACATCTGGAAATTTTTATTAGCTCAGTATGTCTTTCCTGGTAAAATGTTTGAAATACACATAGTATATACATGCGTACATGCATGCATGGATACATACATATATACATAAATAAATGCATATAGGTATCCTTAAAATATGCAATTTTAATTCATGTCTGAGGGGAGGAAGACTTAATTTAGGAGTAGCAGTCAACAGTGATTTTTGAAAAGTCCTGCCCTCTCACAGGTGATGACAAACACTGCATATTTTAGTCAATCCATTTTGTATTCAATTTATATATCAGATCATTAATTTTAACTTTTAAAAATGCTGCTTGTGAGAATGTTTATCTGTGTAAGCAATAATACCCAACAGGGTGGGCAGTATTAGGTTATACTGGACCACCCAGGGGCATAATGAGTCTCGATGCCACAGACGGAGGGTCTTATAATCCCTGGAAGGTCTGGTATATCCCAATACCGCCCACCCTGGAAGAAATTATTGCACTTAGAAAATGGCATTTCTATGTGGGAAACAAAAATTGGCAAGAAAATGCAAAACTGAAAGATGAATAGAAATTATTTTCAGGGGTTTCTTGAAGTAAAATAGTCCATCCACCGACATGTGCCAGTAGAGGGCAATGCAATCATTCAGACTTGGTTCTGTGCAGTGATCCCCCCCCCCACCACCACTTAGAATCAGTAGGAGTTGCTTCTGAGAAAACCCTTTACACACACATACACACACACACGCGCGAAGATCTGTTTTGGAGCGTTTGGTGAAGGTCATTGTTCTTATGCAGTACATCTGCCAATGGTAAGAGTCACTTTCTCTTCTGTGCTGCTTTGAAGTGAGCTATGACTTATAGGACAATAGTACAACACTAGCACTGAGACGAATAGGCCCTCATGCCTATGCTGGCAATGTTGTGGAAAGAAAACAAAATAGTTGTCTGTCTGCATTCCTTTCACTTTTTATCTGCTTCTTTTGTTTCTGGGGCAGTTACAGTCATGTTTCACTGTTATGTGAATGGGATGGCCAGGGGAGCCATTCACTCAGTAGGCGTGCACTGCCCAGCGCAGGTTATGTGAAATCTATAGAACTAATGACTTACTTTTGCTTTCCTTACCTCATTTATTTTGATGTGTGGCTTCCCTTTAATTCATTTATTTTACTAAAAATAAGACAGAGTCAGGAGGGGAGTGGGGTGTTTGGCCAGTCACCAACTTGCCCACTAAGCAAGAGAGAAAAAAAATAGCTGGTCAGTTTGAAAATTTGGGGTGGCCCAATGATACCTTAATGATACCCTAAGTAATGGCCACCCCAAATTGGCACTTGTTTTTCAGTGGGCACTGTTAAAAAATAAATGCATGCCTGACTGTGGCTTTCAGCCAGTTAGCATACTTTATTTTCAAGCCATTTTCTAAATTTATATCATTTCAACTGCTGGCTTCAGTGCTGTACAGTGTAATATGATGTCATCAGCATTTTAAAAACTGTCCTCTGATTGGTTCATCATTCATTCGTAATACTGTACATAAGTAAGCCTTGTAAATGATAGAACATCTATACAAAAAAATCCCAAAATACCCTACTTGAGACATCACATTTTTCATTACACCATCAAAATACCATTGTTGCTAAGTCTCAACAAGACTATTATGAAAAATAATCTTTGGTAAAATCCTCATGCCAAACACAAGCCGGCTTTTACTGTATCTGTTTCTAATAAAGACAAAGTTTGAATTGAGACTCTTATCTAACTATCTTTAGGAGTCTGGTGAGCAAAGGAACATTGAAACTATTTCCTTACTTCAGCTATACGGGGCTGCAAGCAGGAGTGTGAGTCACAGCGCAAGACTGTTTTACAGCAAGAGCAGAGGCAGAGTAAGGAAGCTAGATAGGGAGTGTTTTGAGACTGCAGTGCAATGAGTAACTTCTTGATGCACAAAAATAACTTGGATCCATCTATTACAAACAATAAAAGTTTGGGGACTGTGTATTCCTCGGCTACAATCCTGATGATCTGGTGACATTTTTTTTTTGTACAATTTCTTTATCCACCTCGGCAGACCACTGCCTGTGTCGGCCAAGTTCGCCGGTCCCCGAGGTCATTCAGGAACTTCTAGCACTATGCATGTCCTGGTGGATCCCCAAAGCTGACCCGGAGGCGTCATCTTGTTGTGATCTCTGCCTTTTCCCTGTTTTTGCCCCATTATCCCAAGGCCCCAGAAGCAGTAGCACATGTGAGTGGAGGAGCGCATGTGCACCACAGCTCCAGTCCGCAGCCCCTTCTGCTTTCCCCAGGCCTAATGCCAGAGCTCATCGAATGTGAAACTGCCACCTGGCCTCCACTAAGAGGCAGCCAAACTCAGAGGTGCCCCTTAGAACCCACCCAAGGATGACAGCTGCCTGCCGGCAGCTCAATCAGCTCCTCACCCTCCCCCCAGCCAAGCCCCTGCACTCCAAGCCCAAACTTGAACCCCGGTTGCCGCCAAGGAGAGAGGTGTGGCATCCAGCACCTCAACTCTCAGTGCCACCTGGCTGGCTATATCTGGTGACATATTAAAACCTTTTGAACTTTAAACCTCTTGATGGTATTACAGCCTCACAATACACAGTCCTGTATCTATTTTTCTGTTTGTAATGTAGCTAACCTTTTAAGATATCTTAAGTTACCAAAGAGCAAAGATAACATGCTATCTTGGAGGTTGGGTATGAAATAAGAGGATTTATTCAACACAGTGAAAATGCCACAGAATAAAACTGATATCTTCGGACCCTCTTTACAAGATATCATAATACAGTGTATGGCATGGAAATCCATACCTAGAACATCCTTATAGTGTGTGGCAGAACATGACTGTGTATGGAAATCCATACACATAAAAAAGTTGTTCTGCTGCACTAGTGATGTACCTACTAATGCAGAATGACTTTTCATTTTGCTTTAGTAGGCACATCATAATGCAGCCACCCCCAACAGTGCTGTTGATAGGATAAGGGAGCAGTTGACTCCTGGTGCATGCGCACTGGCTGGTCAGTGGACATGCCAGAAGTGTGGGTCGCCCAAGGCAAACAATTCAGCTTAACAAGAAAAAGTAAGCGATCTTTACTTTTTGGGCACCATATACTATACAGAAACGTGTATGGGAGCCCAAATACACAACCACAGTATTCTCTATACCTCATGGTTTCCATTATGAACGGGACCTCTCGCGCTTCGCACTCCATGTCCTCATCATCATGGAAATCACTCAGTATGAGAATACCGTGGTCGTATATGGGCCCCCATACACTATCCTATATGTTGTGCTGCAGTAGTGACATCAGGATGTTCTTGTGTTGCACTAGCAGCATCACTACTGCAGAACAACAACACAGAACGTGGTTGTGCAGCCACCTTCTTCTGAAGCACACAGGCAATCAAGAGCATCGGTGATCCCGCAGCCAGCAGAGAGTGCCAAATTAATGTGAGTTTAAGCTTATGGCTGCCCATACACTATAAAGATTGTGTGCACATACAAGGCTGTTTTTTTAATCTCAAGGTTTCCATGGTACCAAAAGACCTCTCATGCTGCACTCTTGAGGTCTCTTGTTACCATGGAAACCTCTCAATTGAACATCAACCTTGTTGTGTATGGTTGCCCACACACAATCTACTATATAGTGTATAGAGAACACTTGTTCTGCATGGATTTTCATCCTAAGCAGAACTCTGTTGTACCACAGTACAAAGGTCATTGAATGCAGTGGCACCCTTCTGTGGTGCAACAGAATTCTACACGGATAAAAAAAAATATCCGTGTGACCATATCTAATGAAAGAAATGCTGAAAATAAAATCCACCATGCTCCCAACAGATACCAGAAAGTTGAACACAATAATGTGGACCGCTGCTAATTTGCTCTGTTTTTCCTCAAAAGTCTGAACAATGAAACTTTTCTACAGATATTAACTTAATTTTTTAAAAGCAAAAAAGGCAGCCGTTTCTCAGTATTAATGATCACTTATAATTTGCAGTGGTAGAATGTCTGAAAATGGGACATGACAACTGCAGAATGGATGAGAATGGGATACAAGAGTTTAAGCAGTTAAAAAAAAAAACTTTCTTTTTTTATCTCTATACACTATAGAAAATACTGGTTGGGAAAAAACATGCCCAACCAGCCTGTGCTGCCACCTTGAGGTTCAGATTACACAACGGACCTTGAGCTTTGCTCGAGGTCTGCTGTAATCTGGAACCGCTTCGGTGAGGCACAGGCTGGTTGGGCGCATGGTCGTCCAACCAGTATTCTCTATAGCTTGCATTTTAGTGTATGTCACAACTGATATCTAGCAAAGCTGCGAACAGCTCAGTGGAATGCTGAAGAAATCAGACAACAGCTTTCACATTGCTGGTGATATCACAACAGCCATATGCAGCACAGAAGCCAGCAGCCAAAATAAAATAGAAATAGCTTAATCCTCATACAGACAGGAGAGTTAACATAAAGGTTTCCAGCAGAAGAAGACAAGAGTCCATTTCTGCCCAAAATGTTCCTACCTATCCTCTGGACCTATTGTCTTTAGAGGGGTAGTGGCATGATGATGGCCCCACTAAGTAGTTCAATGACCTTTGGTTTCCTACGCTGGAGGTTGTCCCACTTACCCTTTATTTGTCTTATGGTGCATAAGGTGCTGTTCTTCTTCTTCCCATCCATCAGTGCCTGGATCTCCACCCACAGCTTCTCGTGCTTCACAAAAGGCAGTCTTTGGGCCCCAAAAAGAGAATTCACCCTTTAGGTGACCTCCTTGCCTACCAGGGTCACTTCAGTGCTGTGGAAGTAGGTTGCAAGCTTCACGAAACAGCTAGCATGCTCCTCTACCTGCTTCTGCTGCCCCACTGAGTCTGAGGTTATTTGTTACTCTCTTTAAACTTTTTCTCACTCCTCATCTGCCTAACGTTTACACATATACAGCTAGTCTCCAGACTGCATTTTGCATGTGTCAGAACTGTGCATTGATATTTCACTGTTCACAGAATGTGCTGCAGTTCCCACTGGACTTCTTCTTACAAACAGTGGAGTTGTATTATGGCGGCAGTGATTATTTAATACGTCATTCTGTAAATTGTTAACTGCAGCTCCACAGTTTGCAATGCATTTCACAATTTATGTAGTGTACTGCTTTCAAACTGTAAAATGCTATTCCAGTGCACTGCAATCCCATTAATAATTTGTAGTACATGTAATTGTACAATGACATTTTGCGATTTATGGGGACAGTTCTACAATTTATAAGTTTCAGCTTTTATTCACCCTCCTGGACTAACTCCCAAAAATTAAACAATTAAAGCAAACAATGTTTTTTAGTGATTCTATTTTTTGCCTCACCGATGGGGCCAGTCATCCAGTCAGCCCGCTCAGCCCTGCCATCCAGCTTCCCATGGATTTACTGGGCATCACCACCTCATGCCTTTCCCTATGGATTACCCCCCCAACCCTGTGGCAAAGTTGGCAGATAATTGTTGGCTACAGGATCTCGTTCTTTGGGGGTGGGCTATGTCACTGGTGCAGGGCCTGTGAAGGGGTAGACCCTCATTCGTGCCCCTCTTTGCTTTTCCTCCTTTTCTGTCTGAGTGGGATGCTGATGTGAGAATGCATGCAAGCTCGAAGCATGCCAGGCATGCTGAGTGTGTTGGTGTCCCCTCAAAAAGCCGCTATGGGTGCACTGCCACCTGTGGTTACCCAGGTGGTTATTTTGTGTCAGAGCTGATTGCTCTCCATGGCGGATGACAGCTTCATCTAGGATACTCCATCCTCCTCCCCCTGGCTGGCTTCTGATGATCCAGGCTCTCTTCCAAACCTGGGACAGCAGCATCATGAGTGGTAACTCTATTGCTGAGCTGAGCTGATGACCCAGCCTAAAACAATCAATTTTTAATGGAACTACAGACTGAGTTGCATAAGTGTTGCTAGATCCAAGACAAAGTCCTGCACAAACTGTTTCTTAAGAATTAAAACTCAGTTTTGCATTGCATTGTGACTGGACTGCTGATGCATTTCTAATGAGTTGCAAAAACATTTTACAAACATTTCTCTTGGGTTGGTTAAGCACTGAAAAACAATACAAGATGCCAATGCACTGCAAACTGTGAAAAACAATGCTAAACCAACTCATCTGTGGAACAGTTTAAGGTGACTTGTACTGTACTGGGTGCTTGACTGGAAAAAGTTATACTAGGCATCTGGAAAAATTCATTGATGGGGCTCAACACCATTTCACTTTCTGTGGAACAGAAAAAATTGCTCTGAGTCCTAGGGGAGTCAATATCTGAAAGCTGATATCCAAACAGGAATCATTTTTGATTTCTCAAGTGGGTGCTCTATTAAATCCGGGCCTAAATGACAGCTCTGAGCTACAAGCATTTCTGTCATTTCATGATAAGTAGTCCTCTGATGCGTTTTATGCAGCACTGATTTGTTAATTCTTGCATGGATGGTACTGAAGCACTGCATTGTTTGCTGCTCTCTCTTTCTTGTTGTTGTGTTACTGTGATCAATATGCATTTGGGTCATTAGATTTTTGACCTGTCAGACTGACTAAGTGTGTAACATTTGGATGTCTATTCTTGTTTTTGGTAATGAAATGTATTTCATTTATGTTAGTCTGATTATCATTTAGATTATGTGCTTTATTACATAAGTACATGCACACCTTGTATTAACTCCCTCCTCCACACTTGTATTTATATCCTGACTATCATTTTATGGTTCCATGTCAAAATAGCAACTGAGGAATGGTAACATGTGATAACGGCACTGAACCCAAATCGAGGCCACTCTTGACAAATGTCATTTTCGGGGGCTTTGGCTGCTACACCTCCCCTTGTGGGGGGCTTTGCTCCCACACACCCCTTACCATACACACCTTTATGACCATAATTACTGTGGTTGTTGCTGACATTTTTTAAAACCTATTTATGAAACTATTTATTGTGTATTGTCTCTTTAAATTTCCTTGCATAAATTTGGGTAGCCATACTATAGCTGCACTCCCTGATGGTGCTTTAATGGGTAAAATTGATTGGAGTTTGCAGGTGCCTTGCCAGCGTCTCCATGAAGGGCAACCGCTCTTATGGGCTATACGGTGTGCATCTTTTACACAATAAAATCTTTTGAATTGGTACTTTTTCTGAAGCCCGTCCTTTCTATTTGACAGTGGGAGAGCTTCTTTTTCCTTGTGCCTACTAAGGAAATTCCTCTACTCGTTTCATGAAGTTCAGTGATTCTTTATTATCTGCCTAAATAACTACAAGAAAAGGCAGACAGGATGGGTTTAACATCTCATCCAAAGGACTGCACACACCAGCAGTACAACATCCCATTAGTACTGAACTTGGGTGCCAGCCTGTATGGTATGAGCTCAGTCCTGCTGAGAGACTAGAAGCCATGACCTTCTGGCCCAGAGACAGATATGCTGCCAAATGATTCATGCTGACACCTGTGGAACAGCACACCAGACATCCAGCTGTCTGTATCCTACCCGGTCAGAATAGCGCGGCTAGAAGGGCATGGTATGAAGCACGCCTCCTAAACTGTGTTTGCCGTGAAGAGCGACAGGGGTAGAATAGCGAATGTTAGTAACCGCTAACGCTACCCCTGTGGCTGTGAAGGCAAGGCAGAAGTGGAGAAGTAGCAGAAAAATCAAGAGGCTAGCTGCATTGTTCCCATGGTGCGGAGGTCTAAAGCACAAGCAGCTCAGCCAGTACAGCTTGAGAGACCAGGGTTCTGTTCCTGGTCTTCTCACAAAAGGGTGTTGTAATTTTTCCCCCAGCCTGAAGTGTTTATTCTTTTTACACAGCCCGAGACTGAAATCCTCCCACTCCCAAGTTTCTTCTTTTCTCCAAAGTCCGCTTCCGATCAGAGTTGGTTAATTTAATAATGGGGGTGTGGGGGGAAGTGCCCTCCCTGGTGGTGGAAGTGTGGGTGGCAGAGCCCCCCCGCAAAACAGATATGTACATGTATTGTTGTGAGGAATGGTAGTGGTCATCGCTGTGATGTATGACCACTACTATGAGCTCTGTTGTGTGGGATGGCATTTTGTCCTGCCACTGTTGTTGTCAGCGTTGTTTGTACTATGCTGTGGTGCATATGTGATCAGTACTGTTCTGACCTAGTGTTATCTGCATGACTGTGAATTTCCTGCACCACACTGAGCAGGAAATTTTGGGTTATGACTATTGAGGGTTACATAATTATTTATTTTCTCAAATAGCATGAAAGGCAGTCACCTTCAGACCTCACCACAATGTTGCAGGACTGGAGGCAAGGTGATGTGGGGCTAATTGGACACCACAGTATTTAGGGCATCAGGGTGAGAGGGGTGCATATGCACTACATTAGGGTCCTACCTAGCATAGTGGCAATCTCCTACAGGTTTGCTTCACAACTTTGAGAACACATTGACAGTTGCATGCAACTTGCTCCTTGCCAACCTCAATGCAGTTTCCCCCTGACAAAATGCTTTGTCAAGACTGGATCAGTTTTGGAAGGAGTGCACACACCAATTGTGAATGCCACAGGGTGTCCCTCTTATGTACAGGGGGCATAACACAGGCACGTAAAGAACTCTGCACCTGCAGAGGTCCTTCATGGAACAGATCCTTAGTTACACAATACAGTGCTAATGCAATACAATAATGCACCTACAGTACGTTTTTTGTTATGTTTTGTATTTGATTTCCCCATATACTTGGCTGGCCCTCTTCTGTCGATGGCTGTCCCACCCCCATCACCCAACATCTCTGGGTCTTACTGCGACCTACCTGTAGCAGGGCCATCAGAGGTACCCCAAATCCCCTCTACAGGCAATGCTTTGTTAAGCAGGACAGTGCCCAGTACCTTGTGAGGGGTCAGCAAGGAGCCATCAGCATCATCCCGTGGCAGCCAGATGGTTTTCCTTATTTCAGTCTCAGTCCCCTGGATGCTCCGAGGACAGCGATAGCATGATGTATGCATGTAAGCATGCTCTCATCTTCCATCTGGGAGCATCCCCCATCGCTAGTGCCTACAACACCATCTATGGTCACCCAGGTGGAGGTAGCACAGTGGAGCTCGCTGTCCTCCCTCCCTGGAGGAGGAGAGCATCCTTTGGGATACTCAAGCTTCCTCCCTCTAAGCTGGCCCCCATCAACCAATGCTAACTTCCAAACCCGGATCTCTGGCATTGTGAGTTGAAGCACTACCACTTCACCAGTGCCAGGCTTGATACTGCGATGTATACTGCTCTTGCAGACAGGCTAAAAAGAGATGAGTCAGAACTGGGAAATTCAAAATCCCAACTTCATAAACTTGCAATACATACAATCATTTCCAGATATCAGATCAGTGTCCGTTTTGCAGAAATTAAATTTGCAATTTACAATATAAAATTGCAATACATACAATCACTTTCAGATAACAGAGCAGTGGGTTCTGCAGAACAATACTGGTAAATCATGGTTTGATATATTAACTCACAATATGTACACTCATTACACAGTACAAGTAGAATGTTTACCAAATAACACCAAATCAGTTTCAAAATATTACAGAAGCAGAATCCCAGCGGCTGGTGGACTATCAATTTTGCACAGCACTAGTCAATAGAGAAAACTATATACTAACATACTAAAATGCCAGCAGAATAGGCCTAATGGTCTTTCGTGTCTGCTCGTTTGGTCAGCCCCCACCCTGGGTGCTGACCTTGCTGTCCCCCTCGCCTTCTCTGGCTTCTCCCTTCCCAGTTCCGGATATTCTTGCTGCATTGGATTTTGCTTCCTGAACCCTTCCCCTGTACCTGTCCCACCCCCTCTTGAACCCCTCCACTGTCTCTGCCTCCACCAGCCCCCTAGGTAGTGCATTCCATGGCTCTACCACCCTCTCAGTGAAGTAGCACCTCCTCCTTTCTCCCCTGAATTCCCCCCTCCAGCTTCCACCCATGCCCTCTAGTGGCCCCCTCCTCCTTCCTTCGAAGCACCCTCACTGTTCCTCCCCTATTTACCCTCTTCATGTACCTGAAGACCTCTATCATGTCCCCCCGGTCCCTTCTCTCTTCCAAAGTGTGCATATTTAGCTCTTCGAGCCTCTCCTCATAGGTCCTGTCCCCAAGCCCCAAATCATTTTGGTTGCCCTCCTCTGGACCCTCTCAGGAGGTTAATGTCCCTCTTTAGAGTCCGGCCTCCCAAAACTGCCATGAGTACTCCAGGTGCGGCCTCACCAAGCAGTTATACAGAGGGAGTATCACTTCCCTCCTTCTGGAGGTGATCCCCTAGCGATGCATCCCAGCATCCTGTTGGCCTTGGCTGCTGCCCTCCTACAAGTCTCAGAGTTGTTCATCTTGACATCCACCACCACCCCAGGTCCCTCTCAGCCATTGAGACTTGTAGTATTCCCCAGGTGTACACTTGGCCTGGGTTTCTGGCCCCCAGGTGGAGTACCTTGCATTTCCCTGCATTAAACCTCAGCTTCCACTTTCTAGACCATCTTTCCAGAGCCTCCAGGTCCCCCTGCAGGGCCACCCTCCCCACCTCCCCATCCACCACCGCCCCCAGTTTCGAGTCATCTGCAAAGAGACGCATCTCACTCCTGATTCCTGTCCTTATGTCAGATACGTAGGCGTTGAACAGAAGGGGCCCAAGGACTGATCCCTGTGGGACCCCACTAATGACCCTCCTTGGGGAAGAGACTATCCCACCAACTACGACCCTCTGGGTCCGGTCCTGGAGCCAATTGCCTATCCATTGGATCATCTGGTTTCCCACCCCCATTTCTCCTAGTTTATCCAACAGGCCCACGTGAGGAACAGAGTCAAATGCCTTGCTGAAGTCTAGAAACAGGACATCCACTGGTCTACCCAGGTCCAAGGCACTTGTCACCCAGTCATAGAACTCCACCAGGTTTGTCTGACATGATTTCCCGGGATGAATCCATGCTGTTCATCGTCAAGGCAACCTGACTTATCCAGGTCCCCCAGCCTCTCCTTGACAATGCCCTCCATCACCTTGCCCACCACTGATGTCAGGCTGACAGGCCTGTAGTTCCCTGCCACCTCCTTTGATCCCCCTTGTGGATAGGCACTACATGCGCCACCTTCCAGTCTTGGGGCACCCACCTGTCCTCAGAGAGATGGTGAAAAGCTCTGCAGGGTTTCACCAGTACATCTGCAAGTTCCTTCAGCACTCTAGGATGTAATTTATCCGGCCCGGTGCTTTCTCGTCTTAAGGGGCTGGGGCTTCCTCCTCTCTCTGCTGTGATTTCCACTTCCAGTACCTCTTCTCCCTGTTTAGCCCTCCCCCACCTGCCAGTGATGCCCCCTCCCCAGACCTGCCAATTGGTAGGGGCCCCCTCCTCATTATCTCCGCCTCCTCCCATGTATGATGCAGCATCCCATTTTCCCTGGTGAGAACTGAGGTGAAGTACTCATTTAGTACCTCAGCCTGCTCCTCTGGGTCTTGTGCCCATCTCTTCCCTGATTTAATCCTGCTAATCTGGCCCTTCACCCTTCGTCTTTCCCCAATGTATCTAAAGAACCCCTTTTTCCCTCTCCTAATTTCCCTGGCCAGGTTCTGCTCCTTCCTTGCCTTAGCCACCCTCACCACTCTAGTGGCCCTTCTAGCCATCAGCTCATACTCCCCTCGATCCCTTTCACTCCTTGAGCACTTGAATTTCTTATAGGCTGCTT
The DNA here is from genome assembly GCA_016271365.2 of Neoceratodus forsteri. Classification (NCBI taxonomy): domain Eukaryota; kingdom Metazoa; phylum Chordata; order Ceratodontiformes; family Ceratodontidae; genus Neoceratodus; species Neoceratodus forsteri. The sequence goes on from CM057459.1 coordinate 606,999,392, forward strand.
TCTTTCCCCGCACCACCTCCTGGACCTCCCTGGTCCACCAACAGGGTTTTGGGCCCTACCGCATTTCGTCTTACTCTTGCACAGGTGCTGGTAGCATCCTGCACCCTCTCCTGATGATTTCCACCTACTATCAGCGTCCATGTCTGACCCAATCCCATCCAAATGCTCCTTAGGATCCTTCCCATTTCCTTAAAATCCACCCCTGAAGTCGGTTACTTCGTCTTTGTGCAGCCTTCTACACCCTCCTAGGTCCAAGCAGAACCAGACCGTGGCATGGTCACTCCCCGCCAATGGGTCCCTTACCTCCAGGCTCCCAATCTGGTCACTGTCTGCCAGGACCACATCCAGTACCCATGCCTCCTGGTCAGTTCCCTCACCTGCTGAGTTAGGAATGCGTCTTGAAGACATCCAACAACCTCTGTTCCCTGGTCACAGAGGATGTCATAGTCTCCCAGTCTGTTCCTGGCATGTTTAAGTCCCTAACACCACCACCTTTCCTCTGCCCAGTCTGCAGTGTCTCCTAACATCTGCCACCAGACTGTCCTCCAGCTCCTCCGCCAGCAGGGGTCTATACACCACTCCTATTTTTACTCTCTTGCCCCCCTTGTTATCAAGGTGACCCAGTCGCCTCCACGGTTCCCTCCGCCTCCTCTACTCCCCTATGCCAATGCAGTTTTTACTATCATTGCTACCCTCCTCCCTTCCTCCCCTGTCCTTCCTGAACATAGTGTAATCCTCCAGGTTCAGGTCCCAGTCATGTCTTGCAGTGGCCCAAGTCTCAGTGACCGCTGCCACATCCACTGCTCCTCAGTTAACATTGCCTGGAGCTCAGGCATTTTATTGCCCAAGCTCCTGGCATTTAGCAGGACTACCTTCCACCCTTTCCCTATAGTTCCGTTCCCCTGCTCGTGTTCCTTGGGGATTCTGTTTTCCTGGTCTGCACTTTGCCAGTTGGTCTTTCCTGCAATCCTCCTGGTCCCCAGGTGGAGACAGAGTCCCTCCTTTATCGGCATCCCCTTGACTGCCTTTTCTCCCATCCCACCCTCCTTCACAAGTTTAAACCCCACTTTCACCAATGAACTCCTCTATTTTCAACTTAAGGATTCCCTCCTCCAAATTGAGATGGAGTCTATCTCAGCATACAGCTCCTTATCCTCCCAGGTCTCCCAATCCCCATCAACCCATACCCTCTGGCCTCACACCACTCCCTGAGCCACTGGTTTATCTCCTAATTTTTCTTTTGTGTTCCCCACTAGCCCTTGGCACTGGCAGGATTTCTGAAGGAAACTGTGCATCCTATGTCATGACAGACCCTGGCGAGCTCTGAATCTTGCCTGTATCTCTAGCTCGCTATTTCCCTCAATGTCATTTGTGCCCAGGTGGACCAGTATGTCTGGGGAACCCCACAGTCCTTTGCCAGCTGATATACCTCGTGCTTAGCCCTGCACCGTTAGTCCAGGGAAGCATCTTGTTCTAACTGGCCAGGCTTCTCCTCCCTATCCCATTTGATACCCCTGATCATAGAATCCACAGCAGGGCACCCTGACCACTCCTTTTCCTCCATTCCCCTTCCATGTCCCTCATCCTTTCTACCGGCCCTTCCACCCAGCTGGCTCCTTGTTCCTCCCCTATCTGTGTGCCACATGCCACCCGCCTCCTTATTTACCATGGCCACTCCTCCTCCAATCCTATGCCTCCTCCTTCTGAGTATCCTTCTGTACCTTGTTAATTCCCCTCACTGCTCACAACTGGTCCTTCTCCCCATCTGCTAAACTAGCCTGGCTCATCCTCCCTTCCTTCCTGTCTCCATTTAGTTCCTCCTTGCTCGTCGTGCTCCCCTGGCCTACCCTCAGCTCTCTTTACTGAATCCTCCTTGTACTTCTGGTCCTTCTTTACCTTTCCTCCCAACTGGTCCTTCTCCTTGCGCTTTCCTCCTCTTCCCCTGCCCCTCCTGCTCCGATTCACTGCTCCCCATTTTCCTGCATTCCAGGTCCCCCTGTTCTTCCTGCTATCTGGCCCTGCCTCCTGCCCCCACTCCACACCCTTTCCGTCTCTAACCACCTCTCTGTGGCTACATCCCCCCATCCTTGAGCAGAAGAAGAGAATTGAAGTGGTTACTAAGTATAAGGTCTGATCCACCTCCCTGCCTTGCTTCCTTCTGTCCAGCTCTGGCTATCCGCCTACTTCCCTGAGAATGTTGTCCCTCCGTCCCCCCTTTGTGAAGGTTCCCAGTTACCTGCCTGCTTCCTTGGTAGTGTCCTTTTGGGCCCCTCTGCCAGGGTCCCTATGACCCTGAGTATTCTCCTGCACTCCTTTCCTATACCCCCGCCCCAGTGCTTGGTGCAACCCTGTGGAGATTTCAGCCCCTTCCCCAACCATTCCACCCCCCTTCCCCCAGCTTTCTCCTCATCCCCGCAACCTCCTCCCTAAGCTGTGCTAGCTGGTAGCACACTGGGCAACCACCAAAGTTCCAAGCCCAGTCCAGTATCATGGCTGTTCCACACCCTGTGCACCCCACCACCCTCCCAAAGATGCCGGCCCTAATGATGTGTAGTTCCATCCCCTTTCAAATAGGTTTCCTTGGGTGAGCCACCAGGTTCTCCCTATTCCAAGATACCCTTACTGCCTAATCAGGTCACCCATTAATCCTAGAGACAGTCCCACTGTACACCAGTAACTATGTTACTAGGTGCAGTACAACACATTAAACATGTAAGGAAAATGAACAACTCCCTAAGCTCCTCTCTCCCGGCCTTTAAATTCAACCCCCAGTGGCTAGAACTACATGAGCTGCACCAGCAGCCTTTTCCTCAATTGCAGGGCAGGTCTTCCCTATAAATTTGCAGACTTCTGGGAGGGAGGGGTGGGGAGGTGGGGTCTTGGGCAGACACCTGACAAGAGAGTGTATCAGCCCTGTGTCTCCCTCCAAGCCCTGCAGCTAAAGAACCAGGCCCAAGCAAATCCCACCAAACAGGTTTTAAATCAGAAGAAATAGGCCTCTACCAGCGATGCCTGTTACAAAGTGAAACATCCACAAAAAGAGCCCCACTTACAGCCACTAAATCAGTTTACAAACATCCAGGATCCCCCAGAACAATACCCTGCTAGCCCCTTAGAAGCAAGAAAGAAAAGAACTAACCTACCAAGTAAAATCCACAAGAACCCTGTGAAAACAGCAGCAGCTACTGTCCTGGAACACAACTGATCCTGCCCCCTTCCAGTTCTTTCATGGGGGAGTGCATGATGTTAGCAGTGTTATTTGATTTCTTCAGTAATGCCTCTGTCCCAGTTGATTAAGGCTCTGAGGGTTGAGAAGAAACAGTCAAATGGTTTCTGTTAGATCAGACTCCTGTCCTGTTGTGGAGGGGAATAGGGAGGGTTTGTCCCTCTGTTTCCTTCAGGCCAGTTTTAGCATCCTGGACAGCTTCTGCTGTGTATAATTCTATATGATCTGAGTCAGGGACATTTATGTGCTCCTGAAGACTTTTCTGCACTCATTTTTTGGGCTGTATTCACTACCTCATCTTGATAAGGCCCATCATCCCTATTGTGGATCACCAATAGACAATTTTTATAGCAGTGTGTAGTTTCATCACACAAGTTACATTTGACAGTGTTGGGACAGTGCAGGCTGCCGTGACCAAATTCAAGTCACAGGTTGCATCTTATGGTAGTTTATCCCATGTTTTACTCTTTTGTCTGTTTTAATTTTACTCAGAATCAACTTCCTCCTGTCCAGATATGTTAATTATGTTAACTATTCAAGACTGGATCAGATTCCCCAGGACTTCAAATTTTTTTTTTTTGGTGCTGTTTCTGGGAGCCCCTCGCCTTAACCTTCTGACGTCCCCCCTCCATGCCGATTGGGTATCAGACCCTCTCCCCTTCAGCTCCCAGAACGTACCCCTCGTGGTGTGGGGTTGGGAGGTACTCACCCACCAGTCCGGATCCAGTTCGGGGGAGGTGCCTTCCCGGCTGTACTGTGAGGGGGAACCATCATCATCCATGGCGAGGGCTCCATTTTCTCTATTTTCTCCCCTGCAGAGAGAGGCGTGCAGGATGTCAGTGGAGAGAGCGAGCACATGTCCTCACGCACTGCCTCCAGATGTTGATCCCATCTCTGCCCCGTAGTATTTACAGCATCAGCGCACTGCCCCCCAGCCACTGCTAGGAGCCAGTCAATTCCGATCACTGGCAAACCCCCCACCCCTGAGAGGGAGAGCAGTCCCACAGACGCTCAATCCCTCTCCAACCCTGCCAACCCCTGATGACCCGTGAATGTTCCTGAACACAGGTTGCCAATGTAGCGCAAGGTAAGACGACCAATGCCTCAGCCCTCAGTGCCACATGGCTGGCAGAACTTCACATTTTTGGGATAGCCAGTATCAGATGTCAAATACTTACAAACATACAAAGAAGCCAGCAGAATAAGGCTGCTTAGTCTATCTAGTTTGCTTGTACTGCAGGGAATTCTTACACTACTGACCCTGTGATCCCATCCTTACATCCTTCCCATCTGTCCCTCCCATGACCTATTTGTTCTCCTTATGCCTATCCCCGCCTTTCTTGAAGCTGCCCACTGACTTCATCAAGACCACTTCCTCTGGAAGTGCATTCCAACTGGCCACCATCCTCTACATGAAGAAGTGCTTTTTAACCTCCCTCCTATACCTCTCCCCTCCAGCATTAGACTGTCCCCTCATGCTTCGACTGCCATTTAACTTAAAAAGGCCCTCTTTATCCACCCCATTTGTCCCTTTCAAGTACTTTAAAATCTCTATCATGTCCCATCTCTCCCTCCTTTCCTCCAGGGAATACATATTTAGGGCTTCCAATCTCTCTTCACATGTTTTACCCTGCTGACCCACTATCATCTTTGTTGCCTTTCTTTGGATCTCCAGCAGGAGGCTGATTTCTATCTTAAGGTGTGGGTGCCAGCATCTTACTCCATACTCTAGATGTGGCCTCACCAGTGACCTGTACAAGGACAATATGACCGCTTTTCACCTACTGCTGATTTCTCTGGCTACACATCCCAGCATCTTGTTTGCTATTGCTGCTTCTTTTTAGCACTGCATGGAGTACTACAAGATGCTAGTAATCATCATTCCCAGATCCTTCTCTTTCTCTGTTGCTCCTATCCAGTCCCCTCCCAGGTAATACTCCATCCTAGGATTCCTGGCTCCAATGTGCATAACTTTGCATTTCTTGACATTGAAGCCAAGCTACTAAATCCTGTACCACTGCTTAAGTTTTCTCATTTCTTCCTGGCGGTCCTGTATTCCTTCTCTTGTGTCCACCCTCCCACAGAGATTTGCATCATCCATGTGTAACCCCTCACCCCTGCCTTTTTAGCAAAATGACAGGTGGCATGCTGTTGAAGCTGACAGCAGTACCTGGTGGTGACCTGGGTTCAGGGAGGATGAGGTTACTCGGCACAGGGGGACCTAGGTTTGGCTACTCTGAACAGGGGCACCCAAGTAAATCCGAACACAGGAAGCAATAATTGTAATGTCTAGAACCAGGAATGGGATTCTTCAGTGTGGCTTTTATTCACATACTAGCTGAACAAACAAAGCATAGACGGACCCCCATGGGGTTACATTTCCTGGTAATGCAGATTAGAGACTACAGAACTCTTTATCACTATTTCCAACCCTCAGGCTCTAAACCCACAGGCACACAGCCCGGACTTGCACGCAGCTTTGGGTACACAGCCTGACCTGTACACACTTGGGTTTTCCCCACTGGCCCGGCTCCCCCGCCGGCCACTTGATCCGCAGTCCATTTGAGGAATGAACCAATTATCCTGTTGTGGCTCCCCAAACCACACTAGAGTCTGCGACTCCTAAAGAGAATTTTCCTTACAATCCCACATCTGGGTACTTCCCCCATCACTGGTCAAGTGCCTGAGGCAAAGCAGAAATCCACAAAAGAAATCCGTAGAGGTGGACCTGGTCACTAAAGATGGGGGACCACCCACCTCCAGCTCCCACAGCCCATACCCGGCCATTTCTCTGGACACTAAACAATTCCTGTACTGAACTTTTAAATGTAGATTAAGGGTAGACATCTGTCACATCTCCTCTACATATTATTTGCATCCCAACAAACTCTGTAACTTGAAACTACTTTTACTTTGCTTGGCCCATTTCTCTAGGCTTCCCAATATTTAATAGCTCAATCCTCACACAAGTCCCAGGGTGAAAACATAGGCCCTTTTAGCCAGAGCAGACAATCACCCTTACGTTGCAGGTGCCCCACAGGTGACTCACAAATCTTCTTTTCTCCCAAAATGAATACTGCAACGAACAGGCAGCTTTTCCTCCACAAGCAGAACTAAGAGGATTGCCCCAGGAATCTGCAAGGAATCATTCTCATCCCCCCCCGGAGGGAGGGGGCACTGAGACCCGAAAACAGCGGTCTCCACCACTTGAGTACTCTTCTGTGTCTCTCTTTAAGGTGGAGACACGCACCCTATTACTCAAAAGTAGCCCTCTGTCAGGGCTGAGGCCCCTAGAGCCTTTACTGAGCTGCTAAATAGCAAGCTCCCTACTTCCAACTTCACTTACTGAACACCAACTGTAAACACTCATTTGAAAACTCCCAACATTCTAACTAACTACCTTTCCTGCAGATTCCAATGTGGCTCATGCAGCTGTGAAAGTTCTATTGGTGATGTCATCCCTCAGTCTCAGCTGAGACTGGGAACAGAGTGAGACAGTGTGAAACCCATTTAACTGGAGTTTCACAAGCTGCCTTCCCTGCCTACCACTAGGTCTTACTGCGATTCTAGTAACCCTGGGTAACAAGGGGGTTACACATGAATAGGCACATTTTGCCTTTTATGTCATTGATGTAAACATTGAACAATACCAGCTGTAGCACCAAGCCCTAAGGGACCCCACTGGTGACTTCCCCAGTGCTAGAAAACTCTCCTACCCACCTTCTGGGTCCTGTCCTTCATCCAGCTTTCTACCCACCTAATCACCTTCTCTCCAATGTCGAGATCCGCTAACTTCCTGATCAACCTCTTGTGGGGTACTGAGCCAAATGCCTTGCTGAAATCAAGATAAAGGATGCCTACTGCTTGGATTCCATCCACTGGCTTAGTGACCCAGTCAAAGAAGTCAATCAGATTCATGTTACACAATCTCCCTCGCATAAACCCATGCAGCCTCTCATCCTAGAGAACATTCTCATCTAGATACTCTACCAACATTTCCTTAAGTATGGTCTCAATGAGCTTGCACACAACAGAGGTCAAATGCACAGGTCTGTAATTCCCTTGGTCATCCTTGGAACCACTGTTATGGAGGAGCACCACGTGCCATTCTCCAATCCTGTGGTACCACGACTGACTCCTGGGAACTATTGAACAGGCCCATCAGTGGCCCCACGAGCTCCCCTGCCAGTTCCCTCAGTACCCTTGGGTGTATGCTATCTGGGCCTGGTGATTTGTCCACCTTCAATGATAGCAGCCCCTTCCTCACTCTATCCTCCTCTATCACCACATTCATGCTCCCATTCCCCATGCTCCCCTTCTTCCCTCCCTTAAGCGCTGGTCTGTCTTTTTCTCTGGTGAAGATGGAGCAGAAGTATTCATTCAGAACCTTGGCTTTCCCTCCATTATTCTGTACCCATTCTTCTCCTTTCTGAAGCCTTACAATCCCTTCCTTCTTGTCCCTTTCCTCGCTTATGTGGAAAAAGAAGGCCGTCTCCCCTTTTTAATTCCCTCAGCTATCTTCAGTTTTTTTGTGCCTCAGCCTGCTGGACAATCTTGCTTGCCACACTGGCCACCCTTAGGTAATTTTTCCTATCCACCTCTATCTTGGTCTCTCGGTATATCTTTTACACTGACCTTTTGTCCCTCACTGTCTGGGTGACCTCAGACCTGATACAGATACCTGGTACAAATACACTCAGAGCTGATACAGATATCTGGTGCAGATACACCTTTATTTTTGAACAGGATTGTTATAATTGTTAAGGTTTAGATAGTGGGATCTCTAGAAAAGACATCTGCAGGCTGGTATACTTTATTGCCTCATATTTTTTCCAGAAGCATTCCAGAGAAGATGTAGTCTTAAAACTTACATTGAATGTAGTATCGCCAATGGAGTGAATAAGTGCATACAGTATATTTCTGAAGAATATAAACACATGGAGTCTTTTAATAGAGTTCTTGCTATATAATCTATCTGTTGGCATGTCCAACCCCCATGTACTTAATCTGAAAGGCACTGTAATTTTGCAGGCTCCTTGTTTCCAGAAAACAGGTCTGCCATTGTGAAGGTTCTTCCCCCTCTCCTGCTGTAATCCACCCACCTCTTGGCAACCTGTCTTGAGGTCTTTGGCCTTTCACCATCTACAGTAGTATTATGATTTAGGTTAGATTTGGTGTTTAAAATAAACTCTCCTTGGATTGTTACCTGTCCAGCCCCATTAGCAGCAGTTATATCTTGTCCATTCTTGTTCGCAGCAGGCATTTCTTGTGACAAGTGAGATACAGAAGAAATATAGGAAGTCATCGCCCTGATTCCAGAGGATTAGAAAGCATCTGAGTCACTAGTATAAGAACAGGAACAGCCATATAGTGTATGGTAGAACACTGTTGAGCATGGAAATCCATGCTCAGAACAGCGTTGTTGTGCTTCACTCAGTGCGTCACAATCTTTTTGTGCTGCACTGAGTATGTCACCAGTGCAGCACAACAAGATGGAACGCATTCATGCATGTGCGATGTTGGGTCATAGTGGTGACAGTGGATGAGGAAACACACGGCGCTTGAATGAACCGTGCCATAAAAGTACTTCCTAATGCTGTTATAGACTCACCATACACTATAAAAGATTGTCTATGGTGAGTCATTCACAGACAAGGATATTCTCAGATCTTGAGGTCTCCTTGTCGATGGACAACCTCTTGAGCTTCGCTTTCGAGGTCTAGCATTGCTACGAAAACCTCTTGATCGAGAATATCCTTGTTGTGAATGACTCCCCATAGATAATCCTGTATGTTTTGCACATGAACTGCTGATACTGTAGTATCCTCACAGCTGTGCTGTGGTCTGTTCTCTGACATGATCCAAGTTCTGCTGACAGATTGAAGAGAACTGCTATTGGTGCTGGTTTGGCATGCTACTGCCCTTGAAGCCGCTCCCTTTTGATCCTTCACTCAACACTTCTCAGCTGATGACGCAGCTGACCTCTGGTTGTAAGGTGCGTTGCTGGCTGTCAAACTATGACTGCTGTCAGGAAAGTAATTCAGCAGCCATGCCTGTTGTCTAATGACCAAATCCAGCTCACTCCAGTCAAAGCCTTTTCCACTTATCAGACATTTTCCAAGGTATGTGTTAATCTAAGGTTTTTAACCAGTCCAGGCTGTATTTCAGTATTTGAAGAATGGCCTTTTCTTAATTTTAAATTGTCCAGTTGGCCATCACAACATGGCTACTTTACAGTCTGACAGCTGCTTGCAACAGTAGACTCGTCCCACTGTGTTTCATCCTACAGTTATGATATCAAAGGGAACAGGTCATTTGGGAGGTCTGAAGCACAAGCACTTTGTTTTTCCAAATGCATTTTTTTCCTTTGCATGTTGCTATCTTTTTTCTTCTTCCTCTAATAGGACCATAAGCTGGGTCTTTTGTCTTGCATTTTACCAGATTGGTGTGGTTTCTCAAAAGCCAGTTTCTGGAGCAAAGCTGTTCTGTATAGCAGTATCTGGTTCCATCAAGTCAACCTCCATACTATGCTGGGTATGGAGGTAGGTCAACTCCCTTGCCCTCACATCACCTCAAAATTCAACTCCACCTGGATCCACTATCTTTCATGAAAGATGGACAAAGGTTCCCCCTACAGGAGGACAAGGGGAATTTTATTTAAAAGAAAAATAATTATATACATGTACTACAAAGTATACAGCAAGTCTCAAAAGAAATGAACAAAAATAAAACAAAAACAAAATAGAACACAATAGGCTGAAGTAAATGCATAGCATGTCACTTTTCTTTATGTGACAAAAAGAAAGATATTTGAAAGAAGTACATATATCAATCTTCCTAAGATAGAAAATATACAATGCCAAATTCTGCCAATACAGACTAGAAAAGTGACCCATCTACCCTGGGTATACTTTCCCTAAGGGCCCATCAATAGTACAGCTTAGGTTACAGTACCATACATAAAGTAGCACCCTACTGACCAAGTACCATAAAGATCACATCTTTTTTTTTTTATATTTACCTCACTTTTTGTCTTCCTGCCATCCATCAGAGCTCCGCCCTGGTCATGGGGCTCCCGGGACTTCCACCACCTGCTGAGCCCCTCACTCTCCCAGTCATTCCTGGCTTGTCCCCCAGGAGGTGGGGCAAGGCACCGTGGCAGGTATCAGTGTTGTGTGACCATAACTGGTTTGGAGAGCCCTTGGCTAGGTGGCTAATTGAAGCCCCGGGGCAGGGCATTATAGAGACATCTGGCGAGGAGGGATTTTGTCCCTACAGGCTGGGGTGGAGATGTGCAGTGACGCCTGCATCTGTCCTGCCCCAGTGCCCCTTGACCTTGCGTCAGTGCTCGGGATGATACACCTAGATTCCACTAGGTGTCACTCCTGCACCAAGTGCAGAGACCCCCCGTCCCCCCAGAGAAGGAGAGCAGTGCTAGGAATGCTCAATCCTTCTCCCACAGCTGGCCCTCCGATGACCTGGGCTCATTCCTAAACCCGGTTCACCAGTGTCACAAGCGGAAATCTAACCACTGCACCAGTGGGCCAGCTAAATCACATCTTTCAAGCCATGCTTAAGGAGGCAGCCAGTCACATTTCTTCCATACAGATCTGGAAATATTGCCAAGGAGTTTTCCTATTTCAGATTGATATACCTTTGCCATTGACTGGAATACATTTTCCACTGCTGATGCTGGGGCTATGTATTTCTGTTGTACTAATAAAGCACACCTCACCTGCCATAAATAAAACTGGCAGCATGCAAAGCACAGTTGCAAGACTGATTTATAGTAAACGCTCCATGGGGAAGGAAATAGGTCTGATACCACCACACTGTACTCTACATACTGGAATATTGGGTCCCCCCACCTACATAGAAACATAGAATTTGACAGCAGATAAGGACCACTTGGCCCACCTAGTCTGCCCATTTTCCTACCTAACAGATAAGCTGCAGATCCTAGTTAGCCAACAGCTTACTTCCTCTTACCCGCCCCTAGGACTGCCTTATGCCTGTCCCATGCATTCTTGAAGTTCTCCACTGTTCTTGACTCCATGACCTCCTCAGGGAGGCTGTTCCACGCATCCACAACCCTCTCAGTGAAAAAATACTTCCTCACATTACCCCTGAGCCGTCCCACCTCTATCTTCAAATTGTGCCCCCTTGTTCTTGCACATCTCTTTTTCTGGAAGATGCTATCCTCTTGGACTTTGTTAATTCCCTTGAGGTACTTGAAAGTTTCTATCATGTCCCCTCTCTCCCTTCTTTCCTCAAGAGTATACATATTAAGCTCCTTTAGTCTTTCTTCGTATGTCTTCTGGTGCAGACCCTGCACCATTTTGGTTGCCCTCCTCTGGACAGCCTCCACTCTGTCTATGTCTTTGAGGAGATGGGGTCTCCAGAACTGTACATAGTACTCCAGATGGGGTCTCGCCAACTGTCTGTACAGAGGGGTAACAACTTCCTGTTTTCTACTATTGATGCCTCTTCCTATGCATCCCAGTATCCCCCCAGCCTTCCTTACTGCCTTCTCACATTGCTTGCCCACCTTTAGGTCATCTGATATAATTACCCCCAGGTCCCTTTCTATTTTTACTGTTGTCAGTATCTTCCCCCATTGTGTATGCTTACCCTGGGTTTTTGTTTCCCATGTGCATTACCTTGCACTTCTTTGCATTGAATCTGAGCTGCCATACATTTGACCATTCCTCCAACCTTGCCAAGTCCCTTCTCATCCTTTCCACTCCAACTTGTGTATCAACCCTGTTGCAGATCTTTGTGTCATCAGCAAAGAGACATACTTTTCCTTCCAGTTCCTCTGCAATGTCACTTATAAAGACGTTACAAAGGACAGGTCCCAGTACTGAACCCTGTGGTACCCCGCTAGTAACCCTCCTTTCTTCACCGTGTACTCCATTTACTACTACCCTTTGCGTCCTGTTGTCTAGCCAATTTTTTATCCAGTCTACCACCTTGGGACCCCTTCCAAGGCTGGCTATCTTGTGTATTAATCTTTTGTGTGGGACTGTATCAAATGCCTTGCTAAAATCTAGGTAGGCCATGTCCATAGCCCCTCCCTGGTCTACTACTTTGGTCACCCAGTCAAAGAAATCTATTAGATTCATCTGACACGACCTTCCCAACGTGAATCCATGCTGCCTTGGGTCCTGTGCCCCACTGGCCTCTAGGTACTCAACAATTCTTTCCTTCAGAAGTGATTCCATCATTTTCCCTACCACTGTGTACCACAAATGACTTTGACCTATTAAGTGCCAGAAGGTCTGTGCATATAGACGCTATATCAAAAAATGTGACTGGGTTTCCAAAATATTATTACAACATTCTCTGGGACAATATCTTTTCTCTATTCATTTATGCTTCAGAATGTCTTCTACCCCCGTCTACCCACAGATCCCGAACCATGTAATATCCCACAAGGACCTGGGAATTTTGTTATTCAGAAGCAGGTCAGCCGCCTCACCTTCTTGTCCTGCTGGGCACAATTTCAAGATTAATGGTGGAGAAAAACTGGAGACCATAATGGTTTTATAAACCTGTTTTCTAGACCCAGAGACAAGGAGCTCGGATGTTAAAAGGCAAGTCTTAATTTTCTTTAAGATCAGGAAAATATATTCAGGGATGATGTGCACATGAGTCTTTTGGTGAGAGACCCACTGTCCTCTCTGCCATTTCTCGAACCATTGCATGATCTGATCTGTTACCAGTGGGACCCAACTTTTACCTACACCTTTTACTACTGGTGAGATAATTTAAAACAAAAACATAGACACCAGAAAAACAACAGGATTGACCATGTTCACCCCTCCTTCTGGTATATACCTATATGTAATATCCCTTCTCACTGGGTTCAGCCTACTCACCCATAGGCCCTAGAAGAATAAACTGTACATCCTTGCCTTCAGTTCCACTGGCAGTAGATAAATGACACTAATGTATAAAAAGCAGGGTAATAACACTGTCTTAATCAGAAAAAAAACAACATTTCTGTTTTGACAATTATCTGTTCTTCCATGACAATAATTTATCTTCTGCTTTCAATAGGCATCTGACACAGTTTTCCTTAAGTAAGTTTCCAGGTCCAAATTCTATCACCAGAATATTTACTGCTTCAGTCTTGTTATGAATATCTGCTATTTTTAGGCCATTGGGACATGCTTAAAGGGGACGTTCACTTTAAGGCGACCTCCCCCAGGGCACCAATTAGGTGGCCATGTTATCCTATGGGGGCACTTTATGTTTAAAAGGGATGGCTCCGTTGCATAATTGAGATGATTGTGGCCAGTCTTGTCTTCATACATCCCCATTTAGCATCCCTGGTAACACCTAATTAGATTTTAATCACAACAGTTAGTGGCTGTTATTTAATTGTGACTGTTAGCTGGAGGGACCTTAGCTCATAGCTACCCTCATAGCCACCCTTCCCCACCCTTCCCCATTCTGTTCACTTACATGCTGGTCTACCGGAGAGAGAAGCAGGGCCAACACCGGCCTGATGCTCAGTGCTGCCCTTAGAAACACGTGTCCCTGCATCTCCAGCTACTCGGACCTGTGCCCACAAACTGGGTCCTGTACTGATCACAGATCACAGTATAAAAAATAAAATTGTCCATGTACCTGTGCTGCAGATTGCAGATCGAACTCCCAACTTTATAGCACATCGCTGATCACAGTTGCCCGTATCTCTTACTGCTGACACCTCTGAAAGACAGGTGCCCTCGTAACTCCAGTCACTTAGCCACCAACACCAGAGTGCAAATCAGAGAGCAAGAGGGATAGAAAGTGTGCGGCGCAAAATCAGAACTGCCTCTCTCTATGTCTCTCTCTCTCTTCAAGTCAGACATTTAATCATTTAATTCACGGAGACCACTGACACCTGAGAGGAAGAGAGAGAGAGAAAGTGTGCAGCTCAAAATCAAAATTGCAGCCAGTGCGACTGTTTACTCCCTCCCTTCCTTGCAGAAATCACTGACACCAGTCAGCATCAATAAGGAGAGTAACCGAGTGTACAGCAAGGTACAGTACAGCACTACAAGGTTAACAAAACCACTTTTGGTGCTTAGCATATGTTAGGAGGGTCTGCACTATGTTGAAATTAAGCAACTTCTCTTAAAGAGGACAGCTGCTTAAATGGGACAAAAAGGTGTCCACGGAGGCATTCTGTTTAAACGTCTTCTATTGTAATTTTATTGAGCACATGGCCGATGGGAATTCTGAAACTCTTGTGATAATTTACCCTTTGCTCTTCCTAATGTAGAGCATATTATCAGCTGGTGTGGAACAATGCATTCTGAAGCCCACAAGAGGAGAGAATATTTTGGATGTTATATTAACCAACATATCAGAGGATGTTTCAGATATTAAGATCATCCCCCACTAGGTACAAGTGACCATGACATTATTACTTTCCAAATTAATAGGGTTAAGAAAAATACAAGGGGAATAACGACTCAAATAATGCATAATAGAGCAAACTTTACAGCAATAAGGAAGGATCTAGCAAAAATTAAATAAAAGACCATGAAAGATGGTTGATCAACTGAATTACATTGAGATCTGTTTGTAAAAATTGTAAATGTTATGATAGCTAAACATATCCCGATAAGAGCTGTGTTTAATAACAGACGTAAAAAGCCATCATGGCTAAATAGAAGGATCATTAAATTGAGTAATAGGAAGCAATTTCATTATAAAAGAATGGAAAGTAAACAGTCTAGTAAGAATAAGAGTGATTACAGGAAGACTCTACATCTCCTCAAAAATGAGACTAACAAAGCAAAGAAACGAGTGGAGTTCATACTAGCTACTACAGAAATTGATACTAAAGGCTTTTTTTCCTACGTCAATAATAAGAGAGGTAATAACTGGACTATTGTCCCACTTAATATTGATGGTGTAGTTTTCACCAAACCAGATGATAAGGCCAAGGAATTTAATAAGTTCTTCAGTAAGGTTTTTAGCAAGGATGTCCCTAGTGATATAAACATCCTACAAGATACTGGGTTTTCTGTGCCAATTAAGTTTATTACAGTCAAGAAGGTCTATAGCAAAATAAAGGTGCTCAAGGTCAACACATCAGCTGGTCCTGATGGCCTGCACCCAGATTTATTAAGGATCTGGGAAAGGAATTGGCCCAATTATTATAGACATAGGTCTTAAATCCTCGAAGGAAGATTATGTTCCCAAGGATTGGAGAAAAGCTACTGTGGTGTCAATCTTCAAAAAGGGTAATAAGGCTGAGGCAGCTAATTATCGACCAGTGAGTCTGACCTCAATAGTCAGTAGATTGATTGAAGGGATCATTTCTGATGAAATTAGGAACTATTTGGCAGACATGAATTTACTTGGCGAGTCACAACATGGATTCACAAAGCACAGATCCTGTGACACTAATTTAATTAGTTTTTAGCATTATGTAGGTAGTCGCGTGGATCAGGGGAAGATGGTGGACGTAGTCAATCAATCAATTAATCACTTTATTTAACCAGGCATAAACACCATTGAGCAAGAAAATTTTCAATGTGGTTCTGGACAGAAAACAATACAAAACAGTACATACAATACAATAAGTAAATGGTCACAGCTAAGTATACACAAAAATGTGCAAAATATAGAGCAGCGGAGGATGTGGCTGGCCAGCATCTACTGAGTTGCCAGATTTACAATGACATGTAGTTCATAAACAATAGTTTTACACAATGTATAGGAGAATCATCAATCCCAGACTATTTCCTATAGGTAGTGGTAAAGCGGAGAAGGAAAAGTAGAGGAGAGCGTGAGTAGGGGAAGAGGGAGATGGAGTGAAGAGGGTTAGTGAAGAAGCAGGTAGACTGTAATTAATTGGTTGTCCCCTGTCTGGGATGGCATTGTGGGAAGTTCTAAATGAAGAGCTAGTGAAGCGGGTTAGTTAGTAGCAGTTCAACTTTTTCTGAAGCAGTTACTAGTTTCCTTCAGGAATGCCACTAGCATCTCTTTGAATGTGGAAAAGCCAGGGGGTGTGGACAATTTTAGTGTGTTTTGCATGGAGTTCTACAGAGATGGAAGTGTAAAGCTGATTGCAGACAAGCCATAGTTTGATTTTACTCTTAGAATCTGAAAGTAGAGCATAGTAAAACGTCTCAACCCATAACAGCCCTTTGCTTGCTTGAATAAGCTTGATATATATGTAGGGAGATTGTTAGAGAGTGCTCTACAAAGCCAGAGAAGAGCATTTCTTTTCCTCCTAGTAGCGAGTGAAGGCCACCACACTTCCTGGTAAAGTAGGCAATGGTGAGTTCGTAAGGGTAGGTGGAGGATAAATCTAAGGGCCCAGTGGTATAAAGTGTTGAGTTTGCTAAGCAACATTAAGGAACAATGTGTGTAGATAAAGTCAGCATACTCTAGTATAGGTTAGAATGTACATTGTACTAATCTCTTCTGAGCATCTAAGGTAAGCAGATGTTTAATTTGGTAGAATAGGCCTAACCGTTGTCTTAATTTCTTTGAGTTTTCATTCAGGTGGTATAGAAAGTCAAGTTTATTGTCCAGCCAGAATCCAAGGTATTTAAAGGATTTGACAGTTTCGAGGGGTTCATCCAGTACTATTAGGATTCAATGAGTGTATGTTTGTCCAGGGCCAACTTTTAGTGAAAGAACCATGGCTTTAGTTTTTTTTGGCATTGAGGAGAAGCTTGTGTTTAATGAGATTGAGTTGTTGGGTAATGAAGTCTTGCTGTAAATTCTGATGTGCCATATCCAAGGATGAGTTTGTGGTATAAAGTACAGTGTCATCCACGAAAAGATGAATATTAGCTGAGCGTAGGTGAGTGTCCAGATTATTGATGTAAATAGCAAATAAGCAGTGATGTTGGATTTTAACAGGGCTTTTGATACGGTGTCTCATGGGATTTTGATTTCTATATTATTGAGACTGGGTATTGATTCCACTATGATTAAGTGGATTAAGCACTGGTTGATGGAAATGACACACAGTCGGTGAGAGTATAAGGTTATGTATCTGATGAGGCAGTACTTACTATTGGAGTGCCGCAGGGATCCATGCTGGGACCAATGCTGTTCAACATCTTTATCAGTGATCTAAACATCAACAGTGGAAACAAGTTAAATAAATTTGCTGATGCTGTTAAACTTGGGGGAGTGGTAGACACTTTTGAGGACAGACTTATACTAGGACAGGATATAATAACTATTACTGAATGGGCAGTGAGGAACAAGATGAAGTTTAGTTTGAATAAATATATAGTAAGGCACATGGGGAGAAACAACTTTCAACACGGTTATTATATACAGGGATTAGAATAAGAGATTCAATTTGTGAGAGGGATTTGGGAGTATATATTGGGAGTGATCTGAAAAGTGAGGCACACAATAAATATATTGCAAATAAGGTAATGCATCTCACAAACTGTATACAAAGAAGTTTTTACTCCCGAAATGAGTGTGTACTACTTCTGTTATTCAAAACATATATAAGGCCACATCTGGATTATTGCTCTTCAAGTTGGAATCCATGTTTCAAAAAAGATAAAATTATGGATTAAAATCCATGAAGATCATTTATGAAATTAATAGTAGGGCTAAAAAAAAACCTTACTAAGCTATGCTTAATACACTAAGATTATAGCCTCTGGAAGTAAGATGTGCATGAGGGGACTTATTATTATATAAACTATTCAAAGATGATGTGTTAAGAAGTGAGTTAAATTTAATATATAGGGAGCAAAAATATAACTTAAGAGGCCATAAACAGCAGTTAACTGAAATACAGTGCAAGACTGGTATATGAAAGCAGTTTCAAATCCAGAGTAATTAGATTATGAAACAAGTTGCCTTGAGATGTGGTTGGTGCATCCTGCTTCAACACCTTCTAGACTAAGTTAGACTACCATATTTCAGTTGGTAATTTCAGTTACCTTCACTGAGTAGTGGGGACAACTTATATGGGCTTACGCTTTCTCTTGTCTTACAATTCCAGGTATGAATAATGTCTGTAAGGTCTGTTGAAATGGCTGCCCTGATTCTTGGTCCTTCATAATAATAATACACAGATCATTGGCATATGCTAGGATTTTAAGAACTAGAACATCTGGATCTAAATCAATTCCTTGCATTTTGGGATTCAAATGAATTAGTCTACTAATGGGATCCAGAGGGAAAATACACAGGAGAGGGCTAAAGGGACACCCTTGCCTTACCCCCTTCAGACAGGAGGAGGGCAAAGTAAGAATTAATAAAGGGAAGGGGATCAGTATTGCACCATTATATATTAACATAATCCAATTTACAAAATCATGGGGAATGCCACAAAACTCCAGGATCTTTGATAAATATATACATGGGGGACCCGATCAAAGGCTTTCTCCTGGTTGATGGATAAGAAGAATCCCTGAGCCAGACTCCTTTCCCCTCTTTCCAACAGTTCCCTGATGGTTATTTGGTTATCCGTGATGCTCCCCTGTTTTACGGCACATGTCTGGGGTAACTTGGGACAACCTACTGGCTAAAATCTTTGACAGAATCTTCTGATCTGTGTTTAGGAGACTCAAGGGTTTTCAATTCTTAATATCTGTCATATTGCTTGATTTGAAAATATGAATCAAGAGTGCAGTCTTCATTGTGGTGGGGCAATTTCCCAGTCTCCAAGATGGAGTTCCAAACCACCTGCAAAAGGCATTGCAATTCTGGTAAAAACAACTTATAAATTCTGCAGGCAGACCATCAATATTGTTCCTAGTTGTCTGACTATCATCTCCACCTCCAGCAAAGATACGGGTTTATTCTGTTGTTCTTTCACCCTGATATCTATAGCAGAAATATTTAGATTGTCTACTACAGGTTTCATAGGTTTTATAGGTTTTCAGAGTTTATAAAGACTATAGTCTATATACTCGCCATCTATTTTATGTATATCCAAGAATATTATTTTTGATCACATATTGATCAATTTGCTTCTTAAAGGATTCCATTGTTCTGCTAACTATTATTTCAATTGGAAGCCTATTCCAGATCTTAACCACTCTCACAGTTAACCAGTACTTTCTTCTGAGTGTTTTAAACCTATCTAATTTAATCTGCAGTGGATGAGCTCTAGTACCATAGGGTTGTTCCCTTAATACAAGATTTAGCTGTTCCCATAGTGTGAGGTCATTTAGTGCCCTATATATTAAACATAGGTAACCTCGCATTCTTCGTTACTCCAAGGTATACAGGCCCAAAGCTGACAGTCTCTGTTCATACTCCTGCCCCTGGACCCCAGCTGTTCTCTTTGTTGCTCTCCTTTGTACCCTCTCCATAGATCTTATATCGCCCCTGCCCCTGGTGCCCATAACTGGGCACAGTATTCCATATGAGGACGTACCAAAGATGTGTAAAGTGGTAAGAGAACTTCTCTTTTATTGCTCTTTTTATGTTTATTTACGCAATATTGTATATTGCTAGCCTTTTTCATTATTTGATTATAATGTGGCCTGAAGCTTAAGTTATTACATATTTTAACTCCCAGGTCACTTACTTCGGTGACAACCCTTAATAATTCGCTTCCCAACCTGTACTGAAAATTTATATTATTCTTGCCAATATGCATAACTGTACATTTCGTTACATTGAATGTTGACCCTTGGTTTTGTGCCCATTCTTCCAAATTATTTAGGGTGGTCTGGAGTATATTAGCATCTTCTATACCATTTATCACCTTACCCACTCTGGTACCATCGGCAAATTTTGATAGCCATACCTCCGGTGCAGAATGCATAGACCCGATATAAATGCTAAACAGACAGGGCCCCAATACGGATCCCTGTGGGACGCCACTGGTCACATCTGTCCATCTTGAATATTCTCCCTTTACACAAACCCTCTGCTGTCTTCCCATAAGCCATGACCTAATCCAGTGAACAATGTCAGAATGTATCCCCATTTTACTGGGTGCATCAATCAGTTTGTCATGTGGCACTTTATCAAAGGCCTTGGCGAAGTCCAGGAAAATCACATCCACTGAACTCCCATCTTCTAAGGCCTTATTTACTTTACCATAAAATTCAAGGAGATTCGTCTGACATGATCTGCCCTTTACGAAGCCATGCTGTGTATTATCTGTTTTCCCAGTTTGCTGTTGAAAGTCCATAATGTAATCTTTAATAATACCCTCCAGTACTTTACCCAAAACTGAAGTCAGGCTAATTGGCCTGTAATTTTCCACATTCTGTGTAGATCCCTTTTTGTGTATAGGGACCACCACTGCCTGTTTCCATGCTTCTGGTACATCACCCTTTCTTATGGATTGTTGAAAGAGGCAGGTAATGGGACCTGCCAGTTGGTCTGCCAATTCCTTTAATGCCCTAGGGTGCAATTCATCGGGACCTTGGGCTTTGTTCTGGTTTAGTGACTTTAGTTTTTTTTGTACATCATATTCTGTTAGGGTAATAATTGGCTTCCAAGATGCCATACCGTTTTGGGGTATAGTAATTGTAGAGTGCTTAAAAACTGAAGCAAAGTAGTTATTGTAGTGTTCTGCCATTAACTGGTTATCCATTATAACAGTTCCATCTTGATTTCTTAAGGGGCCTATGTTCTTTATATTACCCTTTTTATTATTAATGTATGAATAAAATGATTTATAATTATCCTTCACCCTGGTAGCCAGCCTATATTCATAGTTCTTTTTTGCTTGCTCAATGTGTTTTCTGTGACCCTTAAACATTCTTTATATTTTGCCCAACTACCCTCATCACCACTTAATTTTGCTGTTCTAAACAATCTATTTTTTTTCTTTATTTCCTTTTTAATTTTTGATGTCATCCATACAGGGAGAGGTTTATTTCTATTTACTGAATCGTATTTATTAGAAGATGGAACATGAGACTTAACTAGGCCATGCAGTTTCTTTTGTAATTTGTCCCACATAACAGAAAGTAAGGCATCCTTGAATTCATTCTTCCAGTTCCACTTTAGCAAATCAGTTCTCATGCCCCCCCAAATTTGCTCTATCATACCTACATATGGACATTTTACCTAAATTAACACATATCTGCTGCGTATACTTAAACTTAACTATTAAATGGTCGCTGGTACCTAGTGGTGGCAAAACTGTACAGTCCTGTATCTTGTCATTTAAATTACTCAAAACAAGGTCCAAGATGTGATTTCCCCTGGTATTAGTTGTAACATACTGTTCTAAGGCAGCTAGATTAATTATTTCTAGATATTGTTCTTCTATGGATGTATTTACTTGCAATGTATTCCAATTTATGCCTGGTAAATTAAAATCACCTAATAATATGACGTTATTTAAATTTG
This sequence comes from Neoceratodus forsteri, assembly GCA_016271365.2. Taxonomy (NCBI): domain Eukaryota; kingdom Metazoa; phylum Chordata; order Ceratodontiformes; family Ceratodontidae; genus Neoceratodus; species Neoceratodus forsteri. The sequence goes on from CM057459.1 coordinate 607,020,930, forward strand.
CCATCTGCTTGGCAAAGTCGGACAGCATAATATCTTCCAATGTGGTAAGCGAGGGAGATCTATAAATTACCCCAATATTTAACCTGATATTCTGTTTAAAATAAATTTTTACCCATAATGCCTCACTATTTTCCCATTTTGAGGTATCCAATCCCTCTGATACAATAACCTTGGATATGTATAAGGCCAACCCCCACCTCTTGTTGATTTTCTGTCCTTATGATATAGGGTATAGCCTTGAATGTTCCTATCCCAAGTATCCTCTGGTTTCCACCATGTCTTAGTGATTGCACAAATGTGGATATCGTGGGTATATAAGAAGACTTGAAGCTCATCAATCTTATTGTTCAAACTTCTTGCATTTAGTGAAATAAAGATGATTTTGGATTCTGAATAACTGTTTTTGGGTACTATTTTTTGTGTAGTTTCTTGACCCCCCCCCCCAATTTTTAGTTTAAATGTATGTCAATTATCTGTTTTAATTTGTAGGAAAAGATACGCTTTCCCTGTTTATTCAGGTGTAACCCATCCTTGGAAAACAAATGATGTCCCTGGAAATCCTGCCAATGGTCTATATATTTATAGTCTTCTCTCTGACACCATCGCTTCATCCAACCATTTAGCCTAAGTATTTCTTTTATTAGTGCTGAATTTCCCTTTGGTACAGGTAGTATTCCGGAAATTATTAGGTCACACCCCTGGGTCTTTAAAGAATTGCCTACCTCCTCAAAATCCCTTTGGATCTCTGTAATATTTCTTATGCCAACATCATTTACACCTACATGGAGGAGTGTGACTGGTGTGATAGTATTTTCAATGAGTCCAGGAAGTAATCTTTTTATATCTCCAATTCCTGCTCCAGGGAATGTACTAACCATTGTATATTATTTTCTATATCGACTGATCACAGAATCTGTGTATTTTATCATTGAATCCCCCACTACCAGCACATCTTTTGTACCCACATTATTTGATCCAGTACTATTACATGTGTCAACTGCTTTATTTTCTGTCCCATTTGGGGGATTTTCCATTACTACATCTTGGTTTTTTGATATATCCGGGACCTTCTCGCTCATAGGGGATTTATCGGATTGGAGGGCACTATATCTATTTGGTGTTTGATGCAACACCTATATTTCTCCTACCCTTTTTGCTGTTTTTTACTTTACTTTGAATGAGGCTCCATTCCTCAGTAGAACTTCTACCAGTTTCCTCATTATGTTCTGATTTTGATGGTTCACATACACTACCGGGCAAAAGTTTTAGAACACCCCCAGTTTTCCAGTTTGTATTGAAATTTATGCAGTTTAATGTCTCAATGTACTCTGAAATTAAAGCATAGAACAAATAAACAATTGGAGATAAAAAAGAAATCATAGAATCATTTTGTTTAACAAAATTTAATCTAAATTTTTGACTCATCAAAGTAGCCACCTTTTGCAGATATAACCGCCGAACACACTCGTGGCATTCTTCCTACAATAGACATCAAATATTGTTCGGGAAGTTCTTCCCAACACTGTTGCAGAAGTTCCCACAAATGTGTTGCACTTGTAGGTTGCTTTGCTTTCACCCTTCTGTCCAGTTCATCCCAAACCAGCTCGATGGGGTTTAAGTCTGGAGACTGTGCTGGCCATTCCATGATTTGAAGCCTACCGTCTTGTTCTTTTCCTCGAAGATAGTTCTGACATAGCCTGGAGGTATGTTTTGGGTCATTATCTTGCTGTAGGATGAACCCCTGACCAACTAGGCATAGACCAGAGGGTATTGCATGGCACTGCAAAATGCTGTGGTAGCCCTTTTGGTTCAGGGTGCCAGTCCCTCTGTGCAAGTCGCCAACTCTGGATCCAGCAAAAGAGCCCCAGACCATCAAGCTTCCTCCTCCATGTTTGACAGTTGGTGTCACACACTGAGGAACCATCCTTTTCGCCTACTCAATGGTGTACAAAAACCCTGCGTGATGAACCGAAGATTTCAAATTTTGATTCATCGGTCCATAAGACCTTCTTCCAGTCTTCAGTAGTCCACTGGCAGTGCTTCATGGCCCAGGCCAGCCTCTTTTTTCTTATTTTACCATCTTAGCAATGGCTTTCTTACTGCCACTCGACCTGTCAAACCTGCAGCTTGAAGTCTTCTCTTCACAGTTGAAACTGAGACTTGCTTACTTCAATCAGTGTTAAGCTGTGCTTGAAGCTGTTGTCCTGTGAGCTGCCTATCACGCAAGCTGTTGACTCTCAGAAACTTGTCTTCTGATTCTGTTGTGGCTTTGGGTCTGCCAGACCTCTTCCTGTCAGAGTTTCCTCCAGTTTCCAAGTGCCTTTTGATGGTGTAGGAAACTGTACTCACTGACACCTTGGCTTTCTTTGCAATTTCTCTAAAGGAAAGACCTACACTTTTAAGGGTTATAATGGTCTGTCTGTCTTCCTTTGTTAATTGCCTTTTTCTCGCCATTATTATAGCAATATACAGTACTACTTCCTGCAGTGCAATATTGTCCAAATAATGCTTCAGAGGGTGTAATAACAGTCTGTTCCAACACTGCTTTTATACATACAGGGGGTTTGTAATCAAGTAATCAACAAAAGTTGGGACACCTGTAGGAATTGTTTGCATCAACTTTCAAGGCTTAATTTACTTCCATTGCTGCAGAACAGCTGTAAGTTGTTAACCCATTACTTGTTCCCTGAAAAAGGCCTTTTTTTATAACTCTGAAATTTACAGTATTTTTCAGTTTTTGCTAACCTAAACTTTTTTTTTTTTAACCTCTAGCAGTTTACCGCTTACCTTTGTACCATTTCAGGTTATTCACTGGACTTGAATTGCTTATATTTCAATAGAAACTGGAAAAAATTGGGGTGTTCTAAAACTTTTGTCCGGTAGTGTATGTACGAATGTATTTCTTCAGAAATACTGTTAGCCATAGTATTGATATACTGTTCAAGTGAGGATATGTCAGTTTGTACCTGTATTCTTTGTTTTAATAGGGAAATCTCAACTTGTAGGGTTGCCAACATACAACATTTTGGACATTTAGACCCTATCTGTTCTTCCCACACAGCATACATCTCGCAATCCACACACAGCTTCATATTTAAATACCTGTTTTGAACATTTTATTTATTTGTCAGATGTAATATCCAGCCTTCCAGCTGACACAGCCAAACATGCACTGGCGTCGCGTGACTCTGCTGTGGCGTCTCCATACCGCGACGATGCGCGCCCTGCTCACGCTCACCCTGCTCACTGCAGGGGCGAGTTAAATACTAGAAATGACCCGGAAGTGCTTGTTTGGGGTCACGGGAGCGCTCGCAACCAAAGTTGTGATTTAAAATGAAAGATTTTGTTTCTGAGCTTTAGCCCTGTTCTATTATGGGCTGAAAATCCTTTGAGCACAGCACAAAGCATAAAAATTATGCTTTCACAGCATTTTAGTAGTAGCCCTGTTTACTGGACTAGCTACTCCCTTCCTACTTCCTGTATGGGAGTAGGGCTCCACAACATACGTTAAACTACACAGTGTTTTAAAATTTCAAAGGTATAAGTACTCCCCACATTCTCCCAGTTGTTATACACAGCATAAACAGGTTTTATCCATTCTGTTTCTACTGAAACTCCAAATGTATTCGTCTCATGGGCATTTACTGTTTTCGTAATGGCACTATCTGAAATGACCTCTAGTGTCACTGTCAGGGCACAGCAAGTCACAACAGGCCCATGATTCTGCTATGTGCCACCCACCCTATCCTGATATCCTGTAAATATATTTAAGCATTGGGATTTCCCTGAGTACCATATTTTAATTCCTGCTCCAAGGATAAGATCCTACCATATTGGAAGGATTTCATATAATCTTTTAGTACCGCAGTCTGATCTGTTAGATCAGTATTGTCCTCATGCATACAGGAAATAAGGCTATGCAGTTTCAAGCACATCCTCAATTATTTTCTGTATTTTTATGTATTCTCTCAGTTACCCAGTTTTTGGAAAAAGTTGTTGAACACTGTCTTGTAATCCTCCCACCACAATGCAAGATCATCATAAGCTGCAAACACTGTCCCTCTAGCTTTCAAAAGATCCCTCCATCCCGGTCTCATTGTATCACATTCCAATATGTTGGGGTGCAGTCTCCACTGATAAGAATTCAGGGTATGGTGAAGGCCAACGTGGCAGTGATACATAACAGCCAGGTGATCTGAAGTCTCCACCGCAGTAGTCATTGCTGAGGCAACCCTGAGATCAGGGGATACAAAAATAAAATCTGTATGGTTTGCTAGAGTCCCTTTTGTGAAGGTTGTAACCTATCACCTTTATTAAAAAAGCATCCTGCAGTCCAGCTATCTGTATCATATAATTTAAATACACAGAGTCACAAATCAGTTTCTTCTTCATTCCCCCTCAATCTGTCAATGTGATGCCACAACTAAAATCCCAACCTAGGACAACCAGACTGCTTGTGTGTAGGTCAGGCCTTATATTCTGAAACAGAACCATCTGAGCTGCTTTAGTTTGGGGACATGTACAACAATAAGGTACAGATTTTGCCTGCCCAGTTCTACATCTAATAGCATGGCCCTACCAGGCTCTATCTCCACCAGCTTGGAAACTTTAACAGAAACATTTTTGAACAAAATACCTACTTCATTGCATCTATCAGTGCCCTGCAATCAGAATGAGGGGCCAGGAGTCCATAACTTTTTCACAGAAGTCACTTCAAATAATGTTTTTATATGTGCGTCCTGGAGAAAAATAATGTTTCCCAATAAAGTTTCCAATATGGAAACTGGTTATTCTGTGTTTCTTAAAGGTTTTAATACTATTTACATTCAGTATTACTAGAGAGAGAGTAGGGCATAGACACATGGTGGAAATGTTATGATGGGGGTTCTCCTAAGGTACCTCTTGGTTGCAACCTCATCATCCTCCTACTCTTCTCAGCTGCCAAAGTCACCAGGAGTGACTCATCATAATCTGACAGCCCGTCCTGAACTGATGAGGATATCAAGGATGTCTTTGAATCACCCTCTTCCTCTACATACCTGGTACCTCGAGGTATATCTCAGCACTTCCAAACTTTTATACAATCACCACTTGTATGTCACCCCACTGTTTGACTGATGACAGGGCAGAATATTTATTTTCTGTGGGGATGACCAGAGGCTTAGTTGTTTTGGATTTAGCCTTTTTCTTTCTACCTACAACTTCCATTTCAGTGTCCTGAGGTGGGGGGATATCAGATAGCACTGCCTGCAGAGTACTGGAAGCATCAGGGATGGGATGCACAGAAGGGTCAGGGAGGTCTATGCCTTCTCCCTGATCCCCCACAATCATAGTCTCAAGGTTATTTTCGGGGGTTACTGCTATTGTTTTTTGTACCTGTAGCACTGGATCAGGGGTAGGCAGCTCTTCCTGATTGTTTGGCTTCTGTGCAATGCCTAGTTGTGATATCACTGGTTTGAATTGTGCAGTATCAGCAAATCATTTTGCTGCTGCTGCTGACCTCTGTGCCTGACCATTGCTTATTAAGGACTCCTGAACTAGATTCCCTGTTGGATTATGTGAGGCCCAGGGACACTGCCAGTATGAGTGTCCCTATTTTTCCTCACACAAATTGCATTTAAAAGGATTTGGGCATTGTGTTCTGATATGCCCATATTCAAAACACAGATTGCAGCACTCTGCATCACAGGCTGCATTAAGATGGATCCTGGATCTATATTTGTGGCATGTGTGGGGTTGCCCAAGATAGAAACATATGCTGTTATTCTTTCTTAGGAAAAAAGTGCCAGGCAGATGGTAGGTACCAGTATTTGTTTGCCAAAGTTTAACCTTAAACTTCTAACCCCCTGTCCAAACCTGCTTGGTGTCAATGGTAGGGATAGGCTGATCTAAAACCTCATATCACTGCCTAAGCCAGTACATATCATCAAACATGTGCACAACTTTGTTCTGAAACATGGTTGTATTCATTTTTTTAACCGACGTGGACAGGGGAATTACCAGAAAGGGGGCCCAAAATACAAAATTTGTAATTGCAAGTTTGACTCAAAATTGTTCTAAAGATTTCAAAGTTTTAAAACTAACATCATATGTTGTCTCCCCTGAGACATGAATCATGGCATATAATTCAGTTGAAAAAAAACATAGAATCTTTCAAAATATTTCTTATCACAAAACACGGTCGGGGGTAATTTCTGTTTGCCCCTGTATTTATGTCTGACAGCATTTTGTCACCAAACAGGTTCTTCTTGAGTTGCAAATACATCTGACATTATAAACTGCTGTGGGGCAGGGTCTGGCTCTTTCTGTAATGTATGAGCAGGTTCAGAAGATTCTGATTCTCATTGTCTGCATTTGCAAGGGAATCGAAGTTCATCTCACTGTCATCCTCAGGAAGCTGGGGTTGCTGAGGCTGTGGAGGGGGGAACTGTCTCAGGGCATGGAATGGATCTTCAGGTGCTGAAGTTGCAATAATTTACTAATGAACTACCTCCAACTCCAGCCCCAAATCCCTCATATTAGATGGTGCTTACTGAGCTGAGCTGAGAGAATGTCTTTAACAGTAATTTTTATCCCAGATCCAGTAGCCCCTGACACCATACATTCATCGTGGGAAAGAGCAATAAGCGAACCTCTGTCTGTACCAGGAATCACAATATGTCCAGTGTCTGTTACCTCAATGTCCTTCTCATGCAATGTGAAGAGTTCCGCATTCCCAATGAGCCAGGATGCCCCATCTAGAGCTTTGACCTAGCCTGCTGCTACACATGCAGAATCTGTAGACCAGGATATTGTAGGAAGATGAGTAGCCAGTTTACCTCTTTTTGCAGAGTGCCCACATTTTGGGCCTAGCCAGTGGCCTGTTTTTGTCCTGCCTGAAGAGTAGCGGAGTTTCCCCAACGACATGGCAAACATTTCTCACATTAATAAAACAAGTCCATGTAACCCACACCCTAGGACACACCTGGAAAAAAGCTATAACAACCTAGTATGCTTTTCCTGGTCAAAAGTTACGGCTATAAATAAATATATAAATGTCAACACTACTATGAAGGTGCCCCCTATAGTGGGTAAGATCTGTGACTGAGCCATTGAAAAGCCTACCAGCAGAAGTGGTATGTGTGCAAGAACCATTAATGGTTTCAGAATCAGCTAGGACCAAGTAAGAGGCTTAATAGATACACACTGGGAAAGAAGTAGGATGGGGAGCCGGATGTGAGGGCAAAACCCTGACTACACATTAGGTCCCGAGGTAGGATAGGGTAAAACCGGGCAGAATGGATGGACTGATGGTCTTTTTCTGTGGAAATTTTCTGTTTCTATGTTGAGAAATCCTTTTGGACTCCATGCTCGTTCCATTCTTGGCCTGTGATGTGAGACTTCCAGCAACGGTGCCAATTCTAATGAAGTTTTGAGGCATAGACATCTTTCCTTTATAGGAACTGGACTGAGAACCACAGGCCATTTCACATAGGGCAGTCGCATGATAGGCCTATATCCTTTATTTGTGTTCCTGTGGTATGTGCTGTAATAGACTTTAGAATGGGACACTGTCTCTTTAAAAGGCTTTGAGGAATAAGATATCAAATATTCAGAACTGTTATAATGGCTAGGGTGGATCTGGTATGTCTTCAGATAGGGGAGACAGGTTTATGGATCTAGGAAATCATACCTCTTAGAGAAAACTGGGTAGTTAGCTTCCAACAACACCAACAAGGTAATGTAATTACCTAGGAGTCAAGGGTCAAGCCAAATGCATGGACCAGATGTTACTGGGTTGAAATGGAGCCTGACAAGAAACTACAGTGATACCTACAGGGAAAGGTAAACTTTCATACCCCATCACACTGTGGGTAGGGCTTGAAAATTGTCAGACTTTAAAGACACATTTTGAATTCAGGGCCATTGATAAACAGTTTAGCTGGGGGTCAGACAGCCTGTCCAGCTGCCATATACTTGAAGACCAGAAGTATTCATATAGGCTTGGAAAAATCTCTCAAATCAAACTGAGTGTGTGGAAATTTTGACTTTGCATATACTGAACAGAAAATTCTGATTATTAGCCAGAATTTTGGAAACCAAGACTTTTTACCCAGGAAAGCATCTGGAGCCTTTTTAAAAGGACATTCACGGGAAATTAATTGGGATACAAACTTGCTACAAAATTGTTGCTTAAGGACTCGTCTCTACAAGGACATTTACAATCTTGTCTGGACTCTAACATCAAAACAAGGTATGGTTTAGAATAACTGTGTTTTCTGTAAACCATCCTGTTTTAATTTTGATATTGTCTGCATTTCAAAGCTCTTCCAAACTAGAATTTTCTGTATTGCTTTTAGTTTAAGTAAACTTTATGATTTTCTTATCAACTCTGTCTGGGGTCTGATTGAGTGACCTGACATTTTAACAGAAGGGTTTTGAAAAGACTGTGAGCCTTGAAAGATAGTACCGCTCACCTATCATACCAAACTACTTAGGCAAGACGTAGCCAGTGGCCGTGGTGGGCTTCAAATACTGAACATGGTACAGAGTCAAGGGAACTCAAAACTGCAGTTTTCACCCTCCCACTGGGAAAAGGAAGGTTGGTAAATTCTTCTTGAACCCTTACACTGCTTGCAAGTTCTTGAAAAGGGAAATCCTCTCTGCAAACAGGAGGTCCTACCAGGCTGCCCAGGGTTTGGAGGCCAGGGGCTCATGACAATTGCCACCAAAGTTTTAACACATGAGAATGGCTGTTGACCACTGCCAACCTGTACCAGATTCTTTTAAACCAGTAACAAAGAGATAAATGGGGATGTAACCTATTGAGCCAGAAGTCTGCAAAAGAAGTAATTTTCAATCAAAGGGATACTGTAAGTGTTCTGTCTGCATTTATTCTTATTACATGAATATTTGGTTCGCTAAAGAGTGATTGCTTTTGATAACAAATAACCCTCATCTTAAAACAACAGACACCTGCCTGCCCTACTATTTTTAGAGTTTGCATACAGAATAAAGAATTGTGGGAAAAGGTCAGTGGAAAAATACAAGGAAAAGTGACGTGCCCAGTGAATTGTTACATTATGTCATATGAATAACTGGAGAATTACAGTAAGTTAAAAAAAGTAATGCAAACTGTAGCTCATTGTCAAATGCCTGTGGAAGCAGTCATTCAGTGCTTTCAAACAATGATGTGTGCTGATTAAGTCTGATATGATTGTTTTATTATGTCTAAATTCTCTTTCACAATATACAAAAGAACCTTGGAATAGCTTTTAAGTAGTATTTGTTCAAGAAAAGAAAGTCAAAAGTCATAACATCACATGGTGGGGTAGCACCAACTCTGATATTAAAGAATACAATATGGCTTTTTAGAATAACTAAAATTATTATCATCGAACTCTGACTCCAGTGGGAGTAGAATAGCATGAAGTATTTAGGGTTTTAAGGGTCTGTTCAAGACATATCATTTCAGGGTGGCATTTCATATGTTGCAAACTATTGTGCAGCTTCAATATGTTTAATGTTTGTTGATCTAGTGTTTCAAGTTTAATTCTGATTATAGGGATGTTGTAACTTGTTATCTTTATTTTATATGTGATGTGCTCTCAGTTTATTGCCCAGATGGACTTAATAGAAATGAAAAGTGATGAGGATGAGGGTGATGAGGTGATTTGTATTGCAACACTGATGTGGCAGGTCATACGTGCCCTAATGTTAAACAGCCCATGTACAGTAATGGCAGAGGGGCATGCCTGAAATAAAGTAAAAGGTTAAGTATTTTTCAGTGATCTGGTTCCATGCTGTGCAGTACATGTGGGTCCCTACAGGGCATTAATTGTTGCAGGCAATGTAGCCTATGGGTCCAGAGTGCAGAACTTTGTAGGAAGTGAGACACATGGCAGACACTGTTGTCCTACTTGTCCTGGAAACTGAAAACCAAAGCTTGGAGCGCTGTGCAAGAAGTCTGTATTTGTTACCTAATCCCCAAAATTCCTCCTTGTATGATTGCGTGTGATACAAAAATACTAAGAAAAAAAAATATGGTGGAAGATCTTTAGCTTCTAGGAGACAGACTAGGTGATTGTGAGGCAGTAGAATCTGCTGGGAGTTTTAGTTCCCTGATAGCATTAGGGAACTACAAAAAATGAAGCCAGTATTGTTTTTTGTACTATAAATGCAATTTCATTTAAGTGGCACTATGCTAGGTGCGGTCAGCGGCCAAGTGAAGGCTATCTGACTTTTTAGGACCTATAAAATTTTGCATGTGCGAAATTGCACATAGCACTCCCATGTTGGCACTTCTAGGTCTCTGCCCATAAAGCTTGGCTACTCTGCAAGCAGCAACCCTGTGGGATTGGAGACATACACAGCAGAGGCCGTTGTCCTGGTTGTCATGGAAACTGAAAATTAAAGCTCAGTGCTATGTGATAGAAGTGTGTGTGTGTGTGTGTTACCTAATGCCCCAAATTCCCTCCTGTTTGATTGAGCATGATACAAAAATGCTAAGAGAAAAACAAACAAAAAAAAAATATGGTGGGAGATCTTTAGTCTTTGAGAGACAGACTAGGTGACTGTGAGACAGTAGAGGCTGCTGGAAATTTTAGTTCCCTGATAGTGCTAGAGAACTACAACAATGGAGCCAGCAATGTTTTTAGCACTATAAGTGCAATTTCTTTTAAGTGGCACTAGGCTAGATGCCATCAGTGGCCAAGTGAAGGCTATCTGACTGCATAGGACCTATACAATTTTACTTGTGTGACATTGTACATAGCGCTCCCAGGCTAGCATGTCTAGGTCTCTACCCATACAGCTCAGCTACTCTGCAAATGACAGCCAAGCAGGAGCAGAGGCAGGCATGGCAGAGGTGAGTGTCTGTTGTGTCAACTGGGACAGGAGGGATAGCAGGCCCACTGTCTTTACTCCAGGAAAGTAAAAGGTATTTAAACATGGGTGAACACTTTGTTTCTTTCAACATTTAGACTCCTAGAGTGGGTTGATACAGTGGTCAAAAGAAAGCCAGCTGTATTTTGTATTATATTTTAACAGCACTGGTGTGTGGTGGATAGCGTAAGTTGAAACCAACTTCTAGTCCCATGGAAATAAAGCTCAGCCCCTTTGCAAGCAGCAGCTGACTGCCAGTGGTGGTGGGCACATTGCCAGACTAGTGAGCAGTGCAGGCTATGTTGTGTGAGTGTGCATTTCGGCCAGGATGTGAAAAATGACAGCTGTACTGTTCATAAGAAGGTGTGAAAAAATGCCAATGTTGAAAATCTGGAGTGAAAATATTACAAATTCGTGAAGTTACGAGTGTGCATGGAAACTGCGCAATGCACACTCGTAACTCAGTCATTCTCTGGAATTTTTTCACCAGATTTGCAACATAGGCTTTTTGAGAGCCCACCTCATGAACAGTAACACTGTCATTTCATTAATAAGTCCCAAAAGATGATACATAGATACATAGATACATAGACAGTGTCGGCAGATAAGGGCCTATGGCCCACCTAGTCTGCCCATTTGAGCTTGTAAGTTCAGTTTGTTTTCCTAGAAGTCTGTTTCCCCTTACCCCTGCCCTCTAGAATTCCTTTATGTCTATCCCATGCATTCTTAAATCCCATGATTGTTTCAGCCCCCACCACTTCCTCCACCACCCGTTCTGTGAAGAAATTCTTTCTCATGTTTCCTCTGAATCGTCCTCCCTCCAACTTCATCCCATGCCCTCTAGTCCTGAAACATCTTTTTCGCTTAAAAATAGTGTTTTCCTGCACCCTGTTCCTCCCTGTAAGATACTTGTATGTCTCTATCATATCCCCTCTCTCCCTCCTCTCCTCCAGGGAGTACATGTTCAGTTCCTTCAACCTGTCTTCATAGGACTTGTGATGCAACCCATGCACCATCTTTGTTGCCCTCCTCTGAACTTCTACCCTGTCTATGTCCTTACGTAGGTATGGTCTCCAGAACTGTACACTGTACTCCAGGTGGGGCCTCACTAGTGTCTTGTATAGCGGAATTATGACCTCCTTTTCCTGCTGGTGATGCCCCTGCCTATACATCCCAGCATCCTATTTGCTTTACCTGATGCCTTGTCACACTGTTTCCCTACCTTGAGGTCATCAGAGATGACAACCCCAAGATTCCTTTCCTGCTTGGTGCATGCTATATCCTCACCCCCAACTGATATATTGTGCCAGGGTTTTTGTGCCCCATATGCATTATCTTGCACTTCTTTGCATTGAATTTCAACTGCCAAACCCTTGACCATTCTTCAAGTTTCTGCAGGTCCCTTCTCATTCTGTCTACACCTCTGGTGTGTCTACTCTGTTACAGAGCTTTGTGTCATCAGCGAACAGTGAAATTCTGCCTCTAGATCCTGTGCAATGTCACTGATGAAGATGTTGAATAGGACCGGTCCCAGCACTGATCCCTGTGGTACCCCACTGGTCACTCTTCCTCTGTGGAGTGACAGCCATTTACCACCACCCTCTGTGTCCTGCCACCCAGCCAGTTACCTACCCACCACACTACTGTCCTGCCCACACCCATATTCCCCAGTTTGTGTAATAGTCTCTATGTGGCACAGTGTCAAAGGCCTTGCTGAAGTCCAGATAGGCCATGTCCACTGCCCTCCCTGATCCACCTCCCTAGTCACCCAGTCAAAAAATTCAATGAGGTTGGTCTGACATGACCTCCCCCTGGTGAAACCATGCTGCCTTGGGTCCTGTAGTCCATTGACAACCAGATGTTCCACCAATCTCTCCTTCAGTAGTGCTTCCATGATCTTTCCCACTACCGAGGTGAGGCTGACTGGTCTGTAGTTCCCTGCTTCCTCTTTGTTCCCACTTTTGTATAAGGGACTACATCTGCTGTCCTCCAGTCTTTGGGTACCTCCTGTTTCCAGTGATTGGCTGAACAGGATAGCCAGAGGTTCAGCCACCACCTCTTAGTTCTTATGGAACCGTGGGTGCACCCCATCTGGCCCCCATTGCTTTATCAGCTCTTGTACTTCCAGTTCCTTCAGGACCTTTCTCGTAAAGGGACTTGTGTCCATTTCTGCACCATTCTCACCCCTTGTACTCCCTTCAGACCCATTACCCCCCTCTTCCTTAGTAAAGACTGAGCAGAAATACCTGTTCAATATGTCAGCTTTACTGTTGTCATCCTCCACGCGGCTCCCATCCTCCCCCTTCAGTCTCACTATCCCTCCCTTTGTCTTCTTTTTTCACTTATGTACCTGTAAAAGGTTTTGTCCCCTTTAACCACTGATTTTGCAATGTGTTCTTCTGTCTGAGCTTTGGCTTCCCTTACTGACTTCCCTGCCTCCCTTTGTTTCTCCTGGTACTTCTCCCTAACCCCTTCTGCCTGTGTCTTTTTGTATTGCCTGAATGCAATCTTTTTGGCTTTCTACTTTGCTACCTCTTTGGAAAACCATAATGGTCTCCTCTTTCTTTTCCTCTTGCTAACCTGCTTAATGCATAATTCTGTTGTTCTTATAATCCCCATTTTAAATACTGCCCACTGTTCCTCAACCCTGATTCCTGTCCCATTCTCCTTAATGCCTCTTTCAAGCATCTCCCCATTTTCCCAAAGTCTGCCCCCCTAAAATCCAGGATACGTGTTTTTTGTGGTTTGGTTCTGCTCTTTCTGTGATTTCAAACCACAATGACTGGTGGTCACTGTTACCCAGGTGCTCCCCCACTGTCACCCCCATCACACTGTCCCTGTTTGTGTGCACAAGGTCCAGTATTGCCTTCTGCCGAGTTGGTTCCATGACCAGTTGCTTGAGGAAGGCACCCGAAGGGAGTCCAGGATAAATCTGCTCCTAGTTGATGCTGCTGCTGGATGCTCCAGTCCACGCCTGGTATATTGAAGTCTCCAACCAGTACTACTCACTTTGTCTGCCATCCTTGGATGGCTAGCATCAGCTTCCTATCTGTTTCTTCCTCCTGGGCTGGTGGTCTATAGACCACACCTGTGCGGATGGCTGGCCCCATTTTCCTTTCCAGCTTAACCCACAGTATCTCTCCCCCATTTTGTTCCTCCTGGATCTGTGTGGCCCTTATGTCATTTTTCACATACAGTGCCACTCCTCCTCCCTTCCTGCCTGCTCTGTCTCTTCTGAATATGTTGTAGCCAGGTATGGCTATCTCCCAGTCATGGTTATCATTACACCAGGTCCATGCAGTGACTGCAAAATCACTTTTCCGGACCAAATAACGCCATGGCAGTGACTGAATTCATGAGGCAGGGTCCCAAGAATCCCATATTGAAAATTTGGTGCCAAAAGTCAAAAAAATGACTGAGATAGCCACATAAGTTGAAAAAAAAAAAACATTATGCCATTGTACAGCTTACCAGCATTTCTTCAGTTCTTGCTCGGCTTTGAAGAGTGCAGACGTGTTCCTGGTCCACTGAAGATCATCGTGACAGGCTCCAGAAGTAAGTATGGGGTGAGGGGGGTGTGGGGAGGTGGGGTGAGCAGAGGGTGCATGCGGGTTGGGGGAAGGGGCAAGGGACTTAACGAGGGACTGTTTCTTTTTTAATAGGAATTTTAAGAAAAAAGATGCCATGGGACACTTTTGGCTCACTGAGGTGGGCTCCTAGCATGCCACCTGGATGTTTGTTGGAAGGGAGTGGAGCTGACAGGGATTGGGCATCCCTGTCAGCCATACAGTGTGCTTGGGGGGGAGCACATGAATATGCTGGGGTGGGCTCCCAGCATGCTACCTGGGTGTTTGTTGGGGGGGACTAGAGCCAACAGGGATTGGGCACACCCATCAGCCATACAGTGTGCTTGGGAGGAGTGTGCATGAGCCAAGGGGGGGTTGGGCACCCCCTTGGCACACAACAAATGGGGGGGCACATCATCCCAATGGGGATCGGGCTACCCCATTGGCAAATGAACTGGGGAGGAGCAATGCTGAAAGGAGGATTGGGCACCCCTGTTGGCTTTAACATGGACTGGGAGAAGCAGCAGCTGTCTGTTTGCTTCGTGGGGACTGTGAGAGGCTGATGGAGAAGCCACCACCATGTTTCTCTGAAATGTGACACCAGACAATGCAGCTTTAATTGGCTGCTGCAGGAGGGAATCACCCACAAGCGTAGCTGATTGTTTAATGATGGGGCGCTCCCTGATTGCAGCAGCCAGTTTCTTTCAAGGTTGTGGCAAGCTACAGTACTGCTGTCATGGACAGCGTGATTTTCTGTTGGTGCCACACAGATCAGTCCCAAAATGGGCTGTTGGCATTGGCAACAACACTGCCGCACCTCCACAACTCGCTACTGAAGCAAGCTGCTGCAATATGTTTCTTGCACATGCACACAAGCAAACATAATAAAAATCTTAAAAAACAGCTAAAAATTAAATACGAAATGAGTAGAGTTGAACAGTTTATTAAGAGCACCGGCATGTTAATTCAGGAGGGGGAGGTGCTATAGCAACACAAGGGCAGTACACAAACCTGGATGTAAACAAAACATTGGGGGATAAAAAAAAACATAATACAACTGAAGATTCAGAAGGAGAAGAAGGGCTAAGAGAGGAAGAATGGTGTGTGGTGAAAGAGGGTGTAAGGAGGAGAAGGAGTCATGAGGGGCCACCCACTCATATCCAGCTTGAAATAGGTTTGAAACCCTAGGAAGTTGTGGGTAATATTGATGAGGAGGCCACTGGAAATGGGCCAGAGGCAGGTAGTGAACATAGCAATAAAAATGGCACTATTGGTAGTATGGCCCACGTGGAAGCAAGTCCCACTGAACAGATAACTAACACATGTCCTGCCAGAAGTCAAATAAATGAGCAGCATGGTACATACCAAAATGCTACATTAGGGGAGTCTGTTCCCAGAAATGGCCAATTGATTAAAAGGGACATAGCAGTCATTGGTGACTGAGTTCTTAAAGTGAGTTATGAAGGTTCCCCAAATACCTTTTTCACATAGTATGCTCTTGCCAGCCATGCTTCAGATGTTGAAGCTGCAGTTTGTTTTGTAAAAAAAATCTGTCATAGTCATTTTATTTTTATGCTTTATCAGCACTTTGTTTCTGGCTGCCCTCCAGTGTCTTTCTGCAGTCACACCCCCAGAATGATGACACACAAGGGAACTGTCAATGTTTTTCAAACAGCAACTAGGAATTCTGGGTAATTTATAAAGTTGACTTAAATATTTCTTACTCAGAAGTGCAGTCTGTTATGCTGGTAGTAGTGACTGCAGTATAGCACCTAATATGTAAATGTCCATAGTAAGGGATCGTGGGTACAATAAGAAGCTGTTTTCCAATTTCTTTACTGTGAGGTGCAGTCTCCTATTTCAGTAGTGGCTTAAACAATATAAGTTTGTTTATGTTTATTTTCAAAACAAGGCACTGTGCATATAGTATCTAGCTACAAGACTTATTTACTGAGAGATGTAGTATCCTATTTCTGTAGTGAGCAAAGAACTATAATAGCCTGTATACTAATTTACATAGTGAGGCATTGTGGGTAGAGTAAATAGCTGATTTTCTATCTCCCTGATTAAAGTGCAATCTCCTATTCAGGTAGTGTTTACAGCAGTACAATCTGTAGAAAAGCTTCTAGAAAAATGTTTTTGTGATACAGGCAGGCCAAGAAGCTCATTTGTCATTCTGTGTAGATGTTGCTTCACTTTTACTGCCTGTGGTGAAGTGACAGGCCTGAAGTGACAGCTCCTGTCAGAATGTGGGAATGTGATGATACTTTTCTATGTTTATGTTATAGGGTGTAAATGGCTGTAAGTAGTTCAGGAGTGTAATGATGGGTCAATGGTTACACAGCTCTGAGCTGCTTTCAGTCAATCAAATCGCTAGACTTTTTCTGGACGTGTTATACAGCTACTTGCAAACAATGTAAAGAGTCATCTAAAAACTGACAGTGTCCCTTTAAAAACTCTATTTCCATTGTATGATATCACAGTTGGGGGTTGCAGCACTGAGGAAAAAAAATGGGCAGGGTTATGCAAACGAAGCAGAGCACAGAAATAAAAGGATTTATTTCATGGAAAACAGCACTATTTGGCAGTTTAAATGGTAGAAGACTGGTTCACAACTCCTACAGGTTACTACTCCCATTTGTTATGGCAAACTTGATAAATCACTTTAAGCTGGAATGCAAGGTGCCAAAGGGCCTCTCACCCAATCTGCAAAAAGTGCAAACAGAAGACACAGACATATGTTTCATCCTAACCATGACTCAGCAGTGTGCCTTATTTGTATGACACCCCAGGGGAAATGAACCAACTGTCCTAAGTTGGTCTTATGGGTTTGGGTCATGGTGAGACAAACAAAAAACAGAAAAACAAGCTAAAAGACAAATAATCTCAATGCAAAAGCACCGAGGCAAGGGTCACCCCAAAGGGCATTGGCCATAAAGTCAAGTTTCAAAGAAATACAGAACCACACATACCCCCATAGTGCAAAGCATCATGGGCTATATATGCAAATCAACATAACATTTTAGGCTAGTTCAGCTTTAAGCAGGAATGCATGGTACCAAAGGGCCTCTCGCACAATCTGCAAAAGGTGCAAACAGAAGACACAGACACATGTTTTATCCTAATCAAGATTCATCAGTGTGCCTCATCTGTGTGACACCCCAGGGGAAATGAACCAACTGCCCTAAGTTGGTCTTATGGGTTTGGGTCATGGTGAGCCAAACAAAAAACAGAAAAACAAGCTAAAAGACAAAGAACCTCAGTGCAAAAGCACTGAAGCAAGGGTTACCCCAAAGGGCATTGGCCATAAAGCCATGTTTCAAAAAATACAAAATCACACTCTCCTTCATAATGCAAAGCATCATGGGATGCATATGCAAATAGATTATTTAGGTAATGGTACTTTATAGGAGCAATGGCACCAGCAGTGGACCCTGGCTCACAAGGCATTCCCAGACTCCAGCAGCTTCCTCATACAAATCAAGGTAATGCACCACTGCTACCTTGTGCTGGCACAGCTTCGGAGGTTAGGCATAATGCTGCATGACCAGTGCTGGAGATGCCAAAGCCTCAGTGCAGACTTATTGTATGTTCTCTGGTCCTCTGATAAGCTAGGCCCTCTCTGAAAGTACATCCATGAATACTGTACTACTATTCTAGAGGCTGAGTTCCCATTGTACCCGCCCCTGTTCTTGATAGGACTCTACCCTCAATTCCTGTTGTTGTACAAGATGTAGCAGCATTGCCATCTCATGGTCAGTGTAGAGGCCAAGTGACTCATTTTGTGGAGCTGAAGAACAGATAAAATCCCATCTGGAGTCAGTGGCTCTCAACGATGCATACCATAGCTAATATGACATTTTGCCTGAGGAGCTTTGGATGGTTACCAGGAAGAATAGATTTAGTAGTTGCCGTATTGGTCCTTGCAAGAATAGATCCAGAATAAAATGATTTGATAACTTTTAATGGACCAACATAGATGTAACAACAAGAACAAAGTGCTCTAGCTTTCGGACCAACCAGTCCTTCTTCAGAAGCTCATGGCAGTTGTTTAGAAAATACAATACTTATAACAGCTAGATAATGCAGAGAAAAACAGAAAAAAATCCCCATTGGTTTAAAATACTCATTTAAAAAAAAAAAAAAAACAGAAGATGATGTCAGAGAAGTTTAACAGTACCATACTGCCTTCAGCCAGAAATAACCTTGGGTCAGACATGCTTGGTGGAACACACATACAAAGAATGGTACTGCATATAAATTTAATTGACATAAGATAACACTGCTGAAGCAGATAACTCCTAAATCAAGCTATGAGTGTCACAGTTAGTATAAGGATGTGATTACTGAAAGGCAACCCCCACCCAGATTGAAGACAAACTAAGATTGTTATAGGGCTCATGAAGTTTCAATGTTTGCATTATAGACAATAATTTACCAGTAAAGTTGTCTTAAAAACATCAGTGCACACTGTGTGATGTGTAAAACCTAGCTGGACCTGTCACCCAGCTGTACTCTCAAGCTAGATATAAGGCTCAAGAAATTTCGAAAACCTCAGGACTACATAAATGATAATTTAAATATAAATAGATAATATTAGTGTCAAACAAAAAACTCTAGTCGAGGAACCTTAAGGAATTAAGACCATGTAGTCTGATATGTACTGATGTCAATATATACTGAGAATGTAACAACTTGATGTACCACAAGTGTCTAAGGAATCTGAAAAAGAGATAAAAATGTAATTTCTCTCCTCCTCTTCATACAAACAATACAACCTAACCCACCCCACATCACCATAATGTGGGCGGGGGAGATACATACTGTAACTTAAAGGAGATGTTGTCTCTCTCTCACTCTCTCTCCCCCCCCTCTCTCTCTCTCTCCCACAGACACATACACACACACACACACACACTCACACACACACACACACACACACACGCTCTCTCTCTCTCTCCTAGTGAACCTATAATAGACATCCTTGTTGCATTCTGCATATGCCACAGTGGACCAACCTTAGGCTCCCTCCATGGCTAGCAATAAGACATGCCTCCCCCTTCCCAGAATAAGGGATCACTGCAGACAGTGCCCCCTCTCCTTCACACACTGTTATTTGGTATAGGTCTTTTATACAGGTTGCACGTTGATCTTTGTAGTAAATCTGATGGAATGGCTCATGGCTACTTGCATTATACGGTTGGATGTATCCCATGTCCAGATGAGAAACAAGTGTGTTGGATGTTATAATGTCTAAAAAAACCTAACAAAAAAATTAACTGAAAAAAAAACAACACTTTCATGTGTTTAGTCGGTGATGAATGGGGGTTAGCCACCCTATTGTTTGCACTCAGTCCTTGCACCACTTGAACACTCATTTTCATGTTGGTTTGCATCTTTCAGCCAATCAGGTTGAGTTAACGACTATTAGAGGCTGCTAAAGAGAAATTTTGGCTCAGTTCAGACCAGCCTGCCATCAAGGGGGTTGTGTGAGTTTGATTCAGCACTCTAGAGACTGCTACCATTAGGGCTCAGGAGAGACTGGTAGGCTTTGAAAGAACTTTGGCAACTGAGAGACTGTATGCCTTCAACAAAGCACCCATAAGAGTAATTTACAACAGGACAATCACTGTTTGTTGAAACAAAGCACCCACAAGAGTAATTTACAACTGAACAATCACTGTTTGTTGAAACAAAGCACTCACAAGAGTAATTTACAACAGGACAATCCCTGTTTGTTGTTTCCCTGTTGGGACATTATGTTGAGGGGAAGTAGCTATCTGAGGAAGGATTTATTATTCCACCATCCACAATGTGAGTGTGCCCCTGGAGTGCCATAAGGAGGAAGATCCTTCTAAAGTATCTGATGAAGTGAATCCTGATTGTACCAACTCTCCATGGATCATAGTAACCCATGCTACTCCATTCCAATCTCAGAGACCATAAGGAGCCATGTGATTTTAAGAGAAAACTTCATGCCATCTTGAGAGTGGAAGGAAACACCTCCCCAGAATGTACTGGAAGTGTTCAAAATTGATGCCAAGGTACCACCTATACCCTGTCTCTGGCTTGTGGCCTGGAGACTAGGTTGTCTCTGAAAGGGCTCCTCTCCTCCCTATAGTAATGACTCTTACAAAAGGCTGTGAATATTCTCAGGGGGAGACCAACCTCCAAATGGGAAAAGGATTTTGATACCTGGATCAACCAAGATGCCCATTTGGTCCTAGATTGTCAATGTTCTGATTGGATAAAGCAGAAGAGGTTAGTAGAAAGATGAGAATCCCTAACCTTGCCATTGTGAGATCCATCAGAAACATTAGGTCAGATGCCACCGTGTCTCATTGTCTAGACTTTTAAGAAAGGTACATTTGGGAGTCCATCCTCAGGAAAGGATTTGTATATAAGGTCCAAGACCACCAGACTACAGAAGGGAAAAGCTATCCAAGTAACTGACCTGTCTAGAGAGCCTACAAAATTGAGTCCCGGAATGAAAGGGAGTGTCTCTGGACAATCTGGACTGGGTACAGGTGGACCAAGTTACAATTTGAGGCATGCACTCTGGCATGACACTAGTGAACCTTCATCTGTGGCCGTCCCTTGGTATGATTGGATTTCGATTACTGACGCCAACAGCAGGTTCGGGAACTCAGCCCGGGAGCTGGAGGGCCGGCCTGAGGGTGGACTTGAGCGCCCCAAGAACTGGCCATCCTCCCTCTGGGGGAGAGGGGTACCTGAGCCTGCGCCTGTCTGACCCCGTGGAGACCCAAGGCACAGCAAACCCCGGCTGCCCCAACAGAGGGGGCAATGTGGCAGACGTCGGCGCTTCAGCGCCTTGATGTCCGGGGACCTGGCACATCGAGAACATCAGGGAAAAACCCCTTGCAGCCTCCCAGTAGATGGAGCACCAGGCCCCGACCTTCAATGCCCCTTCCTGCCCGGAGACAGCGTTTCATCAAGCACAGAGAAGTGTCGGGTGAAACAACCTATACCCGCCTGGGGGGTATAGCCACGGCTCCATGGGGCACGGACTGCACCGGTCACCAGGTAGGTGAGCAAAGGCTGATAAGGCCATAGGTGTCTCCCGAAGAGGGGAGCGCTGCGAGGAGGGAGGAGGATAAAGAGAAAGGAAAAAAAAAAAACCTTCATCTGTAAGATTGACATGCTAATCCTCCTACCTCTGGGGACCTACTGGCTGAAATCTTAAATGGGGAAGTGAGTGAGACCATCAGGCATATGGTAAAGCCCCCTCACACCTAATGCACAGCCCCCAACACCTGAAGCCCGAGTCTCAGAGATTGACACTTCAGGTAATAGACACCGTACTGGGAACAAAGATTTACAACCATGACTGCAGGACCTGGAGGAACAGTTGTCAGCACTGCAGTGAGGTACAACTACTGCCCAGAAACCTGTTTGGGTAGGGCCCCACTACAAACTAAGCTTCCACCAATCTGGCAACCTCCAATCAGTGAATCCCATCCATGGAAGCTATTGTTCTGCCACTGATGTGGTGAGAAAGGACTTTATGACTGACTGTGTACTTCCTTAGAGGACTTGCAGAAAGTGGTTAAGGAATTCAATCAGAGGATATACCCACAGGTAAATGCCAGTGGAGGCCTGTAAAGCAGCAATCTGGGAGTCTGGAACTGACTGGCTCCCTCAAAGAGGGCAGGCCCCTCAGTGTGGCAGTTGAGCTACCACTCATGATGCCAGTGACCCGGGTTCGTGAACAAACCCAGGTTGTTGAGGGCCAGCCGGAAGGGAGGAGCATCAAACATCCCCATGGATGCTTTCCTCCTCCAGGGAGGGAGGGAGGGTCACCATCCTCACAGCTCTACTGCCGATTAAGTGACCACAGGTGGCAGTGCAGTTGATGGCACTGGGGCGAGGGGAGACGTAGGCTGGAGGCCAGAGCAACATGCACGTTCAGCATACTCATGCTCCTTGACCTTCCTAGTGTGCCAACATCTTGGGCTGGGAAACAACAAAAAAGACCCTAGCTGTACAAGATGATGCTGTACCTCAGCTCACAGGCCTCATACCACCAACGGCAGCACTACTCCACTTACACTGGCTTCAATTACCTTGGGGGGGGACAGGACCTCCCTAAGGGCCCCGATGAAAGAGGACTGCTTTGGGGGTAAGCCATGGGAGTGAATTTGGAGACAGGGTAAGGCCCAGAAAAGGTGGGTGATAGGACTTGGGTTAGAGGGGGATGAAGGATGCATGCTGGTAGAAGGGGGGCTTGATAAGTTGACAGTGCAAGAAACAAAAAGAAATCCCAAAGAGAAAAGTATCCAAAGGACAGGGGGTAACATTGTGACTGTTGGTATGAAAGATTATGTAAGTCATGTCAGCTGCCTACTAGATGAGATCAATACATATTGCCAACTAAATTACGTCTCTACAGGAGGTTCCAGTTTGAACTATTTGATATCATAGATGATTCTTGGACTCAAAGGCAGACCAAGGTGAAAAAACAAATGCATTAAAAGTACTGAATCTGACAACTCCCTCTTTCTAAAACAACACAGAATCCTCCACTCAGTGGAGATGGGTCATCACTTTCCAATAAAATAGAGTTCAAACAGTTTCTTTAATCAACCAATAGTTTGAAAACCATCTTGAAGCAGGCTCACCATTCTGTAGTGTATATGACTAGGTTTCAGGCATGGACAGAGGAGCAGCAGTATCATCCTACTGGTATAAGTTTGGTGCTGTAACAGTAAAATATCTGCATCACAAAACATCCGACCTTCCACACAGCCAGAAAAATTAACAAACTGTGGGTAAACCCCGAAACTCCAACATGCCGACCGGTGCAGACATGATTGAAAAGCTTATGTATCAATACTGTCTTTTATTTTTTTTGGTAATTACAGTTTGGGATTAAAGACCTTTGAGCCAAGGCTCGTTTACAAAGGTTCCATGTCAGACAAAGTACAGTACAAACAAACTAAACAACATTAGAGCACAATGGTACACAGAAATATAATCATTGAGGTGTACAGAACTAACACTTGCAAACAGCAGAATTTCATAGGAATGAGGCTGAGACTGGTAAATTTGCTGGAGGATACAACCTCAATATGTTAGTTTCTCATTTAACACCACAATCTAAAGATTCACCAGGAGATCTCATCATCAGTTTAGTAAGGGGGAAAGAAGAAACAGTGTGCAGGGAGCAGGCAGATCAGGGTTAGGCGCACTGGCAGATGGATAGCCAGGGAATTGCAGTATTGAGGGGCTGAGTAGAGTAAGCAGCCCAAGAAAGGCTTTATTCAGGGTAAGCAAGAGAGGCAGCCTATTTAGGCTTAGTCATGGGGGAGGGGAGCAGGATAGAGAAAGATAGGAGCGAGGGAGAGGGTGTAATGAGGGGTAGGGAGAGGTGTGGGGGTTGAGTTGTCAAGGAGATGAGAGGGAAGGAAGTTGTGGGAGGATGGGTGGGTGGAGGTAATGTGAGAGGGGGGAAGCAGTAAGGGGTAGTAAAAGGAGGGACTGGGGCAAGAGGGGGTGGAGTGTGCGGGGGTGGGGGAATTGTATTAGGTAAGTCCTTCATAAGGAGATTGCTTGGTCGATTAGGGTGGTTCTAAGATAAGTGGTGTAGTCAGGTTTAGCAAGGGCACTTGCATTTCCTAGCAAAAGCTAGGTGCGTCTGAAGGCCAGTTTTGAAGTTGCTTATCCTATTGCACTCAAGGAGGTCTGGTGGGAGGTCATTTGTCCATTTGGGTCCTCTGAACGATAGGGATCTTTGGGCAATTGAAGTACGCTTGAATGATACCATAAGCCCACACCTGGAAGCCCTCTGAGTATTGAAAGTAGGTTGGTCAATTTTGAAGAGACGTGAGGTGGATACAGGAGTTAGCCCGAGTAAGGCCTTCTTAGACAGTAGGCAGGTCTGGAATTGGGCCCTGAGGTGTAGGGGTAGACATCCCATTTCTTCGTATAGGTTGCATGTGTGTGTCCGGTGATCTGCACCCAGTACCAGCCTGCATGCTTTTGTTAGAAGTGTTTTTACCCTTTTTAGGGCAGTATTGGTGTCTGCGCTGTAGATTAAAAGGCAGTAGTCTATGTTAGACAGCACTGAGCAGGAGGTGACAAGTTTTAGGGCCTCTGGTGGCATGTAGTGGCGGTGCCTGTACAGAACTCCTAGTTTTGCATTGGCTGGTTTGATAACATGGTCCACATGTGTAGTGTAGGAGAGGGCACTATCGAGGTGAATACCAAGGTATTTAAAAGTGTCCACTTGTTCCAAGGTGTGCCCGCTGTGAGTCTGTATCAGTATTTTCCAGAGTTTTTTCCTGTTCTGCAGAAGCAAGACAAGCATGCTCTTGTTTTTTTTTTTAGTTGGGCAGCAGTTTATTGGCTGAAAATCAGGCCTCCAGCTTGTGGAGATTCATTTCAAGTTTACTGGTAATGGCTGGTAGGTTTTTTCCACTTACGGAGATGACTGCATCATCTGCATATAGCACAATATGTTCCTGGTAGACTGAAGGCAGGGGGTTTATGAAGAGGCTAAAAAGTAGCCTACCCAGAATAGAGCCTTGGGGGACACCAAAAGTCAACTCCATGGATTCAGATAGTGCGCCATTGATTTTGATG
Source organism: Neoceratodus forsteri (assembly GCA_016271365.2). Taxonomy (NCBI): domain Eukaryota; kingdom Metazoa; phylum Chordata; order Ceratodontiformes; family Ceratodontidae; genus Neoceratodus; species Neoceratodus forsteri. The sequence continues at coordinate 607,045,961 of CM057459.1, forward strand.
CATTGTGTCCTTCTGGCGAGAGAACTTTTGAACCAGGTGACCGTGTCAATGGATAGGCCTAAAGAGCTCAGGCATTGAAGTAGGATTTGATGGTTGACAGTGTCAAATGCCTTTGTCAGGTGAATAAAGATAGATCCCACAGCAAGAACATCATCAAAGGCATCGTAGATTTGGGTAGTGAAGTCAACCAGGGCAGTAATGGTGGAGTGTTTTTTCTGGAATCCATGCTACTGAGCACATGGTAGGTTGTGCTTCAGCAGGTACCAACACTTTAGACAGGGGAGGGAGAATGGAGATGGGCCTGTAGTTAGTAAGGTCTGTGGCATCACCTGATTTAGGGACTGGGACAATGAGAGCCTCCTTCCATTTGTTGGAGAACACACCTGACCTAAGTGAGGCATTAAAGACTTTGGTTATCGGTTCATCCTGTTCATTAACAGTAAGTGCCACCATTTTCATGTCTACAAGGTCTCTCCCCATTCTTGTCTTCCCTAGGACATGCTTCACATACTTGATGGTGTAGTTTCTACTTAGCTGCTTAAAGTAGGATGGAGAGGGGGCTTCCCACTGTTTGGGGGGGTTTGTTATCATTAATTGGGGATGAGGGGGTCAGGTAGTCACTGGGAAGCACAGAGCTAAGGTCAGTGAAAGCTCGATTAAATGCATTTGCAATTTCAATTGGCTCCTGAAGTAGCCTGGCAGCAGTGACTATTAGGCCCGGTTGGGCTTTAGGGGGTTTGCCGGTGAGTGATTTGATTGAGTCCCAGAACTCCTTTCCACGCCCCCAGCTCCTTTTTACTAGGTTATTGTAGTAGGTTGCCTTTGCTTGACAGATGAGCCTGGTGCAGTTGTTCCTTGTGGTCTTATACTTAGTGAGATCTGTTACACTACAAGATGCTTTGGCCCAATGCCAGAGGTTATCCCTTTCCCTCATAAGCTTAATAATGGAGCCTGTGAGCCAGGGGTTAGAACTCCCTCGTGTTTTTTTTTATCTATAAGGTGCAAGGATATAACAGACTTTAGTAAAGATTGTGAGGAAGTAATTTAGGGTTTGATTTCCATCCTCAGCTCTGTCCAGAGGTGTCCAGTCTACTAACCTCAGGTATTGCCTAAAGGATGCCAGCAGCCCAGTTCTCAGGTAGTGGTTTCATAAGGCCTGTGGATCACTACTTTTGGCCTTATTTGACCATGTGCACATGACTAGAGAATGATCACTGAGGGTGTCAGGAAGGACAGTGACCTCAGAGATGTGTTCTGGGCAGCTTGCCATTAGCCAGTCGATTAGAGTGCTTGTGCCGGTTTTGTAATTAAATCTGGTGGCTGTAGAGACTAGCTGAGTGAGGTAGAGCTTGGATACCTGGTCCTGTACTGTTAGGGAGTCGTTGACCAGCCAGTTGGTGTTAAAATCACCAACAATAATATGCTACCAGTTGGTATTGATCTGCTTCAGGTTGCTTATTACCTGTTGAAAGCCAGAGTTAAGAGACCCAGGAGGTATATACACAACGGATAGTAGTAACACCTAGAGCTGGTTACCTAGTGTGAGTTTGAGGCTGAGGGTTTGCACCTTTTTGGTTTGAAAACTGCTAGGCAGAACCTGAGCCTTAATCTAATTTTTTAGATAAACTAAGAAACCTCCACCCCACTTGGATAATCTGTCCTGTCGGATCACTGTGTAGCCGTCGAGAGCTATTGAGGCATCACAGGTCTTAGATTATAGCCAGGTTTCAGTGAGAGCTATAATATCAGGTTTAGTCGCTCAACCCAGGCCTGGAACTGAGGTAGTTTGTTTAGGAGGCTCTGTACGTTTAGTGACACTATCTTGAGGTGGCCTAACCTTTTGTGTGGGCTGGTACATGGTGGTCCAGGGTTTGGGTGGACATCTCATGTGATTAGTAATAGCAGAAGGAGCAGTTTTCTGAACGTGTGTGCCCAGCGTTTCTAGCGTAGCTTTTTTACTTTCACCCGATGTGGGTCATGGGTGTCTAGGGCTACCTCGGCAGTACAGCAGCAGAGGAGGGCTGCTACCAGGATTTTGTGAGGTGCAGGGTGTGTGTGTAACTTTTAGGTGTAATTTGGAAGAGCTGCTTAAGACTTACTTCAGAGATGGTACCACTAGGCTGTGGTCTGATGAGGGGGCGAGGCAAGGACTGGAGTCAGGGTAAGTCACATGTCTAGTGGGGTGACCAACCTGCTTCACGCATGAGGCAGGGGATAAGGAGGATTAATATTCCTGTATTTATGATTGACATCATAATTGGGGGTAAACAAGAAGTAGGTCTTGATTCTGAAAGCCTGCGGTATAATGGTAGAGGAAATAGGGAGGCAGTAGTGAATTGATCTACTTCTGTGAATGCAGGCATACTTCGAGCTATTAGGCAGGGCCATGGATACATTGGAGAGTGTTGGCCAGGCTGGTTGCAATCTCAACTGAAGCCCCAGAGAGGTGGTCTTTAATCAAATTAAGAGTACTGGTAGGATGGGTCCGCAAAGCCCTCAGAGTGGCACAGTGTTAGGCAGAGTCCCAGGGGGAGTAGGGAGAAGTACTAAGGGGTGATCAGTTGAGATGGAGGGGGTGGTAGTAACCCTTGTTGGGGGGGCAGAGCTTTAGGCTAGTGTGGATGATGGCAAGAGCCACTAGAGGAGTTGTGGTGTGGGGTGGGGGTGGCATGGGTGACAGGTGAGAAGGATCAGGATGTTTAAACAGGGTGACAGGGAGGTCTGCCAGAAGTGTAGTGCTAGAGGTTGAGGAAAGTTGTCACTGGTCCCTTAAGGGGCTGTAACAGGCACTTAAGGAGGAGCCAGAGGCAGACGCAAACCAACAGCTGAGGAGAGGCGGGGGGGGAAGGGTATTTAATAGAGGCCAGAGTCGGGGTGGGACGGTGGGACAAAATACAATAATCTGGGGTCATCTTCAGAGCATGTTTCTCCCCAGTGCAAACAGTGCTTAAAAATGAGTCTCTTAAAGAGTACCAAAGTGCAAAATACAAAAACAGGCTAAAGTGCATAGTGATACAGAATGCTAAACCAGAGAGACAGGCCATAATTATTGGAAGAAAGGCAAGAAGAGGCATCGGATTAGTTACCCACTTTTGTTACACAGCATAACCCTTTAACACCAAAAACTGGCAAGATTACTAAGTGTCATAGGGATGGGGGCGATAGAGAGTGGATCTCCTGGCAGGATGCAATTTATAATTGCTCTGCATTTCAGCTCCACAAAATTGCTGGGTTCTACAAAGTAAGTCTATGAAATCTATAAACTACTACAAAAATCGTATTTGTGAGTTGAACAGCTACCACAAAGCATAAAATTTATGAAGAGAAAACAGAAAAATACAGCGTCTGGTCCTTCCAAAGCAGCTCCGGCTAAAACTACTAAGGCCGCAGAATCCATGACCTCAGACGGGGAAAACATTGCAGATAATTCATCCACCCCTCCATGGTATCAGATGCTGGCTACGATGAAGTCAATGGATGCAAAAATGGAGAAAACCCTAGTGCGTCTAGAGAAGCACGATGTAGCACTAACTGAGCTATCTACCACAATGGCTGAAAGTGACAGAAGGTCGATTACCACCCAAGCAGCAGTTGCCACACTTAGCCAGGAAAACGTCCGGCTCTGAGGCAGGCTCGAGGCCTTAGAAAACGAGGCACGAGTGGGAAACATTTGTCTGGTCGGTGTGCCAGAAGGTGCTGAATGCTTAAACCGTTTATTCTTCTTGAAGGACTGGATGCAGACATCAATTTCTGTGCCTGAGGATTTCGATTGGGGAGCACTGCGGCGTGCTTATTGAGTCAACTCTAGAATGAGGCCCGCTAACAAGCTTACCATGCACAGTTCTATTACAGATCACAGGAGTGGAAGTTCGGGACATTTTAATATCAGCCACAAGGGCAGCTTACCCACTTGTGATTAATGATTTTGATGTGAAACTTTTTCCAGATCTTTCATTTCAAACCCGCTTTCATCGCAAACGATTTGATGGAGTGCGGCAAAAACTATGAGCACTGGGTGTGGTGCACTCTTTCTTGCTGCCAGCTAGACTAAGAATAACTTATGGTGGCAAATCCTGGCAATTCATGGACCCAGCAGACGCAGGAAGATGGCTACAGAAAACGCAGAGGGAGTTTGCCTCTTGGAACAGTGTTTCAGCAGAGGAGGAAGTGATTGAAGAGGAACAAGGGCCAGAGTGACTCACGCTGTTTTTTCTACAATTTCTAGCTTTAGACCATTAATTGGAGTGATCAGGGACTTATTTTTATATGACCCCTAAATAGTTGCTTGCCCTCACAGTAAGTGCAGCAGAGACCTTGGGTTAAAAATGTTCTGGGATTCGATCTGTCCACTGGTCGGTCAGATCAGTGTGAGGGTGTGGTATGGTTATATCCTTCTTGGCAGTCTCTGTTTTTCTCTGTTGGGCGAGGGCGAGGTGCACGTTCAAGCTCTACATTAATATGTACATAATTGCATACCCCTCTGTTAAATGTTCATGTTATCAATAATTTCCTTCACTATAGGTTTGCTACAGAGCAATTACACTGAGTTATATATTTAGGCTGATTGCTGTCTGCTTGTAGTAGTTATGAATAGCATAATTCTTACTGTTTATTGTATAATCTATTAGGCGTTGATAAACAGCAATCCTAAGTGATTGTTTTTGAATCTATTCTCTGTTATTTACCTGATCTGGACATTCCAAAGCCATTGCAATGGCTAGCATTAATGGACAAACTTATTTAGTAATTTTTGGATACCCCCACTCCTATTGTAAAAGAATACAGGGGATAACTATGAATATCAATATTTTACTGTGATTATGATTACAATTATTGTAGCCCTGTATGAGGAAATGTGTGTAAGTCTTTTTATAAACAATAAACACAAATTTGAAAAAGAAAAGTGCCATAGGGATTTACTTAAATCTTATCCAAAACTACAGAAAATATCAGAGTGTAACCAGAGGATTGCTTATAGATGTGGCAAAAGTATCATACAATTTGATAAGGGCTGTTACCAATCCCTGACGCTAGACCTACATGGCTCTCACAGACACCTATGCAGACATTTCTCTGTGGGCATTGCATTCACTGTGCCAACACTGTTGATACTAAATCATTTAGCCACCCCAGATCTGGGGAAAATTTTGAGATTATATAAACTGCAACAGTACTGGGGTCATTTATATGTTAACTTGCCCTTGTGGTCTGGTGTATGTGGAACACACAAAATGAGCCTTGAAAACCAGGATAGGAGAACACAAGTCTGCAATCCGGAATCGTAATATGAAGTATGCTATGGTTCGACAGGATAGGGATGCCCGACACTCATCTGTAGCCACACTGAGATTTATTGGTTTGGAAAAAGTTGAACTAGGAGAGTGGCGGGGAGACCTGATTAGACAACTGCACCAGCATGAAGCTTTTTGAATTTTTGATTTTGATACATTAGGCCTGATTTTTAAAGGCAGAAATTTGGCACAAGGTGCCTGCACCATAAGGATTTGACACATGTGGCACCTTGTAGCAAATGTTGCGGTAATCCCAATTTTTGAATGCAGCCTGCATCGAAATCAGGATGCCCTGCACCAAAGCAGCCCTGTGCCACCCTTGCACCAGAAGTGCCAGAATGCCAGGTTGTAAGGGGGCTTGTGCTGCAGCATTCCAATTTTTAGGATTTTGGAAGCCCTGCTAGGGCTGCAACTTGGCACTGAGGTTAGACCAGCCATGAACTGGTCTAACAGTCCTTGCCCCAAGTGTCTGGTGTAAGCCACATTGGGAGGGAGGGTCCATGGTACAAATCACATGGACCAGAGGGGGTGTCAGTAGAGGGTGGCATGGGCATGGCAGGGTGTGGAAGGGTACACTTGTGGTGCTGGGACAGCCATACCCAGGACTGTAAAACAGAGCCGCAGGCAGAGAAAGGGAAGTATGCTGGCATGGACCGTGTCCCAGACCACTGATGCTGGAAGCCTTGCCAGTTGACCTGCACATTGCACACTCCTGGACATGCTGTCTGCCAGACCTCAGGATGGCACCTGCTGATTGGGGTGCTTGTCCCAATTGTCATAATTATGATGGCACCCGTGGCTGTACTTTGGGGAAGGTCGCGCTGCCTGGGGTACGTCCCTCAATGACGACTACACCTCATCCCTTGCTGCCATGGGCTGTCACCTCCTGTTGGGGTGGTTGCATGATGCAGTCAGCTACTGTAGCAGGGCTGGTGGCATTAAGGGTCCAGGAGACAGTCTGTTGCAGCATACTGCCCATTTCCAGCTTGCGGCTCTGTTGCCCAGTCCAGGGCATGCCTACCCTGATACCACCACTGTACTCTCCCACACCCCATCGTGCCCATGCTGCTGAGTACTGGCCCTTGCACCCATCTGGCTTCTGTGTATCATGCAGCCTCCCACCCCCAATATCACCAATCTGTGCTGGGGAGGCTTGTCAGGACCCTCCATCAAACCCCTTTGGTGCACCAAAGGTTTGCCGCAACACTCTGAATACGGTAACTCTCTGGACTTTAGCACAGTGAGCCCCTTTGTACTGGAATAGAGTGCAAAGTCCAGTATGCACCCAGAGTTTGCCACAGCTGTGGATCAGCGCAATGGTGGGGATTCTCCACGGTGGGCACACATGGCGCACATGGGGCCGTGAAACTCTGCACCCATGGGACGATGTGTGGTGACAGCATTCACAGCCACCAGCCACCATGCAGCACCCTTTCATGGCCCTGCCCTCCCCCCAGCTCGGAGATGTGCAGGGGCAGTTCTGCGGACATGGGCAGGTATCCAATGGGACCTGGTCCACCAGTGGATCACCTGTACCCATGGGGCACCACAGCATTCTGGCAGCCACAGTATGGCTGTGGCACTGAGGCAGGTTGGTTGCTGGGCAGCCAGCCCTCCATGTGGATCCCGAGGGCTGGGGTGGCATGTTGGGGGGTTCCCGGTGTCCCTACTACACTGCTGCAGATGGTGGTGGCATTCCTGTGGGGGGGGATGAACTGGCTACATCTGGTGCCAGTTGGTGTAGCCTGCACCCCCCTCACCCAGCACTCTGTGCTTTCAAGAATAGCGCAGAGTGCTGGCATGCCCCCTGCACCACCTCCCCTGACTGTCCCCCACTCGCAGAACTCGCCAGTCAGACATGGGATCGGGTGTGTACCCACCCCTGACCCCCTTGGAGAATCAGGCACAGGGGATGCAGCAGCCACAGAGTGCCTATGCGCCCCAGAAACACGGTGCATAGGCACTGTGCGCAATGGAGAATAGGACCCAATATGCGTTGATCTAGCAGCCCTTTGAAAATCAGGCCCATTGTCTACCAACGGTCTTAATGAGGATCTACCATTGAATATTTTCTTTAATGGGGACGTGGATGAATTATTGACTTCGGCAACTAATTAGACAATGACACTTGAATGGAACTGTTTATTATTAATCTATTTATTAGTAGATTATTTGTCTTAAAACTCATCTATCCCCCTTATTTACATTTCTGCACATCTTGCACTTTTGCATGTTTTTGCATTTTGCACTTTGGTACACCGTGTCTTTTAGAGATGCGTTTTTAAGCACTGTTTGCACTGGAGAGAAACATGCTCTGAAGATGACCCCAAATAGTGTTGCTACATAAGCGTTTCGACCACCTCTGCACAGGTCAGCATGTTGGAGTTTGGTGGTCTACCTAGAGTTTAATTTTTCTGGCTGTGTGGAAAGTCGGATGTTTTGTGATGCTGATATTTTACTATAACAGCACCAAGCTTATACCAGTAGGATGATACTGCTGCTCCTCTGTCCATGCCTGAGAAATGGTTAGATATGCTACAGCATGGTGAGCCTGCTTCAAGATGGTTTTCAAACTACAGTACTGATTGAGTAAAGAAGCTGCACTGATAAGACTGTTTGAAGTCTACTTTATTGGAAAGTGCTGATCCATCTCCACTGAGTGGAGGATTCTCTGTAATTTTAGTTGGACTTGCACCTCAAGGTATAGTGCACTCTACAGTGTGATAGCTATCAAGTTTCACGTTTTTCTGTAATTCCCCTCTTTCTACTGTCTCTCCAAGGTTCATGCAAGTATGCAATAAGACATGTCAGGATGTGTAATTATGGAGGAATAATTGTATGGCTCTAGAGTGTTGTTAGACATGAGGTGCTTGTGCCAGGGCCTTTCAACACCCAGGAGCAAAGTGCAATTATTCACCATAATCAAAATTCCTTGAAGTGTCTTATCACACTTACAACATGCTTCCTCTACCTAAAAGCCTCTATAAGGAACTCCGTATCCCCTCCCATCAGGAAAACCCACATGCTTCCTACCTTCATAAACCTGCTGAAATCCCATTATTCTTCATCTATCGTAAGTCAGTGCTTTCACTAATTTCCCTCCCCACATCCACCCCCAATCTACTCCTATTTACTCTCCCTATTGTGCTAGTGTAGTCTCCTAATTTTGCTCTCCCTATCCCTGCGCACCTGCACCCCCTATCCTTCCCCTAGTGTTGTCTCCTAACTACCCCTCTCCTGTACTGTGCATGCCACCTCTTTCTCTGTACCTTTGTTTTACTATTCCCTTCCCCATTAGATTGGTAGCTATTGTACACTGGGACACAGATCACCTACAGTTACTGTTTCATCTTTGTAAGCACTATGCAAGGTAAATGTATACTGTAAATATTGCTACATCTATTGTATTAATTATATCTGCTCTCACCTGTGCTACTTCACTTGGGTCATGCCTAAAAAAGGCTTTTTATGCCACTGCACTTATCCAGTCACCAAAGTTAAATAAATACATAAACAAATAAATAAATGTATAAAAACAAAAAAGGAGGCCATGGTTCTAAACTGGAAAATACAGTTTGAAACTGTTTTCCTATTGAGAACAAAAAAAGTTCCTTGCAGGATATCGATTTTGGAACTGGCAGTTTTAGAGCAACTTGAGGCTGAACAGCATGACTGTAGATGTTCAGTGAGAAAAAACTAACATTTTATGATTGTGTTTTCTTCGAATGTTTCTTTGTCTGTTAGGCTTTGGTACCATTTTATTTTGGCACTGGGGGTGTTCTCTCTAGTAGGCTCTGGAGTTCAGAAGCTGGATTGCAGCATGAGACACAACAGTATGAGAAACTGACATTAGGGATAGCGTAGCAGCTTTAAAACTGCACTTGACACACACTGACTCGCTTTGTTTTGTGACAGTGGAAACTGCACATTTAAGTCCACAGGTCGTACAGTGCTTTGATTTGTAGTTAGGAACAAAACTGCACATTTTACAGCTTTTAGAGAAATTCCACCACAGCTTCACTGCTAATTTTCAGAAATATGAAACAAATTATTTTGACCTCAGGCAAACTGTGAAGCTAGACAAATTTAATTAGAACATGGATTGTCAGGAACATGGAAGCCAATTGGTGTAGAGCCCCTGCATAGCCATGCATTAAATAGCCCTGATAATGTATGGTTCTGCGGAGCAACTCGGGGAAACTGCCCTCAGAACTCATTATGTTGTGAACCAAAACAAATAAAAGGAAGAGGAAAGCCATTGAAAAGTCATGGGACTGCGAATGATACCCCCGTCCTGCATGTTTTTTGCAATACACATTGTAATCAGTCTGTGAAAACAGAAGATTTGTGCTTTTCTGTCAACCCATGTTAGAATTAACATAATCCTGTATGTAGTTCACGGCACTTCAAGTGAGTGACACACACAGCGGGCGAGCAAGAGAGAGAGACACACACACAGTGCCCTGCTGACTTCAGAGAGAGAGAAAGACAGACTCTGTCACCACTAAACATTGAAGAAGGTACCACACTCACAGAAGTTATATGCATTTTTTTAAACAACTGTTTAATCCACATGAGCTACTACTGTCCCTTACCACAAACAAAATGGGCACACAGGAAAGAAGGAGAGAGAGGCACATAGTGCCCTGCCAGCTTCAGAGAGAGACAGAGACATGGACAGTCACAGAGAAGTAAGGAGAACATAGTGTTAAGAGAGTGACAGTTGACTGGCCCACCGGCGCAGCGGTTGGATTTCCGCTTGCGGTGCCAGCGACCCAGGTTCGGGAACAGACCTGGGTCATCGGAGGGCCAGTCAGGGGGAGAAGGATTGAGCACCCCATGGGTGGCTCTCCTTCTCCGGGGGGAGGGTGGGGCAGGTCCAGCTAATGAGGACTCCTGGCGGAGGCTGGGTCACCACGCTACCGGGCGCCAGTATCAGGGAGGTGGAGCAGACGCTGGCGTCGTTGCATGTCCCCATCTCCGAGAAAACCAGGAAAAAGAGGGCGGGCGGGTCCGCTGTCTATGTGAAGCCCTCCCATGGGCTTCAATTAGCTGCCATCGCCGCATCCCCAACCAGATACTAGTTCCGTGGCATGGATGAAGGGGACCGATGCTGTGGCCCCGCTCTCCGGGGGGTAAGCCAGGGATAACTGGGGATGGTGGCAGTAGATGGCAGTGGAAGTCCCAGGGGCCATGACCAGGGCTGATAAAGTGACAGCGGAACTGCAGGATAAAGAAGAAAAAAAAAAAGAGAGAGCGACAGTTGTGCTCATTCTCCCATCTCCTCCAGAAGCACCCCCTTCCCCACACTGTGTGTCAGTTCATTTGAAGAGAAACAGGAATCCAGGCTATAGAAAACATGGGAGCCCATATGCCTGAACCCGGTTCACCCAGGCGCCCTGCCAGCTTGAGAGAGAGAGAGTGACAGTCATGGAGAAGTGATCAAGACACAGACAGATCATTGCAAAACAAGAGAAACAGCAATCCAGCAGCCTATCTCCCTGATCCTGGTACACTCAGGGATGCTCAATCCCTCCTAGGCAGTGTATTCCATGGCAGTGAGCCGTCAGGCTCCTTTGGCTCTTATCCTGGGGCTCCTCCTGCAGTGTCCTGTGTCTTGCCTGTCCTGGAGACGCAGGGCAAAGTAATGGGGTGATAGTGTGTGGAGAGCAGCGCAAGGTGAGTTTGCTGTCATGTCTCTCTGTCTGAGCCATGGAGTCAGTAAAACAGGATTGTTCCGTGTTTCCGGTGCAATTTTTCTTTTTTGAGGCTGGCAGCACAGAGCACAATTAATGAGAGAGGTGCTCTCAGAGATCTGTGTCTGTGTGTGAGTGATCGAGCGGTACAATCCTCACCGCCCTGAGCTGCATGTCTGTGTGTGTGGGGTGGGGGGGCAAAGTAAAAGGTGTAGGAAGTGTAGAACACAATATTATGCACAAGAAATGTCAGAAATCATCTGAGTGGTGTATGTCTGACATTTCTATGTGCAATAACAGCACTGATGTGCATTATTTGTTGGGGACTATTTTGCAAGGTAGCAGGATACAGTACCTTTCTTACTCGTTGAACAGGGGAAAAATCTCTTTCTGTGGGTTTTTACCTTGATTTTTACATAATCCATGATATAAGTGCAATAACCCACTTCAGGGCATGGTATTATTGAGGGGTTAATCAATACCCCGGGTGCTGTGAGGACACTTGACCTGCAGCCTCATGCCTCCCAACGCACCTGGGGTGTTGATTAATCCTCAGTAACACCATACCCTGTCATGTGTTATTGCTTACATACTCTATGCCTTGTATACCTGTATCTTATATCATTGTCTTTTATAACATTGCATGCTGTCTTACCCGGGACCTCCTTGTAAATGAGCTTGCTCAACTAAGCATTTTCCTGGGGAAATAAATAAATACAAAACAAATAGCTGTAGCCGCTTTAGAAAACCAGCAGCCTGTAATAGCATGCTGTGGGCCAACAATGCCCTTCCACTAAGACTGGTGGCTAGTATATTATACAGTTAAGTTATATGCCTATGGTGGAATTGTTTGAATACCTCTAATTTTGAACAACTAGCAGAGGATAGGTGTGAACACCTAAAGGAAGAACAATAGCAGAACAAGTGACTTATTTTAGAGTATAATAATGTGATAGAAAAAAACTGGCATGTTCTGCAACATGATCCTGAACTTTAACATGCTGTAGGTCCTGTCTCTGGAGTTAGATTTACAAAAGCTCAGAATGTAAAGGACATGCTCACAAAAATTTATTTCACAAGACAGAACAGTTATACAGTACCAGCATGTGGCTACTAAATGAACCAGAGGGTTTTCATTAATATGGCCTTTTTGTTATGGGGTCAAAAGTGCAAAGCTAAAAATTGAGGAACTGCATGTCTCTGTGTCTGTCACTTCATTACATGTGATACCTCGTTTTTGGTTTATGTTCTCATTTGTTCCTATTCTTTGCTTTAAGTGTGATGTATAAGTCATCCCCTTAAGGTCCGAATATAGGAACATGTCAGGGATATTGTGAATGCATTCCCTTACAGTCCTTTGGGTACCCAGTTTTGCAGAGTACATGAAGGGAATGTATCAAATTTTCCATTTGCTAACATTGAATCGGTCAAAACACACTGAAGATCAGACAATGACCTACAGAGGCTACTTCAAAAGGAAACAGAATGGATTTGAGACCACAATCATTGGCACCCAGGGGATTAAATGAGGAAATTTATCTTGCCTCACTTTTGTGATTATGATCTTTGATAATGATATGAATTTAAAAGTATACAATAATAACTAGGGAGCATTTTTGCCCATAGGGAGACCTGGTTATAATTTGCAGTTATAACCAGTTGGTTATAATTGGGAAAACACATCAGGTTTCCCTTGCTCCACGCATATACCAGCCGCGGCCTTCCCTTCGTCATGCTGGGCACTTCAGCAACTTTCGTACTCTGACTCTGTAAGTGTTACATTACTGAACTCTACTCTTTCAATTTCTTTTAGAATGTTTTTTATTTTTTAGCTGGTGTTTTTCTCCCTGGTTCCAATCAGCCCTATATCCTGCCATCGTTCCAGACCCATCCCCTGACCTTCAGGCTACCTACTGTTCTTCTCCTATGATTTACTGTCTGTGGCACGGTGGCAGGGAGCTACCAACTTGACCTGCCAGGACCTGATCCAGTTCAGGGAGGTGCCTTCTCGGGGGCAGCGCCTGTGGAGTAGTGGTGAGCGAAGTGGGCTCAATCCGGTCTGCGAAGTGTTTCGCAGAGCAAAGGCGGATTCGAGGAGTGCCCCACAACGCGAAGCGGAGTACTTCGCATTATAATGAGGAACGTGAAGTCCATTAGAAACACTGACTTCGCATTACTCCGCCTCCCCGGGCCACTACTCTTCCAATTTTAAGGTGAAGTGCATTGGCGGCAGCTCACTTCGTCTTGTTTTTGAGCTCCAAAGGTGAGTTTTGCAGTGATTCATGGGATTTCAGGTCACATGGGCTCTATATTGATCTGCACAACCTCAGTTCGGGGTAGTAGGAGTAGGAAGGAGTAGGAGACAGTGTGCTCTGATAGCTGTCTGTAATAGGAATCTTGTAAAAGCTGTTCAAAAAGCATTTTTGCTTTTTTGGGGGGGATCCAACTTTAGTTCATCGATTGTAGGAAACTCTCCTGTGCTCATATCATCGAGCGTTTTTGTTTGTGTTCGGATTTTGAATGTTAATTTACCACACTGAGTGTGTGTGGTGAAAGACAGTGAAAGTGTGCTGTGGAGGAGGGGTGTATCTGTGGTATAGGTAGATATAAGTTGGAGAAATAGTGATTTCTTTGTTTTTTGGTTATATTTTTGTTATATAACTGACTGTGTTAATGTACACACAGTAATATTGTCAGTAATAGTACAGATTTTCTTGCTGTTTGTTGTGTGTATGTGGCACAGCATTTCATAAGGTTAGGTTGTTTAAATTAGAAATTTACATTAACATGGCATAGTACACTGAACTTTGCATTTGTGTCGCATTCCTCGTTCAGCATTGTGCACAAACTGTTCTGTGTTGTGTGTGAGTGTGTGTGCAGTGTTGCGTGCATCAAATAATACACCTTTTATTGTGACACAGACTAGTGTAAGTGCAACTAAGCGCAGCAGTGTGAACCTGTTATTCACTGCAGCTGTCTGATTTTGCACTGCAATCGTGTTCTCTGTTCTTAGTTTTGCTGCTTGTAGTGCCGTAAACATCAGCACTGTCTGTATTCAGTGCCCCCCCCCCATGTTCAAAGGGTATTTTTTACCAGACTGGATTGTTTTTGTGACTCCATCAGCATCACTGGTTACTGAAGTTGTTTTAATTCCGTGACAGTCTCAGAGTAGTCTCTTATCTGTTGCTGAAGCCACAGTTGTTTATTTTGCTTCACATCCAGCCAGCGCCACTCCAGTCAGAAAGTGAACGTATCAAAATCTGAATTTGGTAATAATATTTGTGGTTGATCCCCCAAAATGTCTGCAAAGAGATGTGTAAGCAAAGCTGTTTCTCGCCATGGCAATGTTGGTAGTAAAATGGTCTGTGGGTGTGGTAGTAGTACGCAGATGCAGAAATGCATTGGTGATGTAAGGAAATGTATTTCTCCTGCAGTGTTTTTTACAGCCCAATCAATAGCTTCACTCATAGTTGAAGGAGATGATGTGTTCCCGCTGGTGGTGTTAGTGTTACTGGTGTTAGTGGTGGTGGCGGTAGTATTAGCATTGTTGCATCAAGTTCTAATTCCAACCAGTGTACCGTATCCAAACATACTGAGTGTGAAGCAGTGCAAGTGAGTGGCAACGTAGATGATGTCATACTACCCAGTAACATCCCAGTAACTGAACCTGAGGATTCTGATGATCATGTCAACAATAGCATGCAATGTGATATTCTGTCCACCTTGGCACTTAACGTCACTCATTTTCCAAGCAGTGATTCACAGTGTGGTGAAAAAATATCAGGTGATGGTGGTGTAGATGCTGATGATGAATGTGATGATGATGATATGTTGCTGTTGTTACAACATGCAGTCTACATACTAGCATCCAAGCAGAAGATGCGGATGTGGGTGATGTTGATGAATATGATGATGATGTAATGGACCCCAGTTGGGAACCGGAGAAAAATAAATTAAAAGTGGCTGTGTCTGAGTCTGTTTGCAGGAATCCCCCTTCCCGTAAAAACTGTGATCTACCATTTTTAGTTGATGATGATGATGATAATGACCCAGTAATCAATACGATAGGTAGTCATGGTGGTCAGTTGCAGTCCAGGTGTGCAGTGCCAGAAACATCACGTGCCCCCCCCCAACTTCAGTGCTTAAAATAACAGACTTAAATAAGCCACATCATCATGGACATGTTAAAAGCAGAGCATCACACTCTCTTGTTTGGGATTTTTTTGTTCAAGATGCAAATGGTGATTCAGTTGCAATCTGCCAGGTTTGCCATGTGCGTGTGAGTCGAGGTAAAAAGGGGAGCCATCTGGGGACAGGAGGACAGCATACGCATCTTAAGAATAGGCACTTGGCTCTGTGGACCCAGCACAAGCTGGCAGCTAATACCACAGTGGGGCATTCACCCGTGTCACTGGCAACCATAGCCAGCATGTTATCCCCTTCCATGACTGTTAAGCCCAGTAGGAAATTAAACATGTGCAGTAGTGCAGTAATAAGAGCAGAGGATTACTACAGGCATGATGAGGTGGAGGACCATAATGACTTTAAAATGTTGTCCAGTGCTGGTGAGAGTAGCAGTTTTTGGGGTGGTGGTGGTGGTGGTGAATGCAGTATGTCTAGTGCAAGTGGTACATCAACCCCAGTTGGCAAATCCGGCAAACTAACATTATTTCTGGGTTTGTCATCATCACCTGTGCAACCATCTTCATCAAATGTCCACACTCCACCCCCTGCCAATGCCATTCATCACAGAGCACAACCATCTGTGACCAACAACACACCATGTATAAAACATTTACGTCAGCCCATGTTACAGAGTGTTTTTGCGCATAAGCTGAAGTACCCCCCCAATCATACATTGTCACGTGAACTTAATGCTGCTGTAGCGGAAATGCTAGCAATTGATCTTTTGTCCTTTTCCTTTGTGGAGAATTCTGGGTTCCGGCGGTTTGCTGCACGTGCCTGTCCAAAATGGAAAGTCCCATCCAGGACATACTTTTCTACCCATGCTGTCCCCGAGTTGTTCCACACTGTGCCCGACTCAGTAAGACATGCCCTTCAACATTCCTCCTCTCCATTCATCCATTTAAGTATGGATATGTGGACAAGTGGCGAAACAGTAGGGAGTTCATATCTGTGTATAACTGCACACTGGGTACAGGTGCTGGAGGTTGTTTGTGTTGTTGGTAGTGTGAATAATCAGTGCAGTAAGGTGGATTGTCACGGTAGCAATCTTTCTGGAATTCGCCAGCATGCAATGATTGCTATGCACAGCGTGACCTGTTCACACACTGGTGAGAATATGTTGGATGTGGTACTGACTGAAATTGACAGATGGCTAAACCCTCTGTCCCTGAGAGCTGGGTTCATAGCAAGTGACAATGGGTCAAATGTGGTGAAATGCATCACTAATGGTGTTTTTTCCATGTTCCATGCATGGCCCACTGTTTAAATCTTGTGGTTCAGGAGTTTCTGCAGCACCCTGATATAAAGGAAATGCTGACCGTTGCACGACATATCTGCTCTCAGTTTTCAAGATCTGGAAAGGCCAGTGACCAACTGCAGCAGTTGCAGATATACAATAGCCTGCCTCGGCACTGCTTGAAGCTGGAAGTTGTCACCTGATAGAACTCCACATTATACATGGCAGAGAGGTTGTATGAACAATACAAAGCCATCTCAGAATATCTTGTTACACACACACTAGCCGTGACAGTTCTGGGGCCTCCACGTCTATGACGACTGAACAGTGGCGCCTCATGGACTCTGTAATAACAATTTTGCAGCCTTTTGAACATGCCACACAGGCAGTGAGTGGTGAGTCTGCCTCCATTAGCCAATCAATTCCACTACTGTGGGTGCTGAGGCAGACATTGGTGAATGTACAGCATAGTCTTGATGTTGCTGGAGATGGTGGTAGCAGTATGTTGCTGCAACACATGCTGACAGTATTCAACCATAATCGTCACATTGTGAGCATTCCACGTAGTGACAACTTTGCCATAGCAACAATGATGGACCCACGATACAAACATGGAATTGCATCAGTACTGGAGGGAGGGCCTGAACAGGTAAAAAATATCAGTGGTCAACTGGTGCGCTTGGTTCATGGGGCACAGAAGTCAAGTGCCAAGGTCAGCAAACCTCAGCAGCATAATCTGGCTGAAGGTGTACCTGGAGGACCATCATGCATATCCTGCAAGGGGAAGGGGACTGTAGTTCCAGGTGGTCTGTCATCCAAAGTGGGTGGCGTCAACCTGCTTTGGGAGGCTTTGTCCCAAGTGGGTATTTGTGAAATAAATGATTCGGGAGAACAGGATGATGCATCAACAATTGGACTTAGTGCGGCACAGAGAAGTGTTGAGTCATATTTGTCTGAAAACAGGCATCTGACAATAAGTGAAGATCCTCTTTTGTACTGGAGTGGATAGGTCAGTGAATGGCCAGAGCTGACTGCAGTGGCACTGAAGTACCTCACATGCCCACCCTCCAGTGTAAGTGTTGAGAGGGTATTCAGCTCAGCAGGTGCAATAGTCAGGATCGCTGGACAAACCTGTCTCCTGCAAATGTTAGTTTAACATTCATTAAAATGAATGAGAGGCACATACCAGCACAGACTGCAACCCGGTATTTGTACCCTGGCCTAGTCATGGTGGTCTTGCTGATGTGGAAATGGAGCATCCTGGTGGCACTGGCAGTGGCTGCCTGAAACGGCCCACCACTGACGTAGATGATGACACAATGGAGAAAGAATTTTCCACTGGTCAGACTTCAGACATCGATGACTGTGAGGGCAGTTTTCTTTATGAGGATGATGATGTGGTTAATGTTGGCAGGTTTTAACTACAGTATTTAAAAGGCGGTGTGCCCCCCCGGATCACCACCACCGGGACTGACGTTATCCACTGCCACAACTGCCACCATGAGTCTGCCCCCATCGGACCACCACCACCGGGACTGATGTTATCCACTGCCACCACTGCCACCATGAGTCTGTCTGCCCCCCGGAACAACACCGGGACTGATGTTATCCAAGTCTGCCACCGTAAGTCTGTCTGCCCCCCATGGACCACCACCACCGGGACTGATGTTATCCCAGTCTGCCACCATGAGTCTGTCTGCCCCCCATGGACCACCACCACCAGCTTCTTAATATTTAGACCATAAAGTGAGTATGTGTACTCATGTTTGTTATGCTGCCTCACTTCCTTTACTTGTATGTTTTGTTTTCTGTAGCTTTTCAGAACCGCAATGGTAAAACACATACAGTACACTTCTTTTGTTTCTTTTACAGGGTAACAAAAAAAGGCTCCATCACTAAAACTCGTTGGGAATGATGCTGTAGCTGTACCGTACAGAGAGGAAGCGATGTAATATCCATGTGAAATCCATTCTGGTAAGTATGAAGATTTTATTTCATCCATTTCATTGTTTTGTAAAGACTGCAGCAAATATTGCACACAACAGGTTGTGTTAGTTGACAAGATGTGTCTTTGAAATGTAACTTGACTTTAGGGATTGAGATTTGAGAACCAAGGAGGGATACATAACAATTAAGTTGTAAGAAGTCATTCATTTCTTTTTTTAGTAAACTTCCAGATGCTTTGTTGTTTTGACAAAGTGGTCTTATCCAAACCAGTTCTTCAACATCAGGCACCCCCCCCCAGGCTGGGATGCACATGCAACATGCAGAAGTCGTTTCATTAGATGACCATGACCATCACACCACACTCGAAAAGGATGCAGATGAAATCTGTGAAGAAGTAAGAAAATAAGTAACCATTACAGACAAACCTGCAAATATGCTTCCCCACACCCAAAAAAAAAAATAGTTACCTTCATGCGCTTGACAGTTATCCATTGCAAATTACTATGCATAAAGTTCTAATCGAGCACTGGAATGTGCACACCAACAGTATCTGTGACCTGTGATACAGAACAATACCATGAGCACATGTCCATGTCAACACCCCTCACCTACAAACTACAGAAATATATATCTATATATATCAACTCACCAAAGCTACAAGGCTACTATTAGTGTATAGACAAA